>JABTTQ020002269.1:0-606535 GCA_016081115.2 Rehmannia glutinosa | reverse complement strand
ATATAGATTGAATAAAACCTCTCATTCCCATTAAAAACTTCTCCCACAGAGGTGCCATAGGCAACGGCCCTCTCGTCAAGAACATGAATGCAATCTTCGGAGATCTCTTGAAAGGGTAATTTTTAATCCTAGGAACAAATGAAGCCCGCCAAAATAGCTCCGAGTCATTCATATGATGCGATAGTTTTGAAGGGGTCTAATCCAACTCTCTAAATTCTTGGTTCTTGAGCACAGGGTTGAAATCTTGACTGAATTACATTAATCTCATTCGGTACCTTAAGATATCGACTAGCATACAAACTTAGAAATGAAAAAACTATGGCTAGTCCCAACAAAAGCAAGAGAAACTGAAGCAATCTTAGTGGGAAAGCCCTGTTAGGTTGGTTTATGATTCTAACAATAGGTTCTTTGCCTTCCTCTAATGAACTAAAACTCCCCACTCTTTGTTGCATCTTTAGTTTCAAGCCTCAGTAAATAAACAACAACAAGGCAATGGCTTTCTTCTTTGCAAAATCAATCCTAATTCCAAGAACCCCACAAAAAAATAAAATCAGAATATTGAAAATTAAATGCTCTTTTTCATTTCAATCTGTAAACAAAATGTAGAGATTAACATAATATATCACAACATGGGTTTTCAAGCAAAAATACAGAAACCCTTGTAAAAAAAATTAAAAAATTACCAAGATCATGAAATTTGAAATAGGCTATATGTTATTACTCCTTACCAAATGAGAAGCTTTGGAAATTAAACTGCACTTTGAAAAAAACCTAACATATTTGCAAAATATGATTAAAAAAATCATACCCAAGATTTTGCAGCTGATATTCTTGGCGAAAGTGGAACAACAGATGCCATGAGTGAGCAAAAGAAACGCTAAAAAAGTAAGACGATTTTGGGCTTAACGACAACAGAGTGCTGAGATATTTTTATTCCGTCATCATGGGCTTGTAATTAAATTCGCATCAAATGAATGGTCAAGGAATTAAAAAATTTATTGAATCATCAATCAAGAAATGGGAAAAAAAAACGTTCGGGTTTGAACAACGAAACTGATTTTCTTGAAATATCACACATTTCTTGGCAGCTTCTTAAATTGTTGCCCAATACGTTGAAAACAGTGATTTGGGAAGAAAGAAAATGCAGCATTCATGGGGTGTTTGTATACCAATTCCATGAAACTGAATCTTGAGGAGAGATTGAGAGATGTCCGAAAGTTTGGGAGAGAAATTGAATGAGTATGTGTGTGTGTGTGTGAGTG
The DNA here is from genome assembly GCA_016081115.2 of Rehmannia glutinosa. Classification (NCBI taxonomy): domain Eukaryota; kingdom Viridiplantae; phylum Streptophyta; class Magnoliopsida; order Lamiales; family Orobanchaceae; genus Rehmannia; species Rehmannia glutinosa. The sequence continues at coordinate 605,273 of JABTTQ020002269.1, read as the reverse complement.
AGTGTGTGAGAGTGTGTGGAAGAACCTAGGAGATGTTGATGTGTTGGGTCCTTTTTTAAAATCTCGGACTTAGGTACAGAGATTGCATTATTTAAAAATTTTCTCTGTGAAAGCTTTAAAAAATTTGTCCCTTCAAGATATTAGGAGGACAGGATCTGTCCAAGAAAAAAAGGACACAAATGGTAAAATAATAAATACTAATAAATTGTTTGTTTAATTAACTTTAATGCCCTTATGAGACATTTTCTCTCAAGTGTAGCTTACTTTTTATATTGAATTAATTGCATCTTTGGTACCACATGAATTTACTCATTATAATTTCAGTTTCTATGTTGCGCAGTAGTTTCATAGGATTCATTTTGTTGCAAAAACTGTTTCAAAATCCTAAATTTTATGTATTTGGTTCAAAATTCTCAATGCTTTCACATTTGGTCCTAGATTTTTCATTTCTATATTATACTCAATTGTCTTAGGTTGTTGACCATAAATGATACAAAAGCAGGGTATTATCTGAATTTTCTTATGGTAAATCAAATATTATATGTAGATCTGTTGAATCATCATGAAGAAGCTCATCAAAATCATGGTTCCTGATGGAATACCATAATGGAAATAGATACTTCTGGACACATCTAAGTTCCCACAAGATCTTAGAGAAGTCCAGAAGACGGTGCAGAATTATGGCAATTGCCATAATCATCTACCAACACAAGTTCATCAGATCCAAAACCAGATAGAGACGATGGTGAAATATCAGCAGGAGACTCTTGAAATCCTTCATGATATTTAGAAATGAATCAAGAGTCTGGAGGACATATCAAGTTCATCTGGAGGAAAGAAATATATTATTTTTGGAACAGTACCCTATTTACACCATAATTCGAAACCAACTCAAGTCGCATTTACGACGCATGACATACGAGGAAAAACTTCTTACTATCATCAAAGGAAAATCCATCATAAACTAAAAAGTGATGGATATGGAGAAGATTAATCTTAAAGATCTATAGACCTGCGAGAATCCTTCGCGGGATTAGGAATGTAGATTTAAAGATGAAGGCGGGAGATGGATCGGCTTTGGTTACTCTTGATCAAGATCAAAGACCACATCCACCACCAATTGATCCCAACGTGCGCAAAAGTTCGAGTTCGCATCATGTGGATGAACCAATGCCATACGCTCGATATTTTACTATAAGAGGAGATCATATTGTTCCAGAACTTCGATAACATTTGAAGGCCAAATTTATACAATACGCCCATGGAAGGTCACAACTTCGATAGTATACATCCATACAAATTGATGTTAAATGCGGATATACCAGATTTTAAGAATCGGGAAGTCCTTATTGATGATTGACCATCAGTTATGAAGAATGCAATAGGTACCATTGATCTTACAAAGGAATGATTCATCTTACTTCTTGAGAAGAGTTTTGAACGATCGGTAAAGATCGCATGGGATATGACTAGTTCATAAATGGAAGCAGTGTCACAGCTGGAGAGTCATTGAAAGGAATCGTCGATAATATGTCAAGATTATTTAAAATCCATTTTATTGGCACAAACTATTTTGAGGGATTAGAAGAAGAAGGAAAAAATACAAACAAGCCCTCTCTTGTCTTGAGTTACATGATATTTGTCATGTGAAATATATCAAGTTGTTCACCGAATACCGATGGAAGTCCAAGGTGGAAAATAAAGAAGTTTGGTATTATTGTTTGCGAAGATACCAATTCCCTGGAAAGAAATACTTATCAGGGAATACAAGAGTGCAACTTATTTAGATACAATGACCAGAAGAATATCTTTCCTGAAAGTCAAGCTATCTGAATTGTGCCACCAGGCAACACTTTACAGAAACTATAAGTGACTATGAGGAATTAATAAAATGGTTCTTCTATGTTGCGAAGATGACGACATCCCAATAGTTGTAGGAGGTCAACCATGGAGGCAAAATAAAAAGAAGCACAAAAGCCATCCATACAGTAGTGGAAGTAGCAACAAAAGGAGAAGGTTTTCATGGAGACCTAAAAGGTTTTGGTCAAAATAAAAAGTCGGACGTTATAAATCGGACAAAGACGATACCAAGCGGAGTAGAACCATCAATGGTGCTCTTGTTGTGGTGGATTGTGTTAAAGGTTTGTGTGTCAAAAAGGCTGGTTTGTCATAAACCCACCAAGGCAAACTTTATCACCATTTTAGTTATATTTAGATCCTTAATAAGTGTGAAGACTACATCTTTGAAAGTTAAATATCAAAATATGTTAACAAATATAAAAAATATTTTCTTTTAACATGAAAAAAGTATGTTAATAAATAGAAAAATATTTTTATATATTAAAAACTATTAAGAATGTAACTTTATATTACATTAAAATTTAATTTCTTTTTTTTACTATAAACAATGCTAAGTATGGATATATGTAGTATATATAATATTTTAATATATATTTTGAGATTTTTCTTCAATTAAAATAAATATTTAAAAATTTAGTGGGAGCATGCTATGGTCTCATTATATCCAACCACTGATAATTAAATGCAAAGTGGGGATATAAGGGCATTTCAATGAAAAATAACTTAAAATTAGAAATTTTTGTGGGGGCACGTGCATAGTAGCTAAATTTATCTAAAAGTTCTTATAAGTTCCTATATGTATAATATATTTCTAGAGCTTATAAGGCTTTAGATCTTAATTAAAAAATAATGTGTTTGGATAAAATAAGATGATAGAGCTTATAAGATGTTAGTAATGACATTTTTAATTCAATTTATCAAAATCAGAGGAGGTTGTGAAAATAAAATCTTATTTTGAAAATAAGTTGGGATCACAAACTTTTTTGAAAACTACTTATAAACTCCTAACATCTTATTTTGGGAGCTTGTATAATTATTTTTAAAAGAAAATTATCAAACAAAGCCAACCAAATATCATGGGTAGCTTTTTAAATATGGTTCCTTTTTTTCTCTAAAAAAAGAAAAATTGTAAAATTAGTCTTGTATTTATAGAGATGTTGCAAAATAGTTCTATAACTTTCAAAGTTGTAATTTTAGTCTAAATGACCATTTTGCCCATTAGCAAAAATACCAATTTTAATCCTATAATATTTAGAATTTGACAATTTTTATTCTTATACATTTTAGTTGTAGTAATTTCAATACTATTAGTAAAAAAACCAATTTTGTCAAATCACGCATTTTTGTATTTCCATAATTGGAGAGTAATACACATATAATTCATATCTCGATTTTGAGTCGTATTTATAATTCTAATTTTTCTCTTATTAAAAGATATATAATATAAATGATAGATAAATTCAACTCATAGGCTATAATATTATTTTCTATTTGATCTTAAGTATATTAAATATTTTGGCTACAAGGGCATTTTAGGAATAGAGAAATGGCGTTTTTACCCCAAAATTAGGAAAATATTTTTTACCCAACTTTCATAAAAACCATTTTTTACCCACTTTTTCAATGAAAGGTCATAAATGTCCTTATCCTCTCTCTCTCTCTCTCTCTCTCTCTCTCTCTCTATCTCTGTTTAAAAAAATAATTTTTCTTTCATCTTTTCTTCTTCTTTCCCAAGATTTTTTAATAAATTAGAGTCTTGGTTGGAGGGGATGTGATAAATTTCAAATAAACCGAGATATACATGGTTCGAACCCTGGTTAATACCCTTATAAAGGGTGAGTGAATCTGATACCACTTGAGCTTCTGGCTAGTTGTCTTCTTCTTTCCAAGATAACAATCTTTCTTTTTTCCTTTCATGTTTTTGATTTTTGAAGATTCAATACGAGATTGGAATGTGTCTTGGAAATACTTTTAAGTCACTTGAACCAAGCTAATGAATTTCTTGCTTCAAATACTAATGTATAATGCGGGAAATTTGTTTATATATTAGAGGAGAAAAAAATTGGAATGTTAAAATGGCACGATCGTGCCACCATAGATGTGAGTACGATCATGTAGCAATATGGGCAACACACTATAGGGCACGATCGTGCCACCATAAATATGAGCACGATCGTACAACACTATGGGGCGGCACGATCGTGCAGCAGTAGCACGATCGTGCTACTTTAGTAAAAGTATTTTTGTCTTTGTGGGTAAAAAAAATAAATTTTTTATAAAAATGGGTGAAACGTTGTTTCACTATCCAAATAGGGTAAAAAAAATCCTTTAGGAATAAGTGAAATATTGAAATATCCTAGGACCATATTTGCACTAGATTAAAACTTACAGGACCATAATTGCACAAATACAAAACTTACGGACCAAAATTGCAAACAAAGCAAAACATATAGGACTAAAATTGTAATTTCAAAACTTAATAGGAGATTTTGAATTTTCCCCAGAAAGTAACACATAATCATTAAACAGACCCGAGTTTGGCAAATTATCATCATTTATTGTAATCACTAAATATAATAACAGCGTAATGACAATAATAATATTATTTTGTGATAATAGGCCAAATTTTCCATTTGTGTTTTGTGAAAATAAAAATTAACCATATTTTTTAAAAATATGTTTTTTTTTTAGCTATTTAGACTAAAAAGCCAAGGCCATATCATACATGTATTCTTTGGTGAGTACTTGACAATTTTTAGAAAAATCAACGTGGCATATTTTTCTCGGTATCGATAAATAAATAAAAAAAAAGTGGACAATTGAGCCCAAAAATTACTCCATGACCAAAAATTACTCTGAGTGACAAAAATACTTGGTTTCTGTTTTTTTTTTAATCTTTCTTTTAACACAAAACTAAAAAAAAGACAATAAAAAGGCAATCAAACTATATTTTACTCAAATCTGAAAATGTATATCATTAATAAAATAGATCTTGACTAATATGAGAAAATCGAACCATAATTCCAAGAATAAAATATAAGATAAATAAAGAAAAAACAATACATACTGAATCAACCACTAGCTTGTAGCTCAAGTGGTATTGTTCACTCTTTGTAAGGGTATTAATCGGGGGTTTGAACCCGGTATCTCTTCTCCTCATACCAAGAATTCCAACTTATTAAAAAATACATATTTGAATCAACGATGAGATGAACACGTTACCGCCTTTGTTTCCATATACATTTTCTTAGGGTTTCTCTAAACTTTTTATTTTTTGGTAAATAAATAATTATGTTAAATAAAATAATTTAATCAAAGTAAATTTGCTAAAAATGAAGATCTTCAAACAAAAAACGATCTGCAAAAATCAATAGAAGAACTATTAGTAAATTTGCCCAAGATTGATTGTTTTTCAGCGTTTTTTTTTCATCTCAGTTTTCTTTTGTAAATTTTCCTCTCATGCCCAAGCCCAACTTAGTGTAATGGGCTGCCAAACGTGTTTTTGCATTGTTGGTTCTAGTTTATTAATAGGAAAAGGACATAAATACCCTATTTTCCATACTCAATCCCGCACAATGTCCCCATTTTCCGTTGACTTTGGACAAAAATACCCATTTCCGCCGAATTTGGACAAAAATACCCATTTTCCACTGATTTTTGACAAAAATACCCATTTTCCACTGATTTTTTTGGTTTTGGTTTCTTTTTTGTTTTAACTTTGTTGTTTCATATATGTTTCTTGTTTCTTTGTTGTTTCATACATGTTTCATTTAGATTTCTTATATGTTTCACTTAGCCAACTTTTCATTGAATTCCACAGTTGCATGGAGAAAATCTCAGTTGTAGTATGCCACAATGGACAATGGGAAGAAAATAGAGAGTATACCAACTTTGAAATAACAAGAATCTTGAATCGATGGACTGCACATTGAAAGACCCTAAACGAAATCTTGGAACAACAAATTCAATTGAAAAAATTTGAGCTTACTTGTCCATCATCGACTACGAGAAATGAACACGACTCCACTGTCAGACCAAAAAATACTTTGTATTGGCTTTCAACATCGTAGAATTATTAAATGTATCAACTGTAGCGGGAAAATACCTACTAGTAACATCTTTGCTAAAGTACGTGAGATCTTTAGTTCAAGATTAGACATGCAGACATCGAAATGAAGCAAAGATCAACATTTACAAGGATGATAAAAAAAAGGCTGAAGAGTATATGGGGAAAAAACTACACTATTTCTCTAAATTTAAAAACAATTTATTACAAATTTTTATCACATGATCCCTTGTTTCACAATTGTTTCTTACATGTTTCATTTATGTTTCTTACATGTTTCAACTGATTACACCATCATTAAGATTTACATAACAACAATTCTCTAAAATCATTAGGAAGTGGAGGTAGAAACTCAATGTCGTTGTCATCGTCATCACCATTCTGCAGCTTCAACTTAGCATGATTGTGAAGCGGATGACCGAGCTTGCTTGTTCATTCTCTATCTCGAATGCTTGACGTCCATAACCTTCCCAAACAATAAAGTGCTCGGCATAACAAAGCAAAAAAAATCCCACATTCACTACAAAAGAAATAAAAAAAAAGATACACAATCAGATAGATAACACAACAAATAAAAAAAATAAAAAAAATAAATAAATGGAAAATACATAAAAGAATAAAAGAAACATAAAAGAAACAACTTCGAAACAACTTCGAAACAAACGAAAAACTTCAAATCACTAAATAGTAAAAGAACACAGAAAAATCATGCATCGGCAACACATCTTCGAAATAAACCTCGCAATCCGCCCAGAAACCATACACATCTTGAAACCCCACCCACCCTCGGATCTCCATAACCACCGCCGTAGGCGTGGTGGAGAATCGCGCGATCGATTCCATAAGCAAAAAATCCTATCATATCCGAAATGTACATAGTTTGCCGGCCAAGATAGAATTCCATTAAAGCACTACATTTGATAACTTCAAAACTGAAATTAAAACATGTAAGCATTAATTATCAAGAAAGGAACGCGGCGGCGGCGGACACTCGTCAACGCGGCGGCGGCGGACACTCATCAACGCGGCGGACACTCTAGCCAGCTCGGGATACACGACAATGTCCCTCACCCTCCAGCTCATCGTGCCACCCTCACCATGGCCGCCTTTGCCTCCTCCGGACAGCCGGACAACCCTCACTCTCTCACCTCCTCCTCCATTTCTCCATTCTCTCTCTCTCCCCTGCATCCCTCCTCTCTCTCCCTATCTCCTCGACTATCCCATCTCTCTCCCCGTCCAAGCACCTCTTCGTAACCTCCACGTAGGCCAATCAAATATCCATAAATAACGTCGGAATCTCTGAATCCCCAATTTTCGATGATGGATTCGTCATAGTCTACGGAATCGACAAATTCTTCGACTTGAACTTCACTCTAACACTCACGAAATTTTCAGTCCTTGTACTCTTCCTCTCAACCGCCATGGCACACCCTCTAAAACCCTAGTATTTTCGAGAACAACTTTGAGGTTGAAAACGAAGAAAAGTTGGAGCTGCGGTGGTGAGAAATCATTATTTATACGCTTTTGTGAGTTTTGTTGTGTAGTTTCTTTCGCGTAGTGGATTCAATTTAACATTACCTGTTTTGAAATTCTATTATCAGTTTATATATTGATTGGGGTGGAGGGGTGGGTATATTTGGGAAGTTTAGGACCAGATGTGGTAGATTAGTGATAGGGTGGTATATTTATCTTTTTTCAAAAATCGGGGTATTTTGTGGTATTTCCTCTTATTAATAACCTGGGGTAGGCGATTTTTCTTGTTTATGGATTAGTCTACCCCAAAAATGGATTTGATTACGGGCTTTTAATTGCCTTTTGAAATCACATACAATGTACTCACACTAAACTTAAATCCTGTAAACCGTATGTACGCATTTTTTTTGAGCACAATGGGAGAATTTGGGAGGGGACACAAGCACCCGTGTGGGATCGAATCCGGTCATTCACCCTTACAACACATGTCTCAACAACTAGAGCACAGGGTTGATCCCAAAAATTGTATGTACGCATATGACAACAAAAATCGAATTGTCTACATGCCCGGTCCTTTAGTGAGGCCAATGTGTCTACCGCCTCGTACGGCCGTGCGAAATTGGTCAAGCCCATTTTATGAGTATTAAAATAAACTCCTTTATTTTCTCTACAAATATATATCAAATCAAAATCCAATAAATATTTATGAAACCAAAAAATTACATTCAGTTATAAATTATACCCATTAGAGTTATCTCCACAATTGATTTAGCAAATCTTATTTTTTTTTTTCCTTCTCCCAAATGTTTTCACTTGGTCATGGTTCTTGTTGTGGGCAACTTCAATATTTTTAATGATCAAGTCATCATGATTATATATTACTTTAGAAGTCAACATCTTAAGTATTTTTATTGTAACTTGAATTAGGTTATATGATTTTTGTATAATTTATTACGAATTTTTAAAATCGATATTAACATATATTAATCACGATGTACTCGTCTTTTGTTGAAAATAAATGCTATTTTTTTATATTCTTATTACTAATATTATTTTGCATCATTTTATAAGTTGTGTAAAATTCTCGAAATCCTCATAATTGTTATAATTGTATAAATTTGTACTTTGTATTTATACAAAATTATTATCTAAATAAAACCTTGTGTTTAGTAATACAAATGGATAAATGATAATATATTTATAAATTTGTACTCAGGAACGGATCCAGAGATTTTTTAGAACGCAAAAACTTGTGTGAGACCATCTCACTGTGAGACCTTCTCACGGATCTAAATCCGTGAGACGAGCCACATAGTCCCCATATTTTCCCTCTCCTTGTTGACCCTCATTTCTCTCTCCTCTCACTTTGGTCCCCTCCTTACCATCCGCACACTAAATATCTCATGGTCACTTCTCTCTCTTCACATCACTCCTCTAAGGCTGTAAACGATCCGAGCTGAGCCGAGCCGAGTGTTGTTTGCCAAATGTTTGTTTATTTTGGTCATGGTCGAGCTCAGCTCGAGCTCGGTTTGGATTGTTAAATTTGTGTTCGTCTTCGTTCATTTAATTTTTGTATTGTTCGAATTTGTTCATGAACATGTTCGTGAACATGTTTATATTCGAGTTCGTGTTCGTGAATAGGTTCATATTCAAATTTATGTTCATAAACCTGCGTTAAGTAAACAATCAATAATTTAGTTCACGCGACGAACGAACAAACAAACAAACAAATAAATATTAATATTTAAATAAAATATTTTTAAATTAAATAACATTATTTTATAATTAATTGAATAATAATCGAGCTAATGGTCGAGGCCCCTAACGAGTTTGTTCACGAACAAATATAAACAAACACTATAGGAGTTTGTTCTCGAACATTTATAAACGAACACTAAACGAGCTTGTTCACGAGCTATTAATGAACGTAGTATGAGACTGCTCAAGTTACGTTCGTTTATTTAACGAGCCCTAAAATTTGTTCGTTTATGTTCATATAACTAAATAAACGAACATAAATAAATAATATATGAGCTTGTTCACGAGTAGTATGCCGAACGCTCTATTCGTTTGATCCTACACCTCTAGTGGTCCATTCTCTCTCTCTCTCTCTCTCTCTCTCTCTCTCTCTCTCTCTCTCTCTCTCTCTCTCTCTCTCTCTCTCTCTCTCTCTCTCTCTCTCTCTCTCTCCCCCACTAACGTCCCTAATTTATCTCTACATTCATGAAACAAAGTAAAAGATAAGGAAAATAAATTATCACTTTTTATGAAAAAAGAATCATTTAGACTCTAAAAATAACTTATGAAAAATATCACTATTTATGAAAAAGTATAACATTTAGACTAAAAAAAATCACTTCATATGAAAAAAGTATCACCTTTTATGAAAAAGGTATAACATTTAGACTAAAAAAAAATTCATTTTTATGAAAAAGTATCACATTTAGACTAAAAAAAAAAATCACTTCTTATGAAAAAAGTATCACTTCTTATGAAAAAGTATAACATTTAGACTCGAAAAAAATTATTTTTTATGAAAAAAGTATCACATTTAGACTGAAAAAAATCACTTCTTAAAAGTATCACTTTTTATTTAAGAAAATAGCACTTTTTATTAAAAAAAATATTTTTTTATGGATAAAGTATCACTTCTCATGTAAACAATATCACTTTTTATAGAATAAGTATCACTTTTTATTAAAATAAATATTACTTTTAATTAAAACTAAAGTATTGTTTTTTGTTCAAAAAGTACAATTTTCTATTAAAAAAGGTATAACTTCTTATTAAAACAAATATTACATTTTGTTAAAAATAATGTATCACTATTTATAAGTATACGTTTTATGAAAAATATTACATTTTTTGTGAGATTTTTGTATCCAAAATGTTATGTGTAGAGAGAGAGTGGGGGGGAGGGGGCAGATTGAGAGATAGAGAAGAGAGAGATGGAGGATCACAAAAGGAATTGGATGTGAAGAAAGAAGGGAATGAGAGCATATCAACATGGCGGAGGTGAGGAGAGATAGTGGAGTGGGGACCATTAAGATGAGAGAGAAAGAGGAGAAATGACTATTTGGAGCTCCGTCTCACGAATTAGATCCCATGAGACAGTCTCACAAGAGACTTCATCTTTTAGAAATGAGACACAAATTAAATACAATTATAAGCTACATCAAAATAACTAGTAAACAACTAGTGGACTCTTCCAAAAAAATAAAAATAGTGGAGGCACACTTTATTTTTTAATAAACTAATTATTATGTATAGCTTTTAAAAATAAATGATAAATGATTAGCAAAAAAAGAGAAAAAAACTATGAAAAATTACACACGATGTTTTCGAAAATGCACATTTTTTTTTTTAACCTACTTAAATATAAATTTCAAAAATAAATAATAAAGAAGAAAAGGCTATGGGGCACGTGTCCACACATTAGGGAATGTAGATCCGTCTTTATTTGTACTTTGCAATCTTAATAAAGAATTAAAATTTGTGACTTAATAACGTATGATGAAAGAGTCTAGAGCTCAAATAGAAAACGATAATAAAAAAATAATACATTAATTAAAAGACAAGTAAATTGATATTTCGTTGTCTTTGTCGCCTAATATAAGATTTTTTTTGTTAGCATATATAATCATGATCATGCCAACATATATGAGTTTCGTTGTTGGCCTTGTTAGTTTATATGAATGTGATATATTGACTTATATTTGTGATCTTTTTGTTGGAGTATAAACTTGATTTGGGTCCAAATAAAATTTCTCTAGAAATATCTTATTAAAATATCTTAGATATTAGTTGAAGAAAGCTTGTAGAAATTTTTAGGTTGCTAGATATTTTAGAAGATAATCTAGTGGCTAATTATAGCCTTTAGATAAAATAAATTCTAGCCATTGGTTATGAAGTTGTCTTAGTATAAATAGGGTGCTTACTCATTTTGTAATGAGCCAAAAAAATTTGAGAAGAATAATCAATAGAGTTCGAACTCCTCGAATACCCATATAAAGGGTTATGGATACCACTTGAGCTACAAGCTCGTGGTAATAAAATATTATTTACAAAGTTCTTTTTTATTTCTTAGCCTAAATAGTCTCCTTTTTCTACCAAGAAAAATAATCTCTCTTCTAACTTCCAATTTCTAAGTAACTATTTTTTAACTAAATTGAGATAACCCTTCTCCAATAATCTCTCTTACCAAATTCTTCTATGTGAATCTTTTGTTCGATTACAGACTATTGCAAATTGCCGTTCAATCAAGAATTTCAGAAATTTTAAGGCTTGTCAGTGCCAAATACACAATGCAAACCAAAGCCGCATAAAATGAGTATTTAAAGAATTTACCAAAAAAATGTATAGCGGATGATTAATTCATCCTCCTCGACTTCTTCTGCCTTCTCCTTCTTCTTTAATTTCTTGTCAATAGGGTCAGTAGGTAGTTCGACTTTGCCCCTTTTGAGAAATTTATGTTGATTTCTTCCAATTCTACTCGGGGTCACCAGATTCATGTGAATCTTTGTTCTTCGATTTACATATTGCTTGTCTTGATTTGACCATCAAGATTGCCAGAACGTGGGAAACTCAATGATTTAGGTGTTGTAAAAGCCACCCGATTTGAGGAGGGTAGCAGACGGAAGATTTGGGATTGGGAAGTTGAAATGACGCTGGAGACGGCGGTCATTTTTTTTGCAGAGGGTTATTGATGTTGGGCGCAACGGAGGCCTGTTGTAATTCGAGATTTGATTTAGCCGGAATATCCGACAATCACACCAACAAGACGATGACAAAAAATAAATAACACCGACAGAAAATAAAATGGCACAAAGATTTTACGTGGTTACTAATAAAGAATGACTAATAAAGAATGACAAAACCCACCTACGTCCACGAGAGTTTCCGTTCATTACTAATAAAGAATTTTCCGGTACAATAAAAATACACTCCTTGAGTTTTATGGACCAAACCCAAGAATAAAAGACTCGTACAACTACTTTGTTAGCTATCAAAAACACTCTCCCCAACCCCTTTGTATTGCCCCAATAAGGCAAATAAATGGAGCAATTCACGGAAGAGAATTGCAAGCATTTGGCAACTTCCAACTTTTGAAAAAAGGCAACCCTCAAGATTGACCAATTGTGTTTGGCGGGGCTGCTTACCTAACAATTGAGAAAGAATCGCTTATGAAAAAATGAATTTGAACTTCCCGCTTCCAAATATGTGGTAAACGGTTAATTTATACTGAAAAGCTACGAGTGACCTCTTTTTTTTTTTTTTAAATTCACTATTTATAATATGTATTGTTTTTATTTTCTTTTATCTATTTTTTTTTTAAAGTAAAACACGATTAAATTCTTGTGCTTTATTTCGATAATTTCGATGCCTTGAAAACTCACTCTTTCTCTTGCATGTTCTATCTTGCACACGCTTTTAAATCCGCAAATGGATTAAAAGAACTTATGAATTACGTAGGGCGTTTAAGATGTTGTTTGGCCAGGTTTATTTGAAAATCTTATAAGCTCCTATGTAGGGGTGGCAATACGAGTCGTGTTCAGGGTCGCGCGTCGTGTTGAGACACGATAATTACACATATTTGACCAACCCAAACACGACTCAAAATAACTTGTATATTTTTAGCCTTGAAATAACCATCTCTTTATTATGATAAATTGAGAATTTTGGGTTATTTATATATTAGAATATTAAAAACATAACAAATTACAATCAAAATATGCAAAATCGTAATTTGGCTTGATAATAGGCTTATAAGATTTGGCTTCCAAGGAACATGAACAAACTCCAAATAAGTTGTACTCCTACAACATGTTAACATTTAAACAAAAAAAATGCAATTAAGGTTTAAGAGAAAACAAAAACATATGATGCAAATATCAATGAAATGACAATTAATTAACACCAAATACTCAAAGTAGAATTAATTGTCATTGATATTATTCAGCACTTAATTGAGTCCGACACGATTATGACTGAATAATAATAATCGAGTTGACTCTAACCCGCTTATATTGTGTTAGACTCGAGTTGTATTTTTGTGTTTCAGATCGAGATTGCCACCCCCGCTTGTACGTATCTTATAAGTAGAAAGCTTTATGCGGTAAGAGATTGATTTGAATTCAATTAGAGTAGATTTGCAACTAATAATAAGCTTTCCGCTATTTCAATATAAACTTGTATATTTTAAGACAACAAATTGTTAGAAATCAAAATCACAAAGGCATGCTTTAATTCACGAAATCCATAAAAGCATGCTTGAACCGATCTACCATGACAATCCGAGAAAGAGAAGAAACTAAACATAAACACGGAAGCGTACCTGAATCCATTAGGGTTCGTGAGAAATCTTGATCTGGTTTTTGGGCTCTGGTTTTTGGCCTTCCAGACGAGCGGTTCTCTTGAGAGTCTTGAGAGTTCTGTATCTAACGTTCTGTAGGGAAACAGACGTTTTATCCTTTTTAAGAACCGTCGCCCGGGGACCATAACCGTTTTGGATAAGTATCCCCTTTATTTTCTATTTGGTCCCTTAACAAATAGAAAATCACCTAATAGTATCTACACATTTAATCCCATAATAATTTGATACCATTTTAATCCAAAATTAAAACCTTATTAGATCACTTTAATTGGATTAAACCGTAAGACAACTATACACATTTAATTAACATATGTAAGTCCAAATTAAATATTTCCAACAATCTCCCACTTGGACTACATATGTTACCAAACAAATGTGCAATACCTTATGAGCTCAAACCTTGCTGTCACATATAAGAGTATCCCTTAACAATCCCGTCCATTGATTGTACTAATACAGGACTAAAGAGGCTTTCATCACTTTATGCGTGAATAAACCCATCAATAATCACATATACCAGCACAACCGAATGACATAGATCAATCATGGGTGCGTAGCATGGAAATTACATGTAATGTGATCTAACATGTCTATTTTCAACTGGTCCACCTTATTCCTTAGTGAGATCAATCATAACCAAAATGACAGAGTGTATTAAATCAATATTTTATATATGTACAGAAATATCCAAATACACAAAATGTGTCCAAAATAATGTATAGAGCAATAAAATTACTGATTCCCACTAAAACCAAAATATCCCGAAATCAGATACACCCATCCGAGCAAAGATGCTCGTGAAAGACCCTGGTGTTAATCCTTTAGTAAGCGGATCCACAATCATTGAGTCATGTCCCCAATATGCTCTATAGTTATCTCGACCACTCTGTACCCTTTTCTTCACAACCAGGAACTTAGTAGAGCTCCTGTTGTTATTAGAATATAAAGATCGCCGAGTTATTGTCACAATACAACTTTAGTGGCCTTTCTATATTCCCAATAATGCGCAGACCACTGTGACAAAATTTCGCAGCCATATTCCATGATTGGATGCCTCATAAAGATGCTACAAATTCATTGCCATGGTAGAAGATGCTACAAATGTCCGCTTAACACTTCTCCATGAAATGGCTCCTCCAACCAATAAGAAAATGTAGCCGGAGTGGATCTCCCATCGTTGTCTTGGCATCCCGCAAAATCGAATCGAATACCCTATGATCTCTAATTGTTCTCGATTTTTCTCGTATGTGAGCATGTAATCTTTTGTTCTCTCAAATACCTCATCACCCGTTTGGCTTTGTTTTCCGTGATCCATACCAGGGTTACTTAAATATCCGCCAACATACCAACAAAACGCTATATCGTCTTGTGGAGACTGAGCATACATAAGACTCCCAACACCAAGCATGGGAATCTTCGCATTTCCTTAATTTCATTTCCTTTAGGGCATTGTTCGAGACTAAATTTATCTCTTTTAGCTATAGGGGTGTCTCCTGGTTTGCGCTTCGCATGCCAAATATTTGCAACACTTTCTCTATGTAGCTCTTTTGTGATAATCCAAGAATACCCCGAGAACGATCCCTGTATTTGGATCCCCAGAACAAAAAAGAAGCTTCCCAAGATCTTTCATCTCAAATTTCTTTGATAAAAATTTCTTGGTATCGTGCAACAATCCCGAGTCATTAGTAGCAAGCGTAATGTCATCCACATACAAGACCCGGAAAAATACACTTACTCCCATCAACTTGTGATGCACACAATCATCAACAACATTAGTCTCAAAACCGAACGAGACTACTACTTGATGAAACTTGTGATATCACCGACGAGAAGTTTGCTTGAGCCCATAGATGGATTTCTTTAATTTGCAAACCATAGACTTTGGGTCTCCGGACACAAAGTTTTCTCGGTTGCACCATATATATCATCTCGCCAATGTCTCCATTGAGAAACGCCGTCTTTACATCCATCCGATGTAACTCAAGGTCAAAATGTGCAACTAATGCCATAATTATCCCGAGAGAGTCTTTCGTGGAAACCGGGAGAAAGTCTCTTTAAAATCAATGCCTTCTTTCTCGAGTAAAGTCTTTAGCTACAAGACGAGCCTTATATCTTTCCACATTACCCTTCGAATCCCTCTTGGTCCGAAAAATCCATTTGCAACCAATAGGTTTCGCACCTTCATGTAATGGGACAAGATCCCAAACTTGATTGTCTTGCATTGACTTATACTCTTCTTCATTCATGGCATTAATCCACTTTTGAGAGTTTGGATCTGCGTGATGGCTTGACAAAATTGATAGGATCATTTTCCATCAATCCATTATTATCCTTATTTTCTTGGAGAAATACCACATAATCATCCTAATAACATTTCTCTTCTCTCTAGTGGACCTCCTTAATGACACTTGTTCTTGAGATTGTTGAATTTGTTCTTCCCGAATAGTTTCAACTTGAGTGGGGAGTTCTTCAACATTATCCTATTGAGGTTCTCAATCTACTTCTCGGCTAATGACAGAATAGAAACCCGAACATCATCGTAAGCGATGGCAGTGTCGAGATCGACTCCTTCTCAAAGGTAATGTCTCTAACCTTATTTCTCCCCCAAACTCAACATCCCCAAAGAATACCGCATTTCCGTCTCAAAAATAGACCTTCTAGTGGGATCATAAAACTTAAAACCCTTGATTTTTCCGAGTAACCAATAAAGTAGTCGCTAACCTGTTTTGGAGTCCAATTTCTTTTCATTTGGCCTATAAGGCTACCACCGGGACATCCCCATATGTGAAAATGGTTTAGACTCGGCTTTCGCCACCCAAAGCTCAAAAGGTGTTTCGGCAAAGAAATGCTTTAGTTGGTACCTGTTGAGAATATAAGTTGCGTCATTAGTGCATCTCCCAGTGTTTCTGGTAAGGAGGAATGACTAATAATACTCCTCACCATATCCTTTAGAGTCCTGTTTCGTCTTTCTGCAACACCATTCATGTTAGGCGTCCCCGGCATGGTGTACTGTGGGACGATTCCACATTCCTATAGTAAGATAGCAAATGACCCTGGGACGTTATTCTCCGAACCATCATATATGCCGTAGTACTCATCTCCACGGTCGATCCGATGCTTTAATTCTTTTGTTGAGTTGATTCTCAACTTCACCCTTAAAACCTTGAACATGTCCAAAGGCCTCCGATTTTTCATGAATTAGATATAGGTACCCATAAGCGTGAGTAATCGTCTTCATGAATGATACAAAATAATGTTGACCATTCCAAGAAGCCTTAGAAATGGCCCACAAATGTCCGTAAATATCAATTCTAAGACGTCTGAAGTTCTGTTGGCACCTAATCTCTTTATTTTGGTCTGTTTTTCTTTAATACACTCAACACAAACATCAAGATCCGAAAAGTCAAGTGTATCCAAAATACCATCTGACACAAGTCTCTCAATTCTGGTTTTTGAGATATGACCTAACGCTTGTGCCATAATTTAGCCGAATTTTCTTTATTTAATTTTCGCTTAGTATCTCTTGATTCAACATGCGGGGATTCATTATACGAAACAATAGTATCAAGCATATATAGATTGTCATAAGCACTTAACGAACCGGTAACAATATTGGAATTAAATGAAAGACTAAACCGACAATTTCCAAATGAACAAGAAAACCCATATTTGTCCAAGAAGGAAATAGAAACCAAATTCCGTCTAAACGACGATTTACAACAAAAGTGTCTTTCAAATCCAAAAAGAAACCAGTTCTAATAACAATCTAAAATGCCCTATTGCCTCCACTTCCACCGATTTGCCATCACCCAAAAGATGTATCATTCACCATTAGTTGGCTTTTGGTAGCTCAGCAACCCCGCATTGAAACACTTATGTGAGTAGTAGCACCAGAATCTAACCACCAAGTGTTTCCAGTGCATCAAGCTAAATTAACTTCGAGCAGGACCAAAGTAAGAAATGTACCTTTCTTCACACGCCAAACGCGATACTTGGTACAATCCTTCTTTTTGTGTCCAGGTTTGCCACATAAGAAACAACCATCCCGAGTTTCACCTTTCTCGTTTCTTTTGTGTTATACCCTTATCATTAGCAACTTTCTCAACATTATTTTTCCTTTTGCCCTTATCCTTAAGATCGGCCGTTGAGCAATCTCGCTTTTTCTTGCTTCAACCTTTCTTCCTCTTTGCACACAATATGAAATGAGCTCATTAAGAGTCCACTTCTCCCTTTGACAATATTTATAATCGACCTTAAATTTGACTCGAATTGTGCAGAAGCGATATTAACACTAAATGCACGAGTAAGTCCTCGGGCACCTCGAGCTTTAGTGCCCATAACTTTGAAGCAAGATGAGACATCTCCATGATGTACTCCTTATATTTCCCTTGCCCTTATACTTTAGTGAGATCAAGCTAGCCAAAAGCGCGTTTGTCTTGGCCTTATCGTTTTTAACAAAACGCTTTTCAATTTCCGCAAGGTACTCACCGGCCGTAGTAACTTTTTTAGAAGTTGTGCCTCGAAAGGCTTCGAATGTTTGTCTTAATGGTCACCGACTAACGCGATTTGAGCGCTCCCACTTCTCAAAGTTCCACTTTTCCTCCGCAAAACTTGCATCCGTAAGAGAAGGGGGTTGCTTAACCCTTAGCGCATAGTCCAGATCCATGCACCCAAAAAATGATCGTAATATTTTCTTTCCAATCCTTAAAGTTCGACCCATTGAGCATGGGAATGTTGTTGGTGTTAGCGAGAAATAGAAGTAGTGACATCATAAATTGAAGCAGAACAAAACCAAAATTAACTCGTCATGCTCACATTAAACCGAATAATCAATCATTAAATTTAAATAAGTTGGTAACATCTCGAGGCACCTAACACAACATTAATATCAAGTCTTTGACAAGAATATTAACATGTAAATGGTTACCTCTTTGTAGCGATCAAACATCGACAATAAATCATGTCAAGCAATATTGTCTTCCTTTTGGCACAAATCACTTGCATGGATAACTTTATAATTGTCACGTATTTACCATCACATGTGTTTATGCATTTCGGGCCAAGTGGTAACCTTCTTTTCGGGGTCAATAATACCCGCATGAATATGCACAAACACAAACATCTAATATTCTTAATGAATAAATCTACACAAGAGAGGTCACTTTGGCGACTTTGTTTCAATAAATTCTTTTTAAATATTAGACAAAATAAATAGGGACATGAAATGTACCAAACAAATTTAAAATTAAATGATCGAACAATATATATATGCACATCATCATTCCCGCCAATGGCAAGACATACAACAATATTCCGAAAAATCCCTTTTGCTAATAAAACAGGGTAATCAAAAAAAAAACCAAAGATTGCATGCTTGAAGAATCTGTTCATGAACTCCAGAAATACTTGATGGATTCATAAAAATAAACACCAACATCATCATTATTCCTCCAACACAAAAACAAAACTGAAGTGGCAGACAAGCCCATGAATCAGCAATTGAAGAATTGCGGTACATTAATATATCACAATAAAAGACAAAAGTGGCTTGGAGAGGAATTACGTAAATGCTTATTTCGAATCCATTAGAAACCGTAATTAAAAGATAACGAGACAGAACAATGATACTCCCTCCTATTCAAAATAAGTGTCTTTTTAGGAAAAAACACATATATTAAGGATTGTGTTAAAATACCAATATACCCTTAATTAATAATAAATGCTACTTTGGAACAAACAAATTTAGGTATTAGTGTTAGTTGGAAAATAAATATATATGAGGTAATTTGGGAAATCTTTTTGTTACCAACCTTGAAATGTGAGAAGGATATTCTTTTCAAAAATATTTTATGGGCCAAAAAGACACTTATTGTGAATAGGAGGGAGTACAATTTTAATCTGATTCCAAATATCTTGATTTAAACAAACCGCCAAAGAAAAACTGAAGGATCCGAAATCAAGGCAGTACGGAAATTGTTTGATCCGGAAATCCAGTCCAAATAATTACACGAAAGAACCCGTCAATTTGAAAGAATTTTCTGAATTCATTCAAATCAAGAACCGAATATCAAAACCTTAAAATTCAAGAAATTCATAAAACCCTAATTTTATTCTCACGAAGAACCATAAAATTATTCCGAAATTCTTCGCAATTCTCAGAGAATCATGAGTAGAGTGTCTCTGATACCACTTGTTAGAAATCAAAATCACAAAGACATGCTTTAATTCACGAAATCTATAAAAGCATGCTTGAACCGATCTACCATGACAATCCGAGAAAGAGAAGAAACTAAACATAAACACGTGCGTGCACCTCAATCCATTGGGTTCGTGAGAAATCTTGATCGATTTTTGGGATCCGGTTTCGGCCTTCCAGGAGCGATTCTCTTGAGAGTCTTGAGAGTTCTCAGATCTAATGTTCTCGAAGGAAAACAGACGTTTTATCCTTTTTAAGAACCCGCCGGACCATAACCGTTTTGGATAAGATCCCTTTATTTTCTATTTGGTCCCTTAACAAATAGAAAATCACCTAATAGTATCTACACATTTAATCCCATAATAATTTGATACCATTTTAATCCAAAATTAAAACCTTATTAGATCACTTTAATCGGATTAAACCGTAAAGACAACTATACACATTTAATTAACATATGTAAGTCCAAATTAAATATTTCCAACACAAATAACTAACTGACAACGACAAATAAAAGTGTCTATTAACAAAAATCTATTCAATATAATCTGATAACTAGACAGATAATTTCTTTAATAAGCAAAAAAATTACATATGTTTGGGCGATTATATTTTTCAATTAAAACTTGATCAATATCTCAAAGCGTAAAAAGTTTTTCTATCGTGAATAAAGCAAAGAAACCGCCTAAGACCATCTTCAAAGACTTACACTATTTTGGTGCAAATTTTGCACTACTTTAGCGCAAAATCTACATTTCATCTCCATCACCGCATTATTTTCTCGCACTAAAAAGAATAGTCTATAAGATTCTTTCCTTTATTTTTATTTTTATTATTTTATAATTGACAAAAATATTATATAAATAATTTTATTTAACATAATATTATTAATTTTTTTGTCTTCAAAATTAATCAAATTGAAAATAATAGAATATAATATAATTTTAATATTATTTTTAAAAGTAAACAAATTTAAAAAAGTTAAATTTTATGAAATTAATACAACATTAATTTTTACTATTATTTTGTAATAGATTAACTGAATATAATATTAATAATAATATTTAATGTTAAATAAAGATATAACAAATTAAATAAAAAAAAAAAAAAAAGAAAAAAGAAAAAAGATAGCGCAACTACAAATGATCAGCTATTTTTGGTGTGGTATCAGAGCAAACGCCAAAATGCCGCAAAGATTTGGCACTGTGGCTTCAGGGTGTTTGAGTGCAAAGACTACTCTATTTTAGAGTAGTCTTTGGAGATGCTCTAAGAATATTTTGTAGATGTAACAAATGGAAAAGAAAAAATTAAAAAAAATGAAAAAGAAATCCTCGTAGTAATAATCTTTCTTAGCCTTTTAAATTTTTTATTAAAAACACGTAAAACGTGTCAAGATTTTCATGACGTTTTTGTATGTTACATTATACTCATGTATATGTTGGAATTTGGTCTTTGATAAATGAAGTGTTGACCCAATTTTGACCAAATAATTAAGTGGTTTCCATTAGTGAAAAATAGAATTAAATTATTTGTAAAAATTCTACTAAGAGAGTAGATGAGAATAGCATTTGGAATTTCTCAAACCGATTCCGAGTGAATGAGAAATTAATGCTAGAAGTTAGCCACTAAATACAAATAAATGGTATGGAAAATGGAAAATGTGGGGAAGGAGAGTTGCTCCATCCCACATCGGAAAATAAGGATAAGTTTGCACACATAATATATCCCAAGTTGGACATATGGGTTTGGGCCCTTGGGGCACCCAAGTTTTTAAAGGGGGAGGACCTACATACTTGTGGTTTGGTTAAAGCGCACACGCACGCCGCGCCGCCGGGGGGTGGCTTGGGCCCTTATTCTTTTTGGACCAAAAACTTTTAAAATAAATATTTAATTAATTTTTGTAATTAATTAAATGATTTTCCAACTGGGAAGAGTTCGACCCATGCACGGGCGAGGAAGACGGCCGTGCGGTCGGATCGTGCTACTCCGCCGAAGTTTTGCGCCTTCACTCACGGCCCGTCTGCTGGGTCGTGCTAGGTGCTGAACTTTGCGCACCAACAAGATGTGGGTCGGCGCGACGGCCGTGCGCGCCTTGAACAGTGCGTCTGTCGGTCTGAAAATGTGTCTTTTCAAGCCAAAAGACGCGATCTTTCCATACGAGGCACCTCGTGCCTATATTATTCGACCCTGTTGTTTGAATACGATACGAAATAATCGGGATAATCGAAAATCAAGCATTGCATTTTGCATATTGTCTCATTCCCTTCCTTTGTAGCTTGAAAGTCTCAAACACTTCGCTTGTTGTTGTGATTCCGCTTTTGCTAGTCTTTGCTAACCTAACAAAAAGTCGTTGTATCCTGAGACGAGCGTCGGGCAACCGTAAGCACTTTGGATACGGGGCGTTTTTGTCTTGACCGAATCCAATCGGCCTCGACTTAGACTACACACTTTGTCATTTTCCAAAAAAAACCTTTCACTATATATGATTTTCGTAATTAATTAAATGATTTTCCAATTGGGAAGAGATCGGACCCACGCACGAGATAGGAAGCATGGCCCGTCGGTCGGGTCATGCTACTTTCCGGTTTTGCGCCCCTTCACGCACGGGCGGGCGCACGTCTTGGCCTGGTCGTCTTGGTGTCGAACTTTTACGCACTGCACACGGCCGGCACACGGCTGCGCATGCAGTCTCGCGCGCCCTGAACAAAAAGGCACGGTCTGCAAAATGAGTATTTTCGAGCCAAAAGACGTGGTCTTTTCATACGAGGCACCTCGGGCCTATATTATTCGACCCTGCTTGTTTGAATACGTATACGAAATAATCGATAATCGAAAATCGAGCATTGCATTTTGCATATTGTCTCATTCCTTTCCTTTGTAGCTTGAAAGTCCAAACACTTCGCTTGTTCGTTGTGATTCTCGAACCGTAAGCACTCGGTATACGGGCGTTTTCGTCTTGCGAGACCAATTCTATTCGTGCCTCGACTTAGACTATACACTTTGCCATTTCCAAAAAAACAAAACCATTTTTTCACTATATATTTTACCCAACAATCGCAAGACGAAAAGTATACTTTGTTTCTGTTGGAGACGATGGCTTTGAAATTGTTCACTCCGATGGCTGCTGCTCCTGCTCATGGCGAGAAACCGGCGAAGTTCTCCGGTGGTGACTTCAAGAGATGGCAACGAAGATGATGTTCTACGTGACAACCTCAGGCTGTCTCGTTTTTCGAAGGAGGACCCCAATGCCGTTGGTGATGAAGAATCCGACAATGAACGAAGAATCGATGTGGATGCTTGGCATAAAAGTGATTTCTGTGTCGAGAATTATGTTTTGAATGAGCTAGACGATACCTTGTACAACGCCTATAGTTCGTTCAAAACATCCAAAGAGTCAGGGGACTCTTTGGAAAAGAAATATAAAAAATGAAGATGCGGTGCAAAGAAATTTGCGTTGGTAAATTTCGGATTATAAGATGGTTGACACCAAGACGCGGATTAGCGAAGTTCAAGAAATTCGATCATACTTCACGACTTAGTGTCGAAGGGATGATTACGAAGTCTTTTTCAAAGTGCGTTCGTGCGATTATCGAAAAATTGCCGCCTTCGTGGAAAGATTTTAAGAACTACCTCAAGCACAAGCGAAAGAAAATGGGGCTTCGAGTATTTGATAGTTCGACTGGATTGAGGAAGACAACCGGGATTCCGAATGGAAATCGGCAAATGTGGGGTATGATCATACTTTGTGGAACACCAATGGAGTTTCATTGCATTTTTAAATGTAATGTAAGGTGTTGCCAAAAGTGTTGTAAACACCGAAACCACATTTACATGAGGTGTTGTCGAAAGTGTTGTAACACTAAAGCGGACATAATCGTAACAAGTTGAATATGAAGTCTTACTAAAGATGTGATAACATCAAATGTTACACACCTTGTAAAAGATGGAGTTGTTGGAACTAAGATCTGAAATCTGGTAAAACGAGATTCTAACTGGATTGTCGGGACAATGTTCTAACAAAATAGAATAAAAATGGCCGAGAGCCATAAGAATTCTGGATCTTGTGTTAAACAAGATATCAGAAATTGAAAGGGGAACTTTACTTTTTAGCAAACCACATAAATGAAATTGCCTTGAAATGTGGGGGTGAGGATCTACATGCTTGTGAGTTTGGTTCAAAGCACACACGCGCGCGCGCCGCCGCCGTCGCCGCCGGCTGAAGCTGACTTGCCCACCAATGTCGTGGGTCGTGGGCTTGGGCTTCAAGACCCTTATTCTTTTTGGACCAAAAACCTTTAAAATAAATGTTTAATTAATTTTTGTAATTAATTAAATGGATTTAATTAATTTTCGTAATTAATTAAATGATTTTCCAATTGGGAAGAGTTCAACCCACGCACGGGCGGAAGACGGTCGTGCTACCCGCCAAGTTTTGCGCTTTCACGCACGGCAGGGCACACGGCCGTGCGTGCCTGGGTCGTCTTAGGTGTCGAACTTTTGTGCACCAGACGGGCCGGGCGACGGACCGTGCGTGCAGTCGTCTGGTCGTGCGCCCCTGAACAAGTGCGTCTGTCAGTGTAAAATGT
The DNA here is from genome assembly GCA_016081115.2 of Rehmannia glutinosa. NCBI lineage: Eukaryota > Viridiplantae > Streptophyta > Magnoliopsida > Lamiales > Orobanchaceae > Rehmannia > Rehmannia glutinosa. Next base: position 580,719 of record JABTTQ020002269.1, on the reverse strand, counting down.
GTCTTTTCGAGCCAAAAGACGCGATCTTTCCATACGAGGCACCTCAGGCCTATATTATTCGACCCCTGCTGTTTGAATACATACACGAAATAATCGATAACTGAAAATCGAGCATTGCATTTTGTTTATTGTCTCATTCCCTTCCTTTGTAGCTTGAAAGTCTGAAACACTTCGCTTGTTCGTTGTGATTCCAGTTTTGCTAGTCTGCTAACCGGAACGAAAAGTAGTTGTATCCTAGAGACGAGCGCCGGAACCGTAAGCACTCCAGGTATACGTATGCGTTTTCGTTTTGCGAGACTCGAATCCAATCGAGCCTCGACTTAGACTATACACTTTGCCATTTTCCGAAAACAGAAACCTTTCACTATATATTTTACCCAACAGTATATGCATACAACATTAACCCTACATATTATATATATATATATATATATATATAACACATGTTATAATTTCATTATTCTTGAACACGTGTCAACTCCTCGTTCTCCCAATTGCCTTCACATTTATCAATGTGATAACCTTACACATACATATATATAATATATATATTTTTCCATATACAAAATTTTCATATATAATTTAAAAAATAGCAAATAATCCAAAAATATTCTATTTTTACAATCTATTGATTCATTTAAAATCAAAATTTTATCTATACAGATTTATTATAATCTAAAAGGTAAAAATAATTCAAAAATACAAAATTATATACAAAATATATTTTCGATATCCTTATATAAAAGGCCGTAAGAACTACTTTGAAAATTAGTTGAGTCTGTAACTACTTGTAAATTTTAATTCTTATATAACATGCCTATAAATCCATATAATTTTTTGGAAAATATATTGAGAAAGACTCCATTTTTTTCTTTAGAAAACGTTAAAAGAAAAAAGAAAAAAAAAAACATGATCCATTTCTTTCCAAATATATATGTTTCCTATTTTTCAAAAGACAGATGTATTCCATTCGATTTGTCAAAAGACAATTTTGGTGTAGGTTTACAAAGAAGTTTTCCGAATTTGAATTAAATGAGTTGTATAATACTCTTCTAAAATTTGAATTTTCTTAAGAATTCCTAATTAGTATTTCGGATCTCCTATAACTATCACAAATAAATTTGCAACTCCAAAATTGTCTTTTAACAAATATCGTGTAACACACGGGTGTTATTCTAGTTACATATTATAAACCAAAACAATTTACATCGTCCACATAAAATGCACGTACATTGTAAATAATAAGGGACAAAAATTAAATTTGTAATTGACAACACTCACTGTGATAAGGATTTCCGTTCTCTTTATATCAGCAGCTAGTCTACTATGTCACCAATTCTGAGTTTCAACTGTCAGCCACCATAACTGTAATCTACAGGCAACATAAAAAATACCTCGAACGAACTCGTAATGAATGGCGACTGCGATAGGGGTAAAAACGTAACGCTGGTGGGATCAGCGTAGCTCCAATAAACAGACACATTCAATGTGAGGAGTGTGTGGAAACATGTCCACTGGTTGAATACTTTTCAGTTTATAACATCCTTTGATATTCTTTTCAGCCTGCATCAAACAATTGGGATAGGCTGCTGAGTTTCAATCGAAAGAGAGAACACAAACCTTTTTTCGATCAGCGAAAAAGTGGTACTCACCACACCGTGACAGAGGTAATCAAGGTCACGAGCACACGTAGCGGGATTACATGATACATAGACAATGCGTGGTGCTTTTAGGTTCAGTAAAAACTTGATTAATTTTAAGTGCATCCCAGGGCGATTAGGATCTGCGTCATTTGAAATAAATCAGTAATCAGAACGGTGCACTTTGAAAGACATGCAGCTAAAACGCACTCACTTTCACAAAAAGAACTCGGTGCATCAGTCATTGATTCAATTCATATGGCAGATAGGTCTCAGATTTACTTTGATGAATGTATCGGTTAAATTTCTAAAAGCTAGCTATTTTTTAATTGCGTTACTCAAGACTCGTAGATATTCCATCGAACAAATGATCAATGGCTTCTACTTTGTCATCTCGTGTACTTCCAATATATTGCAAGTAGAAGAACGGTATTGGCATAATATAATTTCAAAATTCATCTCAAAACAACCAAAAAGAGAAAAGCCACACCTCGAGAAAAATAACAGCAAATAGGAAGATTGAATCTAGTAAGAGGATAACCTGTGATGACAAGATCAGGCTTTGGAAAGTATTCTCCAAAATTATCGCCAATTTTGTTAAGATCCCCTTGTACAAATGTAGCATTGGATATGCCATTAAGATTAGCATTACGACGTGCATCTGAAATGGCTTGATCAACTATCTCAAAACCATAAACATGTTTCGCCCTAAGAATATGGGAGCAATTGGGGCAAAACAGAATTAGCTAGATAAACCCAGGGATCAACAAATAACTGAGCAGCCTGGAGAAAATTACCTTTTGGCCAGTGTTAGACCGATGGTCCCCGTCCCACAAAAGAGGTCTAAAACTATTTCTGAGCCATCTCCTTTCAGACAAGAGCAGTCCTCAATTAGTTTGTACAGAATTTCTGCCTGCACGGTACAACTATTTCAAGATGGCATCAATTATTAAAAGCAAAAAGGTGAAACTGAAAGGGAAAATCAAACTAGTCAGAAAGCTTTGCTTCAGTTTAGCATTTTGACACTATACAACACTAGAAACACATAAGAAGAAAGAGTATGAAGCCGTTCTGATTTTTTGTCGAATACCTGGTGTGTATTTGTCTGAAAGAAAGAGTTGGCTGAAATTTGAAACTTTAATCCTCTAAGGCTCTCCACAATTGTTGATTTACCAAAGAGCGTATACTCCTCCTCCCCAACAGATGTGTTGCCCACCGACGTATTTACATTGTTCATGATGCTTACCTATAATATTTGGGGGAAAAAGTATACCATCAAATAGGTACTCAAGGGTTTATGTTATTGGTAAGAGATAGTTAAAAGAAAAAGGTGCCGAGTAAAATCCTCCTTAATTTAAATGTTGGGGCCTTTGTACAATAAAATGACCATTAGGTGGCAAGAAATAACAAATCAAAGAAAACTTAGGCGTGGTATTTAATAAAGTCAATCTTCAATCTCCATTTAGTTCCACTGGGCACTGACATCAGATTAGGCCTTTTACTAATAATAAAAATCTTTAATGCCAGTCGTGACTTCCTGTGCACTGAAGGTATGATAGGTTTATGCTCAACAGAAAATATCTCAACTCCGAAGTCTAAACATAAATAATAGATGGCACACTATGGAGAATTATCTACACTTGGTAAGAATTAGTTCCTCTGGAAATTGTTTATACCAGCTAAGCCAAGCATGAGAACTATATGAATTAGTCAGCCACTCACCACATCAGGAAAAGTTGCAACTTTCTCAACAAGGGGTTTCAGCAATTCTGGTTTGTATGACGACGTCACAAAATTAACCATAAGCTCAGGCTGGCCAGTCTCAACATTCCTAAAACAAAGATATAAACAGATTGTGCATCACGCATGTAGCCAATTATACTTTTAGATGCAAAATAACCATCGGAGATCAGAAGGGCAAAACTCCTAGAAATCCAGACTAACCATTCCTGAAACACTTTCATGATCATGAATACTTAAGCTAAAAATGTTTGTCAGGTGTCAAGCGCGCACTATCCCATTCCATTTCAGACTTTAGCCAAATGTCTAAGGTGCATTACTTGTATTTTATCTGAGAAATTACATGACATCTGATAGTAGTTTTCTTGGATTATTGACCCATTCAATAAATTCTTGCTCAGTTAGTACGGGATCCAATTGTAGCCATTATAAGACATAACCCACCAAAGCAATTTAAAGTTCTCATTTCTTTTAAGTTTTTGCACTCACAGTTTTCACTTCTCCATTTCTAAGCCCACGAAATTTTCTAAATTTGGATTGCATAATAACATGCCTACCCCTTGGCCCTTGAGTTAAGTTTTTTGAAGTTCTAATTCTATTAGATACAAGTATCTGTGGATGCATTATTGGTTTTGCAGATTCAGGTAGTTCATGTATGTTACTCAAACTCTAACCCATCAGATTTGGAATAGGATTTATCCCTACGCGAAACCTGAATTAAATGTTCAAGAACTTCCTTAGCTAAGACCAAAAACATTCCGACATATAAGCATCCGTATGTAGTATCTACCCGAATCAAGTCGGTTAAAACTAAACAAACCCAAAAGGACACCATCCTTAGATAGGCGTTTGAGGATCTCTTTAATGCAGCTAAGCTAGGAATTCAAACTGGATTAGATTGGGATAAAACACAGAATTCGGTAAGAGGATGAGGCAACAAAGGCTATCCCTTCAGTGTATGAGATACTTCTGTGGAAGTTCAAGTGAGACTGGGGGACTAAAATAGTCAATAGCCTAGGTGACTACCAGGAAACCAAACTCATGCATATGGTGATGGTGCACTATCATTCAAATTCATGTACAAAGCATGAATTATTTTGTAGCTATTTTATAAAAATCCAACTTAGTGAGAAAGTCCACAGTACAACTTGTTTTCATATTACAGTTTCCTAATGCAACTAAAATAACAGAGAACTGCGATGAGAGAACGACATGACTACCTGCCACTTCTGAGCATCAAATGCTTCAAAAATCCATGATGGGAGTGCACATCATATGGAGAAAGCCCGAGTTCTGGATCTCTCCAAATGTCTTGAATAGCTGCAAGGACCTAGAAATCAGAGAGTGTTTTTAATTGGGAAAATGTAATTATATTAAGAAGATAATATGTTGATTCCACTAGCGTGCAAACCAAATAGCTTGAAATAACCAAAGTTTGTCTAATACAAATACGTAATGATTGCATGTTGTACTAAGCTTACAGATAGAGGAATGCATACTGAAAAGATAAGCAGCATGTGGTATCTATATCTTATCATAGTTTCAGGCTTCAAATTGCCTCCAATGCCTGAGAGGCGGGAAGCAAAACTTAACTCCCACTTACAAGTGGTTAGAGATGCATGAATGTTGTATAACAACATTTAGGTTAAGAATAATGTACTTCTCTTGGAAGTGTGAGACATTAGTCAATAGATTTGCGTGCGAACTTTATTCCATTATATTGACATTAGAATTCAAAGAGTTTCAGCAATGAGAAAAATCGATTAACAGGAAGTCAAAATATATGAACCAGCATACCTTGTTTGCTGAGTCACTCTGTAACAAGCACTTATTGATATTCAGAACCTTGTCAAAAAACCCAGGAGCATGCAGTCCCAAAGCATATTCGTTGGTTTCATCACACTCTTGATGCAAGAATTCTTCAGGTACCCACTTTCTGGTGCCAAATGAGAACTCCATCTGCATGAACAAAGAAATGAACCTCAAAACAAATTTTCTCTTTTCTCTCATTTTCTCCCTTTTATTTATGGGTATCTTATTCCTGTCATCTTCATTCACCCGTGATGTTGAGTGCTAAAGAAAGACTGCAAGCTATAATAGCATGCAATAACTTGGAAAGCGGAAAAGACATGAATTCATGTTCTGGTTGGTTAACTAAGCATTCTCGTCATTAAAAGCCGGGCAAAACCATCAAGTTGAATGTACATCAGGACTTTTTACGTGATTGTCCTTCCTCACTTAAAACCATGTTATCCGAAATATCATAATTAAGTCTCAGTCTTCCTAAGTATAAACTTTTCACCAAGAAGTAAGAAAACAATCAACATTGACACTTGCAAAACATATATGATTAGGAAACAGATTGAACAACCAGTAACACAATACTCCACAAGCTAAAAATAAATCCGAACATCCACAAATATCGGATTTGTAGACAAAAATTAAAATTCAATAATGTTGCAAAATGGCTACTTTTCACTGACCTTGTTCCGATAATGGAACTGGATATCACAAGGAACAATGGGCTTCATGATGCCATCAAATTCAGGGTCTTTGTCTGAAAACTTGCCAACATGTACAATCAACTCGTGCACTTGTTGCTCCTTCGCCCCTAACCTGAGCTTCATACAACAAATTCTGTGTTTTACAACCTCCACAGTGTGAGGCAAACTCACATGGTGCTTCAACATTATCCCAATGTGGACTTATCGTCTTCAATTTCTTCACCTGCGTCCATACACAAAACAATCTTAAGCCACTTAATTCGACTAGAAATTTAGTCACTGCATCAAACATGGAAAGCACATAATATCTGTCACACAAAAATAAATTAATTTACACCGACTAATAAATTTCCTCTCCTTTTCATACACTCCCAACAATTTAAGCCACTCAAATCTCAATAGGTCTTTCACAGACAACGTGTACAAATCATTATGCAAATACACAATTTTAAAAATTAGTTGGAATAGAACATTGTAAAGATAAACAAACGCATACCCGCTGACACCAATACACCACAATCATCCAAGTCGCTTCACAAAGAAACAAATAAATAAATACACATGATAAATCCACTCAAATATATCAGTCACTCATCAAACAGATAAAACCACCGAGAGGCATTCTAGCTGTTACGAAAATGAAAGAACTAACTATTACAATTATCATTTAAAAGAACAATAAGCAGTGAATAAGCAATAAACCTCTGCGTAATTATCCTTCTTCCTGGTTACGCGCCCGATGAACTTTTCTCCAGGCAAAGCGCGGTCACACATGACGATGAAGCCGGTGTCGGCAACCTTACACAAGCCCTTGCCTTTGAAAGCTAAGCTCTCGCAGACAAGCTCCAGAGTCTGGCCTCGCTTCGGGTAATACGCCGTTGGGTTCTTGTCCGTATTTGTGCTCGTAAGAGGTTTAGGCGCTGCAGCCGTAGTTGTGAGTTCTTCCGCATTTTCAATTGGTAAAGAGGCCGCGAGCGTTGAGAGCTGACGAGCTGTTCGTCGGAGGTTCATCGCCCACGGGCGAGGGTGGAGAAGGCGGACGCCGCCGGCGGTAGCAGCCGCCATAATTGGGGTTTTAACGGCTAATTGGCAGGGGAGGTGTTTGAGAAACCAGCGACAATGAAATGGATGGGAAGAGAGGGGCACTCGTGGAATTCTCTTTTTGAACTAAAATCGCTAGATATAACATTGCTTTAAGGTAAAGAAGAAGAAATGTAAAATCGCATTTTAGGTAGTTTCAGTTTCCCACCGAAGTGACAAATTTTTTTTTTTCTTAAGGAGTTTTTTTGTTATTGTAATATTTTTGATATAAGTAATATTGCATCACTAACTATGTTATTTTTTTTTTGTTTGAGAATAACTATGTTTTATATTACTCAATAGGGATAATTACAACTTACAACCCCTGAGGGTCAGGCTAAATACGGAAAAAGCTAGAGATTTTCGGAAATTATTTAAAAAAAAAAAACCATTTGGTTTGATATGTCTTACTATTTTCCCTTTCATGAGTAAAAAATATTTTTAAATTTTTTTACGTTAATCAAAATATTATAGTTAACTCTTAAATTTAAGACGCAATCAAATTTCAATATTTTTTTTTTTTTATTTTCAAAAACCTCTTCATTTTTGTTGTAATTAGCCCAAACCTTTGGGCCTTTTTGGAATATCCCTTGCTCAAGTAACAGATTTTGTATGTGAAGGTGAAAAAGAGTTAAGGGTTTAAGAAGTTGAAAATAGTAAATAGTAAGGTTGTGATAGTTGTGAAATAATTTCCAAAATTTTAATTTTTGAGAGAAAAAAATTTTAGGGTGTATGATTGTTTGTGAAAAAAATAATTTTTTTTTAAAGAAAATCTTATTTCTCTCCAAAATTAACTCATTTTTCTTTCTGTCTTTCACATTTCCGATTATCCAATTATACTATTTATTTCTCTCTCCTCTTCCTATTTATATAAATAAATCTGATAATTTGTCACTATTTTTATTATTTTTCTCTTAATCTTGTTAACAAAAGGTATAAAATGAGATCTATATTACCTATTTTTTGATTATTTTTTTATTCAATTTTCTTACATTATATTTTACACTATTATTTTTTCACAAAATTTTTCACAAACAATCAACATTTCTAAAAGATTCTCTATCACATCAACATAATTATCACTTTTTCTCTACACATCCAACTTTCACATTAAAAACAAAATTCACCACTATTTTCTTAGAAAATGAAATAGATGGAATAAAATTACAACCCATCACAGCTTAAATGTGTTACGTACTTGAAAATGAATAAGGAATATCTATAAATTTTAGGGTATATATGAGTTGTTAGATTTTGGGCTGGGCTCATTGAAGTTGACAAGTATGAGGCCTACTTATACAACTGGACTTATACAAGTTTGATCTACTATACAATTATACATGCACAATTATTGGGCCCATCACTTATGTCTTAAGTATTATACAAAGTTTGGGGTTTTCATTAGGGTTGTGCTTTACTGGAGATTCACAAAATTGAATCGATATCCAAACAGAAAGATCTCTGAACTGAAAATATCCGTTGATTTTTGACTTTCCCGAACCGCACCGTGCACGAAAATATTTATGGTACGGTTAAAGATTTTTCAAATACTGCATCAATCTGAACAGTCATAACTACTCCAACCGAGGACCCGAAGCTAGAACCGATTTTAAAGATTTTATATAAATACATATACATTATTTCTATGTTGTTTTTATTTTGATATTGAATTAACTACAAATTATTTAAAATTAAATTGAATATAATGCATATTTAAAAAAAAAACATAATACTTTGCAACTATTATGAATTTTAAAAAACTTTGATATTAATAATAGAGTAAATCATTTGAAATTGAAATTAGCTAAATAATTAGTAAATTGCACTTAAACGAGAAACAAGTAATAGTACCATATTATAACAATATAAAAAAATCATATTTTAATTTTCTACACATCACATAAATTATAAATATAATTTTATTGATTATATTAAGTTGTTAAGTATGAGACATTGAGATTATAAATTTATACAAGTTTTTATTTCATGTTAATTTATAAAAATTATTAACTAATTATATATGTTCTATGTCATAGAAGACAATTCCCCAAACAATAGACTATTGTTGTTTTATAAAGGTTATTAAGTTTAGAATTTTGGATTGTGTTACCTATTATAGTTTTAGTTTTTATTTTGAGACTACGCTAAAAAGAGACTAAACTCTGTAAGATATCCATTTGGTGATTTTTATATTGATTTCTTTTTTTCTTTTTCCTTCCCGGATTTGTATGTTTTATTATGGCTAATCTCCGAATCTCCGTCCCGAACCGAACCATACCATTTCGTTCCATTAGAATCAATCTCCGTCCCAAACTTTTGGTGCACGGTTCGGGACGAAGATTTTTTTCTATGGTTCGATTCTGGAGATTTATTTTCGAGAATCTCGAACTTCGGGCGGTTCCGAAATTTCCAAATCTCCGAACCGTCCCATACCGTGCACACCCCTAGTTTTCATCATCTCATTCTCATTTCTCGCCAAAAACTTAAAAAGGACAATTTATTAGGTAGATATTAAATAGACAGATTACAAATTAATCCATTATACTTGACCTTTTAAATTTATTTTATTTCTTATCTGGTAAACCAATTGTTTTTTTTTATCTTTAATGCTTCCCTTGGTTGGTTTTAAGTTGAAATAATTTTTAGAAACCTAAATTTATAATTCATTATTTTTCATCAATTTTTAGTTTTTCAAATATTGTCAAAACAAATTGATTGAATCAACGTATAGTTGAGGCCAGTTTGCTTGTATGTTGTGCGATTGATTAATCGAAATCAAATATTAGAAAGTATAGGGCCCATGTTACGATTAATTTCTCCATCCAAGTGATATGGGTATGCATTGATTTTACAATTTTGCCCTTGAGTTAAAAGACATAATGGCTTACATCATACCATAAGGGGTGGCAAATCATTCGTGCCATGTTGTTATCTGGTCAGCACAATAATGGCCGAACACGATAAGTCAAGCATGAACACGACACGATAACCTTATCGAGCCTAAAATTTAAACCCAAACACAACCGTTAAAAACACGAAACGCATGCCATGGCACGATAAGCACAATAACCAAAATTGTCAAATTTATTTAGTTAGACTTGTTAAGCCCCTTCACAAATAAGACTTATGACTTTCTTTAATATTTTTTATATTTATACTTAAAACATATATCCCAAAAAACTCAATAAAAATAGTCAAGAACAAATAGTCTATTACTAGTAAATTACTATTATAGATAATCAATTACCGACAATTAAAAAATTACCGTGTTTATCCGCCACTCGATATCAATCCGATTGTTAATGGGCCTTATCATGTCACCAAACCCTATAATTTTTGTGTCGTGTTTATCTTTGGTCAATTGTCACGTGCCTCAAGTTCGGGGCGAGCTGTGAGACCAAATATTGGGAAATTTAAAATTTTTGGGGGCTAAATCAATAAAAAATAAATATTTAGTACTAAAAATTAATATTTAAAAATAAAATATACCTATAAAAATTAAAATTTCAAAAATTTTGGGGCTAAAGCCCCCAATCACAAGGAGGATACGCCCCTCAAGTTGCCACCCCTACACAACATCAATCTTGTCATTAATCAAATAATAATACGCTAATGAGTAGAGCGGGCAAAACCGACTGCAATTTCCTAGGCCCCGATAGACATGGCAGGCCCATTCGTGAGAATTTGAACCAAAAAAAGTGATTCAAGAAATTATTGATCCGAGACCCAACTCGATTTTTCTCTCGCCCAACCCATTTGCCATCTCTAGTAATACACGGAGCTGAAGCCCTAATTATATATCTTGGTGTACTTAGATGTCTAAATAAATAACCATAATCTGGTCCCCAACAACCAACTCACACATTTCTTTGGTGTGCAGACAGTATCATATTGTGTCAATTTCATGGCTTTGAAAGCGTCCAGCTTGGGACTTCAGGGATTACTACTGGACAGGAAGTGGATTGAAAGTTCTAGAAAAAGTTAAGAAAGGGACATGGTACATAAGTCCCACACACCGGCTTTTGGCCAATGAATGTGACAAAATTCTCAATGCATGAATTTAATTTGCACATATTATATATATAATCTTTGCTATTAATTGATTTACTCATATATCTGACAACCTTATTTCTGATGAAGCTCAAACTTGTTCTTAATTAGGGGTGTCAATATCTGATCCGATCTGAATCGAGAGAAAATCCAAATCCGAACATGAGAAATCCGAACCGACAATATCCGATCCGATCTGAATCCGACCCTAAGTCATTGAGAGAAACCCAATTTCGAACATGAAAAACCCGAACCCAAACACGACTAACACGTATCCGACAAGATGTTACCAATTTGTCCAAAACGTAGTTATTTTATATTTTAATTAACTTTTGATATATTTTAAGCGTTTACACAAAATCAACCCGAAATCAAACTCGAATTTGACATGATGACCCGAATTATCACCTCTATTATTAATGCTTCTCTTGTATGTACAGGCTATGTAAGAAAATCTGATATATTCATAATTTATGCCGACAAGTCTCGCATGTCCTTCCACAATAGGAGGATTTTTGCAGAGCTGGCAATGAAGTTGAGACTTGAGAGGGAAATTGAGTAGTTTGTGAAAAAAAAAAAAAAAAAAACTCTGACAGGATTTATATTCTATATTTTATTTCAGTTTTAATGGGTTTTTTATGCTAATTATGTTGGTCTGTCCAAAGTATACAAGAGTTTCACAATTCAAGATCTTAATTGGATATGTTAGTTTGAATTTAATTTAATAGCTCAATTATAGAAGAGATTCAAGTGAGCCAAAAACATGGAATGTCAGCCTAATTACTTAGACATATAGGTTTATGAGGATTAAATTATATTCAAAGCCCATGTTCCACAATAGATGATATGACATTAGATATGCCACTAGAATTTTTGTTTTTGAACCGATGACAACTAGGTTGATCTGAAGGACGGAACCAAGCATATATGGCCCGAAAGATCGAGCCGACTTGATTAGCCCGATATAATTATATGTCTTTAATGTATAGGCGGGTGGGGCTCCCAAATAATGGTTCGCGGATTTTCAGGCGATTCGGACAAACTTAATATTTCTTCTTGACTGACGAATCGAAAAGATTTTCCCATTCCGACTCATTTGACACTTTTCTTTATATTTGTCGTTTAACATCTTTTTATCTCAAAATCAAAATCAACTTTTATTATACAAAAATTAAGTACAATAATGAAAAAGACTATAAAAAACTTAATAATACAAACTAGACAAGTATCAAAAGTAATTCCTATGAGAATCAATTATCAATCTTTATAATTTTTTATAACTCGACTTTTCAAACTTCAAATCGATTATGCTTTGAGGATAACATTTTCGTGCCCCTCATTTCTGCCGCCAATATAGACCGCGGAATGTGCACTTACGCCTGATTATGCATGCGAGACAAACAAGCCCCTCATCACTAGGGGGATGGCAATGGGACGGGCGGGTATCTCAATACCCATACCCGCTCCGTCCCTCCACGGGCGGGCGGTCGCCCCGTGTTGATTTTTTTGTTTATTTTTTTATATTTTATATTATTAATAATTTTTTAATATTGTATTGTATTATAAATACATATTATTTATAAAATTTGTCATTATATATGTTAAATATAATATTAAATACATAAAACTATATAATTTTATATAAAATACATGTAAAACATACATTAAATATATTAAAAAAAAAAAAAAGACAGGGCGGGGGGGGATAATACTGCACTGTCCTTCCCATAGCGGGTCACGGGCGGGATGGGACGACCCAAATGGGGCGGGCGAGTCATTTTGCCATCCCTACTTCATTGTTGCCAAAGATAAACGCGAAAATGTCTTGACGTCTGACTATACTGGGAGATAACAACTCTGGATCACTCATCATAAATCACGAGAATATCGCACACACTGATCTCAAAGTATGATCTGCTGACACACAAGCACTTCGAGGTAAAGAGAATTATGTTGAACCCCAAAATCTATCAATCTTTATATTGTTGGAAGTGAATAAAATGTTGATGGTCCCAAGCCAAATTGTCTCTTGAAATTCCATGTGGGATAGAGATATCTGATTGGAACGACTTACCAATTACAGCAACCCACGTATACATAAAACCTTGCGTTCACGTGTGAGACCTCTAATAATTGAAACTGGGAGCCCACAGTGGGTAAACTGGCTTTAGCCGAGCCGATGTCGCGGCTCGAAAACGATGTCGTCGTAGCCGACAAGCCATTATCAATTAATCCAGTATGAACGGTGGTAGGAAACAGGGAGCATTTATTACTGGATTTTGACATTGAGATGGGAAGGGGGCTGCATCATACATCAATGGACCACTGTGGTCAGTGGACTGTGGGCCGGTTATTTTCTGGGCCCAAATTGAATTTGATTCAAGGGTTTTGAGCAATATTTAGATGGGGTAAAATATATTTTGACATGACATCAAAATAGAAATAGATAGTCATAAACCACAAACATAGTAAGACTATAATGTTGAGCATTACGCCCGGGGCATGGCTCAAATAACAAATGATTTGGGTGATGTGATATCGATTCGATTTGTCATCCGCATGATATGGAAATTCTAATCTGGTAGCGGGTTGGAGGAAGATTTTCCATGATCATGATTGCAGAAATCGCTAGGCGCTAGTCGGCGGGGCCAAATTTAAATGCCTTAAGCGCTAAGCGCCCGCCTAAACAACATATTTTTCTTCCTTTTATTTTTATTTTTTTTTTTTTTTTTATTTTTACCAATTTTTGGACGCCTAGACCGCCTAGGCGCTTAGGCCCGATTTTTTGGCCGACTAGGAGAGCGCCTAGCTATGATTTGGCGCCGCCTAGACGGGTGCCTAGGCCTATTTGCAGCCAAATCGATTTTTTCGATTGAATTGGACAAAATCGGATCGGCCTAGGGGCGCCTAGTGCCTATTCACCGCCGTCTAAGCCGATTTTTATAACACCGCTCGTGATTCACATAATCACATCTTCTACGAAAGCTTTAGCGGCGGAACAGTATGTATTGAACTAAATACACATAAAGATTTAGGATTACTCAATCAGGTAAAGAATTCATGACCTCATATCACTTATAAAAATTGAGAATCTGAAAAACTGATTTGAAGAATTAGGATGGTTGGTGTTGTAGAGCTTAGTTTTCCTTTTTAGTCCCCTACTAGGCTACTACACATTAAAAAAGGTAATATTAATAATAAGTATTAATTTTCAAGTTTTTTAGGTAGCTAGACCACCGAAATTGTATCATTTATAAAGAAAAATTAATGCTAGTTGATGTGCCAAACTGTCAAATCTCCAATTCATAAGCACCTTCTACAATGCAGATTTGGATTTCAAATTAAAAGATGAATGTCTCAAATAATTCTTAATTTTTCAATCATGCAAGTTTCCCTTAAAAAAATGATATGTACTAAAAAATAATGATCATAGTTGTGGCCTGCATAATTAGTTCCATAATATATAGTGGGCTGTATTTTTAAGTGTCTCAAATTTTAATTTCATTTTCTGTAATTTGGTCAAGTGGGGCTGTATTTTTAAGTGTCAAATATTGGTTAAATGTTAATATCAGATTTTTTTTAATAGGTCCAATAATATAGAACAAAATGAAATGGGTTTTTTTGGCAAAGCCAAACAACTATCTCAAAAGAGAAAAAATCAAAACTAGTCTAAGATACAAAGAAAATCACATGACGGTTACTCAATTGAATTGTGGATTAAAAATTCAATATCCATGGTATAGACATGTAAATTCTTTTAACTAAGATTCAAAGAAAACCAGACAACGTCTAGTACTTCTAGACTTTCGAATGGTATTTTGTCTCATCTCATCGTCTAGATCATTAGTAAGGTCAGTCCGAGCCTTTAACTCTGATGTATGAATAGTATCAATGGAATTAAGTCAATTAATGCGACTCTGCGAAATTTGCAACTCTAGTAGAGTCGCTTAACATTTGCGAGGATATTGATTAGAGTTCGATTAATTTAGTTTCTTTGAAATTTTATCCGCCAATCCTACCAACTAATTAAAAAGATTATCAGAGGAATTAAATTTGAGTTTCTAAATTAACATCAATAAACTGTAAATCTCAAAAAAAAAAATTCAAAAAAACATGAGCGTTGACACTGTATATTTAGTAATAGAGATGTTGAAATGGTGACAAAAAAGCAGCAAAAATTGCAATGGGAACCCATTCAGTGAGCTGTACTCATGGGGTGCATGTGGGGTCTACCTTTGTCTGCGTGCGTGTGTACTGACCAACTGTGCATTTTTTAAATTAGTGTGTGTGTTTGTGTGTGTGATATGAAAACTGGAAGAATAATGGAGTACTTGAGATGTGAAGAGACAAAATCCTAGGAGCAACTTGCAAAATGCTATCTACTATCTTTCTCATCACACACACAAATGGCGGAGCCAAAATCCTAACAGAATGGGGTGATATACGAAAATGAGATGGATCAGATAGAAAATTCGAAAAAAATAATACAGATTATAACTAATTTTTTTTTTAAAAAAATTTAATTCTCACTGATTTTTTTATGATTTTTTACAAAAGAAGGTTGTGTCAAGTTAGCCCAGCCCTCCGCCAGTGCGCCCCCCAACACACTATTTTGCCTTTGCTTGCCAACAAACATCCTTTTAAATTCCAAATCCCTTCCCACTACTTTGTACCTTGACTACTATGATGTTTCCTTTTGCCAATCCTAAGAAAATATATTCATCTCTAGATCTCTCAAGAATTTCTGTTCCATTTAATTTCTCCTTGTTGTGCTGTGTTTATAAAATAGACTAATACTCTCAAGAGGATTAACCCCCATCTTAAGGGTCTCCACTGCCTCGCCCCGCCCCTAAAATTTCATGGAGGAGGTAAATAGAGGGATATGCTCCAACGAATCAGGGTCCTGAGTTGTTTTAGATTGAGTCACCACACAATATATCCTCCTCCAGCCTGTTACCAGGGAGTTTCGAACATCCACGTTGCGGGTGTCAACGAACGGACATCACATCACGCGCGTCCTTTACCAGTTGATCTATGCCCTTGAAGGCACTAATACTCTCATTTTAAATAATACTTAATGGTGACATTCCTAACATGATACGTTAATACGATACGACTTGACCTTGCTCATAGAAAGACGAACACGACTAATGCGAATTTGACATGATGTTACTAGTTTGTCTTAAAACATAGTTATCTTATATGTTACGTAATTTTTTTGTGTGTTATACATAACCTGAAACTGATCAAGAACACGACCCGATGATGTGAATTGTCAGTACCTCTCATAATAATGCATACATTTACAAAATCAAGCAGGCAACTGTTGATGTTCATGGCCCATATGTCATTTTTTGATCTCTCTTTATTATAACATTCACAAATTTTGGGTGCAAATATGTTTAATACGATTAAGACCGCAACGTATTGTTACCTTACCATGTCTCGATCACAATTTACTATTAAGTCATTTTCAATAATATATTTGATGTAAAAACGGAGAGTTAATATGAATGATTTCCCAATAATTCCGAAATGTATTACACCTAGGCGATCTTAAAACATGGAACTAGGTCGTCGTTTACGACCTCTTGAAAACATATAAATACTGCACACGTTTTTCGCCATTACGTGTATCTCATTAATTCTTTAGTACCCGATTTTCAATTTCTTATCGACCTTACATCATGTAACTAATTTTAGCATCGGAGGGGCTTCACTGGAGTCCACCCGACTAGCTTAACGTTTACTCTTTTACAGGTCCCTAACCAAAGTACATCTAATTTATTCACCCAAATCAAATTCATAAAATTCCCATTTCTGAAGCCAAACTAATGAACCCACCTTTTGAGATATAAGGAATTAATTTGAAAATGGTCAGTTAGTATTTTAATTAGTCCCACATCTAAAGAGGTGTTGCAATATTAGTCCTGTAATTTTTGAAATTGTGATTTTAGTCATGTATGTTTTGACTTTTTTGTAATTTTGGTCCCGTAAGTTTTAGGTTTGTGCAATTCTGATCCTATAAGTTTGAAGTTGATGCAAATTTGGTCTTAAGGGTTATTTCAATATTTTAATTATTCCCAAACCCCTTAATAGCCAAAACAACCAATATACCTAAGATCAAGTTTAAAATGGTATCATGCCTATATTTTATTTATTTGAGTATAACTTATTTATCACTATAAATTGTCTAATGATGGACACATTTTAGATTTATGCATCCAGATCAAAATACGAGATATGACTTCTACATGTATTATCTCCTAATTATTAAAATACAAAAAACACGTAAAAATATGCCAAAATTAGTCATTTTGAATAATACGACCGAAAATACCACAACTAAAAAATAAAAGACTAAAAAAACCAACTTCTAAAAATTACATAATTAAAATTGTTGTTTTTGCTAAGGAATAAAATTATCAAAGAACTAAAATTACAAATGACTAATTTTGCAATACCTCGATAGATACATGCAATTTTCCCCTGTTTTCACAGTCAAAAAGTACAGTGGATATATTAAAAAGCAGGACCAGAAAGGTGAAAGGTAAAAAGTTGAAACAATTTTAGTACAGAAATGGCTATGATTAAACTATGATTAGTGGATATCTTTTAAGTAGCTGCCCAAAAAGACACTTATTTTAGTCTTTATATTCACTGCAGTTGTCTGAATCTTTACAGAGCGCATGGCAAAGCATCAGCAGCCAAAAGGAGGTCAGAACTAGCTTTCCCAACTCCATATTATTATAAAATATTTCAATAAATAATTTATTTTATTAAAAATAAAATAAAACAATTATTTGTACATCAACATTTATAAATTGAGCTTCTCTGAAATCTCATGCTCTTGCTCTGCAAAATTCACTTCTTAGTTCTTACAGCCTTATCTTTTTCAAAACCATTAGCATCCCCTGTCAAATATCATTTAAAAGAATAAAACACTATATAATATTATTTTATTAAATATTTTCATCCTTTCTATATAAGCATGTCTTCCAACCAAACATTTCATAACTAATTCAATTTTGCTCCTCAAATAGTTTTTTTTTAAGGTACGTAATATATGTCCAATAATTTCTTTCCCAAATGTTTATCTCTAATATTGATGTACAAATTCTTTTTTCTTTTGTTTTGTTAAATTAAATGCATTTAATTTTCTTTTGGATTTTTCATATTTGCAAGCTATTGAGCAGTTACATGAATTTCTGCTTTTTTGTCTCGATTTTAGAGATGGACAAATTTTATCAGCTGAAACTGACGTTAGCAATGGCCTGGTTTTCAGTTTTCTCATTATATGAGTTAAAGGTTGTTGGAGCTGCTAAAGGATTCTCCCTAAGGCGAGATCTCTTTCTTTTCACCGTAATATCTTTATATTCGACTCGATTTGATTCTATTATCAGCGAATTGATTTCAGGCCAGGTACACTTAACTTTTCTCTCATTTTTTTCCTAAAATTTCTTCGTTTCTTGAATGACTAATGAATTTTTCTTTTCTCTCAATTTAAGAAATGGACGGTCTGGATTGGAGCAAGTACCAAGAGCAACAACTTGAAGAAAGCTTCACAATGCCCAACTCAAGCAACATTAATTTTTATGGCAACATTGGCAAAATAGAATTGATTTCAAGAGACAATTTCATTAATCCATTTCAGAAAAATGATCATTCATCATTCCCAAATCTTTTTCCTGCAAGATCATCAGGAGCTTGTAGCAATTGGGAAGCAGCCATTAATGCAGCAACATTAAATTCTTACAACAGCAAGCCTGATCCACAAAACGGCCCAATTTTTGATTCCGGGCTAACAAGCCCACAAAGAATTAACCTCGACGGGGTTGTCCTGGCGAAAACTGATTCTCTCGAATCCATCAATTGTTTGCTGTCGGCATCCAATCAGACCGATACGACGACGTCGGTCGAAGACGACGGCATTTCCTTAATTTTCTCAAAAAAATTACCGAATAACAATTTCGACACCACTGTCAAATCAGTCCCATCAACGGTCACAATCATCAATCAAGGCAAGAGAAAAAGAGAAGAAAATCAACTCGATTTCCAACAGTCAGCTGATCCAACCACAACCACAACTTACCAACACCATTTCCAGTCAAAAAAACCCAAAAGGGATTCATCGTCAAATATAAATTTCCAGCGGCCCAGCTCGTCGGCGGAGGCGTCCTCCTGACGAGCCGGCGGGAGGCGATTGCCCACATGAAAGAGATAATCTACCGCGCGGCGGCTTTCCGGCGGTGGATTTTGGGGCCGACCGGTCGGCGAAACGGAAAAACGTTCGGATATCGAACGATCCGCAGACGGTGGCGGCGAGGCAGAGGAGGGAGAGGATAAGTGAGAGGATTAGGGTTTTACAGAGATTGGTCCCTGGTGGTAATAAAATGGACACAGCATCTATGCTTGATGAGGCTGCAAATTATCTCAAGTTTTTGAGGTCACAGGTTAAAGCACTCGAGGCGTTGGGACAGAAAGTTGATCAGACAATCAATTATAATTTTCCGGGAAGTTTTGCATTTTCTTCTTCGGTACCATTTGTTAACTACTCATTTGCCATGCAGCAACAAGTACAACCACAGTTTACAATCCAGAGTCCAAATCCAATCAACCAATTACCCAAAACTTGAGGAATGTTATTAATTAGTTCTCAAGGGACTTTTTTTTTTTTTTCTGATTTTGTGATGTAGGATTGAGATGTACTAAATTAATGGTTTTTAACCCTGACTCTTTTTTTTTGTAATCATACTTGTCATCATTAGATCATCATATTTAGCTTTGAAAATGCAGTTTTATCTTTTTATCTTTCTCAAAAGTCATTATTGCTTTGTTCTTTTTGTTAAGTGATAATATATATCTCTTTAATCATGAGTATAATCATGACCCCCACAATGCAAGACTTAGAAAAGTGGCACCCCAAAAATACAAAGATAGGTGACCCTTCATCACTCCGTCTATCTTTGCTTACGCGATTCTTCGAAAACTCAAGTTTATGACAAATGTGGCTCGTGGATAATGAGCCAACATTCAATAGGTTATATTAGACCATCAAGAAGATACTTTCGAAGCGTGTCTTTAAAAAATAACTAATTATGCTATTCAAGATCTTATAGAAATAAACGTTCTTCGTTTAAATTGTATTTTTAAGTAATTTTTGTTGTTTTCTTTTCCTGAAGTTTAACATTTTCTTTTCTTTGCTACTTGATTGGTTTATGATCATGACTTTTTCTTTCTTTTATATATATATATATATATATATATCTATTTATTAAAAGAAATACCCTATTTTCCTTAGCCTTTATTTGCTGTTAATCATATATATGAGGACGGCTTGATTACTATTTTAGTCATATAACTCTTAGGGTTATAATTGAAGTCGAGTAACTCTTAATGTGACAGTTTCGATTTTTGGCAATTAGTCATATAACTTTTAACGGTCATTTTGGCTAAAGAATAAATGAAATATTGAAATACAAGCTGGGAAATTCGCACAATATCAAAACTTGTAGGATCAAATTGCACAAATTAGAACTTACGAGATCATAGTTGCACATAATCAAAATCTCTAAGTATCAATATTACTACCTAAAATATTTAAATGTAAGGACATTCCTAGCCCTCAGTTACATGACCAATTTTGTAATTAAGCCATAAAAGAGCCTTCAGTTTTTTTATTCTCGGCTAAAAGTATAGATACATTTAATTTATGACAAATTTAATCATAATATATAATTATTTACCAACCTACATGTTCATAACAACTATATATTTTGCACTCATTACTTATATCTCGTTTTTACTAAATATATATTTCATGAATCAGATAGCAATTATAGCACATATGATTAATCAGATAAAGGCAAGAAAAGCTATTACAACTTTATGTGATTTTAATCGAACTTGAGTTGTTTAATGATCAAGTCATTTGTACTTAGGGTAACTTTTCTTGGAGATCTTAAAGAGAGATATTAATTAATTTAATTAATTAAAGACTGTTATCACTATAATCAATGTAGCAAAACATTCTCTTAATAATAGTGCATTATAAGTCAGTGGTCCTGTCTCCTTGATTCAATCCAAAGCGTGGCTCTTGAAATTCAAAACAACCTTAATGCTAAGCACATGTTTTATTCTTCTTTTTGGCATTTTTAGGGCTTGTTCTTTGGACCGCACGAGCCAGCTTGCACGTGCATATGTCTATTGTTAGTGACTCTACAAAAAATGTGGGCACCAGATTATTTAGATCATATATAAATGAGGGATTTTGTTTTTTTATTGATTATGTGGATTCTTTTAATTTAAATTGTCGACCTAATTTTGAATAAAAAAAACTTTAATACAAAACAACTTAAGTTCTGAAATATAATCAATTTAAGAAAAAGATTAGTTTAGAGGTTAGGATTACTTACACTCATTAGAAATTTTGAAATGTCCGAAAAAATAATAATCTAACGAGTTGGTAGAATGCGATATCTGATTTTATCCCATTCAATTAGGGTTGAAAAACAAACAAACTACTCGAGATCGATCGTTAAAAGAGCTTAGTTTATTAATATAACGAATCAAGTTTGGACATAGTTTTATGTTTAATAAAATATAAAGATTGGCTCGAACTAGACTCAATTAGTGAAAAAGAATAAAATGCGTGTAAATTATGAATTACACGAGCTCGATTCGTGTTTGACTCGATTAAAGCTTGTTTGAGCTCAAATTCAATTAATAATCAAACCAAACTCAAAAACACAATATAGGAAGTTTAAAAATGCAAACAAGTTTGAACAATATATGTTCGTGTCGACTTGATTCTTTTAAACCTCTAAATTCAACCCATTAATTTGTATATGTTGCATATATAACATTTCCATTTTATATATTAAATTTAACACATGATAAAAATTCGACTCAAGGCTATATATATAGTCGATGCATTAATTAGGATTTCAAGTGGAAAAATCAATCCGCTTCCACTCCCAAATCTCAATATCAAATGTTCAAATCTTCAATATTTTGCTCATGAGGATTACAATTATTAATTTTGTTTGTGTAAAACCTACCTAAAAAGATAAAATTTATCCTAAAATTTCTCATAGATAACTTCAAATTATAATTAGATTGAAATTGTAACTTAATTACCTTACCGAGGCCTAGTACTTACAATTGAACCCTCAACGTGACGATCATTGATTTCAAATTGAATACGAGTCTATCACACTATTCGAGCAAGTAGTAATAAATTAAATATTACAAATAAATAAACTCTAGTCGGTCGAACTAGGGTGACAATCCCTAACACGACGTGGACACAATAACTTGACACGAAATTACCGAGAGAAATTCAAACCCGAACATGAGAAACCCGAACACGAACATAACTGACATGATGTTATAACCAATTTGACTAAAACGTATTTATTTTATATTTTAAATAACTTTTGATATATTTTAAGCATAACTCGACCTGAAACCAAACATGAATACAACCCGATGATCCAATTACCACCTCTAGGCCGAACACACTTTAAATCCAAACTGATCAACAACTACATAGAATTAAATACCAAAACTGAATGCCGTGTAGCAATCACTCCCCAATTTTTTAATATCTCTCGAAATGAACAAAAGTGCAACAAATTGCGAGTGGATAATAACATACCAAATGTTGATGCGTGCATGCAATATTTGGTTTCACAAGTAAAAGATTTTGAATTCAAATAAAAACAGTTATGAATGTGGTCATATTTGGCTACTTGCCCTACTAACTATTGAAAACCGTAGGATTTGGCGTCTCACATTGAGCCCATTTTTTGGACTACAATTGGAAGGAATTTGACTTTTCTCAGGGATTGATGTATTATAAACTTGTTCTTTGGCAAACAATGTCAATGTTTTTTGGGAGGTGCTATTCGGCTATTCGCACTACTAGAATTGATTAAAGTTCAACTCTATATAATTGCAAAAATATCATTCACTTAAAAAACTACATTACCCTTACTTAAAGAAATTCTAAAAACACCCACACCATTCATCCACATTCTTCTTCTTCTTGAACAAAGTTAGAATTTTTTTCTATAAACCCTATATTTTTCAACACTCAAATTGTTGTAGATATGGAAAATAAAGTATTCGTATCCTCAAATAATGAATGCATATTCTTAGTTTATAACATAAAATATGTTATTACTCAAATTTTCAAGTTGAAAAATACTATCGAATAGTAACGGTGCGATACTTGGCACGATCACACACTATGACAAAAAATCATCATGTCATCGTGCCATGTGACATGATGACAAAATTGTCATTGTGGCATCATGCCACCAAGACTTTTTTGTGCAATGGGTAAAATTAGAAATTATGAGGGTGTATTTAGTAATTATATTATATTTTAAAAAGTGGGTGGTGTGTATTTAATAAGTGGGTGTATTCATCAATTTTGGGGGTGTGAATAGCGTCACCCACGTTTTTTCGCATCTTTCTTTTGTTAATTTTATTTATTTATTTATTATGAAAAGAAAATTATTCGTACAACGTACTTTCTCGTTGTTTATAAAAGATTGGATTGCATAATTTAATAATGAATCTAGAGTGAAAAATTATTACAGGCTTTAATTATTTCTAGCATGATGGAAATTATCTTCTTTTGTCCCTTTTTTTTTTGAAACAAGAAAAAAAAAGAGCTTCTTTTGTCATTTATTGACCAAGAAAATGTATGAATATCATTGTTGGATGATCTATCACCCTTAGATCATCACATACACACACACACCCACATGGGTGTGTGTTTGATCCAGGGCAATACACCCAAGTGGGGTGGCACCCACTTGGGTGGCATAGAAAAATCCCAAGTCTACACTAAAAAATTCACTTGAGCACTCTCCAAATAGACCCTTGGCAGCCTGCACAAATTATAGTATCTAAAAAGCACAATTGTTGATGTTTTGTGCTTATTTTTGTTTTTATCTTTTTTCCACTTTAGAGTTTCTTATTCAATTAATTATTTTCTATTATTGAGGGGAACAGACAACATATTTTAAACAAGAGCTAGGCCCACCTCACAATTCAGAAGCCCATAAATCAAGAAACTTTTGGGTCATTCAACTTGGGTTATATTATCATCCTGGGTTTTTTTCCTTAACACAATCCAAAAATAAACTCAGAAGCCCACTGATTAATGAACTCTTGGGTCATCCAACTTAATAGGCTACATTTCATTCTGGGTTTTCTTTCGTTAACACAACCCAAAAATAAGCCCACCAATCAGGGAACTTTTGGGTTATCCTACTTGATGGGCTATATTATTGGCCTGGGCTTTCTTTCTTTGACCCAAATCAAAGAACCAAAATTAAGCATGTCTGATAGGCCTTGCCCTTATTGTCATTTATCATTTATGCTCTCTTGCTTCAAATCCTGTTCTTAAATTACAAACACCTGAGACATAATTTCATTTTATTTCATATTTTTTTGAAAAATGGTCATGTAAAGTTTGAAGATGATGAAATTAGATAGAATTTAGCTTGATTTTCAAGAATCTGAAATTTTCTTTCTTCTCATGACTGATACTGGTAGTTCTTTAACAGAATACAAATTGTCATTGTCACAATCAAAAGGCGCTACGTTTCGATTGTGATGCATGCCTTGCCAGAAGAATATATTACTTACTATGTAATTTGATGTAATACAACATAAAACATGAATGGAAATAACTGAATGAAATGTTAGAAATATATTTGAAATGATATAATACAAAATTTCGATTGTGCTTTTTCACTTAAGAGTAGCATACATTGTAAGTGTTTGCAAAGCGTTTGCAACAATCTAGTGCATTTTCACTTAGCATACCTTTATATTTTTCAGGTGGAAGCTAAGAATCACTTTTTCTTAGAGTTTGCGGATACTCTCGCTTCCAGAGAAGAACAAGAAACGCGAAATACATGCTAACACATCTCAAAAACTATAAATTCAAAAGAGCATATATTAGACTTTAGGATTTTGAACAATGTCTTTCTACTAGACCACTTCCTTAAAACACACACACACACACAGATGCTAAACAAAATTTCAACACACTCCTAAAGATAAGACAGGTTTGTAAACAAAAATCCCAAAGGAAAATGATGTACAAAACCATACCTTTTTGAATAAGATGAAGCTATATGGAGTAAAACAAGAACTTGAATTAGCAGATGGGAAGAAAGAAAATCAAGTGCATATACAGTGTGTTAAGGGGTATCTGCCGTACAATCTGATTACTAATTCACATGATTTACAGAATGTCCGTAGTAAACTCTAAAAAAAAGTGATTCTCAACCTCTAGACGTAAAAAAAACTACTCTTTCCATTAAAAGCCGAGAATCACTTTTTTTCAGAGTTTGCAAACACTCGCTCAGTGTCCTATTTGAAGCACAAAAATCGACGAAAAGTTTTCGATTTTTTCTATTCTAACACTCAACACATAAACTAAAACCAGCACATTCCAGCAGTAGTATAGTCAAGAAAACACATAACATTAACTTGACTGTATTTCACATAAAAACTCACCCTACAAATCCCATAACATTTCACACCATTTTTTTCTCACTCAATCTTCCAAGCATACAGAAAAAGACAGAACTGCGACGCCTTCGAATAGCTCTGCGTCGAATAATACTTACTCGGACCGCTACAATCGCTGTCGTCGCCCCCCCGGTTATCGTCGTCCTCCACATCACTATCCGCCTCGCCCGGCTTAAAAATAAACAAGCCGTGGCTCGACCCCGGAGCGCAGAACAACCACGCGTGCACGTCCCAGAACACTTGTACCGGCTGCTTATTCACCAGTACCGTCTCGTTACCCCTGAATTTCCACTGCAAATTCCTAACGTGTATCAACACAATCCCATCTATGCTAATCCACATCTCCGGCTCCCTCGGCCCCACCGTCGAGCTCTCCACCACGATATCGTGCTCCCGTTTCTTCTGATCGAATTTCGCCCGGATCGAGAAAGACTTCTTTCCGAAAACATGCTCCTTCTTGTAAAACATCAGAGCGTCCACCAGAGCCGGCCTCGATTTCGTTCTCTTGTAAGCCTTTTTCTTCCAATCGCCTAGCAATAGTACGATTTCTTCCTCGGAGACTAACGCGACGTAGAAATCGGAACAGGGCTCGGGGCTGCCGCCCGAAAATTTAGCGGATCTTAAATCCCAATACGCGTCCATTTGATTTCCATCGACAACCAACGACTTGTAGCCTTTTTTCGCCCAGAAATGCCAAGGTTTTAGGTCGATTTTGCACGTGTACGCTTGATCGTGCTCCATGCTTTCGACGGATATGCTTAATGAGTAATTCATCAAATTCTTGCACCATAATATCGTCACATTTCGCCAGAAACCGGCCACATGTGTCTGATACACGCACGTAACCGTGCTCTGCGCGGTTTTTTGCGTGACGGGGTCGTTTATCGAATTAGTCCTCGTGGAAACACGATTAGCCATTTTTTTCAATCTTTTTCTAATGGATCAGAATTGATGACGACGACGACGATGATAATATTGCCACCATAGAAGATGCTTCATTGGCAGCAATATTGCAAGAAAAAGAATGTAACATTTTTTTGTGTGGATTGTTACATGGGGATTGATTTTGATTTGTTTGAATTTGAATTCCAATCAATCAAATGGTTAAATGGTTAAAAAAGTTTGTGCAAAGAACAAAAAAATTGGAAAAATCTTGGACATCCAACAAACAGATTTGAAATTTTTAATGGAAATTCTTGCTGGGAATTTTTTTTTTTGTTTAGGATTCTTGAGGGGTAACAAGCATGGATTGTTGAGAAAATCAGATTTAATTAATTTTGTGGATGAAAATAGTTTTTGTTGGAAGGGGAAAGAGGTTCCCCTGAAAGGAAGGGTCCAAAATTAGAAAGATTTCCTCAGGCCTCAAGGTGTTCTTGACTTTTTTTTTTTGAAGGAAAAAAATAATAATAAAACAAAGCATGATACAAAAGAAATGGTATTTTATTTAATTGTTACATGCCTCAAATGTGACATATACTCGTTAAAATATGATATAATTCTTGCGTGGATGGAATTCATGTTACACCTTGTAATGATGATGCACGAGTCAAATATTTTATTTTATTTTATTTTATCAAAAATATAATGTTTAAAAGCGACACCAATATGTGTGTATTAAAATGTGTTGTATAAAATAATGTTTTAAAAGATATAATTAATTTAATTCTTGTGTAGCCTTTCGGCTCAAATTTGAGGCACCTAATTAGGTGGGTATCTTTCTCTCTTTATGAACATGGCACATGTGTCATGTTTTACTTTATCATCCTTTTCTAAATTTTCAAATACATATTCCTACTTTTATGATAAAAATAAAAACGTGATGGACTAAGGGCTTTTACAATGAGTGCTCCCCTCATTTTATAAAACCATAAGTTGGCTTGAGCCCTATTTATTCAAGCACTTCATTTTGCGTAAAAAGAGCAGAACAACTAAAACTTCTTTCCTTCTTTCTTTTTTTATTTTCTTTGGGTTTCAAGTGAAATATTGTCTCAAATATTGTCGTTCTAAAATCCTGTTGAATCCTGGGGATTACACAAATAAATCCTTGAGAACAATGATTAACTTCGCACGCCTCAGAATGAATCCATTTGTTTTCGAACTTCACCATATTTTCCCAACAAAATGCAGTCATACCACAATGTTATACTGATACGCTCATTCTAATTTTTTGCGGTGTTCAAAGTGCGACTAATCGGCCAAACCAAATTGGAACCGAAATTTCGGTTCGATCCGAAAGAGGAAAAAATATGTTCGATTGATAAAGTGGAAAATTATGCAAAGTTTACCCTTAATTTTTTTTTTTTTTTTGTACTTTACCTTGTATGATATTTAAGAATACCTTAATCAACTAGAAATTGGAAAAATGTAATTGATGTTAGTAGAATCAAAAAAATGCGGCTCACCTTACTGGTGACTGATCGGCCGGAGATTTGGGTGGTTAGGCCATGATTTTTTAGGCCCAAAAAGATCGGACCTATTTGGTCCTGT
The DNA here is from genome assembly GCA_016081115.2 of Rehmannia glutinosa. Classification (NCBI taxonomy): domain Eukaryota; kingdom Viridiplantae; phylum Streptophyta; class Magnoliopsida; order Lamiales; family Orobanchaceae; genus Rehmannia; species Rehmannia glutinosa. Next base: position 552,659 of record JABTTQ020002269.1, on the reverse strand, counting down.
CTGTGGGCCCGGGGCCGGATTGGGCGGTATGCATCTTCGCTACGGCCGACCAATATCCGATCGACCGATCCGACTCGAACTTTTTCAAAACCTTGATGGGCTCGGCCCGACCTTGCTCGGCCATTGACAACTCTAGATGCTTTAGAAGTGTACATGATACGATAAACTAGCCAAATCGTATTAGTATTGGTAGTTCGCACTGGAAGCCCACCATCGTCGCTCGGTTGGCCACCCCCAGGACTAGCCCATCCATCGGGCAACACTTGGTTTGGCCATGCCTTGGCCTCACCAGGAATGCGGCTCCATCATCTAACCAGTTTGGATAGGGATGGCCAATTCTATTCTTTACGTCAAGTCCAAGACTAGCGACAAGCTCCTCAAACTTAACCGGGTTGTCCTGCTTGAACATCCGAATGATCATATGCACATATCACAAACCAGGCAACTGAAGCCACACATATAGTCATTCACAATACAATCCACCAGTAGTCATAGCAAAAGACACCCTAATGTCACGGGGTGTGACATTCTCCCCCACCCAATGTGGTGTACGCCCTCTACACAGTCTGCTTCACCCGAAGTGCATCAACGATGCCCCCTTGGCAGCCCACACGTGTGCCCCTCGCACACCAATCGCACTCGGAGACCAGAGAGGAATCTCAAATGATCGCCCAACATGTTCCGCTCCCCTGCCTACTCCACCACCCTATTGGTAAGAGCGCTTGGCGCAACCACATAATACAATAATGTTGGGACGGCTCTGATACCACGTGTCAATGGCCTAGCCATTTCGGCCACCACACAATGCCCGACCACCCGGGCATAGCCTATCCCTCAGGACAACTACTGGTTTCGCCTTGCCTTGGGCTCATCAGAAATGTGGCTCCAGCATCCAACCAGTTTGGGTAGGGATGGTCAATTTCCTTCTTCGCCGTCAAGTCCAAGACTATCGACAAGCTCCCCGAACTTAACCGGATCGGCCTGTCTGAACATCCGAAGGGTCATATGCATGTTCCCCCAAACCACCGACCAAACCATACATACGGTCATTCACAACATAATCCACTAATAATCGTAGCGAAAGACACTCCAATGCCACGGGATATGATCAGTAGGCTCGTCTATGTTAGATTAATTTGTGTACATAATTATAGTAGAAATTTGGGAAGAGGATTTCATAGATGAACTTGCAAGAATGACAAGTCTTTTAATGATACAATACAAAACTAAATGGAGGCTTGAACAATAAATACACAAACCCTAGCTAATGACTAATAAAGGGAAAATACAAAACTACCCCCATAATATAAATACAATATAACTAACATCCCCACAAACTCATGATGATGTAGTAGAAATCATCGAGTTTGCCAACCAAAAACGAAAGCGGGAAGTGGATGAGACTTGGTGAAAAGGTGCACGAACTGTAGAAGGAGGATGAGATGAAAGGTAAGTGGAGGGTCCCATGTTGTAGATGATGACGAGTAACATGACAATCAATCTCAATGTGCTTTGTTCTTTCATGGAAAACTGAGTTATGAGCAATCAATAGCACTTTGGTTATCGCAATGCATGGGAGTAGGTGAGGACAAATGAACACCCATATCTCGCAAAGAAGCCAACGTAACCAAACTATTTCGGTGGTAGTAGACGCCATTGCCCGATACTGCATGTGGAGGATCGAGAAACAATATTTTGTTTCTTACTCTTCTAAGAAATAAGAGAGTCTCCAAGAAAAATACAAAAACCAAAAGTGGATTTTCGATCAGCAGGATCACTAGCCCAGTCTGCATCAGAATATGCCCTCAACTCTAATACTGATGTGGATGGAAATAAAAGACTCTCGAAAAGAGTACCACGAAGATATCGCAAAATACGAGTAACTGCGGCTCAATGAACTGTAGTGGGACAAGTGACAAACTGACTCACAATATGAACAACATATGCAATATCAGGGCGCGTAATGGTTAAATAAACCAAACTACCAACAATCGTGCGATATAAGGTAGGATCAGACAAAGGTGTGCCATCAGAAGGAGAATACCTAACATTAAGTTCGAGAGGGTATCAACGATCCGAGTATCGAAGAAGACGGGCTCGATCAAGTATATCGACAATGTACTTGGGTTTGTGAAAGAAGATAACCTCGAGGGGAGCGCTCTACCTCAATACCCAAAAATATCGCAAAGGTCCCGGATCTTTCATTTCAAACCGAGAAGCTAACTCGATTTCAACAATGCAATCCCATCAACATCATCACCTAGGTGATGATCATATCATCAACATATAAGGAAAGAAGAATAATACCAGCACATGTACGCTTGAAGAAAAGGGCAGAATCATGGTTACTGGAATTAAAACCAAGTGAAGTAAGCACGACAGAGAATTTTTCAAACCAAGCCCGTGGAGCTTGTTTGAGACCATACAATGCTTTCTTAAGCTTGCAAACTTCGCCCTGATTATGAGGAACTCCAGGTGGTGGGATCATGTAAACTTCTTCTTGAAGATCACCATTCAAGAAGGCATTTTTGACATCCAATTGAGATATGTGCCAATTTCGGATAGAAGAAAGCAGCCAATAGTACGAACGGTAGTCATCTTTGCAACAGGAGCAAATGTTTCCTCATAATCCATACCATACTGTTGTGAGTAACCTTTAGCAACCAAACGTGCTTTATATCGCTCAACTGAACCATCAGATTTGGTTTTAATTTTATAAACCCAACGCGAACCAATTGCTCGTTTACCGGGTGGTAAAGATACCAAGTCCCAAGTGTTTGTTTTATGCAAAGCGAAAAGTTCTTGATCGGTCATAGCATGTCTTTGCCATAAGGGATCGATGAATCGCTTTTTATAGGAGTGTGGTTCGAAATATGGTGAATAGAGGACAAAAATGAAGCAAAGGGGAGAATAAGAAGAATAAACACATATAATTTTTGAGCAACAGGATCAAAGCAACGATATCCCTTCCGACCTTCTCCATATCCTAAGAAAACACAAATAGGCGAACGAGAAGATAATTTGCTGCGTTCAACATGAGGACGAAGGACAAAACATGCACAACCAAAGACTCGTAAAGACGAATAACTAGGGGGAACCATAAAATCTCCGAAATGGTGATAAATCGGATGTAATGGATGATGGAATCCTATTTATACAATGGACGGTAAGAACGGCTTCCCCCGAATTCACTTGAACCGAACTAGATAGTAAAAGTGAGCGGCGATTTCAATGATATGCCTATGTTTTCTTTCAGCAAATACCATTTTGTTCGTAAGTATATGTGCAAGAAGTTTGATGTAAAGTCCCATCCAAAGCAAGTAATTCACAAAAATTATTAGAGGTGTACTCCCCACCCAAGTCACATCTAAAGCATTTTATGATAAAGCAGAGAATTGAGTTTTTACAAAAGCTCGAAATGAGGTATATATGCTCGAGAAAATCGAACGATGCTTCATAAAATAAACCCAACAATAACGAGAATAATCATCAATGAAAGAGACATAATATCGAGAACCCCCTTTGTGGAAATGGGAGCGAGTCCCCACACATCGAATGAACCAAATCAAATGGCGCAAAGATGAAGAAAAACACTTCGATTAAAAGGTAAAGCGGAAAATTTTGCGATTTACAACCACTACAATCGAAATATCATGAGATGACAATTTTCCTAATGAACCCGTAGAAGCCAAAATCTTAAACGTGAAGACGAAACATGACCCAAACGAGAATGCCACAAATAAAAGCTAGACAACGAAGGACTTAAACGAAAAAAGACAAATCAACAAGTAGAAGGCTGATAGATAGAGGGTACTCCGAGCTCATCCAAAATGTATAACTCTCTCTTTTACGGCTGTCCCAATCGCTTAGGGAATGTGGATCCCGCACACAACAAGAAGTAGGAGAGAATGATCTTAAGTAGCCGAATCACACAATTGGCTAATGAAACAAGATTTAAAGTAAGTTTGGGAATATGGTAAACATGTGGAAGAGACAGGTTGAGGTGTGGCTATAGATCAATTCCTGCTAAGGGTAACAAAGTACCATCGTGAATAACAGTCTAGCATGTGTGGGTGAAATGGAAGTAAAACATGATATATCGGGGACATATGATGAAAAGCTCTGAATCTAATACCCAAATAGAGAAGATATACGATGAGCTCGGAGTTGACAAACCCGGAGGCGAATAAAGCATGAGATGAGGCAAGAAAATTTACAAATTGTTCGGCAATTGTATCCATAGAAAGTGGATTTGGAGGTAAGTTCCGGGCGTCACGAGTCGATGAGGGTGCAGTGCAACAACACGAGTTGGTGGGGGCGGCCTAAAACCACGTTGATTTGGGTGAGCAAACCGATTTTGTTGAGTAGCGCGAAATTTTTGTTGAAAACGTTGTTGCCCTCCTTTATTCAACTTCGGGACATTGAGCCTTCCAATGTCCTGGTTGTTTACTGATAGCTACACTTACACTCATTATCGGCAACCTTTGGATGGGGCACGAAAGGAACAAAAGATGGACGGGGGCACAACAAGAATGAAGTAGGAACATGAAGAACTCCTTTCCCGACTGAGACTTTGGCGTAATTCCTCTGCTAGCAATTCACGACAACGAATCAACGGATGGTAGAGGAATACGATGCAAAATGTTTCCACGAAGAGACTCAAAATCATCGCGAAGAGCCATCAAAAATCGAACCAATCGTTGCTCCTCCCTACGAGCAATATATGGGGCAAATCTTTGCGGCTTCGGGAGATTGATGAAATTTAGTTGATCCCAAAGGTCACCATCATAGCGAGAATAAAATTCTTGCCGATCATATTTTTTTTTCTTTGAAGAGCCCGAATATCTATTTCCAATTGAGTCTTGTTTAGCAAAATTCGATTGAGTATATAACCGCTCCAAATAATCCCAAACTTCTTTTGCAAAGATCATATTTAGCCAATTGCATACCAATAGAGTTCTCCGCGAATTGTTAACCCAAGTAATAATTTTGAGTTGTTCACCTCCCAAACCTCCATTTCTTCAACAAATTTAGTATTATCTTTTTTCAACAGGATATTTTTTTGTTCCAAAATATAACTCCACAATTTTTTTCCTCTCAAAAATTTCTCATCACATAACTCGATATGAATAATTTTTTCCGTTCAACCGTACACTAATTGATTGCAACGAATCATCTCTTTCTCGGCCCATAATTAAGGAAATAAATACAAACACCAACCAACAACAAGATAGATCGATACAAATATCCAACAAGTCAAGCAAATCTACCAACAAAACCTCTGCAAATATCGATTCTTGAAACTAAAAGATGAGGGCAAACCAACAAGTGCTAACGGATCGAAAATCGAATGAAAACAACACAAAGGCTGCAATATACTCACTGTGACACTTTGGATCCGCGAAGTCGAGATTGCTATTGAACCAAGCTCTTGATACCATGTTAGATTAATTTGTGTACATAATTATAGTAGAAATTTGGGAAGAGGATTTCATAGATGAACTTGCAAAAAAATGACAAGTCTTTTAATGATACAATACAAAACTAAATGGAGGCTTGAACAATAAATACACAAACCCTAGCTAATGACTAATAAAGGAAAATACAAAACTACCCCCATAATATAAATACAATATAACTAACAGTCTATACACCTGAAAACTTGCTTATTGCTTGAAAATTTCACTCAAAGCAAAAAGGTCCAAATTTTAGGGAAGTTTGATTTGTAAGTTTGATGTGTTTTTTTGGTTTGACTACACACAATGATATTTGACTCTAAAAAAATTAAGTAGAGGAAAAACTTTCTGGTAAAATTTCATATTCCCAGAACTATTGGGTTCATATCAGAATATACCATTTTCCTTTCCTTTTACTTTTGTTTTCCTTTCAAGGACACACAAAATATAAGATTTACTTTGTGGTACAATCGTGTTAACAGCTGCTAGCAATGGCAACAACGCCGATGATTCCACCTGCGGCGAACTCGGCCTTGGACGGCGTCGGGCCTCCAGCCGCCGCCGCGGCTCCACCGACGCCGGGAACAGACATGACCAGCATCTGTTTTCGCGATCAGCTGTGGCTCAACACATATCCACTCGACCGAAACCTAGTTTTCGATTACTTTGCTCTCTCCCCATTCTATGATTACTCGTGCAACAATGAGCAGCTTCGCCACCGTGCTATTCACCCCCTCGACATCTCTCATCTCTCGTAAGTGCGTGTTTTTTGTGAGTATACGGCGCAGATGCAAGTTTTTCTCAGCCAAATTAAATTTTTGTAGTTTCAATTTAATTTGATTAGGATAATCTGGTACCTGAATAGTGTGATGCAGTTAATTTTTGGAATTGAAGTTTTTTTGTATAGCATCAAATTGTTCGTGGTTTGGAAAAATCAAGTTATGGTGTATCATACACACACACACACTGTTAAAATAACTATTTCCATTAATTGAATAAAGTAGTTCCAGTATAGTGTTCTATTGTGTAATTACGCTCCGTTATTGGAATTCAAGCAGTGTTTAATTGTTTCAGTGTGGCTTAATAATAATAAAAAGGGATGGGGTACAAAATTGAAGTTTCCCTAGTATAAGTTGAAGTGAAGTTTGATGCTATTCAATATGCGTTTTCTGCATGAAGGAAGATGACTGGAACAGAGTATATGCTGAGTGAAGTGCTGGAGCCTCATTTGTTTGTCTTTAGAAAGCAAAAGAGGGATGGCCCTGAGAAAGTGACACCTATGCTAACTTACTACGTCTTGGATGGATCAATATACCAAGCGCCTCAGCTTTGCAACGTATTCGCGTCTCGAGTTGTTAGTATTTCTTTGCCTAATATGTCTCCTTTTTAATTTATTGGTAGTGTTAAGCACCATCTCATCATTTCCGCATCAAAGTGCTTGTATCGTGTTTGGACAATTTAAGCAAGCTAGAGTTCTAGATGGATTGTTTGGAAGTTCACATCTGGAGATGCAGTTACTGCAAGCTGATATCTTGTTGAATGTATACCATATTGTAGTTTCTTTCGCTCTTTTCATTTTCTCTACTCCTATATGGACTTTGAAAGCCGTGATTCATTTTTGCTTTTTGGTCCTGAATTGAATCTCTTTGTTGTGGGACTTGAGTTAAGTTCATAGTATAGCAGAAGAGTGGATGTTTAACTATTGTGAGCCGATGCGTATTTTGGTGTTAAATGCTCCTGGTCCCTAGTAAAGTTCTTTGAAGGTCCTGCGATGGTGGGCTGGCATCCTTTTTCTGATGCATTCTGATAGAGTGCAGAGTATGTGCTCATGTGCTAGCATTATTTCTAATAAGTATCTTGATGAAACTGATCCGTGCTTTCTTTTTTGCTCTTCAGACAATTGAATAACCTTATTATCTTTTCTTCCTCTTTTGATTTTCATGTTAGATTGAACTCCTCTTCAGAGACTTTAAATATAAGTATGTGTAATACGTAGAATTTCAGGTGTTGCTCGTTTAACGTCAATCTTATCCCTTTTTGGCAGGGACGTGCTCTGTACCATATTTCAAAAGCTTTTAATACTGCAGCATCGAAGTTGGAGAAAATTGGATATGGTATTTTCCAGCTTCAGTTTTTACCTTTAATGGCAATGAATGCTGCAATGCATATTATTCCACCCTTCTGAAACCTAGAGATTGCCTAAAGTAAAGAACTGCATCAACTGAATCTACTCTTATACTTCCTAGTACTTTGGTAAAATATATACCTTACCTTTTTCATTCTAAGTGCGTGCTCAACATGAGTTGACACTCGATGGACAATAGCATTAACATCTACTTTTATATTATCCTGAAGAATTCCAATTAATTCATGCACATGCTTCCATAAATTTTATCTCATAATTTGTATTGTATTTTCTTGTTGATCCCTTTATGGTGCATTTTATTTTTCTACATCTGGATTTTGTCTCGGCCCGGTGTCACTATTCAATTCTTGTGTTTCTTGACACAGTTGATGCCAGCAGTACATCCTCTGAAACAAAAGCTGCTAAAGAGACCATTGACTTCAAGGAACTTAAGCGTGTAGACCATATTCTTGCATCACTTCAACGCAAGGTAGACCATGTTTTTGCTTCCTATCAATTGGTCTATGTATTTGCCATCTTATGTTCTCAAAAGTAAGTCGTTAAGGGCAGTAGAGGAATTTGGAAACTTGTAATGCCACTCCTCTTGCAGAGAATATGTTGAATGATGAACTTGAACATAAAACTAATCCTCTTGAGCAGATACTTTTACCACTTGGCAGAAAATTGACCATTTTCTGTTATGCATGTGCAGATAATTACCATTTCATTACCACTCCCATCAGGAGCCTTTTGGCTAGGCTATATTGAATATAATATGGCTTCACTCAGTTTTCAAATTTCTCAACTGCATGGAACTTATGAAATGAGAATGTTACTTGTAATGGGTAATTACAAATACTACCCTGGGGTTTAGCCTAATTACAAAAAAAAATCCCAGTTATCTTTTAAAATACAAATATCTCCTTGACACATGTTTTGCTTTACAATCCTATTGAGGAGTAAATTGTAAAACAAATATAGACATGAAGGAGGTATTTGTAATACTTCAGTAGTTTATTTGTAGTTTAGAAAGATAATTGGACTTTCTTGTAATTAAGTTAAACCTTAAGGTTAGTTTTTGTAATTAACCCTACTTGTAAGTTGTACTGTCCATTTGCTTTGAGATTTATTATATGGAGTTTGATTGCTTATTAATATTGTAATATTGCACAGCTGCCACCAGCCCCGCCACCACCACCTTTTCCAGATGGGTATACCCCTCCCACTGCAGAAGGAGATAAAAGCTCCGACACCCAACAAGCAGAGCCCTTGCCGCCTGTTGATCCCATCATCGACCAAGGCCCATCCAAGAGAATGAAATTTTGACACGACAGTTCGTTTCACCTGTTTGGTTTGGAAAGCAAATTGACAAGAATTCTCGGAGAGTCAACTGTTAGCCTTTGCTTCATCAGGCCTTACGTACGATGATGATCTCCGTTTGGAACGCTTGGCACGTTCGGAACCATATTTAGTTTGATGTAGGCCCTAGGATAATTCTTCAATCTAGCATTGTGACCATTTGAACTGAAACCAAAGCTGAGCCAAATTCAGGGCCATAGCTTTATGACATTTTAGCTAAATATTATACTGGTGAAAAAAACAGTGTGACAATTGACATGTGAGTACTTCAGAAAGGTTTAGAAAATATACAACAGAGTCTCACAAGTCACAAGTCACAAGTATTAGATCCTTGTTTTTCGGCATGGTTCCCATTTTCTTTTTTCGTTATTACTTATGGAATATAATTTTATTTAAGTCTAGCCCATTTATTTAAGTAGTGGTTGAAGCTTTAGTTTATCACTAGAACAACACCAGCAAGGGCGGAGCCAGAAATAAATTTGGGGTGAGCGATACACGAAAATGGGGTGAGCTGGATGAAAAATCATATAAATTATAATTATTTTTTTAAAAAAAAATTGGGGGAGGGGGCAGTGGTGGTCCCCCTCCCTCCGCCCTTGAACACCCTTGTATTACACGGGACTTGGGAAAAGACTTATGATAGTTATAGAATATCCAAAATACTAATTTGAAATAGATTGTATTGATAGAATTAATCTTTGATTTACGAAAAAAATAGATTGTATAGATATAATCCTTAGTTTTGGGATTATTTGGTCTTTTAAATTATAAATGGTAAATACGAAAAATATATATACGGATTGTTATATGGATAAATATGAAGCCGCCACGTGGAATTGAGATAATGAGGAGTTGCCACATGTATTAGAATAGTGAGGCGATGGACATTTGTCATGTTTATTTTTTCTTTTAATATATAGGGTTGATTCGTGTGAAGCAAGTTTAAGCTTCTCCCTTGTTTTTTTTTGTCCTTTTAAGTGAAGAAACTGAAATTATGACCAATTATCATATAGAAAAAAAATCTAAAATTAAAATATCATATATATTATATTGAAATTATAACCATTATCACATTTTCAAACTCAATTCCATCTATACCTAGGGATAGTGACGAAGCCATAAATTTTGTGTAAGGGGCCCCTAACATTAATATAAAAATCAAATACATTTAATTAACTCTAAAAATAAATATCGGTTTTGCTTCAAAAAATAAATAAATACCGATTTTGATAGAGTCAATGTTTTAATTCAGTTACATCTTAATATTCAAAAAATATATAACACAGTATAGTTACCTCAATATATCATAATATTTCTCTTCTATTCTTCATATTTGAAATTGTTGTATAATAGTTTTATTGCTAATTTTTCGAAATATGTCTTTTTTAATGTATGTTACTAAAGTTTGAGATCAAGCTTATGGTTGTTGAGCAAAAGAGAATGTACAATATTTTGAGAAAGGGGAACAAATGATCAAGACTAAAAAAAAATTCAAGATTTACAAATGGGATGGAAAAAGAATTATGAAGGAATTGAATGTTTGTTCAATTTTTCATTTTTTTTGTATTTTTTAAGGTTATAAAGTAAAATTACCAAAATACCTCTGGATTTTCTCAAAATTCCAGGGAGGTGTTGAGTGTGAGTTTTGCATGTATTTTAGGGTATATTTATGGCTATAATTGTTTATAAACATGCAATAACACATATGAAATGGTATATATTCGCTCTTTGTGGAAAAGGTATTACACTTTGCTTGTTTTGTAGGAATTTAACGATATTTGGAGTAATTTTGTGACAAATACAAGCATTGTGGTCTAGAATCATCAAGAATCGAGCGATTACACCCAATTGGAAGCCAACTATATTGAGTCTAGAGTCATAATAATGAGTCGTGTGTCAAAAGAAGCATGGATGAGCAAACAACGAGGGGATTAATCTCAAGAAACGTCCAAATACGTCTGGAATTTCCAGCACTGGCAGGGTTTAGTATTTTGGCCATAACTCTCTCTACAAAATTGATATTGAGCTGATTCAAGTGGCTATGGAAAGCTAAGAGAGAGGGCTACAACTCTTATGAAGACCCCACAAGCAAATTCGGACGTTTGGGTGGCGCACTGGCCGTGCGTCGACGCACGGGTAACCCGTGTGCACCTGAAGGCACATGAAAGTTTTGAGCATGCCTACGGCTTCGAGCACGGGTAACCCGTGCGTGGACGCACGACCCGTGCGTCGGTCGCTGAAAATTGATTTTCCTATGGATTTGAGCATGGGTAACCCGTGCGTGAGCACACGACCCGTGCGTGCTTGCAGAAAACTCCAAAAATGACAGCAAATTGACCTAGGCTTCTAAAAGGGTATAAATACCACTTTTTGGGGCGCACATCAGAAGAGGAAAGGCTGGGAATACACCCAAGAACACAAGAAATACATCAATTTCATCAAGGAAGAATCAAGGGAAGAATCAGGTCGAATCGGAGCTTGAGGATTGAAGATTAATCGAGAGATTATCCATTTCCCTAAGTTTTCTCATTCTTTGTGCTTTAATCTTTCATTTTAGCTTGTCATGAATTTGAACAATTTGTCTATGGGTTGTTTATTTATAATGAGTAGCTAAAATTCTTGAGATTTTCGGGTTTTGGAAGTCGATTAATGAACTCTTGTTGAATGTTTTAATCTTAGTTGAAGTTATTGTCTTGAAGCCTATTTGAGTACTTTGAGCTTATTCTTGTTTTATCACTTGGCCAATGATTTAGCATGTTTGATATATTGATTCATAATTCGAGAGATGAGTTTCAATATTAGATCTTGAGTACTTGACACGAATATTTGCATAATCGAGAGGTTTGTGATATTTGTGAGGATTTATGATCTTTTGTGCTTTTGGGAGTTGTGTATCTTATGTTGAGTAGAGATGCTAGCATAGATATTTCAATCTACACTTTATATACATCTCGAGAGGGAGGATAAAATATCGTTGTGATCGTCTTATAGGTGTATTGATAATAACTTTGGTTTTCATTAAATCGTAAAACAAGAGGAATATTAATTGAAACCATAACCCGGGAATCCATTTCATTCTCTTGATAATTCCATTATTTTTAGTATCTTGTATTCTTGTGGTTATTTCTTGCCTTTACTTCCACAACAATCATCCAACTTTCGATCGTCTAAATAAAAATAAGGCTATCTTAGTTCAATACTTAGCGCATAAATTTATTAGTCTCCGTGGATACGACCTTGCTTACCCTATTCTATAAACTACACCGTACACTTGCGGTGACGCTAAAAATAAGGCGAACAGGAGGCCCAGTGACCCCCTTGACCCTAGTGTGGCCCCTTCACTGCCTCGGGATGACGATAAGCAGGTCTAAATCCGGATTCACCATGAACCCGCTCCGCTTGGAGCGAATTTTATTGTTATAAACGCGTGTAGAATGACTATTAATTTTTCTTTTCAAACTTGCCCCATCCCGAGGTGCCACATTTTAATCTTGTTATTTAATATATATATATATATATATATATATATATAGGGGGAGGGTTATATAAGACCCCCCTATTATATGAGTACGTAGGACCAAATCCAGACCACATATCTACATATTTAAATGGCTATTATTAATTATGATTAATGTTAATAAAATAAATAGTAAAGTCAAAATGGGGGCAAATTAGTCCACATAAAAAATAGAGAGGTTGGCTAAATCTAGTAAATCCCATGAAAATAGGGGAGTTACCCACAATTGATGGCATCCTTCATTCAACCCACACCGTGTAGTTGATTTCCAAACAAATTTGATGATATGTTTCCTTAACTCAATGTGCTAAATCTAGAAAATCCCAATAAAATTTCGTCATTCCCATTGTTTTTTAAAAGAATTGCTTGATATGGCCAGAATGTTGCTTATATGTGCTTAAATACTTGCTCACACGTATGCAAAATGTTGCTTAGTTTTTACTATATTTTAAACTCTCGCATTAATAATAGTTTGTTTGAGAAGAACTATCATGTTATGCAAAAAAATTAAAAACTTATACTTATATGGACTTTTATTCATTCAATCGTTGACGGTTTTTTCAACCTTAAAATGCTTAGGGTGATACTAAAATGTTGCTTATGTATGCATGAATACTTGCTTGTATGTATTCAAATATTTGATTACGTCTCCATTTGTTCTAACTCGATCTTTGCTTAGTTATGGCTAGACGTTTGCTTACATGTGCATAACTATACGCTTATGTATATTCTAAATGTTGCTTAATTATTTATTTTGTTTGAATCAATTGGGATTGCACATGTGCCACGGCAGTTTGAAATAACATTGAATTCATCTCTGAATTGCATACCGAAATGCGGCGAAAATATGACTCCATAAGAAGGAATTAATTTTGATAATATCGACAACGGAATACCATTTTAAAAATGATGCTTAATAAATAAAAAAAGTATGTGTTCGAGAATATGTTGTGATCATTTATTTATTTGTTTAATCTTTTTATTCACATATTACAAATTAACTATGTGTGGTTATTGTAATGCTTATTACTACTATGTACTCAACTTATTTGTATTTGTTGTAGTGTTTTTCGAGCAAATAATTCAACATTCTTGCAAAATTTGCGTTACTACGATCCCATATGTTCAATTGCTTATTTGTGCGTAAAGTGTTTCTTGTGAAAGGATGTTATGGTGCTTAGAAAGCAATTAAATTCTGCTTACAATACCATCAAACCATGAAAATAATTGCTTTCAAAGTAATTGAATTACTATTACAAAGTAATTGAATTTTGCTTACAAGACAAGCCGAATTACCGCTTACAAATCAATTAAATTCTCGCTTAAAATATCCATAAACCATGAAAATAAATACGACACTAACTAGAAAATATTCCTATATCAACTACGCATGTACGTCCAAACCAACCATATTTAAAATTGCTATAAAATACTACAATATTCAACATTTTGATCAAAAGTATGAAACAACAACGTTTTCTTGTGATCCTAACTCGATTTGCCAAACTCCTTCACCCCCCAAGACCGACTTCATCTACTCGTTCATTACATCTTTTTGTCATTTCCAACGAAAAAATCTATAAAAAAAAAAGACATTAGTCATTTATATAAAATATTTATTAACAAAAGAACATTTATAAGCATAAAAACCAACCAAACATAAGCATAATATAAGATATGTATAAGCGAGAAAATAAACTATAGATAAGCGAATTATCAACAACAATAAGCGATTGAAAATATCAATAAGCAATCCCCAACCTTAGAAAAAAATATGGCAATACTAATTACCCCTAATTTGAGAGCATAATATAAAACATAAATAAGCATAATATAAAACATACATAAGCATAATTATCAACAACAATAAGCGCTTGAAGCCTCGTTAATCTCCACATTTGCTAACTTTATTTTTTTAACTAGTAAAATCAGTAAATAAAAATAATAAAAAACCCACAAGATCCTGATTATGCATTTAGAAGAACATAGAGATGCAGGGTCGCGATTGATGTGGCGAAAGCGCTATCGTACCTCCACCGCGATTGTCAGTCGCGTATATTGCACCTAGACGTAAAGCCGGAAAACATCCTGATCAACGAGAATTATTGCGCACTCGTTTCCAATTTCGGGCTTTCGAAGCTCAAAGAAAGAGACGAGAGCAGAGTGGTCACCACGATCCGTGGGACCAGAGGTTACTTAGCGCCGTAATGGATATTGGAGAACGGCGTGTCTGAGAAATGCGATGTCTACAGCTACGGAATGGTGCTGTTGGAGATTATCGGTGGGCGGAGAAATATATATAAAATGTCGAAGAAGAAGTTCGAGTTTTTCCCGAGAATCGTGGTTGAGAAACTAAGGGATGGGAAATTAATGGAGATTGTAGATGAGAGGCTTGTTATGATTGGAGGGATTAATGATGAGAGGGTGTTGCAGAGAATGGTTGTTATGGCTTTGTGGTGCATACGGGAGAAGGCTAAGATGAGAAGATATGCAAGATTTTAGATTACACATGTCCCTCAAAACCGTTCCTAATTTTTAGCCCACTACCAAAAATAATTTCTCTCCCAAAAACTGATCTTATTTAAAATTACCAAAAAGTCCTTTTTTATTAAGTTATATATTAAAAAATGGTACAATCTGATTAATCTCAACCGTTTAAAAATTAAATCAATGTCTCAGATTTGGTCTCGTGTACTCACGTAATTTATGTGGACTCACCTGATCCAAATCCTATATATATATATATATATATGGGGATGTGATCTCATTTGGCAGCCTCTTAACATGTAGCAGTGTGGATAGATCCCATTCATCCATCCTATTCAATCAATGGTTCAGATTAGGCCTAAAATACACCATTTTCCAATTATTTTATGTGTAAAAAGGGCAAATCGGTAACTATCAAAATGGTGTAAAAATAATACCATATTTACTTTCCTAAAATCAAGGAATATATTCAATATCACATTTCCATAATAGACACGCCTAATCATGAGCAAAAAAATGGATTCACCCTCTATGCGTATTTTCGTGTACAAATGTTTATAATATTGTGTTCTGGATGCGTTGTTTCGTATATATATGTATATTTTGGTGCTAATATAACATGAACTATGGCGTGTTTGGATGTTTATTTGAGACTAAACATTCGTACTTAAATTGGTATAAAAATATTGACAATATTGTACATTGGAAGCATATTTTGGTGTACACTTTGTTAGATAAATGTTTTTATCAAGATTTTGATGATTATGTTTAAATGAGTTTTTATACCAAAACTATGTTTATGTATGTTGTCCAAAATACTCCTAAATATTTTAAAATATTTTTACTAATTTTTGCAGTATTGCTTAGAGTTTATTATTCGATAAAATATTGGACAACATATTTAATATTTTTATGTTAATTGGTTTTTACACCAAAACAATGTTTATAAATATTGTCCAAATACTTCCAAGTGATTTAAAATATTTTTACTAATTTTTTGGAGTATTTCTTAAAGTTTATTTTTGATAAAAATCGGACAACATTTCAAGATTGGAGGTCGGCCAGGTGCATCCCAAAGCGTCGACACAGTGCACGAAGAAAGAAAAATTGAAGCGAGCGTCTTGAATCAAAAAAATGAAGAGGGGGACCGGCCAATGAAGTCTGCCGACCAGGTCGCACCCTAGGGCGATCGGTCGCACCCCCTGATCGATCGGTCGACCCCCCGACATGTACACTGGATCGCACTATCTTTTTCAAACGTTCGAAATCTTAAACGGTTATTTTGTGACAGCAAAGTTATGATGTTTGAAATTTTTGACAGCAAGATTTACTTTTGATTTTTGTACAATATTTCTACATCTTGTGATCCTCTTTTTGTAGACAAAAGTGAAGGAGGAGGAGCCTATGTTGGAGATCCAATCTTGAAGACTCTCCTATAGAGGATGAATTTGAAGACACAAGATACAACACATACAAGCAAAATACACAACAAAAAATCTGCAAATTCTCAAGCTTTCATTTTTACTCTTGTTGTAATAGCCTAGTTCTTGCACTTGCACTATCTCGAGGTCTAGGCTTTTCCTTCTTGTTTACACTTGCACTCAAAGTTTGTATACTTCAATTATTGAGTTGTAATCTTGAATTTTTCTATCATCCAAAACAAGATATCCTTGTTAGTGTTCTTGTGGTAAGAACACACTGGGGTGATCTTAGGTGTTGAAGAGTGTGTGTACTTTTCATAGGTGTTGAAGGAAGATTGTGGTAATCTCCTTGAAGGTGTTGTAAGAAGATTGTGGTAATCTTCAAAGGTGGTGTTATATTAATTGTGGTAATTAATAAAATATTTTTTTAAATCCACTTCTGATATACCGAGGTGGTAGTAGATTAGGCCCTAGGTGGGTTGAACTACTCTAAATCATCGAGGGTTGTTTAATTTCCGCATTTACATTCTTGTTCATTCAAAAAGAGGGAGATTTGTGAAAAATCGGCATAATCTATTCACTCCCCTCTAGATTATCATAGCCACTTAGACTAACAAGTGGTATCAAAGCAAAACTCTTTGGCTAGCTCGTTCCGAGTAAAGAGGAAAGATCCATGGCTATGAATGAGGCTTATCTCACCACCGGCGCCTCCACCAACAAGCCACCACTATTCGACGCCAACAACTACGCTTTTTGGAAAGACCGCATGGAGTGCTTTCTACAAGGGTGCGGATTTGATATTTGGAATGTGGTCATTGAAGGAGTTGCTCAACTAATAATAAAATTGGAGGATGGTACCACGACTCCCAAGCCGTTCAAGGAGTACGATGAAAATGACAAGAAGGATTTCTCTCTAAACGGTAAGGCCTTGAACATTTTACATTGCTCTCTTACCGCCACCGAATATAATCGCATAAGAGGCATACGGTCGGCACAGGAAGTTTGGGAAAAATTAGAAATCATCTATGAGGGCACAAAGAAAGTGAAGCAAGCAAGAAAAACAATGCTTGTGAAAGACTTTGAAAATTTCAATATGTATGATGGTGAACGATATCAAAAATGGTGGAAAGGACAGCTTGACAACATTGTCAATCCTCTTGTGGCTCTTGGAAAGGTCATCTCCCAGAAGAAGACAAGGTGACCAAGGTATTGAACGCCCTTCCCGGCTCATGGTCCGAAAAGGTGACGGCAATCACGGAAGCTCAAAATCTTGAGACACTCAAGTTTGATGAGCTCATTGGGAACCTCCTCATTTATGAAGTATATCTCAAGAGAGAAAAAATTCTCAACCATCCATCTCTAAAACCGGGTACACAAAATATTATTAAAGGCTTAGCATCTTCTTCTAATAATGTTTATTATGCTAGTGATGAGGATGATGAAGAAAGCGGCGACTCTTGTTAGAAAATTTGCAAAATTTGTAAACAAAAATAAAGCAAGAAAGCTTTAGAGACAATTCTTGTTTCAAATCACGGAAAATCCGGGCACTACATAGCCGATTGTCCGAAATTAGCGGAAGAGGAACAAAAGAAGAAAAAGCCTTTTCCGAAAAAGAAGGCGTTAAATGCGGACGTCAAAACTTGGGATGAATTACTTGAAACAACCGACGAGGAAGGAGAATCCGAACATGGTCTTATGGCCATAGATGATGAAAATACCGAGGTACGCTCTAATGCTTCATCTTCTTCCCTAGTTGATGAATTACAATGTGATTTTGATGAATTGTAAAATAAGTTTCAAAATTTGATTGTTAAATACAAGAATTTGAAAAAGAAGCATAAAGAGCTTAAACTAGAAAAAGATAAATTATTTACTTCCTATGATTCTCTTGATAAGGCTCATGCTATTACTTTCACTATGGTCTGTACTCTTCAAACCGAAAAACAAACGCTCACAAATGATATTGAAAATTTGAAAAGGGATGTGCATCGATTCAATTTAAGTACGGATAAAGTCACAAAAATTTTAGATGCACAAAGAGGTGAGCATTCTAAATTAGGACTTGTTATAAACCTTTTCAAAATATTTTTAAGAAAAATGACCAAGGTCAAACTTTGTGCGTCTTTAGTAGTCCTCGTATTATTACTTGTTTTTATTGTAGTAAGAATGGACACTATGCTAGTAATTGTAAATTGAAGAATAATTTTAGCTATTATTGGAGACCTAAAGGTCTCAAGGCTAACCCCATGGACCCCAAAATTATAGGGTACCTAAAAATAATTCCTTTGTAGGTTATAGGGGCTATAACAACAATGGAAGATTCAAAATGGCTCGTGGACGGCGGATGTTCACGCCATATGACCGAAAGAGAGAACTTTTTACCAATATCAAGCTCCAAGAAGAGGGTATGGTCATGTTCGACAATGGCAAAGGAAGAATTCTTGGAAATGGAGAAATCGGTAACTCTTCTTTCTCTCTTAGTAATGTTCTTTTAGTAGAAGGGCTTAAGATTTGATAAGTGTTAGCCAACTTTGTGATTCAAATTATAATGTGTTTTCAATAAATAAAAATGCCTTATTTCCAAAAATGATAAAATTATTTGTGAAGCAATTAGAAAAGGCAATCTTTACAAAATTTGTACAAGTGATTTGGTTAGTCAAAATGTTTCTTGTCTTGTCGCCAATAATGATTTAACTAGTTTATGGCATAGGCGACTTGGACATGTTGGATACAAAAATTTGCAAACTATTTACAAAAACCAACATGTAAAAGGACTACCCAAATTGAATTTTGAAAATCTTGGCTTATGTGACACTTGTCAAAAGAACAAATTAGTTCAGAGTAGTTTTAAGCCCAAAAATGAAATTTCCACTACCAAACCCCTACAAATGCTTCATCTTGATTTGTATGGGGATATTGGTGCGGCAAGTCTAAGTGGAAAACATTACACTTTTGTTATAGTTGATAATTATTCTAGATATACTTGGGCTCTATTTCTTACAAATAAAAGCGATGCCGTTAATGAGTTTGTTAAGTTGTGTAGACTTATTGAGAATGAAAAGGAAGATACTATTAAGTCTATTCGAAGTGATTGAGGTTGAGAATTTGACGGAGAATTTAGAGTCTTTTGTGGAACCAAGGGATATAGTCATAATTTTTCGGCTCCAAGGACACCTCAACAAAATGGAGTAGCCGAAAGGAAGAATCGGACACTTCAAGAAATGAGTCGGTCCATGATCAATGAATTTTCACTTCCAAAATATTTTTGGGCCGAAGCCGTAAGTACCGCTTGCTATGTTATTAATCGAGTTTATATTCGTCCTAAAATGAATAAAACTCCATATGAGCTTTGGAAATGAAGAACTCCAAATATTAGTTATTTCAAAATATTTGGATGTAAATGTTTTATTTTGAATACTAAGGATCAATTGGACAAACTTGATCCTAAGGCCGATGAGGGAATATTTATGGGGTATTCAACTAAGAGCAAAGCTTATCGGGTTTACAATAAAACAAGTGGAGTTGTTGAAGAATCCATCCATGTCAAATTCAATGAAGCTTCGGGTATTGAAAGGATACCCAATGATGAAAGTGATGAAGAGGATATTGTTGAACCCATTGTTCAAGATGATACTCAAAATGATCAACCTTCAAGCTCAAATATTCCTCAAGAAGATAAATGTGATACTTTGAATCTTCCCGTAGCATTGAAATTTAAGGGAGATCACCCAAAAGATCTTATTATTGGTGATCCCCTTGATAAAGTAATGACTCGAGGAAAATTTGCCGAGAAAGCTCTTATATCTCAAAAAGAGCCTAAAAATGCTAAAGAAGCTATTGAAGATGAGGATTGGTTCTTAGAAATGCAAGAGGAGTTGAATCAATTTGAAAGGAATGATGTATGGGAATTAGTACATTGTCCTCCATCTCAAACAATTATAGGCACAAAATGGGTATTTCGGAACAAGCTCGATGACCAAGGCAATATTATCCGAAACAAAGCAAGGTTAGTAGCTCAAGGTTATTGTCAAGAAGGTATTGATTATGATGAAACATTTGCACCCGTGGCACGTTTAGAAGCTATTCGTATTTTACTTGTCTATTCTTGTTTTAAAAATTTCAAGCTTTACCAAATGGATGTAAAATCCACATTTTTAAATGGTATTATTCAAGAAGAAGTCTATGTAAAACAACCTCCGGGGTTTGAAAATTTTTCTAGGCCTAATGATGTTTATAAACTTAAAAAGACCTTGTATGGTTTGAAACAAGCACCCCGTGCATGGTATGATAGACTTAGCTCTTTTCTTTTGCAAAATGGTTTTACAAGAGGTAAAGTTGATACTACTCTCTTTGTTTTTGTAAAAGGGCAAGATTGCTTATTAGTGCAAATTTATGTTGATGATTGTTTGCCTTATTATTTTTAGCTTCACCGCAAGTGTACGGTGTACGCTATAGAATAGGGTAGCAAGGTCGTATCCACAGAGACTAATAAATTAATATGCTAAGTATTGATCCAAGATAGTCTTATTTTTATTTAGACGATCGAAATTGGATGATTGTTGTATTGAGATTAAAACAATTTAAATCACTAAGACACAAAATTACGATAACTCAATTGAAAGAAGTATCAAGATAATGTAATGGATTTCGAGTTAAGGTTACGATTAATAATCCTCTTGTTGTCCAGTTTAATCAAGCCACATTATTATCAATATTCCTATAAGACGATCACAAGGCTATTTTATCCTCCCTCTCGAGATGCATATAAAATGTAGATTGAAATACTTACGCTAGCATCTCTACTCAACATAAACCATTCAACTCCCAAAAGTACAAAAGATCAAATATCCTCACAAATATTTACAAACCTCTCGATTCATGCAAATATTTGTGTCGAGTATTTAAGATCTAATATTGAAACTCATCTCTCGAATTATGAATCAATATATCAAACAAGTTAAATCATTGATCAAGTGATAAAACAAGAATAAGCTCAAAATACTCAAATAGGCTTCAAGATAATAACTTCAACTAAGATTTAAAACATCCAACAAGAGGTCATTAATCTACTTCCAAAACCCGGAAATCTCTAGAGTTTAGCTACACATGATTAAACAACTTATACACAAAGTGTTCAAAGTCATTACAAATGAAAATGAAAGATTGAAACTAAAAGAGAAGCAAGAAAACTTAGGAACGTCGACAATCTCTCGATATATCTCCGTTCTTCAAGCTCCGATGCAACCCGATTATCTCCTTGATATCCTCCTTCAAGAGTTGACTCTTGTCTTGTGTTGTAGATCCCAAAAATGCCAGAATCTCCTTGTGTGCGCCCCCCAAAAAGCCTTTTTATACCCACCATCAAGTTTAGGGCTTAATGCTGCAGATTATGGGATTCAGTGCAGACGACGGGTTACCCGTGTGCCACCTCTTTGGAATAACCCAACTCTCTCTCTAGGGCGCGCACGGGTGGTGCGTCGAGCACGGCCTACCCGTGCGCCACTCCGTGAAATAATCCGATCCTCTGTAGGGCCTTGGGTGGTGCGCCCATGCATGGCTACCGTGCGCCATCTTCATGCAGCTCCATAATCCTTATACGAGGGGTGCACGGGTGGTGTCTTGAGGCACGCCCAACCCGTGTGCCCCTGTCTTTTCCGTAAACGCTCAACTTTCGCTCTTTTAAGCTTCACTTTTCGTATATCCACTCAATTCTCCGTGTTTCCACTTTGCTTTCCTCGTATTCGTATTCAATTAGCTTCAAATATCATGAAATTCCTACAAAATAAGCAAAGTGTAATATCTTTTCCACAATGAGTGAATATGTAACATTTAACGCGAGTATATGCATGTTTACTCATCATTATAGCTCGAAATACGCCTCAAAATACATGCAAAACTCACGCCTATCAAAATCCCCAAACTTAAACTGTTGACCGTCTAGATCAACAATATTTAGAACACGATAAAACATAACAGGAGATAAAGATAACAACGCACACAAAGAATCCACAAGAAAATTCATATTGTTCGTCATGAATGTTGAGTACAACTCAATCAAGCCTCAAATATCTAATCAAAGAACACGCCTCAAATAAAACAAAGTGAAATGCTCAATTCCAACTCTCGAAGTTAAGTGTATACTCTCATCTCACGAGGATATAAGACGTGTTTACGCTCAAATCAATTCGATGTCGCAAAATTGCCATAGGCTTGCAATTCGTCTCATATCTCCGCCACTAAAGTGTATGCAATTTGTGAATCAAAAGGACTTTCTCATTTGGTTGTAATGAAGGTTCTTTGGTTTGGGTAGGAAATTTTGGATAAAGTGACTCAACTCGAGTATATAGACCGATGAGCATATCAATCATTTTCATTACAATCCCATAGGCTCTCCAATCATTCCTCATTTTTATCAACTTTATTTATCTCCATTTCCTTTCTTTCTTTTGAGAATCGCCTCCATTCACAATCCTTCGCCCCCAAGTTTATCAACTTCATTTTTTTTTTCATTTGTTCAACTCTTTCCTTTTTTTTTTTTTTACATTTAACCAGTGCGCCCAAGTATCTTATTTTTCAATTTCCACTCATTCAACCTCGTTCATTCCCCTTTACTCAACGTTATACACCCGAGTTTAAAGTGATGGATATATATTAAGATCAAGGTTAAATTTTGTGGTTATCAAAGAAATAGGCTATAGGCTCAACTTGGCTAACTAGGAGTTTTCAACATTTTTAGGTAGGCAAAAGGCTTGAAAGGCTAGCAAAGATGGCCTTTAATCACATTCACAATTCACATACACATGTGGCCTTGTGAGAGATACCCAAGCAAGTTCTAGAATTCGACAACACGAATGATACCCTCAATCACAACAAGATCGCACAAGATATAAGCAATAAAGGCTCAAAGCTCACAGCTTGTCAAAATGTAATTCAAAGCATCACACCAAGTTTTTCTTATTAACATGCTCAAAGTTATCTATTCAAGGCTCAATCAATTCATAACCAATATCCAATCCTCACAACAAGAATTTTCAAACAACACACAACAACAAGTTGCAACATTCTTGGTCAACTCACTCTCTAACCACGGCCTTAAAGCAATAGACGTGTTAAAGCTATAATCGTGCTCTAATGCAAAATGCAACCTAGAATTCTCTAATGCAACTATATGAAAACACAAAATGCATGAATTGTTTTTTTTTTTTTTATCCACACTTTTCATGTATTAAAATGCTATCTCTCCCCCAAACTTGAATGAAATTATAGTGTTCTAAGGGGAAAAATAGAATTTAAATAACAAAAAGTGGGGATATACTGAATTATCTGCTAAGCGGCGGTGGTGGGAAGTGGCCTTGAGAAATATGCCACATTTGTAGTTGTTGGAGCACTTGCCATGTCTCCTCGTAACGCCGCTCGGATCGCTCATTTGACGCGAGAAAATCAGCCCTATGTTGAAACACACAAAAATACAACAAAAACACACAAATCACACTCATTAATAAAAACACGCATGTCAAATCACTCAAATCACACAACTTTCAAACCAACACACACAAAAATGAAAGTCACACGAAAAAGTGTTGGGTTGCCTCCCAACAAGCGCTATATTTAACGTCTTTAGCTTGACGCCTGTTTTGTTAAATTACGGTCGCGCAAGGTGGTGGATGTCACCTCCTCTTGATTCCTCTGGTGGAAATAGTGCTTAATCCGTTGGCCGTTTACCATGAAAGTATCGCCTTCTTTTGTTAACAATTCTACAATCCCAGGTGGATTCAACACTTTCTTTATCACGAATGGCCCCGACCACTTAGACTTGAGTTTTCCCGGGAAAAAATTAAGGCGTGAATTGTATAGAGCACCGGTTCTCCTCCGTAAAAACTCTCTTTTCTTGATCATCTTATCATGCCACCTCTTGGTTCTTTCCTTGTAAATTCGGGAATTTTTGTAAGCTTCATCCCGAATTCTTCCATCCGATTCAAATGGAGTAACCTTTCCTCACCGAACTTTAAAATCCAGATTCGGTTTAACCGCCCAAAATGCTTTGTGCTCCAATTCTACCGGCAAATGGCACGACTTACCAAAGACAAGTTGATATGGAGATGTGCCCAACGGTGTCTTATATGCGTCCGGTATGCCCATAGAGCATCATCCATTTTAACGCCTAATCCTTTCGGTTGATGTTCACCGTCTTTTCAAGGATTTGTTTGATCTCCCCGTTAGCCACTACTTCTTGTCCATTAGCTTGTGGATGATATGCCAATGCAACTTTATGTTTGACTCCATATTTTGCCAACAAGTTGCTCATCAATTTGTTTACAAAATGCGACCCTCCATCACTAATTAAAGCTCTTTGGAGTGCCAAATCTAGTAAAGATGTTTTTCTTAAGGAAGCGCATTACAACTTGAGCATCATTTGTTTTGGAAGGAATCGCCTCTACCCAACGGGATACATACTCCACCGCAAGTAGAATATATTGATATCCCGAAAATGATGGAAACGGGCCCATAAAATCAATCCCCACACATCGAACAACTCCACTTCAATTACATTGGTCATTGGCATCTCGTCTTCCTTGAAATGTTTCCCGTTCGACACTGTCACATTGTTGAACAAACAAATAACGATCATTAAATAAAGTGGGCCAATATAGCCCACTTTGCAATACCTTCATTGCGGGTGCGCGTGGGACCAAAATGTCCGCCGGATGGTGAAGAGTGACATCATTGTAGGACTCCTCCCATTCTTCTTGAGGTATGCATCTCCTTATGATTTTATCCGCGCACCTCTTAAAGAGTAGGGGTCATCCCACATGTAGAACTTTACATCATGTAAGAATTTCTTCTTTTGATACGGTGATTGATCCGGAGGTAAAACTCCGTGACAAGAAATAAGTAGTTTACAAAGTCTCGCATACCATGGGAACTTTGCCTCAAGCATGAGTAATCTTTCATCGAAAATTCCTCTTTGATCAATCCCGTACCTCCTTTTGCTCCTCTTGATTTTCTAATCGAGACGGATGGTCCGCTACCACATTCTCGCATCCCTTCCTGGTCCTTGATTTCCACATCAAACTCTTGCAATAATAAGATCCATCGAATCAACCTCGGTTTCGCATCCTTCTTGTCAAAGAGGTATTTGATAGCCGCATGGTCGGTGTGCACAATCGTCTTCGTCCCGATCAAGTAAGATCGAATTTATCGAATGCGAAAACAATCGCCAACATTTTTTTTTCGGTTGTGGTATAATTCTTGGCTGGGCACATCCAACATTCGACTTGCATAGTAGATGGATCGGAACAATTTTTCCCTCTTTTAACCGAGAAACATTGAACCGCATAGTCACTTGCATCACACATTAGCTCAAATGGTTGACTCAATCGGGGTGACGAGTATAGGTGCGGTCACCAATCTTTGTCTTCAACGTTTGAACGCCCGCAAACATTCATTGGAAAAAATGAAAGACATCTTTTTCTAGCAATTGGCTCGAGGGCTTAGAAATTTTAGAAAAGTCACGGATAAACCTTCTCAAAATCCGCATGGCCTAAGAAGCTCCGAATGGCTTTCTCGTTTGTAGGAGGTGGTAACTTCTCAATTGTTACAATTTTTGCCCGATCAACTTCCAAACTGCGAAGAGACTCGATGACCAAGTACAATGCCATCGCGTACCATAAAATGGCACTTTTCCCAATTTAGTACTAGATTGGTCTCTTCACATCGCGGATTTGCGTTATTTGCTCCAAGGAATGCATATTTGAGGTGTTCGGGTAATTGCTTGAGTTCCTGAGTCGGTGTTGGTATTTCAAAGATCACGCACGGGCTGCCCATGCGCCCGCGCACGGGCCGTCGCGCTCTTCGTGAGAGCTCAACTCGGCCGTCTCTCGCATCACGCACGGGCTACCCGTGCGTGGATGCATGGGTGGTGCGTTCGCAAGTTCGTCTCCTTATTTCGCCTTGCGTTCTCGCCTCGTGCGCTATTAGGTAGTTCATGCATATGATCTAAGGCACAAACATAGTCGTACAAATCTTGGTTGTCAAAATCGAGTACAACACTCGACATTGAGCACGAGTGGGTTAGACCAAATTCCAAATCATCTCATGAGACAATGTATGATCAACATAATCCTCAATGCATGAACTAACTATATCCAAAAATTTACAACTCTCTACCGAATCATGAAATTTCATTGCTTTATATATAGAAAATAAAACATGCTCATCATTAACACGTAATGTGAGCTCACCTTTTGCACGTCTATTAAGGCCTTACCATTGCTAAAAAAGGGCGTCCAAGTATCGGTGGAACGCCTCGATCTTCTTCCATATCCATACCAAGAAATCCACGGGGAATATAAATTTATCAACTTTTACCAAGACGTCTTCAATAATTCCCCTTGATACGTAAGTGATCGGTCGCAAGTTGCAATGTCACCGTAGTTGGTTCCACGCCGCCTAATCCAAGTTTCACGAAAATGGACAAAGGCATCAAATTAATACTTGCCCCTAAATCACATAACGTTTTATTAAAGAAATTACCACCAATAGCACAAGAGGATAGTGAAACTCCTGGATCTTTCGATTTTGTGGTAGCTTACTTTGGATAATTGCACTACATTCTTCCGTCAAATTCACCGTTTCAAAGCTTGTCATCTTCTTCGTTTTTGACATAACATCCTTAAGAAATTTCACATAGTTCGGCATATGTTCTAGTGCGTCTGCAAAAGGAATGTTAATGTGCAATTTCTTAAATATATCAAGGAATTTGGCAAATTGGTCATCAAGCTTTTTCTTTTGAAATTTTTGAGGAAAGGGAAGAGATATAGGCAACTTAGATATGTTCGAGCTAGATGATGATTTTTGCTTTTCAGCCCCTTGTTTGTTCCTCTTTGTTCTCTTCTTTCCTATTTTCTTCAATATCATCCTTCATCACGGATTCTCCTCCGCTTCCCCGCCTAGATGCTTCATCCGAAGCGCTTCGGACTCCCAGTTTTCTTTAGGCCCCTCATATGTCGCATGCCGCCAGAATCGAATTGCTTTGCATTGTTCCTTAGGATTCATTTCTGTATTACTCGGAAATTGACCTTTTTGATGTTGACCACCCACAATTGTAGCCATTGACCCATTTGATTCTCCGATTCTTTATCGAGCTTGTCACTTGTTGTTCTAACTTATCCATCCGAAGATCTTGCTTAGCGAGGCGGCTCCTCGTGTCATTCATGAAAGCATTAGATTGATTAATGAAAGAGGTGAGTGCATCTTCCAACGACGATTTGTCTTCCTTCCCCTTTACCGCTCCACTTGAAGCATTAAATCCCGTGGAGGTTGTAACACATTCTTTGTATTTGCATAGGAAATATTTTCATGATTTCTCAACCCTGGATGGTAGTGCGTTGGGTTTGAATTATTCCGGAAATTGCTTTGAAATTCCGTTATTCACATAATTTACTTCTTCCATTGGATATAGAAGAGCTTCACTACATGTGCTCGTGCTGCTTTCTCGCCCCTTCGTAAATACACTCAATTGAGTTGTCAAAGCCGCTACTTGTGCCGTCAATGTTTTAATTGGAGTCCAATCCGAGATTTCGGCTACTCGTTGTACATTGGATCTTTTAGATGGCCATCGTAATGTTCATGGCCATTTCCTCAAGAAGATTTAAGGCATCTTGTGGAAACCTTGCCAACAATGCTCCTCCATTGCGGCATCTACAAATGCTCTCGTTTGTCCCATTAAACCATTGTAAGAAGATAATCATGATCCTCTGGAAACCCATGTTGTGGACATCTACGTAACAAGTCCCGAAACCTTTCCCAAGCCTCATACAAAGGCTCTCGAGTCGAACTCGGAATTGAGTAATCTCGCTTTTGAGCCGCAAAGTTTTGCTCGGTGTAAAGAATTTAAACAAGAACTTTTGGCTCGATTCGTCCCATATGCTTACACTGCCTTGCATCAAAGTACCCAACCAATTTCTCGCCTTATCCCTTAAAGAGAATGGGAACAGGCGCAATCTTATGGCGTCATCCGAGACTCCATTCATTTTGATCGTATTGCATATTTGGATAAAATGCGCAAGGTGAGAGTTAGGATCTTCAGTTGCAAACCCCCCAAACTGATTTTGTTGCACCATATTGATTAGTGTCGGTTTGAGCTCGAAATTATTGGCATTGATAGGAATATGGGCAATACCACCGTAATTACGATTCGTTTGTGGTCGAAAGTAATCACGAATAGCTTCTTTGTTGAACCGGTATCGGTAACTCGTTCCCACCATTGTTTGCGGTATTGGTAGTTCATTCAAATCCCCATTATGGGATTGTGTTGTCTTTCAACCCATCTAGTGGTAGACGATTCTCCTCGCGAAAGCCTCAACTTTCGGTATGAGCGGTATTAAGTCCCCCGCTTTAGAGCGCGTGTTCATGCACTACCTGGACCAAACTAAAAAAACAAGTCAAATAATGTGGAATTAAAGTCACACTAAAACAAAATAAATAATAAAAAAATGTCTAAATTAAGAATAATTCTATCTATCGCAATATTAGCACCATAAATTGTATTAGTCCCCGGCAACGGCGCCAAAAACTTGTTTGCCTTATTATTTTTAGCTTCACCGCAAGTGTACGGTGTACGCTATAGAATAGGGTAGCAAGGTCGTATCCACGGAGACTAATAAATTAATATGCTAAGTGTTGATCCAAGATAGTCTTATTTTTATTTAGACGATCGAAATTGGATGATTGTTGTATTGAGATTAAAACAATTTAAATCACTAAGACACAAGATTACGATAACTCAAATGAAAGAAGTATCAAGATAATGTAATGGATTTCGAGTTAAGGTTACGATTAATATTCCTCTTGTTGTCGATTTAATCAAGCCATGTTATTATCAATATTCCTATAAGACGATCACAAAGCTATTTTATCCTCCCTCTCGAGATGCATATAAAATGTAGATTGAAATACTTACGCTAGCATCTCTACTCAACATAAAGCATTCAACTCCCAAAAGCACAAAAGATCAAATATCCTCACAAATATTTACAAACCTCTCGATTCATGCAAATATTTGTGTCGAGTATTTAAGATCTAATATTGAAACTCATCTCTCGAATTATGAATCAATATATCAAACAAGTTAAATCATTGATCAAGTGATAAAACAAGAATAAGCTCAAAATACTCAAATAAAGCTTCAAGATAATAACTTCAACTAAGATTTAAAACATCCAACAAGAGGTCATTAATCTACTCCCAAAACCCTAAATATCTAGAGTTTAGCTACACAAGATTAAACAACTTATACACAAAGTGTTCAAAGTCATTACAAATGAAAATGAAAGATTGAAACTAAAAGAAAAGCAAGAAAACTTAGGAGCGTCGACAATCTCTCGATATATCTCCGTTCTTCAAGCTCCGATGCAACCCGATTATCTCCTTGATATCCTCCTTCAAGAGTTGACTCTTGTCTTGTGTTGTAGATCCCAAAATGCCGAGAATCTCCTTGTGTGCGCCCCCAAAATGCCTTTTTATACCCACCATCAAGTTTAGGGCTTAATGCTTTGCAGATTATGGGATTCGGCGCAGACGACGGGTTACCGTGCGCCACCCTTGGAATAACCCAACTCTCTGTAGGGCGCACGGGTGGTGCGTCGAGCACGGCCTACCCGTGCGCCACTCCGTGAAATAATCCGATCCTCTCGTAGGGCGATGCGGTGGTGCGCCCATGCATGGGCTACCCGTGCGCCATGTCTTTGCCTCAATAATCCTTATACAGGGGTGCACGGGTGGTGTCTTGAGGCACGCCCAACCCGTGTGCCCCCTGTCTTTTCCGTAAACGCTCAACTTTCGCTCTTTTAGGCTTCACTTTTCGTATATCCACTCAATTCTCCGTGTTTCCACTTTGCTTTCCTCGTATTCGTATTCAATTAGCTTCAAATATCATGAAATTCCTACAAAATAAGCAAAGTGTAATATCTTTTCCACAAGGAGTGAATATGTAACATTTAACGCGAGTATATGCATGTTTACTCATCATTATAGCTCGAAATACGCCTCAAAATACATGCAAAACTCACGCCTATCAAAATCCCCCAAACTTAAACTGTTGACCGTCCCGATCAACAATATTTAGAACACGATAAAGCATAACAGGGAGATAAAGATAACAACGCACACAAAGAATCCACAAGAAAATCCATATTGTTCGTCATGAATGTTGAGTACAACTCAATCAAGCCTCAAATATCTAATCAAAGAACACGCCTCAAATAAAACAAAGTGAAATGCTCTGAATTCCAACTCTCGGAGTTAAGTGTATACTCTCATCTCACGAGGATATAAGACGTGTTTACGCTCAAATCAATTCGATGTCGCAAAATTTCCATAGGCTTGCAATTCGTCTCATATCTCTCGCCACTAAAGTGTATGCAATTTGTGAATCAAAAAGGACTTTCTCATTTGGTTGTAATGAAGGTTCTTTAGTTTGGGTAGGAAATTTTGGATAAAGTGACTCAACTCAGTATATAGACCGATGAGCATATCAATCATTTTCATTACAATCCCATAGGCTCTCCAATCATTCCTCATTTTTATCAACTTTATTTATCTCCATTTCCTTTCTTTCTTTTGAGAATCGCCTCCATTCACAATCCTTCGCCCCCAAGTTTATCAACTTCATTTTTTTTTCATTTGTTCAACTCCTTTCCTTTTTTTTTTTTTTACATTTAACCAGTACGCCCAAGTATCTTATTTTTCAATTTCCACTCATTCAACCTCGTTCATTCCCCTTTTACTCAACGTTATACACCCGAGTTTAAAGTGATGGATATATATTAAGATCAAGGGTTAAATTTTGTGGTTATCAAAGAAATAGGCTATAGGCTCAACTTGTCTAACTAGGAGTTTTCAACATTTTTAGGTAGGCAAAAGGCTTGAAAGGCTAGCAAAGATGGCATTTAATCACATTCACAATTCACATACACATGTGGCCTTGACAGAGATACCCAAGCAAGTTCTAGAATTAAACACGAATGATACCTCAATCACAACAAGATCGCACAAGATATAAGCAATAAAGGCTCAAAGCTCACAGCTTGTCAAAATGTAATTCAAAGCATCACACCAAGTTTTTTTATTAACATGCTCAAAGTTATCTATTCAAGGCTCAATCAATTCATAACCAATATACAATCCTCACAACAAGAATTTTCAAACAACACACAACAACAAGTTGCAACATGCTTGTCAACTCACTCTCTAACCACGGCCGAAAGCAATAGACGTGTTAAAGCTATAATCGTGCTCTAATGCAAATGCAACCTAGAATTCTCTAATGCAACTATATGAAAACACAAAATGCTTGAATTGTTTTTTTTTTTTTTTTCGTATCCACACTTTTCATGTATTAAAATGCTATCTCTCCCCCAAACTTGAATGAAATTATAGTGTCTAAAGGGAAAATAGAATTTTAATAACAAAAAGTGGGGATATACTGAATTACTGCGGCGGTGGTGGGAAGTGGCCTTGAGAAATATGCCACATTTGTAGTTGTTGGAGCACTTGCCATGTCTCTCGGGCGCCACTCAGTTGCTCATTTGAGCGAACGCGAAAATCAGCCCTATGTTGAAACACACAAAAATACAACAAAAACACACAAATCACACTCATTAATAAAAACACGCATGTCAAATCACTCAAATCACACAACTTTGAAACCGAACACACACAAAAATGAAAGTCACACGAAAAAATGTTGGGTTGCCTCCCAACAAGCGCTATATTTAACGTCTTTAGCTTGGCGCTGTTTTGTTAAATTACGGGTCGCGCAAGGTGGTGGATGTCACCTCCTCTTGATTCCCTCGGTGGAAATAGTGCTTAATCAGTTGGCCATTTACCATGTAAGTCTCGCCTTCTTTTTTGTTAACAATTCTACAATCCCGGGTGGATTCAACACTTTCTTTATCACGAATGGCCCCGACCACTTAGACTTGAGTTTTCCTGGGAAAAAATTAAGGCGTGAATTGTATAGAGCACACCGGTTCTCCCTGTAAAAACTCTCTTCTCTTGATCATCTTATCATGCCACCTCTTGGTTCTTTCCTTGTAAATTCGGGAATTTTTGTAAGCTTCATCCATCCCTCTTCCATCCGATTCAAATGGAGTAACCTTTCCTCACCTAACTTTACGAAAATCCAGTTTCGGTTTAACCGCCCAAAATGCTTTGTGCTCCAATTATACCGGCAAAAATGGCACGACTTACCAAAGACAAGTTGATATGGAGATGTGCCCAACGCGTGTCTTATATATGCAGTCCGGTATGCCCATAGAGCATCATCCAATTTTAACGCCCAATCCTTTCGGTTGATGTTCACCGTCTTTTCAAGGATTTGTTTGATCTCCCTTGCCACTTCTTGTCCATTGGCTTGTGGATGATATGCCAATGCAACTTTATGTTTGACTCCATATTTTGCCAACAAGTTGCTCATCAATTTGTTTACAAAATGCGACCCTCCATCACTAATTAAAGCTCTTGGAGTCTGCCAATCTAGTAAAGATGTTTTTCTTAAGGAGCGCATTACAACTTGAGCATCATTTGTTTTGGAAGGAATCACCTCTACCCAACGGGATACATACTCCACCTGCAAGTAGAATATATTGATATCCCGAAGATGATGGAAACGGGCCCATAAAATCAATCCCCCACACATCGAACAACTCCACTTCAATTACATTGGTCATTGGCATCTCGTCTTCCTTGAAATGTTTCCCATTCGCTGACACACTCACATTGTTGAACAAACAAATAACATCATTAAATAAAGTGGGCCAATATAGCCCACTTTGCAATACCTTATTTGCGGTGCGCGTGGGACCAAAATGTCCGCCGAGATGGTGAAGAGTGACATTTGTTGTAGGACTCCTCCCATTCTTCTTGAGGTATGCATCTCCTTATGATTTTATCCGCGCACCTCTTAAAGAGTATGGGGTCATCCCACATGTAGAACTTTACATCATGTAAGAATTTCTTCTTTTGATACGGTGATAGATCCTAGGAGGTAAAACTTGGCAGCCAAGTAGTTTACAAAGTCTCATACCATGGGAACTTTGCCTCAAGCATGAGTAATCTTTCATCGAAATTCCTCTTTGATCAATCCCGTACCTCCTTTTTGCTCCTCTTGATTTTCTAATCGAGACGGATGGGCCGCTACCACATTCTCGCATCCCTTCCGGTCCTTGATTTCCACATCAAACTCTTGCAATAATAAGATCCATCGAATCAACCTCGGTTTCGCATCCTTCTTGTCAAAGAGGTATTTGATAACCGCATGGTCGATGTGCACAATCGTCTTCGTCCGATCAAGTAAGATCGAATTTATCGAATGCGAAAATAATCGCCAACATTTCTTTTTCGGTTGTGGTATAATTTTGTTGGGCACCATCAACATTCGACTTGCATAGTAGATGGATCGGAACAATTTTTCCCTCTTTTGACCGAGAAACAGCCCCAACCGCATAGTCGCTTGCATCACACATTAGCTCAAATGGTTGACTCGAATCGGGGTGACGAGTATAGGTGCGGTCACCAATGTTGTCTTCAACGTTTGAACGCCCGCAAACATTCATTGGAAAAAATGAAAGCGACATCTTTTTCTAGCAATTGGCTCGAGGGCTTAGAAATTTTAGAAAAGTCACGGATAAACCTTCAGAAAAATCCGGCATGGCTTAAGAAGCTCGAATGGCTTTCTCGTTTGTAGGAGGTGGTAACTTCTCAATTGCTACAATTTTTGCCCGATCAACTTCCAAACCTGCGAAGAGACTCGATGACCAAGTACAATGCCATCGCGTACCATAAAATGGCACTTTTCCCAATTTAGTACTAGATTGGTCTCTTCACATTGCGGTTTGCGTTATTTGCTCCAAGGAATGCATATTTGAGGTGTTCGTAATTGCTTGAGTTCCGGAGTCGGTGTTGGTATTTCAATATCACGCACGGGCGCCCGTGCGCTGCGCCACGGGCCGTGCGCTCTTGAGAGAGCTCAACCCGTCTCTGCATCACGCACGGGCTGCCCGTGCGTGGATGCATGGGTGGTGCGTTCCCACAAGTTCGTCTCCCTTATTTACGTCCTTGCGTTCTCGCGCTCGTGCGCTATTAGGTAGTTCCCGTGCATATGATCTAAGGCACAAACATAGTCGTACAAATCTTGGTTATCAAAATCAAGTACAACACTCGACATTGAGCACGAGTGGGTTAGACCAAATTCCAAATCATCGTAGACAATGTATGATCAACATAATCCTCAATGCATGAACTAACTATATCCAAAAATTTACAACTCTCTACCGAATCATGAAATTTCATTGCTTTATATATAGAAAATAAAACATGCCCATCATTAACACGTAATGTGAGCTCACCTTTTTGCACGCGTCTATTAAGGCCTTACATTGCTAAAAAAGGGCGTCCAAGTATCGAAACGCGTCTCGATCTTCTTCCATATCCATACCAAGAAATCCACGGGAATATAAATTTATCAACTTTTACCATCGTCTTCAATAATTCCCCGGATACGTAAGTGATCGATGCGCAAGTTGCAATGTCACCGTAGTTGGTTTCACGTCGCCTAATCCAAGTTTCTGAAAATGGACAAAGGCATCAAATTAATACTTGCCCCTAAATCACATAACGTTTTATTAAAGAAATTACCACCAATAGCACAAGGATAGTGAAACTCCCTGGATCTTTCGATTTTGTGGTAGCTTACTTTGGATAATTGCACTACATTCTTCCGTCAAATTCACCGTTTCAAAGCTTGTCATCTTCCGCTTTTTGACATAACACCCTTAAGAAATTTCGCATAGTTCGATCATCTGTTCTAGTGCGTCAAAAGGAATGTTAATGTGCAATTTCTTAAATATATCAAGGAATTTGGCAAATTGGTCATCAAGCTTTTTCTTTTGAAATCTTTGAGGAAAGGGGAAGAGATATAGGAAACTTAGATATGTTCGAGCTAGATGATGATTTTTGCTTTTCAAATTGTTTGTTCCACCTCTTTGTTCTCTTCTTTCCTATTTTCTTCAATATCATCCTTCATCACGGATTCTCCGCCTCCGCTTAGATGCTTCATCCGACGTTTCGGACTCCCAGTTTTTCTTTAGGCCCCTCATATGCCGTACCGCCAGAATCAATTGCTTTGCATTGTTCCTTAGGATTCATTTAGTATTACTAAATTGACCTTTTTATGTTGACCACCCACAATTGTAGCCAATTGACCCATTTGATTCTCCGATTCTTTATCGAGCTTGTCACTTGTTGTTCTAACTTATCCATCCGAAGATCTTGCTTAGCGGCGGCTCCTCGTGTCATTCATGAAAGCATTAGATTGATTAATGAAAGAGGTGAGTTGCATCTTCCAACGACGATTTGCCTTCCCATTACCGCCTCCACTTGAAGCATTAAATCCGTGCGGAGGTTGTAACACATTCTTTGTATTTGCATAGGAAAAATTTTCATGATTTCTCAACCCTGGATGGTAGTGCGTTGGGTTTGAATTATTCCGAAATTGCTGAAATTCCTAGGTTATTCACATAATTTACTTCTTCCATTGGATATAGAAGAGCTTCACTACCTGTGTTCGTGCTGTTTTTGGCCCCTTCGTAAATACACTCAATTGAGTTGTCAAAGCCGCTTACTTGTGCCGTCAATGTTTTAATTGGAGTGCGAATCGAGATTTCGGCTACTCATTGTACATTGGATCTTTCGGATGGCCACCGTAATCAATTCATGGCCATTTCCTCAAGAAGATTTAAGGCATCTTGTGGAAACCTTGCCAACAATGCTCCTCCCGCAAGCGGCATCTACAAATGCTCTCGTTTGTCCCATTAAACCATTGTAGAAGAATCATAATCTGATCCTCTGAAACCCATGTTGTAGACATCTACGTAACAAGTCCCGAAACCTTTCCCAAGCCTCATACAAAGGCTCGAGTCGAACCGTCGGAATTGAGTAATCTCGCTTTTGAGTACGCAAAGTTTTGCTCGGTGGAAAGAATTTAAACAAGAACTTTTGGCTCAGTTCGTCCCATGTGCTTACACTGCCTTGCGTCAAAGTACCCAACCAATTTCTCGCCTTATCCCTTAAAGAGAATGGGAACAGGCGCAATCTTATGGCGTCATCCGAGACTCCATTCATTTTGATCGTATTGCATATTTGGATAAAATGCGCAAGGTGAGAGTGAGGATCTTCAGTTGCAAACCCCCAAATCGATTATGTTGCACCATATTGATTAGTGCGGTTTGAGCTCGAAATTGTTGGCATTGATAGGAATATGGGCAATACCACCGTAATTACGATTCATTTGTGGTCGAAAGTAATCACGAATGGCTTCTTTGTTGAACCAGTATCGGTAACTCGTTCCCACCATTGTTTGCCGGTATTGGTAGTTCATTCAAATCCCCCATTATCGGATTGTGTTGTCTTTCAGCCCGTCTAGTGGTAGCACTGATTCTCCTCGCGAAAGCCTCAACTTCCGGTATGAGCGGTATTAAATCCCCGCCTTTAGAGCGCGTGTTCATGCACTACCTGGACCAAACTAAAAGAAACAAGTCAAATAATGTGGAATTAAAGTCACACTAAAACAAAATAAATAATAAAAAAATGTCTAAATTAAGAATAATTCTATCTATCGCAATATTAGCACCATAAATTGTATTAGTCCCATGGCGGCGCGCAAAACTTGTTTGCCTTATTATTTTTAGCTTCACACGCGCAAGTGTACGGTGTCGCTATAGAATAGGGTAGCAAGGTCGTATCCACGGAGACTAATAAATTAATATGCTAAGTATTGATCCAAGATAGTCTTATTTTTATTTAGACGATCGAAATTGGATGATTGTTGTATTGAGATTAAAACAATTTAAATCACTAAGACACAAGATTACGATAACTCAAATGAAAGAAGTATCAAGATAATGTAATGGATTTCCGAGTTAAGGTTTCGATTAATAATCCTCTTGTTGTCCGGTTTAATCAAGCCACGTTATTATCAATATTCCTATAAGACGATCACAAAGCTATTTTATCCTCCCTCTCGAGATGCATATAAAATGTAGATTGAAATACTTACGCTAGCATCTCTACTCAACATAAAGCATTCAACTCCCAAAAGTACAAAAGATCAAATATCCTCACAAATATTTACAAACCTCTCGATTCATGCAAATATTTGTGTCGAGTATTTAAGATCTAATATTGAAACTCATCTCTCGAATTATGAATCAATATATCAAACAAGTTAAATCATTGATCAAGTGATAAAACAAGAATAAGCTCAAAATACTCAAATAGGCTTCAAGATAATAACTTCAACTAAGATTTAAAACATCCAACAAGAGGTCATTAATCTACTTCCAAAACCCGAAAATCTCTAGAGTTTAGCTACACATGATTAAACAAATTATACACAAAGTGTTCAAATTCATTACAAATGAAAATGAAAGATTGAAACTAAAAGAGAAGCAAGAAAACTTAGGAACGTCGACAATCTCTCGATATATCTCCGTTCTTCAAGCTCCGATGCAACCCAATTATCTCCTTGATATCCTCCTTCAAGAGTTGACTCTTGTATTGTGTTGTATATCCCAAAAATGCCGAATCTCCTTGTGTGTGCGCCCCCAAAAAGCCTTTTTATACCCACCATCAAGTTTAGGGCTTAATCTCAGTTATGGGATTCGGTCGGGCGCATGGGTGGTGCGCCCACGCATGGGTTACCGTGCGCCACCCTGCTGGAATAACCCATCTCTCTCTCGTAGGGCGCACGGGTGGTGCGTC
Organism: Rehmannia glutinosa; assembly: GCA_016081115.2. Lineage (NCBI taxonomy): Eukaryota > Viridiplantae > Streptophyta > Magnoliopsida > Lamiales > Orobanchaceae > Rehmannia > Rehmannia glutinosa. The sequence continues at coordinate 514,475 of JABTTQ020002269.1, read as the reverse complement.
GAGCACGACCTACCCGTGCGCCACTCCGGTGAAATAATCCGATCCTCTCGTAGGGCGCACCGGTGGTGCGCCCATGCGTGGGCTACCCGTGCGCCATGCTTGCAGCTCCAATAATCTTTATACGGGGGTGCACGGGTGGTGTCTTGAGGCACGCCCAACCCGTGTGCCCCCTGTCTTTTCCATAAACGCTCAACTTTCGCTCTTTTAGGCTTCACTTTTCGTATATCCACTCAATTCTCCGTGTTTCCACTTTGCTTTCCTCGTATTCGTATTCAATTAGCTTCAAATATCATGAAATTCCTACAAAATAAGCAAAGTGTAATATCTTTTCCACAAGGAGTAAATATGTAATATTTAACGCGAGTATATGCATGTTTACTCATCATTATAGCTCGAAATACGCCTCAAAATACATGCAAAACTCACGCCTATCAATGATATTATTTTTGGTGCTACTAATGGCAACAAACGTCAAGATTGACAAAGATGAAAAAGGCAAGCCGGTTGATGAATCCAAGTATCGAGGTATGATTGGTAGTTTACTTTATTTAACCGCAAGTAGACCGAATATTCTTCATGACGTATGCCTATGTGCTAGTTTTCAAAGCAATCCCAAAGAATCTCATATGAGTGCCGTTAAAAGAATTTTTAGATATTTGAAAGGCACTATTCAATATGGTTTATTTTATCCAAAGAATGAAACTTTTTCTCTTAAAGGTTATAGTGATTCGGATTATGCGGGAAATATTGATGATCGTAAAAGTACTTCCGAATCATGTCAATTTCTAGGTGATTTCCTAATTTCTTGGTTTTCAAAGAAATGAAATTGTGTTTCACTTTCAACGGCCGAAGCCGAATATATTTCCGCGGCTTTTTGTTGTACTCAATTACTTTGGATGAAACAAACTTTAGCGGATTATAAATGTTCTTTTGAAAGTGTTCTATCTTTTGTGATAATATATCCGCTATAAATATTTCTCAAAACCCGGTTCATCATAACCGTACTAAACATATTGAGATTCGACATCATTTTCTAAGGAATTGTGTTTCAAAACGAAAAATTGAGATATCTTTTGTACCATCTCAAGATCAATTAGCGGACATTTTTACAAAATCGCTACCTTCCGAGACTTTTGCGTCGATACGAGCTCGGTTAGGTATAATGCATATTGAATGAGGTTTGCGTTTGCATTTTGCATGTTTTTAAAACTTAGGGGCGAAAAATCGGATTTTTGGTTGAAAAATTGGATTTTGAAAAATTGGGCAAGACAGTGGGATGATGGGGTTGAGGGCAACCGGTCGCCCTTAGCTTTTATTTTGGTTAAAATCACTTCTGTCTTAAGTCACAGTCATTTTGGTCTTTTATGTTCATTTTTCGTCCCCTTCGAATTTTGCACACAAATTTCACTTCAAATTTGTTTTATTGCATACATTTTATATTTTGGACTTCATGAGGCTCGATTATCATCATCATTGTTCATCTTTACCGATTAAATGGTAAGAATTTTTCTTTTTAATCTCAATTGGGTTGAACCCTTGAGAATGTGCTTATACCTTGCTATTTTGATGAAATTCTTGTATTCATATGATTGTATATGATGATTGTTGATGAATGAATATTGGTGTATTGCAATTGGTGATGAATTTTTTTGGCTTAAACGAATCACAAAGCGTTATATTTCTCTTGTTTTATTCGACGCACGCCAAGTGTTCGACAAAATATTTCAATGAAAAATTCATCACCTACATGATTCTCTTGATTTGAAAAGTCTTATAAGTTTATAGAGATCATGTTTTATCAATCAAATGAGTTTTTTTTCAAATCAAATGAGCAATTTTTTCCCTTTTATTCGGAATTTAAGCTTATATGTTCAATATGCTCGATAAATCGATTAAATTGCGCACTTTGATATAATTGTATGATGTTTTTATCGTGCTAACATTATTTTTGATGATTCCAAAGGGGGAAAAACAAAAAAAATGCTTATAAGCTCAAAGAAGCGTAAATAAGCTCGCAAGAAAAGCTATAAGCTAGAACTCTTAAAAGCATGATGCTATGGATAATACTTAGTCCATGTGATGTATTATGGACTTTTATGCTTGACTAATGATGCTTTTGTGACCAGGGGAAGCTTTTAAGCTCATGAAATTCAAGCTTTTAGCTTTTAGTTGTTTGCTTCTACTTATTTTTGTTATTAATGTTGATAGGGGGAGCTTGTGCAAAAATGATTTTGAAAAATCTTTGCTCGTATCCTTGTGTGTGTTTGTACTTATGATAAATATTGCTTGTAATGCTTTGATGTTTTAGACCGAAAAATTTGTTTTGTTTTAAAATCTACTTCCTAAAATTGTTTTGGTTTGTAATCATCAAAAAGAGGGAGTTTGTTAGATAAATGTTTTTATCAAGATTTTGATGATTATGTTTAAATGAGTTTTTATACAAAAACTATGTTTATGTATGTTGTCCAAAATACTCCTAAATATTTTAAAATATTTTTACTAATTTTTGGAGTATTTCGTAGAGTTTATTATTCGATAAAATATTGGACAATATATTTAATATTTTTATGTTAATTAGTTTTTACACCAAAACAATGTTTATAAATGTTATCCAAATACTCTCAAGTGGTTTAAAATATTTTTACTAATTTTTTGGAGTATTTTTTAAAGTTTATTTTTGATAAAAATCGGACAACATTTCAAGATTGGAGGTCGACCGGTCGCCCAAAGCGTCGACCTGTACCTGAAGAAAGAAAACTAAAAACAGAACGTACTGAATCAAAAAAATGAAGAGGGGGACCGGTCCAGCAGGGGGCCGACCGGTCGCACCCTAGGGCGACTGGTCGCACCCCCTTCGACCTGTACCTGGATCGCACTATCTTTTTCAAACGTTCGAAATCTTAAACAGGGCAACCGTCGCCTTTATGTTATTTCGTGATGACAAAAAGTTATCTTTGTTTGAAATTTATGACAACAAGATTTACTTTTGATTTTTGTACAATATTTCTACATCTTGTGATCCTCTTTTTGTAGACAAAAGTGAAGAAGGAAGAGCCTATGTTGGAGATCCAATCTTGAAGACTCTCTTATAAATAGAGGATGAATTTGAAGATACAAGATACAACACATACAAGCAAAATACACAACAAGAAATCTGCAAATTCTCAAGCTTTCATTTTTACTCTTGTTGTAATAGCCTAGTTCTTGCACTTGCACTATCTTGAGGTCTAGGCTTTTCCTTCTTGATTACACTTGCACTCAAAGTTTGTATACTTCAATTATTGAGTTGTAATCTTGAATTTTTCTATCATCCAAAACAAGATATCCTTGTTAGTGTTCTTGTGGTAAGAACACACTTGGGTGATCTTAGGTGTTGAAGAGTGTGGTACTCTTCATAGGTGTTGAAGGAAGATTGTGGTAATCTCCTTGAAGGTTTTGTAAGAAGATTGTGGTAATCTTCAAAGGTGGTGTTGTATTAATTGTGGTAATTAATAAATCTTTTTTTTTGAAATCCACTTCGGATATACCGGGGTGGTAGTAGATTAGGCCCTAGGTGGGTTGAACTACTCTAAATCGTCGAGTGTTGTTTAATTTCCGCATTTACATTCTTGTTCATTCAAAAAGAGGGAGATATGTGAAAAATCGGCATAATCTATTCACCCCCTCTAGATTATCGTAGCCACTTGGACTAACATATTTGTCTGATATTTGGTGATAATATAAGTATTCAGTAGTACATTGTAAGATGTTTAATTGAGAATATTGTATACTAATATTAACAATATTGTATATTTTGAAAATTATTTTGTGTGTACATTTGACTGATTTGGTGTACAATATATGCAGATTTTTCAACATTACACGCTGTCTGATAACACCCACGTGCTTGCAAATGTCGATAGAACAGATCCAACTGAAAAATACATAAAACAAAATTGCCAAAAAAAAACCCGATGTTAACATCAAACAAGTCAACTAAAAAAAGAAAAAGGATGCAGCAAATGCATTTGTGTGGCGCATAAAAACTAACTGTATACCAACAATTGCCTAACTTTATACCAATCTATAGCTAAGTTTTCATCAATTCATATCCATAATTAAAATAAGAGGAAAAAACATTAAACCCCCCAAACTATGCGGTTTTTGCACTTTACCATATAAACTAATTTTCGTTACACTTTACCATACAAACTATAGAAGTTTTGCACTTTGCCCTATAACATCATCGCCGGTGGAATATTCTCCGAATATTCCCGGCACATGCCCTCCATGCGAGGGCAAAACCGTCTTTGCCTAAAATTCAAATAGAAATAGTTGCATGTTACCATCTCGTACTTTGTTAAGAATTTCACTTTGCCATCCCGAACTTTGCGCAATTTTTCACTTTGCCATATCAATTTATGAAAATTACAAAAATTATTTGTATATATATTTATTTATCTTTTATTTTTAATTTTTATTCGTAAAAAAATCTACGAATGGTATTATTTTAGGGTTTAGGTTTATGATTAAGGTGGGTATAAATATCATTGATATCGATTTGTTTTTCGTTGTTTAGACGTCTTTGAATTGTTATAAGGTTTAAACATTTTTATATTGATTTCATCCCAATTTTCTAATGTGATGTTGCTTTATATTTGTATTTGTAATTCTTAGTTCAATTCATAATTGCATATTCAAAACTTGATTATAGTGTTAAAGAATTATTTTTGTTTTTCACAAATTCAAATAATTTCACGCTTGGCTAAATTTTCTTATGAGAAACTTTTGGTCGATTACCACACTAATTGCTCTCGTACTCTTACAATAGAGGTTAAACTCAATAGGTATTTGGTGAACGGACAAGAACCATAAGTGAACAGAAAATTCTGTACGAATCGTGTGCTGAATATTATACCAAAATAATCATTTCGATTCAAACTTTTATCATACTTTTTTTCGGTATTTCGTTTGGTATTTCGGTAAATCAAAATTTTGCAAAAAAAAAAAAAGTATTTTAATCATAATTATAATATCTATTTAGATTTTTTTTAATTTTTAGTGTGCAAAAAATAAATTATTATACAAAAATAAGTAATATATATGATAATATATTTAACATAAAAGTAATTTGGTATATGCTAAATTTTCTATTTCGATGCTCACAATATGATTTAAACTTATTTTTGTGATTTTTATGTATTAAATAAGATAAATAAATGTATATACACATAATTATTTTAATTTTCTACAATTGATATGGCAAAGTGAAAATTGCTCAAAGTTCAGATGGCAAAGTGAAATTTTTGACAAAATTCAGATGGTAAAGTGTAACTACTTCACTTTGAATTTTAGCCAAAGACGTTTTGCCCTCACGTGGAGGGCACGTCTTTGGAATATTCGGAGAATATTCCACCTATGATGACCGTTATAGGGTAAAGTGCAAAACTTGTATAGTTTGTATGGTAAAGTGTGAAAGAAATTAGTTTATATGGTGAAGTGCAAAATGTCGCATAGTTTGGGGGTTTAGTGTTTTTCCTCTTAAAATAAAAACAACTGGACTAATTGTATACCAACTATTTACTAAATGTATACCAACTTATAACTAAGTTTTCATCAATTCATTTCCACTTGTGCAATAAAACAAAATTGGCCAAAAAAAATATAAGCTACAATTTCCTCAGTTTGGGCATCGAAGATTTCAAAGCAGATTTGGTAGTCTTGGACTTCTTGTTAACATTACGCGCACCCTCGCTCGGCCGTGGAGATGCAGGTCTTTTCTGTTTCCTCTTGTCATTGTAAATTATAAACTTGGTATTGAGAAACATGAACTATATTAAAGAATGTGGAACTCAAGCACAATATATCAAAAAGAATACACCAACTAAACTAATTGGGCACAATACGAACTCTAATTGTATACGAAAATAATATTATTTAAACACCATTCGTCATTATGCATTGCATGTACATTATATACACATTACCAAACTTATCAATGCATCAAAATACATATTCATGTTGTTTAAACCACTCCTAAATATGCACCAATACATATATCCATGGCTCTTTTTTTCTAGTGCAAGGGTTAAACAAAACACCACAATAGATTTAACTATATACCAAAGGTAAGAAAACATATAATCATATATCGTTCTTGAGTAAAATGTACACCAAAATAAGATTCACCAATAAATACACAAAATAATTGCGTGCTCTACTTACTGCAACTAACTCCCAAAACCCGGAAAAACATCATCACGAATCGACATAAAAGGAAGAAAACTCAAGGGATAAACTCTTTCTACATAAATATACAACCAAAAAATTGAAAAAATCGAACCAGAATCTGACCTTTACCAATACTGCCAATGGCGTTTTGGATTTTGATGTCGAATGAAACCTGACAATCTTCGGAAAATGACACATAAATTTTGTTCTCGACGGTCGAGCGGTAGAATGAAGAAGGAATAGAAGAAACAGTGGATTGGAAGAATGAAAAAGAAAGAGAAGAAAAAAAAGGGGGTTTGATTTTGTAGTGAAAAATCAGATTGCAAAAAAATGGGAAAGATTTAATGAAATCCCAAAAAAAGGGTGTTACCAAAAAGTGCCGTGTGATTATGTTGATGAAATGTCCATTGTGCCCTTAAATGGGCTATATTCAATATAAAAAAAAGAAATTCGAAAAAATATTGGCCTTAGGGTTAAACATGATAATGGTTTAAATTGGTCCACACTACCACATAGTAAGACACTTGGCATATATGATCCTATCCATATATATATGTAATATTATATTTTAAAAATATATATCACCCGCCATTTGGCTTGGTTGGGGGGGTCATGAGTCCTATCTCTAGTGTGGTGTGTGCGCATCTAACCAGAACCCAATGGGTTCGGACCGGGTTCTATTTTTTGAAATATTTTATGACTGTAACTTTGGAAATATACTTTAATATTTATAGTTTTAAAAGGTGTGGGTCTAACCCCTACTCGGTCGGGTTCGGGGCAGATTACGTGTCCTTAAATTTTAACCCATCTCGAATTTCGTCAAACTCTCATCAAATCGACCCATTGCAATTTCTAAGCTGTAGTCGACCAAATTATTCGTTCATATCCGTATCTGTACGACAGGAATATCGTGGCACAAGATAACATCGTTGGTGAGAAGGTCATTCGTGTTTTCTGTTAACCTTTATTGTTTGTGACTTGTGTCATATAATAACAAAAACCTAGGTTTGTTGAACCATGTGTAAATAGTACAACTCGATGGGTGTGCAACCATGTTCACACGCACACACACATTTATGTATATAAATAAATAAATATATATACACATTACATACAAGGTCGGACCTGATCTTTCGGGACCCATGGCGAAAAGCAAAAAAAATGGGATTTATAGAGATATAAAAATAAGAATATCACACACAATAGCAGAGCCAGGAAAAATATAAGGGTGGACCGATACACAAAAATAGGGTGAGTCAGATAAAAAACCTAAAAAATCGTATAAAATCCTAACTAAAATATTTTCTTAAAAACAAATTCTTAGTATAATTTTTTTAAAAAATTGTTGGAGGGGCAGGGGGTGGGACCTAGATTGGACCACTCCCTCCGCTGTTGATTACACATACATTTTTTTATTTTTCATCATCCAAAATATTGAAACTTGAAAGAGTGCACCACTGTCCACGGACAAACATACAAAAAAAGATCTATAGGACATAGTTTATTTAATTTTTTTTATCTTCTAGCATTTTGAGAAGCAAAATCATCAATAAGGTCCTCAAAATCAAGTTTTTCTAACATCTCATTTTCAATGTATATAGGACATAGTTGAACGCAAATTATGACTTTATCAATTTTAGTTTTGAAAAACTTTTTCTGTTGAGATATCTGTTATTGCAGTCTAGTTGTATGGGAGAAAAAAAAATAGAAGATAATTCTAGAATTGAGAATATATTGGATGATCTTCTACTTTTTTTAATTTTTTGAAAATCAATTTTTTTTTAATTGGCTATTATATGGGCCTCAATCTAAGAAATTTTTATGGCCCAATCAATATTTGTTTTACAAAATTAACAAATATAATATCATATATATTTACTCATATGTATGTATATACACGTATAACAAATATGGGCCCCCAATTTTTGGGAGTCCTTGGCCGTCGCCCACCCCGCCCCCCATGGCCGGCCTTGATTACATATATACACATATTTATGTGTGACTAGTAATGAATGTTATATTTAGTGTATGTTATTAAAATAAAAAATTAAATGATACATGGGTGGAGGTTAGGGATTTAAACTCCTACTCCATCAAATTGCTTCCCAGGGTATATGCGAGCTGATAAAAATTTGGTGGGAACTCATACTGAATAACATCCGTGTGTGTTCGATTCGAGAAGAGATCATTATTATTAGATTGGGGGTCGAACATAATTGTTCTCTTTAACTGGGATGATCTGATTGTACGTCAGTAGACCCTATCAGAACACTGGCCAGTGCGTGCACATCCCGCGGTTTACCTTAGCGGCAACAATGAGGGGTCGTAGTTGTTGTCCTCAAGCATAGTCAGGCGTAAGCCTGGAAGCTGAGTTATAAAAAAATAGTATTTGATCCGTGAATTTATGTTTTTCGAATATCTAGTTCATGGGTGTTGGGGTTCGATTAGGAGTGGAAATGAGCCAAGCCAAGCCAGGCTTTGAGTTGGAAGGCCTGAGTATGTTTTGTTAAGTTTAGGCCCAAGCCAGACCTATTATCTATAATAGGCTTTTTTCATAGGCTCGGCTTGGCCTTTTTAAGTAAAAAGGCAAAACCTGAGCCTATTTAAAGCATGTTTAAGCCTATCAAAGTCAATTTCAAAAAAAATAAAATTGTAAATTACAAAAAATACACGACTATCTCACGATAGTTAATACAAGATTCATAATGAAAACAACAAAATACACATGACAATAGAATCCATTACGCTACATCTCCAAAGAACATAAATATGATAATACAATATCCAATAAATCCATAAAAATAACAAATCCGAATACAAAATCAGTGTCTCGTTAGTGTTCTAATATTATATTTATATATAAGATATATGTAATATTTTTATACAATTTATACCTTCAATATATATATATATATATATATATATATATGAAATATACTACAAACATGTATTAGATCTATATAGTATTATTTATTTCTATATATTATCTATGTACTATATATAATATTATATATATTATACGTAAGCCTTAAATAAGTCGGCCTGTTGAGCTTAAAAGGTTTTTTCAAAGGCTCAGGTCTGGCTCAACTACTTAAATAGGCTTTGTAAAAGGTTTGAGCCTGACTCAATTGTCAAATAGGCCAAGCCAAACCCTTAGTAGATCGGGTCATAGGCCCCTGTTGGATAATCTAGCCTATTTCCACCCCTAAGTTCGATTTCCACTTTTCCCCATTTTATCGATAGGTACTAAAAAAGGATATTCATGGTGCTGGTCAAGGCTATGGTTTTCTTTTTCTTCCTAATTTCGTCAGATATAATTGACTATTTGTTATAATAAAGTTTTCAGACTTATGATAAGGTTAAGATTTTAAATGATGGTGGCAGTCAATCTGCTTACATAGTTGTGTTATTAATTTATTAATATTGACATATTGATATAATTATTCATACTTGATGTTTTATTATTTAAATATTAATGCAATTGTTTGTATGAGTTATTGGAATCTGAATTTAGTAAATGGGCCATTAACAACCGGAAAAAAATGAAAATCAAATATTTATTACTTTGTTTACCTAAAGATCGAAAGTTTCAAAAGAAAATTGCAAAGTAATCATTGTATGTCTATACATCAATTGAAACCAACTATTAATAAGTAAAAATCATTGTATGTCTATACATCACTGTATGATAGTATATCAAAGGCAGAAAAAGATAGAATAGGTAGATATAGTTGTCAAATACAATTGCGAAGGTATGTTTGATTTGTGATCGAGACTTTCAAGAAGTGTTAGAAGCGCTTTTCATTGTTTTTAGTCTTCCTTTTGGGAATTTCTTTGTCTCCCTCCATGTGAGTTTTTCAATTTTCCTTAGTGAAATATAAGTGTTTCCCCATAGGTAACTTTTGTTCATTAAAATAAGTTTGTCTCAACGGTGAACTTGACACGTGTTTTGTCCAGCGTCTTGTTTACAATTCTTTCTCATCATATCATGATCTCTCCATATCAGAATTCTCGTCATATCTACTCACGTAATTTGCATCTCTCTCACACTATTGGAGCAGTTTACATTTCTTTGTACCAAAAAAAAATATCTGCAGTGATGAAGACTATAATTCAAGATGAAGAAACGTTGATAATATCAGATGAAACTTCCATGGACATCGTTCAAAATGTAGACATCAATGAAGAGCTCGAACTTGGTCATTAACAACAATTCTTAAAAATTGTAATTTTCATGTAGAAGACGTTGCATAAATACTTATGAAATAATGCATATACTATAGGATCTTGCATGGATGAAAATTATGCAAAAAAAATTAACTAACTATGCATTGTCTAGAAGCTCTATGTAGTATAAAAAACTAAATATGTAGTATACCCAACTATGCAAGATGTCATAAACTATACATCAAATATCAACTAGCTAGCTATGCGTTATCTATAAGTTATGTATGCAGTGTAACAAATTTTAAATATGCATATTATACCCAAACTATGCAAGTGTCATGAACTATGCAATAAAACTTAATTAATTATGCATTGTCTAGGAGCCATATATGCAGTGTGTAAAAACTAAATATGCAGTACATTATATCCAACTATATCATAAGTGTCATAAATAGTGTAACAAAAAACAACTAAATATGCATTATCTAAATAGTTATCTGAGCATCAAAAGAATAAGTATGGTAGACTATGAAAAATAGAATTTTTTTGTTTTTTGAAAAAATGTCCCCGAAAATCACGTTATTAAATAAGACAGTTACAATCTCATCCCCATAAAAAATGATTTCAAAAAGTCAAACAATACAAAAAAATATCAAATTACAATACCAAAAATCTCGCCATATGTCCAAATATCGCGGGACAGACAGATAAAATCTCAAAGGTTACCAAAAACATAAAAAACAATGCTGGATAATAAAAGTATCATTCTACTCTTAATAAATTAAAATCGTCTAAACTCCTAGAAAAATCACAACCATTAAAAAAAAAGTCAATGAACAACTAAGATTGATTCACATTGCCCCTAAAAAAAGATTGATTCACATTGTCTCACCCCAAGAATGTGGTCTCGTTTAGGGCTTCTCCAATCGGATGCCAAATGAAGCTTCAAATGCTATTTTGGTGCAAATTGCACACTCCAACCAGGCGCTAAATCTGTAAGTCCAAGCGCTACGATAATCTAGAGGGGGTGAATAGATTATCTCCATCTTTTCGATTTCGCCCTCTTTTTCGAATCAAATACGCCAAGACAATAATAAAGGTGCGGAATGTAAACAACACACGCCGATTTAAAGAGGTTCAACCCACCTAGGGCCTAATTACCACAATTAATACAAATTCAACTTACAACACCTTGAAGAGCACTACACTCTTCTTCAACACCACCTTTGGAGATTACCACAATCTCCCTTTGAAGATTACCACAATCTTCCTTCAACGGCACCTCAGAAGATTACCACAATCTTCAACCTCAAGAAAACCAAATTCTTCAACACCTCAATAAAGATCACCACAATCTTCTTGCACCTATCACCTAGATCATCCAAAGTGTGTTCTTACCACAAGAACACTCACAAGGATATCTTGTGTTTGAATGATAACAAAAAAAATCAAGATTACAACTCAATAATGAATATTACAATTTGAGTGCAAGTGTAATCAAGAAGAAGCCTAGACCTCAAGATGTGAAAGTGAAATACTTAGGCTATAAATACAACAAGAGTGTTGAATATGAAGACTTGAAAATTTGCAGATTTCTTGTTGTTTGATTGCTTGTGTTGTTATCTCTTGTGTCTTCAATTCATCCTCTATTTATAGGAAGTCTTCACCAACATAGGCTCCTTCTTCTTCACTTTTGTCTACAAAAAGAGGATCACAAGATGTAGAAATATTGTACAAAATTGAAAAGCAAATCTTGTCATCACAGATTACAAATCGGTTGGAATTTTGTCATCAAAAATAACATAGGGCGACCGGTTGCCTGTATAAGATTTCGAACGTTTGAATGAAAATAGTGCGATCCGGGTAGGGGTTGCGGGGTGCGACTTGGCCAAGGAGGTGCGACCGGCCGCCCTAGGGAGCGGCCCCCGCCCTTGGTCGACCTGGTCCCCCTCCCCCTTTTTTTCACACAGACTCGTTTATGTTTCTTTTCTGTTTCAATTAATGCGATCTTGGTACAATTCGACCTCTTGTGCGGCCACTTGCCGACCTCCAATATGAAATGTTGTCCGATTTTTATCAAAAATAATCTTCAAGAAATACTCCAAAAAATTAGTAAAAACATTTAAAATCAATTGGGAGTATTTGGACAACATTTAGAAACATAGTAAACTCATTTAAACAAAACCATCAAAAATGTTGTCCATTTTTATCGAATAATAAATTCTAAGAAATACTCAAAAATTAGTAAAAACATTTTAAAACATTTAGGAGTATTTGGACAACATTGTTTTGGTGTAAAACCAATTGACACAAAATCATCAAAAGTGTTGTCCAATTTTATCGAGTAATAAACTCTAAGAAATACTCCATGAAATTAGTAAAAACATTTTAAATCTTTTAGAGTATTTGGACAACATTTAAAACCAATGTTTTGGTATAAATACTCATTTAAACATAATCATCAAAATCTTGATAAAAACATTTATCTAACATAAACTTCACGCCAAAATAGTGACGTGAACAAAGGTCTTTGCGCTTGAATCAAGGCGTAGAATCGTAGCTTGCGCTATTTTTTTTATTATGTTATATTTAAATATGGTATAATTATAATATGATTTATATTATAATAAAATCAATAAATAAATGAAACTTAACAATTTATATTTATGATTTTATTATTAAAATATTAATATTATTAAATTTTAATTTTAATCTTAAATTGGAAAAAAATTAAAGGACAATTAAGTGATCTTAGTATTTATGATTTTTAATGGATATTATTTAATATATATAGATTAGATATAATAATATATATTCTTTAATTTACTAAATATGAATTTATAATACTATGTTAAAATAATTAGTTTTAATTAAATAGTTTTTGTATTGAAATAATAAGGAATATTCTTTTTAGTGCAAAATTTGAAGTAGAATGATTGGAGATGGATTTTAAGCTTGGTGCAAAAATTGCACTATTTTAGTGCAAAAGCTATACTAAATTAAAATTTTGGGTTGGAGAGGGCCTTAACCCAAATCGGCAATTCCAATGTATATTGTTGCGATCTACTGATCTCAATTCTCAGAATTTCTCCTCAAGTTGAACATGGAGATCTTGATTAAGTGTTCAACTTGAACACAAAGGTAATTTTTTTTTTTCGAAACTTCGATCAGCAAAATGATTAATTTATGCATAATCTAGACAAAAGTAGTTAGGAATACAATATGTAATAATTTTGATCGGCAGTATTTGGTTCATGATGTCACGTCAAACTCAAGTTCAAACTGTCTTCAATTGTTGGGTGGTTGAGGATAAATCCAAATTAGCAACCTGGTAACGTTTACGGTCCAAAATTAACATCATTGAGAAACACAACTATTTTCCACCGTCCGTTTTTGGAGTTTATTAATTAAAATAGTAAAATAGGGATGAAGGGTGATAGTTGCCTTCCCTAAAATTTTATTTGTAATTTTTTTTACACTTTTTCAATAATCCTTCTCTCTTTCTTCTCTCCCCTTCTCTCTACCCAAAAAAAAAAAAAAACTCTAATATTCTTCCCCTCCCTCACCCAACACAAATGCGCCTCCTCCTCCTCCCCCTCCCTCCTCCTTACCCCTCCCCCCCCTCCTCCATGTTTGTTGATGGAGGACTAGCCAACAATGGCGGTCCTTTGGGTGTCCGAGGTGGCCAAATTTTTTTGGTCCAGGGTGAAAGAGGGTCGGAGGAGCTTCACAGAGTGTCTCTGGAAATTGAATAGGCGATGGGTTACTATTGATTTGGGTGAGGAGAGGCATCTTCCATTTTTTTTTTTTTTTTTTTGTTTTTTTCTTTTCTTTTTCTTTTCTCTGCTTTTCTCTCGTTTTTAGCTATAAATAGTTGTAGTTTTCTTATTTTGTTCGTATTTTCTATTCCCTGCTGATTTGCGAAACTCGTAGGCGGATCGCTTTTTTCCTGCTCCAAAGATGTAGTAGGCCGCCGTGCCCTGTTTTAGATTTTTCTAGTGTGTTCTGATCTTCATTAAGAGTCTTTGAAGTCTCCTGCGTGGAGTGGGTGAGTTTGGGGTGTGTAGTTTTTAGTCCGTATTGTGGAACTCCGAATTGGTCTTACCAATTCCCCGCCGCTTGTAGTTAGTCATGTTTCGGCTCATAGCCGATTAAGGCTACGATTGTAGTTGTAATTTTAGTTTTTGAGTTGTTTGAATACAATACTATCGTTCGGAAAAAAAAAAAAAAAAAAACACACAGCTAATTATGTGTTTCAACCAACCAAAAACTTAACAATTTCTCTCTAACATTTTCCTCTCTCTGTTTTCTCATTTGCTTAAACCCTAGCTCTTCCTCTCCTTCCTTTCTTCAGCCTCCTCCTCCCTCCCTCCGTATCTTGGCCGCGATCGCGTCTAGTCCCCATATTCTATTTGGTTTTCATTGTTTAGATCGACATGAGGTTCTCGAGAATCGAACATCAATTTTTTTTTCCCAACCTCAAAAGCCACCATTTTCGAGTTACGTATGTTGGGTGAGTGTTGGGTGGCGGATCCATGGTGTTTCGATTCTTCTTTCTTTGGGGTAGGCGCGGCAGTGAGCGGTGGCAAAGATGGCGGACGGAGGAGAGTTGGTGGCGGAAGAGCTGGTGGAGAGGAAGGGGCCGGTCCAATTTCTTCCTCGCTTTGGCTTACGTTTCCTTTCTTCTTTTTTTTTTTTTTTACTTGTGGTTTGTTTTTTTAGATCTGTATTTGGTTGTAGGTGTTCTTGTTTTTCCTTTTTTTCTAGTTAGGTTGTTTCTCGGTTTTTTTTCTTCTCTTTGTATCCTTGATGTCTTTTTGTTGCCGGATGAGGGGCGAAGTTCGTAGGCGGGTCGGTTAGTCTGACTTGTAGTGCGTGATGGTTGTTCGTGCCCGGTGTTGTGTGTGTTGCGGTTGTTTGGCTAGTCTCCTTTGGAGTGGCCTAGTCTCCTTTGGAGTGGCCTAGTCTCCTTTGGAGTGGCTTAGTCTCCTCGGGTGGGAGTGTTCGAGTGCTTTGCATTCCTCCTTGACATTTGTTTGTATATGCAAGGAGGCTCTATTGCCCGTTGGCAACGGTTGTAATTTTTAGTTTGAGTTATCAATAAAAGTCTATCGTTTCGAAAAAAAAAAAAAAACAACTAATTATAATTTTACCAAAAAAAAAATATTACATTGGTTATTATAATTACACACAAATCATATCATAAATACACTATTCATTCTCTCTTATTTTTCGAACCACCATTCACATATAAATCGATATTACACTCAAATAACCTTCACACATGCTATCATCATAAATTTTTATCTTATATTAAAATACACTCTAAAAATTTATTCTTACTTTTCTTTTTTAGGGGGAAAGGGGAATCAGATGTTTTGAGAGGGTAGGGATATAATTCGAACCTGGTTCTATTCGCTCAGTAACACGCTCTTTGATCACACGAACTACATCTGAATCCCATTTTGTAACGACCGGGTTATCCCTTGGGCTTTCTCGTGGGCTATCCAGCGGGTTTTCCTATGGGCTATCCCCTGGGCTTTCCATCCGCGTAGCACTTATGGACTTCCCACTCCTGTGGGGTGCTAGGTTCGAGTATGAGAGAAGTCATGAAACCCACTGAGAAATCCATGAGTGGCTACGTGGATGGGAAACCCAAAGGATAGCCTACGGAAAAGCCCAACGGATAGCCTCCTCTCGTTACAACTTACAACAAAGGCGCAACCGGTGGTACTCACTTAATTAGCTTGGAGATTATGAGTTTTGAATGTGGGGAAAGCCATGAAACACACTTCCAGGGGTGAGAAGTCAATGAGTGATGACGCAGATGGAAAACCCAAAAGAATAACTTAAGGAAAGAGTCCGTTTGGGATAGCCCCGATCTTTACACATTCATTCCTAGTTTCAAAATAAAATTTTCACACTATTCTCTCTAAAAGTAGAAAGTGAGTGGAATGAAAGGTCCAATAATCACTCCCTTAACAATTTTGAAATGCAATAAATTGTACTCGATCCAAAGAAAAAGAAAAACATTTTGCGAGGCAAGAATCTAAGACCGTGTCTAGTGTTATTTTCTGGAATTTTTTTTAGTTTTTTTTTTTTTTGCATTCTATATAAAATAACTTTTGCTAGAAACAAAAACAAACATCACAAACCGAAAATGTATCGATATATATCGATATTTTGAATAAGATAAAATGATAGTTTATATCGATTATGACGATATCCTATTCCAGTTATTATACATTTATCTTTATAATATTTCAATCATTAAGAAAAATGTACATATGTTTATCCTTCAACCATAATATTAATATAAAAGTAACCGATCAAAAAAAATATATAAAAGTATATATACATGTTCTAATCCTCATATAATTAATACAATTGTATATATTAAACAACTAAATTTGATGTAATATCATGAACCAAATAAAATTTATGTGAGAAACATTTATAGTAGAGAAATATTTTTCTATAAAATAAAATGACATATTCTATATATGTCCATACACAATCCAACATTTTTCCCCAAAATGCTTGAAAATATTCCACAGTGACATGGTATTATATTAATTAATTCAACACACATAATATCTTATCTGTCAGATAATCAATATAAGATTATAGAAAATTTAAATAAAAATAGAAATAAAAATCCTATAACAAACATCTTGACCAAAAAAGTTAAATTAATAAAATTCTGAAATCAAAATCCCAAAACAAATTTCCTGTGCAAAAAGGTAAAATTACCACACTGCCCTCAAATTAGGGGTGACAATCCCTGACACGACACAAACTCGACCTAAAATTACTGAAAGAAACCCAAATACAAGAAACTCGAACACGAACATGACTGATACAATATTACAAATTTATCTAAAACATAATTATTTTAATTAATTTCAGATATAATCCAAAATCATATACGAATCTGACCTGATGACCCGACTTGACACCCGTAACCAAATACCACCACCCACCACTAACTCCCCCGCAAAAGTCTCTATCCTTGGCTGGTAAACACGTCAGTGGAGCCCACCCTCGAAGTGCGTAATTTCGAAGTAATGTGGTATCCAACGCAAAGCTGAGTCATTGTGGGACCCACCAACTATAAAAATATCTTATTACTGTTTAACGTTTTTTTATTTTTTTGAATTGTGAATGAACACCTGACAAGATCTCGTGTATTTAAAACAAAAAACCAAAAAAAAAAAAAAAACATATTGACTACAGATTTACAATAATTATAAAAATATATAGAAACATATATAAGAGTGATGAATTTTCAGGGAAGGACTTCATGGTTCCGAATTCTCAGGGAAGGACTTTCCGGCAATTATAAATACTGCCCTTTTTCTTTCATCAAAATGTCACCACCAATTTTCTTTATTTCTTTTTTCTCTGCTTCTCCACTTAAATTACTCCATATTTATTTTCCTTTCTTAACAAAATTTGGGATTCTGTAAGGATGACTATCCTCATTGAACAGCCTGAATTTGGTAATTTTCTGTTTTTTTTTTTAACTTTTTGCTTTAAAAATTAATTATGTCTTTATTTATTCGATCTGTTTATGTTTTTTTTTTATTGATTTAGTGGCTATTTCTGTCCAGATCCATGCTTTTCTTGGATGATTTTTCACATTCATAGTAATTTTTTTTTTAATTTTTTCTGAAGAATGGTTGTCCTCAATTAATTGAGGGTTTCAATTTTTTTTGTGATTTGTTTATTTTTTTATTTTGATTTTTTTTTTACTTGCTTTATATATAGATCTTTTAATGGTATACTATTACTTCCCGTGAATTGATTTTTTGTTTTACATTTACTTGAGTTTTTGTTTATTATTGTCCCTTTGCCATTTTTGTTTGCAAAAACAGGAATTGAAGTGGAGGAAAAGAAGGTCCCTAACTCTGAAAAGGATTTGGTTTTGGACGGAGGATTTGTGCAGCCACATGCCAATGCATTTGGTCATAATTTTAGGTGTTTTTTTTTTTTAATTTCACAATAACTTATAATTATTCAATTAATTATGCACCTAAGATCTTGATTAAAATATTCATTTAACTACATAATTTTACTTCAAGAATCTAATTGTTACTGAATTTTGACTGATTTGTGCCATAAATAATATGGATGACAAAAATCTCCAGGCCTACTAGTGGACTTAAATAATTTGATTATTGGACTTAGGAGATTTGGGACAAAATCTGACAATTTTATTCCAGCCAGAAATGTAATTAAACCAAGGAAAAATTGTTCACCTTTGCTTTGGGAGGAACCTGAGATATTTACATAATTTTATTTGGTTTATTTACATGGCTAAACAAGGACTACATATTGCCTTAAGATCTATTTTTTAAGATTAATTGGATAATGATTTCTTTTTTTTTTTTTTTGAGTAAAATTGGATAATGATTTCTAATCTTTAGATAAATCTCTATTTGTCAACAACAAGCTTTTGTAAGTACAGAACAGAACCCTAAAGTCCAAGAAGTTTATGGGCCTGGTTATTTGTTTGGTCCTTGGCCCAAAGGCCTTACAACTATTGCTAAGTGGTAACTAAAGATCTTGCAGCCCATATGTTGTTTCAAGGCCTAAAACTGATATGGTTCAAGTCCAATAACTGGCCACTTTTTTCCATTTTTCCTTTTTTTTTTTCTCAGTATTGTACTTTTGATTTGTTCATTAGTTTGTACACTTTCTTCTTTCAATTTTTCCAACTAAATTTCTAGATTAATTTTTGTATGTGAAAATGTGAAATAGGGATTATGAGGCTGAAAGTGAAAGGCAAGAAGGGGTGGAAATATTCTACAAGACCAATCACATTAACCAAACTTATGAATTTGTAAGTAAATTTTATTCAAAAAAACATTATTTTTTTTCTTTCCTTTCTAATTTCTCTTTTCCAAATCCAATTTTTTTCCATTAACTAATCAACTTTATTTTTAATCAATTACAGGTGAAGAAAATGAGAGAAGAATATGGGAAATTGGACAAGGTGGAAATGAGTATATGGGAATGTTGTGAACTCCTAAACAATGTTGTTGATGAGAGTGATCCTGACTTGGATGAGCCTCAAATTGAGCATTTGCTTCAAACTGCTGAGGCTATCAGAAAAGACTATCCTAATGAGGATTGGCTTCATTTGACAGCTCTTATCCATGGTATTATGATCTCATTTTTGTCTTGAAGAAATTAAATTTTCAGCTAATATTATAAAGGACACAATTAGTTTTGTGTACAATTGGTCTAGTAGAGGTCCTAGAGGACATGATGTGTTATTATTAGGGTTAACTACAAAAAATACACTTGAGGTTTAGTCTAATTACAAAAAAAAAATCGTCTTAATTGAAATTTTAGTCCTGTAACTCTTAAGGGGTAATTTTGGTCGTGTAACTTCTTGATATGGTAGTTTTGGTCCTTAACGACTTTACCCTTTAATCAAAATAGCAATTCCAGTCCTATAACTTTTAAGGGTCATAGGTATTTTGGGAATTTTAGTTAAATGACAAGGGTATTATGAGAATAAATGAAATATTGAAACATCTATTGGGGCCCAAAACCGCACAAAATCATAATTTGTAGGACTGAAATTGCCCAAATTAGAATATATGGAATCAAAATTGCACAGAACCAAAATCTTAGGGGATAGAAATTGCTATCTACAATTTATACAAGACCAAATTTGCTAGCCCGGGACCAATTTTGTATTTAGGCCAAAAAACTCAACTATTTTTTAAAATTTCAAATAACACCTCAACATTTGTTTCTATTTTACAAATTGCACCTCAAGATGGGTAATTGTTAAGCAAATATAAACCTCGAGGGAGTGTTTCGTAATTTGAAATACCTCATTTTTTTTTGTAATTAGGATATACTCAAGGGTAGTTATTGTAATTTACCCTTATTATTACTATTACAGACATAGCTGTGTGTGACAGGGTATAGGCATTTAACTTTTGTGGTCATACCTTACTATACTAATGTGCAATGAAATAAAACTTAGTATACATAGAATTTCTCATTAATTATGTAATATTACCTTTCATTACAACATTTAGTGGTTTATTGCTCATTTGGATTGTATTGTTTTTAGATCTTGGAAAGGTCCTTCTTCTTCCTAGCTTTGGTGAGCTCCCACAATGGGCAGTTGTAGGTAATTAAGCAAAATTTATGGCTATAATAATTAAATGTGATTAATTGGATTTTAAAGTTTTTTTGTTATTAATTGGAATATATGTGTTATAGGTGATACATATCCGGTTGGATGTGCTTTCGACGAATCCATTGTTCATCACAAGGTGTTTCTACTTATATTTATGTATTTTTCTTGACTTAACTTTCAAGATATTGTTAATTTTTTTGAAGTTTTAAATTTTATTATTGTGGTGGCTTGTGCAGTATTTTAAAGAAAATCCCGACTACAATAATCCAGCTTACAATACCAAATTTGGAGTTTATGAGAAAGGCTGTGGACTTGACAATGTTTTCATGTCATGGGGTCATGATGACTACATGTATTTGGTACTATTTTATTGTATCATTTGTGGGATTTCTTACTTTTTTCACAATCTTGATGATGAAATTTAAATTTGCTAATTTATAGAAGACATGTCAAATCGTAGTTTTATTAATCTCACTCTCCCCTTTTTTTTTTTTCAGGTGGCAAAGGAAAACAAATCGACTTTGCCCTCAGCTGGTCTTTTTATCGTCCGATACCACTCATTTTATGGTAACCAAAATGATGTAACTTGGATGAATTTTGTAGTGTACCGGTAAATTAATAATAGTTCATCAACACATTACGGTTATTTCATCTTGCAGCGTTGCATAGAGCGGAGCGTACAAGCACTTGATGAACGAGGAAGATGAGGAGAATCTGAAGTGGCTTAAAATCTTTAAGTAAGCTAAGCCATTTTCTTGATTTATCGTGTAAATTAGTGATCAGGATATGCTTATTTTTCGTTGGCGTCACTTTTGTTGATTGATTTCTAATTCATTTGCAGCAAGTATGACTTATACAGCAAGAGCAAGGTTCGGATTGATGTGGAGAAAGTGAAACCATATTACCTTTCTCTCATTGAAAAGGTGAAAATCTTGTTTTTCTTACCCTTCTGTTAAATTCTTGTCATTCCTCAGTTTCGTGTGTCTAATTGTTCTTTTTTTTTTGCAGTATTTTCCTGCAAAACTAAGATGGTGAAATGCGTAAAATCTTGGAAGGGCCGACGCTTGGAGAAGTAGTATCGCCAACGTTATGATGAGTGATAGAAACCAGCAGTAGTGTTTTGTTTAAGATGAATGTTGATGCTTTTTTACCAGTGTAACTTATAGTGTTGGATTTCAACAGAATAATGCAGGTTTCCTTTGTTTTAGTGTGTTCTGGCTTGGAAAAAATCTAGAAATAAAACTTATTTACATCATTTGTCGAGATTTGGCATAACTGTTATTTATGTGGGGTTGCAATTAGAGCTGCCAAATTTGGCCGCCCGTTAAAGTGGCCAGACCAGGTTGTGTTTTTTAGGCCCGAAATGAGCCATTTGTTTTGGCCAGGCCTGATTTTTCATCCGTATTTTTATGGGTTGGCCTGGACTCAAAATAGGGGCCAGGCCCATTTGACAATTCTAGTTGCAATATTGTGAAACTTAGATAATTTGCACAGCAAATTCAAAGCTTCTACTATAGTTTATTAGGAGCAAAGATTGAATATTTAAAAAGAAAATTGAAGTCCAGTCTTCTTGGTTTGATTAAGAAGTTACAATGACATATAATCTGTTATTCTTATCTTGAGAAATATTGGATTTAACATTATCTGGCAACTTAGAATATAGAACGAAATTCGTGAGAAATTACACCCTTTTGACTCAATATGAACATGAAAATCATATCTGTTAGAAAACTGGAATATTAAATCCTTTAGTCAAACAAGTAGAATTCTAATCTTTGTGAAAGCAAAAATACTTAAATTTTTTGCTACACAAGAAAGACTTAAAAGGCACCTATAAATTATATAAAGGGCTTCACTTAAACATATCTCCAAACAAATTTTCAAGAATGGCAACAAACCGTATGAAGAGTTTCATGGTGACATTTATGATCATCATGTTTGTGTTTTCTCCGATATCGACACCAGGTGAAGCAGCTCGACTCACTTACCAAGGTACATTTTTTTTCGATCTCATTGAAATGTTATGTATTTTCTCAAATAATTATTTTTCATCGTTATGTTTTTTTGGTCTGTCTCAGAATTTAGTTCGAAGGTCCCGGTAGTATGTGGTCCTTGCGCTTGTTGCACGCCAAATATTCCCCCTTGCTGCAGTTGTATCGACCGTATCTGCGACGATCAACTCAAGAACTAGTTCCGGTTTTAAAGCAGATTGGTGTGCTTATAAATAAGATGATCAGATGTAATGAAACTGATATGGAGATTGAGATTTTGTGGGATCATGTATTATTTCTGTATTTGATTGATGAATAAATATGTGTTACAAGAATAAATGTTTGACAGATTTCTTTTCTTGTGACTGTGTGATTTAGTATGTCTGAGTTGTGGGGTTTTTAATAGGGGGTCTAAAATGACTTGCACTGATATCCCACATCGGAAACATATAAAATGAAGGGTCAGTTTTTATATGGCAGCAGCTGCTATTGAGGTCACGACCTTACTTGAACAGGATCTGTTTTATAGGCTCGTACCTCTGTATCCTTGAGTTCTAAGGAGACAGGAAATCAAGTCTGGTGGATGAACCAATCGATCAGAGCGTGATTAACAGCCTCTCGGCTCAGGTCCTTGAGCCGCTGGTGCAGTAGAGGATCGTTCTCGGTTGGCCTAGGCCAGCTGGGATGGTCTTGCAGCTGTCTGACAGACCAAAACTTTCTTTTTTTTTTGTGATTTTCCGTAGAATAAACTCAAGTCGTTTAGGTCAATTTGTCCCCCGTGTGTACAAATTACATTGCCTATCCCACATTGAGAACACAAGATACCTATTCGTGGTTTGGATAAAATAATCCCATAAATCAAATTAAATAGTCATACTCCACTTCGAAAATAATTTCATTATTTGTAAATGTTATAAAGTACAATAATACGACTTAAACAAAACGATTAAAGATATAATTTCCTAATCGTAATTAGGGGTGCCAAATAGAATCGAAACGAGTTCCAAACCGGTTCCCGTTGGCCGAACCGCGTGGGTTGATTCCGGTTCCTTGGTCTTAAAACCCGTAGAACCAACGGTTAAAACCACCTTTATGGTTAACACCAAATATTTTTATTTTTTTGGGTAAAAATATAACAGAAGAAATATTAAATATTTATTATATATGATGTTTTATATTTGCAACCAAATAAGACACATATTAAACTAAATATTGTAAGCGAGCCACATGAATTTTGACTCATCTATATCTTAAGAGGATTACACAATCAACTTAAAATTATTATTTATTTTAAGTCTAAAATTCAATCTTATTATGAATATTAAGTCAAATTCCTCTCAATATTATTATTTATATTAAGACCAAAATTCAATATTATTATGAATATTATGTCTAAATCCTTTTCTATTTTTTTCTTTTTCCTTTTATTTTATAACTAAATTGATAAATCTCTATTTTTTTCTCTCTAAAAACACGAATGTTTCTGTCAAATTTTGCATTGACTAAAACACCCTGTAACCTCTTAATTACAAGGGTTACAAAGTAATTAATGTAGATTGTATTAATTACAATTCTATTGATTTGTAAACAATTCAGTAATTAATTGTTTCCTTCTCTTTCATGTTTATGAGTCATTCTTTTAATTGTATGGAATGTTTTCTTTTTTGAACATTTTTAAATATGTGTTGTAAATTGAATTGTATTATTGCTTACTATTTAAGGATATGATGAGTTATATTTTGGTGGTTGTTTTATTTTCTGGTATTTAGAAGGCCGTCCTCACATGTAACTATATATCTCTCTATAATTAGTCTCTCTTTGAGATTACCAAGACATGAGAATTCTTTAATACTTAATACATAGTTTAATGTGGTTGATAGGAAACTGATTGCTATGGTGGTTTGAGGATGATAAAACTGATGTGTACATGTGGAATTGTTAATCAAGTGGCTTTTCCTTATTAGATTCAGAACAAGAATGTGTTGTGAGTTATCAGGCCGATTTTTTCCCCCACATTTATATTTTTCATTGTGATTTTATTGATTGAAAGTTGAAACTTAACAGCACTATTTCATTTCATGTATTACAAACTTAACCAGGGATTTTTGAAAACTGCAAAACATCCCTTGAGTTTGACTCCATCTTACATTCCTCCCTTCATAAACAAAAAATTATTTCAAAAAACCCCTGATAGTTATCGAAATATTACATTTACCCCCTTAAATTAAGACGAGAGATAAACCTGGGTGGCTTTTTGTAATTTTGAAATATCTCCGGATTTTTTTTGTAATTAGCCACACCTCAAGGGAGGGTTTTGTAATTATCCCTATTTTCTATTTGACTGATGGTGTTCATGGTGCAGATCATTCATTCATCACAAGTCAACATTTGGAACAATATATCTGTGAAAGTGTAGCACTAACTCTGTTTTAATCGATCGAAGAATTATCTCATGTATCCAAAATATTTATAGTGGCAACCTGAACTATATAACATAATCAAATTGTAGAAATTAGAAAACATTTTGTTAAAATTAGGACAAAAAGGAAAAAAAATTTGTTTTAAATTTAGTTTCATATATATTGCTGAAAAGCTATTTGCTTGAAATTGATTGGTTAAGTACCCAACAAATCAACCATGAATAAGGCCAATCTATATATTATTTTGACTCCAATCAATCTATTAACATCCGTCACTAGTGTCAAACATTTGAAGAAATTCAAAAAGATGAGAAAGAAGTTATATAAACAGAAAAACTATTGGAGATTCTATATATTATCTCCAAATGTTTCTAAACATCATAAATAATCAACTATAAAATTATGACTAGCCAAACTCTCAACTACTTGGTTCTTGTTCCTGAGTCGAACTCGAACATGAAGGCCTACATTCCCGAGATCCTCTTGTTCCTTTAGTATTTCCTTAGCAGAGATTATGGCAGAATCAACACAATGTTGCAACTCGATTGATTGAAGCGTCGATATTTCTCCAATTTCCGAAGGGATCTCCTTCAATCTATATAGTCTTTGGAGAACGAGGTGCTCAAGGCGTGGAAAGTGGGTGCTATCCGTCCTCCAGTGTTCCAGATTTACCCCTTCAATTAGCAAAAAATTAAGGCTGCAAAATTGGCCTTCAACTGTTTCCCACTCGGGTCCTATGAAGGAACGCACCCTAAGTTTGATCACTTGAAGATCTGGTAATGAACCTATCTTTGTCGTCATGTCTTCCTAATGGAGGCGGCTGTGTTCTAAGGTCAACTTCTTGAGTGAATGTGGGAAGCTAAGGTTCCACAGTAATTCTTTACCGCTTACCGAATAGTTTGAACTCAAGGTAAGGGATTCGAGTTTATGTAGACGACCAAGATTGTTAAGACAATAAGGTAATAATTGGATTTTGCCGAGTACCATATAATGTATTTTCAATTTCTTGAAATTCGGGATTCTCTTAACAACCTCTTCAACAATTTCGAAATTCATTATTGTCTGGAGCGTTTGTAGATTCCACAAAACAAAGTCATCTCACCGGCAAATGTGAGGATCCGGGAGATGAAGTCGATAGAAATTGATATGCCTAAGATGAGTCATCTTCCAAAATTCAATTGGTGCAGTTATTTCCTGAAAACTCTCCACAATTAATGTTTGTAGATTCCAGAAGCGGTGGATAGAACAAGAATAATCACGGGGAACCTCAAGGAAACCAAAATCCGGAACAAGGTACCGCAAGTTAACAAGCTGCAAAATAGCTTTCATGAAATCCAAATCTTTAACCATTGAACGCCAACCAACCGCTTCCAATACCCTCAACAATCGAACCTTAAGAGACGGCGGTATATCTCCCAAAAAATCACATATCAAAGAATGGGTAAGCGATGCAGGGACTGGCCCCGAGTCAAAGGATTTAAAGAATCGACCCATTCTGGGTTGATTTTCATGCATACCGAGTCGAGCTCGATCCCATTTCCTTCGAGGAATATAAATGCGGTGTTGCGTACTTAGGTCTTTTGAAAAATCATCCATCTTTACGACACTTAGAAACCTCTCTCTCTGTGCTTCACTTAAGCATAAGTCCCTCAAGAGATCATGGATATTGCAGAATTTTATCTTCCTAGTGGACCCCAACTTACTAACTAAAATGAGATTTCTATGAATAAGATCCTCTAAGTATTCTTCTGCAACCATTTCCAAGCTTTTGCCATGAACTGGTTTTAGGAATCCTTCAGCTACCCAAAGTTTGATGAGCCTGGAGACACGAATCCGAGCATCTTCTGGGAAAACTCCCATGTAAAGAAAACATGGCTTTAGGTGAACTCGCAACTGATATTTTTAAGCAACATTTATCGTCTTCTAAATTCACAATTGAATTCAAATTTTCTGCAATATATTCCCAGTATGCTCGCGTCTTTTGGGACTTTGCTAGGAATCCTCCAACCACAACAATTGACAAAGAAAGCCCTTTGCAATCTTCTTTCCAGTTTCCTCCAATTCAAGAGGGGAACTTTCTTCTCCAAACACGTGTTTGCAAAGTAAATCCCAACTTTTTTCCTCATCAAGAAAATTCATCTCATGGCCATGAGAGCCACTTAACTCAGAAGCCAAGTTTGACAACCTAGTGGTTATTAATATTCTACTTCCATTACTATTATTATTTGGAAAGAAGAACTTCGTCTTGTCCCATACCTCAACATTCCATATGTCATCCATTACAATTAAGTACCTCCTACCTGATAAACTTTTGTACAATTTTTCTCCTAATACATCTTCACCCAATTGACTCAAGCTTTCTCTATTCTCTATGGTTAATTTTTAGACAAAGAAGGACTTCCAATACAGATTCTTTTGCATTATACTCTTGAAAAATTGTAGTCCAAGCAAGAATATCAAAGTGATGGACAATAAGCGGATCGGATTTACATAAATGTTTCTTGCAAGTGTAGTCTTACCAATGCTTCCCATGCCAACGATTGGGATGATTAGACGATTGGATTGTTGTCCGGTGAGCTTATCCATGATTTCGATCAAGACATCATCAAAGCGCACCATGGACATGTTCTGCACCATTGGAGGAGATATTAATGAACCAGTAGAAATTGAAATTCGATCCTGGATTCCCACCTTCTCTTTAATCTCCGTCACCTCTCTCTTGATCAAATCCATATCTTCTATCACTTCCTGTAGATCTTGATACAATTCAGTGGGACCACTGATCTGTTTCACATGATCAGTGCTTGTGATCCAGCTTGAACTTGATCGACTATATGGGATTCGATTATATCCTCTGCCGCATAAGCTGCATCAGCAATATATGGCCCTCCATGGCATCTGCTTCTTTGCTGCCACCATTAATGGAATAACTTTCAAGAAAATCTTGCAAGAAAGTAACGTTTTCGATGAGAGATTCAACCTGTAATTTGTGAAGAGAAATCGGAGGGCGAGGATGATGCTGTAACTGTTCGATAACATGCCCGAGAGAAACTAGAGTTGCATAAGCCGCCATCTTCAATCTCTATTCTTTCTTGATAAAGTTGCAGATAAATGAATCAATATGGTATTGAGGTAGTTTTTTTTCCCTCATAAACTGGATATACATATATATATATATGGAGAATGACCAGCACATTATTTTGATAAACTACTTACTATTCTGATCATATCATATAATACAGTACTCCTCCAAGATGTTGACTTTTTGCAATTAATTAGCTGAAGATCTTGATTCTTTATGATCTCCTTAATTACTATAAAATGATGTTTTGCCTCACTTACTGCATTAATTTCTTCATATTAAAAATAAAAAGATCGACAGACTGACAATTCAGATTCCACTACAGGGAACAGAAGAAATTTCACCAATATAAACAGCAGTAGCAATCTTTTAAGTATGCAGTAATTGTCAACTGGAGCAAAGATTGAATATTTAAAAAGAAAATTGAAGTCTAGTGTTCTTGGTTTGATTAAGAAGTTACAATGACATATAATCTGTTATTCTTATCTTGAGAAATATTGGATTTAACATTATCTGGCAACTTAGAATATAGAACGAAATTCGTGAGAAATTACACCCTTTTGACTCAATATGAACATGAAAATCATATCTGTTAGAAAACTGGAATATTAAATCCTTTAGTCAAACAAGTAGAATTCTGATCTTTGTGAAACCAAAAATACTTAAATTTTTGCTACACAAGAAAGACTTAAAGGGCACCTATAAATATAAAGGGCTTCACTTAAACATATCTCCAAACAACTAATTTTCAAGAATGGCAACAAACAGTATGAAGAGTTTCATGGTGACATTTATGATCATCATGTTTGTGTTTCCTCCAATATCCACACCATGCGAAGCAGCTCGACTGACATACGAAGGTACATTTTTTTAGATCTCATTGAATTGATATATATTTTCTCGAATAATTATTTTTCATCGTTTTGTTTTTTCTGGTCTGTCGCAGAATATAGTTCGAAGGTCCCGGTATGTGGTCCTTGCGCTTGTTGCACGCCAAATATTCCCCCTTGCTGCCGTTGTCCTCACCGTATCTGCCATGATGAACTGAAGAACTAGTTACAGTTTTAACTTATATATAAGCTGAAGATGTAATACAATTGATATGGAGATTGAGTTTGTGGGCTCATGTATTATTTCTGTATTTGATTGATGAATAAATATATGTGTTATCAGAATAAATGTTTGACAGATTTCTTTTCTTGTGGCCGTGTGATTAGTATGTCTGAATTGTTGGGGTTTTATGTAATAACTTAACTAAAATTAGGAGCCTAAAATGACTTGCACTGATATCCCACATCGGAAACATATAAAATGAAGGGTCAGTTTTTATATGGCAGCAGCTGCTATTGAGGTCACGACCTTACTTGAACAGGATCTGTTCTATAGGATCGTACCTCTGTATCCTTGAGTTCCGAGGAGACAGGAAATCAAGTCTGGCTGATGAACCATGGCTGCTCGACCAGAGCGTGATTAACAGCACCTTGGTTCAAGTCCTTGAACCTCTGGTGCAGTAGAGGATCGTTCTCGGTTGGTCTAGGCCAGCCGAGATGGTCTTGCAGCTGTCTGACAGACCAAAACTTTTTTTTTTATTTTATTTTCCGCAGAATATACTCAACTCGTTTGGGTCAATTTATCCCCAGTGTTTACAATTTACATATAAGTAATGGCTTCATTTCATGAAGGCGTGTAAAAGGGGTTGGCTTGAAGCCCTGCAGTCGAAAATAACTTGCATTGCCTATCCCACATCGAGAGCACAAGAAACAAAGAGTCAATTTTCTTATAATTTGTTGCCCAAATTATTGGATTTAGTCCAGCAAATTGTATAACTGGTTGGTCATCTATGAAGCACCGACACCCCCGTCAAATTCACGTATCCACACGGATACGCTCTGGATATCGAAAAAAACACCCCGACACGCGTGTCTGCGATTTTATCAGCCATATCCTCAGCCGCGATGTTATTTCCCCTATTGGCTGTGTCGATCCTCCTCTCTTCCATAAATCAATTATGCATCTTTAATTTATCTTCAATCCCCGAGTCTTCACCATTCAGCTTTTCATTCTTTCCTCTATAAATGAAAGAAACAATGGAAGTAGATACAGACGGAAGAAATAGAGAAGGGTTGGGAGGGTGGAGTAGTGGGTTCCCCTATCTTGTCTTTTCCTCGTAATGTTGTAAAATATAGTTTATGAGGTCAAATTTTTGGAAAAGAAAGAAATTGACTATATTTTTTTATTTGTAATGATATTATGCAAATATGATAATTAATTATTGAATTTTGTCAATTTAGTAGGTATGAAATTTATAATTGTATTATTTCAGACTTTTTGTATTTGTATGTTTATAAATGAGAAAAAATGTTATATTTGAATATTCATGAAATTTTATGGTTTTAATATTGAAACACGATTTTTTTTATTGTACTTAATACTTCTATATTTATAATAATATAATAATATAATTATATATAACAATATATATGTCGTGCACTGTATCCTTAAAATTTTAGAATATGATGTATCCTCATACCCGTATCGCATCAGTACCGTCTCGTGTCCGTATCAACGCTTCATAGTTGGTCATTGATTTTCCAACACTATTTTCGACACCTATTCGTGGTCGGATTAAATAGTCCTAGAAAACAATTTAAATAATCATACTCTTCATTAATTGTGAAGGTTTCAAATTACAATAATAGGGTTAAACAAAATAATTAAAGTCTGTCAGTTAAATACGGGACGGGAAAAATTCGTTATTTAGTACGTACAAGTATATTATGAATATTTTTTTTTTGAAAGTTATGGCGAAAAAATCAGAAAAATACGGAAATATTTAATATATGGATCCGTAAACGTACGTGTTTAATACGAATATAATATAATTGTTCGGGAGTAATAATACGGCTTATTTTAATATTATATATTTACATAGATTGTAATTCATACTTATGTTTAGATTATATTAAAATTAATTTTAGATACTTTATTAATTTACTTTAAATTAAAACACAAATTGAAAATAATTATTTAATAATAGTTAGTGAGTGTTTAAGTGAATTGTATTTATACTTAGATTATATAAAACTTAATATATACTTTTTTATTATATTAAATTATAACTTAACATAAATCCAAGATAATTATTTAATAATAATTACTATATTTACATATTATTAATATTCTTATTTATTATTTTATAATATTGTAATTATACTTATAAATGATTTTTTAAGGATTTTTTTATTTATTTAAAAATTATAAAAATATTAAAATGAAGTTTTATTCGTCATGTATTACACGGATAACTACAATACGAGTATTAAACGTTTTGTTTGAAAAGACGGAGTATTTAACGCCGCTTCAAAATGTGTACGGGAAACGGGAGTATTTTCCGATTATTCGAAGGTACGGATAATATACGAGTATGATACACGTATTAACTAACAGAATAATTCCACTAATTATAAAGGTTACAAAGTACAATAATATGACTTAAATAATCCACTAATTGTAAAGGTTACAACGTGAAAATCTGCCAGCAAGTTTTTATATTACATAGACTTCATTAAATCAAAGTCGTTTTCTTACTAGAAGACATGTTGTGCGTACATCCTAATCGGAAAATAATTCCTTCTTCAATTGACGTGTCTAGTGTTAGAGGAAAACAAAATTAACAATGACTTTGAGGCGCGAAAACCGTTTTTCTAAAGGCAATATTGCCTCTACTGCGAGGTCTCTACGTGCGGGGATTAAAAATTATCTGAGGCAATTTTTTTAAGATACAATAAAGCCCTTATATTCTTCTGAAAATAAAGGATAGAAGATTCTGTGTTTTTTTTTTCTGCAGACAACTTATATATTTATAGAAGATGAAATATTTGGAATAAAAGGACACAATGTTTCATTTTCGAAATTACAGTCACAACTTTTCAGAATTTAACTGAATATAAATTGAAAAGACCTAACCATTCAAGATGTTGTAATGTAATTTCGAAAATAATAATATATTTTATTTTCAAATCTGAAAATAAAAGGACTTGATTGTAGTTCAGTTGGTTTGAGCATCTCGAACTTTGTAATTGTACTAAAAAAATCTGAAAATAAAATTGCTAAATATTTATTTACAACCAAGACTACTTATTTACAAGTTATCTATGTAGGACAAAAATCACAACAGATTACTTTATTCAAATAACACGTGAACTTAAAAATCATCCCAAACATTCATCTATATGAAAATCCTTTCATCTCAAGTTAGGACTCTTCAATTGTTGGGTAAAGTAAGTAGAGCTTGTCAAATCTCCACCACTTGCACATATTTATTTCCTGCACAAAATAAATAAAATTACTAACCAACAACAATTTATTTTGACAAATAATATCAATCTAGTGAAGTTAATTTAATAGTTAGACTTAACATATTTTTATATGGCAACAACAGCTATTGAGGTAACAAAAACCAGTAAATTTTCAAAATCCATTTTTCAACGCTAAACTGAAAATGAACCATGGAAACGTAACCAGACATCACTAAAGGTTCTACCATAGTTTGATCAAGAAGCTACAATGACTTATAACTTGTTATTCTTATCTTGACATTATATCAGCAGATTGATAACTATGGATTTAACATCTATCTACTTCAAATCCTTCTGAAAGGGGAGCTCAAGGATGGTCTCTACCAGCTTGACCTTTCTCATTTTCAACACAAGCCAACCACCACTCCTGCTTCTCACTCTCCCAGACAGTCATACACTACCTCTGTTACAGCTACTTGTAACTCTTCAGAGTCCATTAGTCCTATCAATGTTTGGCATAATCGTCTTGGTCATCCTTGTAACAATGTCTTGAGTCATGTTATTAAACTTGTCAATGTACCATGTACTCTCAATAAACTTGTTTTTGTGAAGCTTGTAAGTTTGGAAAGATGCACCAAATGCATTTCTCTCCACTCACTCATGCACCCACTACTTTTGAGCTTATACATACCGATGTTTGGGGGCCTTCCACCCAATCTAGGGATGGTTTCCGCTATTACATTCATTTTATTGATGCTCACTCTAAATACACCTGGATATACCCCTTACACAAAATATCTGAGGTTCTTTCCACATTTATCAACTCTAACACTATGATTGAAAGACAATTTGGTGGTAAAATCAAATCCCTACAGTCTGATTGGGGGGGGGGGAGAATTTCGTAGCTTAATACGTATCCTTGATACTCTTGGCATCGTATTCCGTCATCCTTGCCCACATACACATCAATAAAATGGCACGGCTGAGCGCAAACATCAGCATATAGTTGAGACAGACCTTTCACTTTTAGCTACTGCTTCATTACCCTCAAAATATTGGTGGGATGCTTTTGCAACAGCTACCTTTCTAATTAACAGGATACCTTTCACTACCCTCAATCATCAATCTCCATTTCAAGTCCTGTTTAAGAAAATACCTGATTATGGTTTTCTTAAAACATTTGGCTGTGCGTGCTACCCTTACATTCGTCCTTATAACACCTCTAAATTACAATTTCAATCCACAAAATAAGTATTTATTGGATACAGTCCTACACATCATGGTCACAGATGTCTCAACTCAGATGGCAGAGTGTTTCTTGCCAGGACTGTCATATTTAATGAGTTGGACTTCCCATATACTTCCATGTTTCAGTCCTCCACCTCTAACACTACTCAGCAAACACCTCTTACAGTATCCTCTCTCCATGTTCTTCCAATTCCATCTCATTCACCCCCCCTTCAGCCACTGGAGAAAATTCTCACCTCTCATCTGCTCCACATATATCTTCTCCTTTAGTGGATGCACCCGTTACACAACCCAATCCTTTCCCTGGTCCTAGCCCTGTCAATTCCCCTACTTGTTGGAATTGGTCTTTGATAAATGGGGTGTTGACCCGATTTTGACCAATTAATTAAGTGGTTTGCATTTGTGAAAAATGGAATTAAATTATTTGTAAAAATTCTACTAAGAGAGTAGATGAGAATGGAATTTGGAATTTCTCAAACCGATTCCGGGTGAATGAGAAATTAATGCTAGAAGTTAGCCACTTAATACAAATAAATGGTATGGAAAATGGAAAATGTGGGGGAGGAGAGATCTTTCCATCCCACATAGGAAAAAGGAGGTAAAGTTGCACACTTTATTTATCCTAAGTTGGACAAATGGGTTTGGGCCCTTGGGGGCACCCAAGTTTTTAAAGGGGAGAGGACCTACATGCTTGTGGGTTTGGTCAGCACACGCCGCCGGCTCGGCCAGGCCGCATGGGCTGGGGGGCCCTTATTCTTTTTGGACCAAAACCTTTAAAATATTTAATTAATTTTTGTATAATTAATTTTAGTAATTAATTAAATAGATTTAATTAATTTTAGTAATTAATTAAAAGAGTTCAACCTGGGAAAAACTTTCGGCCCACAAGACGGGCGGGAGCACGGCCCAAGTGCGGTCGGGTCGTGCTACCGCCGAGGGTCCGCGCCTACACACGAAAGCCTATAAAATTCGATCTCTGGTGATCGAAAAACACACGAAAGAGACGAAAATAATCGGATAACATTAATCGAGCATTGCATTTTTTGCATCTTGCCCTTTTCCTCCTTCAAAGCTTGAAAGTTCGAACTTTTTGTTGTTCATTTGTGTTTCGAGTTTCCAAGTCTTTGAAACTCGAGACGTAAAAGTCGTTGTATCTTAGAGACGAACGCCGAACCGTAAGCACTCGGTGTGCGGGGCGTTTTAAATAGCGGAGACCGATTCGAAATCGCCGACTTAAACCATACACTATATCCAAACCATTTTCTTCAAAAAAAAACCATACAATCGAAAAATTTTACCCAACACTACTCACACCACATGTCCTTCTATTCCTACTCATCACATGATTACCCGTTCAAAACGTGGTATAATCAAACCCAAAGTCTTTTTCAATTCTTTTCTTCCTCTCTTTCTGAGCATGTCTCCGTACAACAAGCTTTGTCCATTCCTGAGTGGAAACTTGCAATGGATCAGGAATTCAATGCCTTGGTGAAAAACCACACTTGGGACTTTGTCCCTTACAGTGACAACATGAATCTTATCACAAATCAGTGGTTGTTCAAAGTAAAACATGTAATTCAATCATCACATTCCAATGTTAGGAGAATTCCTATGAACCAAATTTGAACGAAGTACACATGCTCAAGGCAAGAAATTAGAGCTTCTTTTTTTTTTTTTTCTTCAATTTTTCATTGTGTTCAGTTATTCTTTATAAAGAAAGACAATGAATTTGAGCGTACTTAAGTCGAGAAATTTCTTCTTCTCATTTCAAATCTATCTTCTTCCTTGATCCTTCACATCTCATGCCTGATCAACATTATTTATTTATAGTATAATTATTTATTTGTCATTATTTGACATTATTTTTTGTTCTACGTATGTCTTCACCATATGAACAATATTTATAATAATACTAAATTAAATTAAATAATATTAATTTTTAATTAAATTAGTAAATTCATATGGTTCACGTGCAACGCACGTACACTTTACTATTTGGGTAAAAAAACTATAAAAGTCTTTATTTGTTTGTAAAAGTCAAATTAGAATCAAGTATAAATCTAAAACATGGCTCTCCTCGCTTTTAAAGAAGAATCAAAAGCAAAAGTTAGCACTTACAAACAATAAAAAATGTTTTTTAGAGCAAAAACATGAGAAACATTTTTTTAGTATGATAATATTATTCTCTTCTGGATGCCACTAAATCAGAAATTAATTTCTTTTTGCTTAACTGACAAGCATATGTGGAATTACAATCATTTCAGACTTTCAGTTCCAGGACATGAAGATGTGGCAATCAATAATAATATACTATATCAGAAATTTATTTAAAGCTGAAATTAAGCAGTAAGTCTTAATATTTTCTAGTATTAGAATTTTTGAACTTTTTAATATTTTATATTATTAGTACAAGTTATTTTAAAATTTATATATATATATATATATAGGGATGAGATCTCGTGTGGCGACCTCTTACCGTGTGGCGAAATGGATTGATTCCATCCGTCCACATCTTTTATTCAACGGTCCGATTATTATTTAAAATAATCGATTTATCAATTAATTAATAGGTGAAAAGGGCATAATAGTAACTAGCAAAATGCCATAAATCACGCCCCTATAATTAAGGGATTGAGTAATATCATGTTTCCATAATTGAAATTGTGCATCATTTTAATAGCTGAACTGTACACCATTTAATAACTGATTGTACACCATTTTATATCTAACGGTGCATCGTTGTATAACTAATTGTATACCATTCAATCCCATCGATTTTTTGTGATTTGATTTTACGATTGTTCCCGCTTTTTATTTTATCTCGAATCGTGCACCATTTAATAACCGATCGCGGCACCATTTTATATATAATAGTGCATCATTTGTATAACTAATTGTATATCATCTAAAGGAACTATAAAGACAAAATGGTGTAACATCTTCCCATTTAATAACTTAACTATGCACCATTTTATATCTAACGATTGCACCATTTTTTATATCTAACAATGCATCATTGTATAACTAGTTGTACATCATTTAAAACACTATAAAGACAAAATGGTGTAATCACCTTCCCCTAATGACGCCCTACAATCATGGATGTGATAAATATCACGTTTCCTTAATCAATTATGAACCATTTTAATAGTTGAATTGTGCACCATTTAATAGCTAATCGTGCACCATTTTATATCTAACAATGCATCATTGTATAACTAATTGTACATCACCGTGAGTAAACCACAATAGAATGAAAAGCGGAACAATCATAAAATTAAATCCCAAAAAAATCGCTGAGATTGACTGGTGTACAATTAGTTATACAATGATGCACTGTTAGATATAAAATAGTGTACAATCAGTTATTAAATGGTGTACAACTCAACTATCAAAATGGTGCACAATTTAGTTATGGAAACGTGATGTTACTCAATCCCTTGATTGTAGGGGCATAATTTATGGCATTTTGCTAGTTACTATTATACCCTTTCCACCTATTAATTAATTGATAAATTAGTTATGTTTAATAACAATCTAGACCATTGAATAAAAAGTGTGGATGGATTAGATTAATCCATACTGTCACACGGTAAGCCCCCGCACATTTGATCCTAACCCTATATATATATATATATATATATATATGTGGATTGATTCAAATGAGACCAATCCCTTTAGGTTAGTCCATAAGAACACTTATGGACTCTTGATTTAAAATTTTGGATGGTGTAGATTATTTTAGTTAATTTAGGCTTATAAGGGTAAAATTGTACTTTTATATTTAATTAGTTATGTTAATTGGACGGTTATTAGCTTTTTTAAGGAAACATAATCCTACCTTTTCGATTTACCCGATTTTTAGGGAGGAAAATTAATCAACTTCAAGCATTTTTTTCAAAATTGATACTTATTTACTTATATTTGTGAATGAAATCGTTTTATTGTATACTTAGTTCGGTGGACTTGTATATTTAGTCATGTTTTATTGTATATTTAGTTCAGTGGATTTGTATACTTGGTTCATGGAATCGTATTCTTAGTTATATAAGTAGTTTAGTAAGTAGTTTAGTGAATTTGTATACTTAGTTCTAAAATTTGTATACTTAGTTCAATGGAATTGTATACTTAGTTATATAAGTAATTCAAGTGGAATTGTGTATTTAGTTCGATGTAATTATATACTTAGTTAAATATTTACGTATACTTAGCAATATTTTAATGTATAGTTAGTTCAATGTAATTGTATACTTAGTTAAATGTTTCTATATAGTTAGTAATATTTTAATGTACGGGTAGTTTAGTGTAATTGTATACTTAGTTAATTATTTATGTATACTTAGTAATGTTTTAATGTATAATTAGTTTAGTGTAATTGTATACTTTTCATTAATTGTTGCATGATTCTCATTTGCCATATTTGAATAATTTGCGGTTCGAATGGAAATGGAGAGAAAGGAAAGGTGAAACACTTGATTATGGGGACGTGATCAATACAAGATCACGTCCTAATTTTTAGGAAGCGGTTACTATATTTAATTTCCGGGTTTCCTATTTTACCCCTTCATTGTATATTTACTAATGAAATGTTGTATATATTGTAATATATCTTGGCCATTGATTTACTATTTGAAGGGTGTAGATTTGGTCCTATGTCTAACCTAGGAAGGTGGTCTCAGGATCCCCTACCTATATATATATATATATATATATATATATGAAACTATATTTTTATGCAATGATTATCAAATACACATCTATGCTAATTATATTAACTGTTTGTATGAAAAATATTCTACATAAGAAGAATTAACGTGTTTCATCAAAACACTAATGTCTTCTTTTTTCTTCCTTCAAACCAATCCACATACACTGCTAACTAAAAGATTTCCAAATTGAATGTCAAGTCAGCCCAACAAGTACCTATTATAGGGTAAAAATCTCTAAAATTTTCAACAAGCTCTCCACTACATGGTTCTCGTGGGAGAGTATAACTCGAACTTGAAGGCCTACATTCCCAAGATCCTCTTGTTCATTCAGTATATCCTTAGCAGAAATAATGGCTGAATCAGTACAATCTTCCAACTCAATAGTCTTAAGCGTTGGTATTTCTCCAATTTCCCAAGGGATCTCCTTCAACATTTTTAAATTTTGAAGAACAAGGTGCTCGAGGCGTGGAAAATGAGTATTGTTGTCCGTCGTCCCAAGATTCAAAATCATCACACCCCTAATTAGCAACAACTTTAAGGCTGCGGAATTGGCCTTCAACTCAAGTTTCCCACTCGGGTCCTTCCAGGGAACGCCACTTTAGTTTGAGAACTTGAACATGCGGTAATGAACCTATTTTTGTCGCCATGTCTCTCCAATGGAGACGACTACCGAGTAAAGTCAACTTCTTGAGCGAACGCGAAATGTGAGATTTTGTAGCAATTTACGTAAACTTAATATATAAAAGAAGCGGGCAAGGGATTCCAATTTACATAACCGCAAAGATTGTGAAGACATTTAGATCTTGACAATTGCTCGACGTATTGTATTTTCAATTTCTTGATATTGGGAATTCTCTTAACCACATCTTCACCACACTTGAAATTTCTTACTTGCACGAGCGTTTGTAGGTTCTCCAAAAACGAAATCATCTCGACCGTCCGTCGTGTCACCACTAGGAGGATCCGGAGATGAAGTAGATAGAACTTGACATGCCTAAGTTGAGGCATCTTCCAAATTTCAAATGGTGCACTAACAACATCCCTCCCATTCAAATGATTAACAACTAATGCCTGTAAATTCCAAAGGTGGTAAATTGATGAAGGAATTATGGTATCCCAATAAACTCGATAGCCAGTGCGAGTTAACTAGACGACATATATCTTCTAGGAAAATCCACCTCGTGTTGTCATTTCAAAATTTCCAAATTTGTCAATCGCGTTCAATACCCTCAACAATCTAAAAGGAAGTCACGGTACATCTCTCTTAGTATTGCATATCAATGAACGGGCAAGTGATGGAGATTTCACGACATCAATGACTCGAGGAAAAAATAATCTATCGACGTGCTTTGATAAATACCAATGCGGTGTTGGGTATGCATGCCTTGCGAATGTCAAGACTATGTATTTGCGCCACACGATAAAACTTGTCTTTCGGCTTCCTTTATGTATAGGTCCCTCAAGAGATCATGGATGGTGCGAGTTTTATATTTCCAGAAGACCCCAACTCATGAATTAAAATAAGATTTACATCTATAAGATCCTCTAAGTACTCTTCCGCAACTACTTCCAAGGTTTTACCAATAATTGGTTTTAGAAATCCTTGAAAGAACCCATAGTTTGATGAGGCTAGAGACACGAATCACACTATCTTCCGAAAACATTCCCATATAAAGAAAGCAAGGTTTTAGATAAACGGCAATTGATTGTAGCTCAAACGCATTATTTTTAAGCAATGTTCATTGTCCTCTAAATTCATAGTTGAATTTATATTATCTACGATGTATTGCACGTGTTCTTGTATTTGTTTGGACTTTGCTAGGACTCCTCCAATCACGGTTATCGAGAGGAAGTCCTCCGCACTTTTTGGCTATCATCTTTCCAATTTCTTCCAATTCAAATGGGCAACTTTCTTCTCCAAACACACTTTTGCAAAGTAGATTCCAACTTTTATCCTCATCTAGAAGATTCATTTTAATGACATCGAGCCGCTTAACCGAAAAGCCAAGTTTGATACTCTAGTGGTTATTATTACTCTACTTCCTTCTCATTATCCGGGAAGAAGTATTTCACCGTGTCCCATACCTCACTACTCCATATGTCATCCATTACAATCAAATACCTCCTACCTTATAAGCTTTTGTATAATTTTTCTCCCAATTCATGTGCGCTCATTCGACTCAAGCTTTCGTTGTTCTCTTTATGTAGACAGAGAACAACTTCTAAAAGAATTTCTCGAATATTGTACTCTTGTGAAATAGTAGCCCAACCACGAAAGTCAAAATATTGCACAATAAGCGGATTCACGTATATATTTCTA
The DNA here is from genome assembly GCA_016081115.2 of Rehmannia glutinosa. Classification (NCBI taxonomy): domain Eukaryota; kingdom Viridiplantae; phylum Streptophyta; class Magnoliopsida; order Lamiales; family Orobanchaceae; genus Rehmannia; species Rehmannia glutinosa. Next base: position 473,865 of record JABTTQ020002269.1, on the reverse strand, counting down.
GCAAGTGTGGTCTTACCAATGCCTCCCATGCCAACGATTGGAATGATTTGGCGATTGGAATGTTGTCCGTGAGTTTATCCATGACTTCAATTAAGACATCATCAAAACCAACCATGATGTTACTCCGCTGTGGGAGTAGATCTTGATGAACCAGCAAGTATTGAATTACTCTCGCATCGATCCTCGGATTCCCGCCTTCTCTTTAATCTCCGTCACCTCTCTTTTGATCAAATCCATATCTTCTATTAACTTAACGTAGACGTCGATAGAAGTCAATGGAACTGATGTTTTCCACATGAGTACTTGTAGATTTAGCTTTAATTTGATTGACTATATAGGATTCGATTATATCCTCTCGCCGCATAAGTCGACGAATTCGACTCTCCAGCAGCCGTCTTCATCTTCACCGCCACCATTAATGGAATAATTTTCAAGAAAAATCTTGCAAGAAGATAACCTTTTTCGGTGAGATATTGAACTTGTAATTTTTCAAGAGAAATTGGAGGGTGGCGATGATGTTGTATCTGTTCAATAATATTCGGGTTATTTTCGGTTTTAGTACCTCAATTATACCTAGTTTTCAGTTTGATCCCAATGTTTTAGTTTAATCGGTTTTAGTACCCAACGTTTTGAGTTTTAATCAATTTAGATACCTGCCGTTAAATAATCGTTAAAACCGACCGGTTGTTGTGTTGTAGAAGGTTTTCCAAACTTTCAATGTATCATTTTGGTACTCTATGTTTACTTGGTTTATCAAATTTGGTCCCCCTGGATATTTCAATTTTTATTCAAAGGACTGGGATCTTTTCGATCTCAACTCTTTAACTTTGGGCCACAAAAATGGTATCGAGCCTAGGTTTATTAAGAACTTTTAGTTAAATTTATTATATTTATGTAATTAACAATTGGTGAGGATAAATTACTCCGAGATTATGGATCCGAACCGATGTCCGATATGTACCCTTTACAGGACATATCGTCAAATATTGGCGATGTATGCACAAGAACACCTTGACCAGGTTTCATATTGGGAATACCAACATGAAGAAAAGTAGCGGTAGGAGCCGACGAAACCTTAAGGCAATGCAAAATGCGAGAATATTATAAGCGATTCGGATGCTTAACTGGACTTATATAAATTCACTTGATGAACCTTCAAGAAACGGTTCATGAAAATTCCCATCGAACAATGATTCATGATGGAGTACCGAGTGGAACGAGATACTTCCCAGACAAATCTAAGATCTCCGAAGATCTTAGAGAAATCGAAAAACGATGCAAAATTATGGCAACCGCCATATTCATCTACCAAGACAAGTTCATCGGATCCGAACCGGATGGAAACGATGGTGAAATATCGAAGGAAACTCTTGAACTCCTTCATGATATTCGAAACGAGTCGAAGAACCTGGAGGACGGGCCAAGTTCATCCGGAGGAAGGAAACGTATTGATTTTGGGGCAAGACCTATTTACACCAAAAGGGGAAACCAACCGAAGTCATACGAAAAATGACGGATGAGGAAAAGCTCATTGCTCTAATCAAAGAAAAATCCATCAAAAATTAAAAAGATGGATATTGAAAAGATGAATCTTAAAGATCTACATGACCAGTGAGAATCCTTCGCGGATTAGGTATTGTAGATTTAAAGATGAACGCAGTGAGTGAGAATCGGCTTTGGTTACCTATGACCCACAAGGTAGACCAATTCCTCCACCACCACCACCATTAATCTTAACGTCGAAGAAAGTACAGGTTCACATCATGGAGCCCGGACGAGAGGATGCCACATCTTTGGGATTTCACGACCGGGAGTGATCCACTTTCGGGACGGGGTCGAAACCCTCTTGCGGAACTGACAACCTACCAAAGGCCGAATGTTTATTAGACGCCTTATGGAATATCGCACCTCGACCCAATACATCCGTATGGGTTGATGTTAAATCTGGACATCCCGATTTTAAAAATGCAGAAGTTCTCATTGATGAATGGGCTTGACTATGAGAATTTCAAGAACCCTCGATCTTACAAAGGATTCATTCATTTTACTCCTTGAAATGAGTCTTGAGGATCGGTGAAGATTGTCTGGGATATGACCGATGCTAGTACAAAAAGTTCGGTCACATCAGGGGAATCACTTAAAGGAATTGTCGATGGTATGGCAAAACTATTCAAAATTCAATTCATCGGCACGGTTATTTCGAGGATTAGAGGATGAAAAAAGAAAGAAATATAAACAAGCCCTCTATAGCCTTGAGTTCTTGGATATTTGTCATATTGACGAATATATCAAGTTGTTCACCGAATACCTAAGTGGAAATCCAAGATTGAAGAAAAAGAAGCTGCATGGCTATTCTTTGCCAAGATCCCGAGTCCTGGAGAGAAATGCTTATCGGGAATACAAGGGTGGAGTCAAGTAGAAATCGTGGGAAAAATGTCTTTCCTAAAGGCCAAGTTATCGAATGGTGCAATCAAGCGACTCTTGCCACAGAATTACAAGAGATTAAGAGGAATTAACAAAGTAGTTCCTCTATGTTGCGTGGATAATGATATCCCAATAGTTGTGGGAGGAGGTCAACCAAGACGGCACAAGAAGAAGAAAGAGAGAAGCCATCCGTCTGCCGAGGAAGCAACAACAAAAAGCGGGTCTTCATGGAGACCTAGAAGGTTAGTCAAAACAAAAAGCCCGGTTATAAATCGGGACAAAGACCAGACTAAGCGGGAGTAGAGCCTCATCATCGGAGTTCTAATCAAGCAAGTACCAAATAGAATCCGGGAGAAGAACTTTCGGGCGTGCTCACACTAGAGCTAATGAAAGTTTCAAAGATGAATTCTTTGGACATGCGGAGCAAGAGGGCATATCTCAACGGATTGCCCGCACAATCAAAGACGAGGAGTCGAGGCAGTTCGAGGCCACACCGAGAAATCGAAGAAGGCTTGTCTATTATCGAGGATTTAATACGTGTATCAATTCGAGGATATTCCCCGGATGAAAGCATCTATGAAGAAGAGATCTATTCGATGATGGAAGTGACTCACTTCGGATCGTCAGTGAAGAAGAAATTCTTCAAACAGACGATCGGGGAGGATATGTCGATTCCTCTCTCACACGACGGTTTCTCATAAAACTCTTATGAGAATCATGAAGGAAGATCCAAAGCTTCAAGTCTATGATGGATTTACAATTGGAGCTATGGAAAAAGCATTGGATAAAATTGGGTTTCGTAATGTGAAAAAACACCAAATTATCAACAGGGTAACAACCGGAGAATTTGCTATTCCGATGGAGTTTACGACCAAGAATCGATCGAGATGCAATTGGTCCCTATTAGAGAAATACAAGAGATCAAAAGCAAAGTTAAAGAGAAGTTTCAAATACACTCTCATGGATTCATATCGAGCCATAAGAGTAATTATTAAAGCAACATTCAAAGAAGGAATAGATTCGCCTCTTAATCTTGTCATTGTCTTTGACAAGCGAATCTCGCGTCTCAAGGATTCATGCCTTGGAGCGATTCTGAGAAAAATTTGTATGCGGGAAATTGGCATTTAATGTCTATCCTAGAATTGCATACAATTTGGGAGATCGAGACTTGAGAGTCCTAACCCTTCAAAGATTTCAAAAGAGTCGATTTGATGAAAGAAGGAAACAGCCTTACTCGATCACATACAAGATTTCTATGCTCTCTCGAATACCCATCATTCCGAAGTATTCTTGAGAAAGGAATTTATTGAAGTCCCAAGAATCTTTGAGGACTTTGCGGTGGTGTTACGAGAAATCATTGAATCTCCAACCATTAAGGAGATTGATATGATAATTCAAGATCAACCATCAACAAAAGTCGAGTCTCATAGTTGAGCACAGAAGGATGTCTTTCGGCAAAGACGAGAATGGTGAGTAAGCGGCCGTTGGGAAGAAAGGAGACCAGAAATACGATTCAAGCATCCCCGATGTTTTTAAAACAAAGAGGAGAGCTGAAATGTCCGAGAAGGATGGCGAGAGGTTGAGGTAATATTCGACATCACTCAAAAGGATAACATTTTTCCTTGTGATGTTTTATATTATCTCCAACAACCAATCGTTGGAAGGTATCAGGAAGCTGAAGATAGGAGAAATTGAGCTTACTATCACAAGAGTTGCGGGAAAGGTCCCGACAATTAATACTTTGGGAATTGAATTTCTTGAGGAACATAAACCTTGGGAAAGATTACAAGACGGAATGGAGTTCACAGTGGCTAATAAAAGATACTGAGAATCGAGATGACCACTAGTCCATTCTCCATATACATTTCTATTGGAATGTTATATGCTGAATACAAGGCGAGTATTTCGCCGCCTATATTGATTCAGTCTTAATATGTCTTGCAAAGCGGATGTTTTTCCTAAAGAAATTGGAGAAGATTTACCACCATTGCGGAAGAGATTTCTCTAAAAGGATTCTTATCCTTAACGAGAGAATTAAACAAGCGAAAATAATGATCGGAGGAGCGGGCGTTACCCGTGGTACAAAGTAAAGACGCCACCAATCTATTTCCATGATACAGTGCGAGATATTTTCTTTGGGAAACAATTTCCTACAAACATTCAAGCGGTTCACACAAGAGAACGAGACGAGAAGACTTATTTTCACAACCTTATGTGATCATAAGATTATTGTCCGTGAGATCTGAGGAAGCATTTTACCGAAAAATGCCCATTAATTTTCGCAAAGCGTGGTGATGAAGCCAAACTTCGCAATCCAAAAATGGCGGATCGAAGGAAATTTGGTGAAGCTTTATTATCCTATAGACAATTTGGTTCCATTCGAAGGATCGGAAGATATGGGATAATAACTTGTATTCATTCGAGTACAAGGAGAAGAAAACGAGTCACTCGAGAAGCCATTGCGGAATTATGGATGAGTCTAATGGAGAATCCACGAGTGATGTAACCATAGAGGAACAAATATCACTCGAGGATATCAAGAAGAAGATCCAAAGGAATTACAATGAAGATCATTTGGCTTGGTGGGATAAGAACGAGCTTAAAGATTCCTTAAAGGTTAAACACGGAAAGGAGTACGAGTTCGTGCGATTCAAACCAATCCTTATGAACCAGGCGGATCGTGAGGATATGCGAGAAGATACTTAAGGAACATCTTGACCTTAAGTTAATTTCACAAGGAGTTTCTCCATCTGAATGATCCAGGGTTCTTAGTCGAAACCATGGAGAAATCAAAAGAGGAAAGCCAAGACTTGTTATTAATTACAAGGAATTAATAATATTTTGGAGTTCGACGGATACTATATCCCAAGTAGGGAACATCACGTTAATCGCATCAAAGGTGCCAAGATATTATCAAAGTTCGATTGCAAGTCCGGATTCTACCAGATTAAGATGGAGGAAGAAAGTAAGAAGTTTACTGACTTTCTCTACACCACAGGACACTATATTTGGAACGTGATGCCTATGGGATTGGCTAACGCACCCCAGGATATATCAACGAAAGATGGATAATCTTTTCAAAGATTATTTCGATTTCATGTTCGTATATATCGACGACATTCTAATCGCATCAAAGAACATGAAGGAGCATCTCAAACATTTGGAAATATTTTTCGGATGTTTGTCACAAAGAATGATTAGTGCTTTCGGAAAAGAAGGCGTGTAATCGCAAAAAGACAGATTGAATTCCTCGGAATTGAAATCGATGAATCGGAATTATTCTGAGAATCATATTGTGGAAAAGATACGAGGGATTTCCGGATACACTTAAAGACAAGAAGCGACTTGAGTTTTAAAGGAGTTGTTAATTTTCTTTGGAATGTTTATTAACAATCTAGCATACTACGAGGAAGGTGTTTAGCCCATTACTTAAAAAGGATGCGATATTCACATGGGAAGATGAACATCAAGAAGGAATTAAGCAACTTAAAGAAGTTTGTAAAAGCTTCCAAAACTTGCGATTCCCAAGACGAGGATGAACTGTTCTTTACACGATGCCGTGATGATTGGTGGGCAACAGATTCTTACTAAGGCCACACCAAATGAAGAAGTGCCATGCAGATATTGCGGTGGTTTATTCACACCTAGTGAAGCAACTTCGGTGGCATATTAACGAGAAAGAATTCTTTGCGATCGAAAGGCTTTTAAAAATGGCCTCTATTTTTATTGGCTAAAAGTTTACTTTAAAAATTGATAATTCAAGTGTCAAGGCTTTTCTGAAAAACAAAATTGAATCAAAACCGGAAAAGGCTCGATTACTTAGATGGCAAGTTGAATGTCAATATTATCATTATGATATTGTCATTATAAAATCTCATGAAAATATTCTTGCAGATTTCTTGACACGAGATGGAAGGACGCGTTCTTTGGCGAGGTCCTTAAACGAGTAAGACATCTCGGGGAAAACCTGGAGAGTCTAGAACGAGATTTTGGGGCGTTATGTCTCAATGCGAAGTTCTTTGGACAACTTCAACAGTGACCAAAACCGTTTCTAGTCAAATACGAGCATGCCGGTTCGCTCGAAGGACAATTGTTCTTAGCGGGCAAGGGCCTCTCTTCCAGGCCGCATCTCTACGGTGCAAAAAGGGGCCGAGAGAGTACGGGGCTCTAACCCGGAGGTTATGGATTCAAGTACCATAATCACAAGTGTTGCGGTGATGCATCCCCGAGGGTGTACAAATCAGAATAGCGAATGTTGAAGCTCCGGTGTCACAACCCGAGTCTTCAAGACAACCCAAAGACCTCAGGGTAAAGAGGGAGAGTTGAATCTTAGGCCACGAGAAGGCAAATCTAAGGTTCAAACGACGAATAAGATTTCTCCTATGCGGGTATATCGGTGGCAATGGGAGAAACTAGTTACAAGACAAGGTATTAACCCAGAAAAACAATGGTTGATATCTCGGGCAAGTATCCCGAGTTTGGATGAAACCAGGAAGTCATCCAAATGAAGTACAGAATGGTATACTTTTGGAGCTTTGGCTTCAATCTATACCGTGTCACCAGGATTCCCAGATATTTCAAAATTACCGAAATGGATTGGGGAAGCGATTTAAGAGACCAGGGCCAATAATCCACACTTGGCCGTGAGGTGATATTTTGGCCGTATTTCATCGATGCGACTCTGAACCAAGAAGAAAGGCTTTAATGAAGCTTTTCATTTCATCAAGCTAAGAAGACCGGATGGAAATGCTTTAAAATATATTAAGACAAACTTCACCGGAAGAAGGACCGATGTTAGTAGGAGCATTTTAAAGACGAAGCTTCTACCGGGGCGAGCATGGGGTCTTTGGGTTTGTCTAATCGAAATGGACAAAGTCAAATATCCATTTAAGTTCTTCCGAACTCGGCGAATGGATCTTTCCTTTTGAATTCGATGACCGGATCAACCACATGATTTGCGGAGAGGAACTCTTCGAGACCAAAAGGAGAATTCTGCAGGAAAACAAGATTCCGGTGAGCAAAGAAACTTACCGAAAATTCAGCAACATGGCGCATGTGGGCGTTGGATCGACCGGATCTGTCAAGCATGCCCCGAATGAAGGAACCCGAGTTTGGGAAAGGTTTCCGACCCAAACCCGACCGACAGACCATACAACTGGAAAGGACAAGGGCCCGGCTTACAAGACGCGTTTTCCTCGGGGACCACGCAGACCAACTTTTAAAAAGATTCCCCGACAACCATCACATGGCCGAAATCACGCGGAAAAAAAAAGAAGGAAGGCCGTGGCGAGCAATACTTGAGTATGACGCGTAAAGGTGACGTCTTACATCTCAACAAGATTTGAAGTCCGAATTTCAAGTCCTGGACTTACCTCTATAAATTGCGGGATTTGAAGGAAGGTAGTACATCGAACATTTCCTTAGTTTTCTTACAATAAAATCGAGTGAAAATTTGTAATAAGTTTGAGTGTTTAGTTTTAAATTTATGTATTTTTCGAGTGCAAGCCTCAATAATGAGAGGCTAAACAAGTTTTCTCCTCCCAAAAGGAGATTACTAATGTAATAAATTTTTCTTTAAGTTCTTAATAAAATAAAGGCTTTTGTTCAACATGTGTTCATAGTGTTCTATTGATCTATCCCTTTGAAGAAATACTTTTACGCCCGGGTAGGAAACAACCAAGGCGTGTTGAAGCCAGTCTTGAAGGGGTCGGATAACTGCGGATCATCTTCCCTGAGGTGAGGTTGAACAGTGAGGAGTTGTTTGTCAAACGATCCTGGGGCGATAATTTTGACCGGTGGCGTTGCGAACCACTTAACCCTGGTGTTTCGGTCAAAAGAGGTATGAATTTTAAGGGATCTATTAATTTTACGGAAGCATGTTGGGCTGATATGGTCGTAATGGACTATTTCCATTATTGTAGCGTAAGTAAAGTATGGGTACTGGAAGAGATTATTCATAAAACATTAGTGTTGAAATTGAAAGGTTGTTCTAAGAAGGAAACCCCGCTATAACAGTTAAACTGTTAGAGTTAACGGAGAGTTAACGGAAAGGACCAAATATGATTAATTTTGGGAACATTAGGTACCAATCTTGATTAGGTTGAAAACAGGGGTATCAAAAGTGAAATTAAGGTATAAATTGGGTATGAAAAATGAAATTATCCCACAATATTCATAAGAGAAACTAGAGTTGCATAAGCCGCCATCTTCAACCTATATATTCTATCTTTTAAGTTGCAGAAAATGCAGAAATACAGTATGACAGGTAATATGTAGTGATTTCTCAAAAGCTGGCTATGTTATGTATAGAGAGTTTACAACAAAAATTAGTTATTCCTATGACATTACGTTTGCTCTTGCAAGAAGTTGACTTTTTGCACTTGATGATCAGCTTAACTATTCTATTCTTTCTAACCTCTTTAATTTACTAAAATAAAATATGCTGTTTTCCAAGTACACAATTTTTTAATTTTTAACAAGATGTTGATGGATGACATCCTGATTTTTCCAACTAGCTTGAAATAAATTTCATTTAGATAAGTCAAAATATTATTTAAAAAAGAAAAAAGAGGGAGTTGTTCACAAAGCCAAGAAAACTCGAGAATTAGAAAGAGAAAAAAATCCAACTGGACATTAGCCCAATTGGTACAATGTAATGCATCATTATTCAGAAATTTTCACTGAACACCCAGGAATCTGAATAATCTTTGTCACAAACACCCCTTAGAGTTTGTATTTACTTAGTATTTGTGGGAAGCTGGGCCTTTACCTGTATACCTAGCCTTTTTGGCTTGTGGATCTTGTAATAAATGAGTGTTTTGGGCTAATTAAAAAAAAAAAAAATCAAAGATGTTTAAAAAAAAAAACTCATTTTTTTAATGGAAATTTTTCATTAACTGGAGATCAAGTCGGCTCGAACCGCCGGACCCAACCAACTAGGTACATCAAACCTCCCAATATCTGCAGGACATTTATGGAAAACCTTTAATTGTGAACTATTTTGATTATTAATAAATGCGACATTTATTTTCGAATTCTTATGTATATTGTATGTATATTTTCTTGAATATCATGAAAATCCCTAGTCACAAGAAAATCTCCTTTGAAAACTTATGTCCCAAATATCTATCTCAAGTTCGGACTCCTCCGTTAGATTGAAACTATTTTTGTAATATCCCAATTTTTTAAAAAATAATAATAAGAGTTAATTTAGGAGTTATTTTAGGGGTTAGATTAGAGGTTATGTTAGGGGTTAGTTTAGGGGTTTATTGTAGGGGCTATTTTGATTCTTTGGTGGAGGGGTTTGATTCGAGATCATTCGGCGGACTCATGTTGGCGTTTCATAGCTCATTCCGGGCGGCGGTGTCGAGCTTTCATGCCGAACTATTAGACTTTGGAGATGGGATTGTGGCATGCCCGTAACATCCCAATTTCATAAACATAAAAATATACCATTTGCAATTTATTAAAGTGCTGAAAATAAAACAAGCCCAAGCTTGAAAACGCATTTCTTAAAGGAAATAAATAATACTTGCCAAATATGCGGAAATAGTCATGAAAACGTGTCCCAAAAATTTAATTCATAAAACTACTTAGTTTTTAATATTATAAAAATTAAAAACAAAATAAAGGGCCCTTTAATTTCTTGATTCGACTTCCACCGCCCCCTTTGCCACGCTCCGCACCTTCATTCATCTCGTGGAAAACATGGGGTGAGCATACAATAGCCCAGTGGGGACGCAATGTCTAAATTAAATACACAATATAATCACTCATGCACACACCCTATGCTTTTCATGTTTGTACAATTAAGTACCTTGCTTTTCATGCTTGTACAATTAAGTATCTTGCTTTTCATGCTTGTACAATTAAGTACCTTGCTTTTCATGCTTGTACAATTAAGTACCATGTTTTTCATGCTTATACAATTAAGTACCTTGCTTTTCATGCTTGTACAATTAAGTACCATGCTTTTCATGTTTAACGTGCCCGTACACAAGAAATCATATAATGCATTTAAAGTAGACATAAGCAGTAAAATCCCCACCTTAAAAGTAGAAACTCGTAAAAATCAAACGCGGTGTGTGAGCCTAGAAGTCGGAATCTTCGTCTCCTACAATAAAATAAATTTCTAATTAATAAGGTGTTGGAGATGGGTAAAAAGAAAAGAAATTAAATTGAAGAAAAGAATAGGGCTTAAGAAAATTTGGTTTGGTAGATGACTTGTTGGTTTAAAACTTGGCTTAAAGCTAGAAATTAAAGAATTGGGTTTAATTCCATCATCTCCCATTTCCTCCCTTTTTCTTCTTTTCTTTTTCCTCTCTTTTCTTTTCCCTTTTTCCTTTTCTTTTTCCCTTTTTCCTTTTCTTTTCCCTCTCTTTTTCTTTTCCCCTTTTTCCTTTTCTTTTTCTTCTCTTTTTCTTTCTCCCTCTTTTCTTTTCTTCCCTTCTGCCGTTCATCTCCCTCAACTCTCTCTTCTCTTTTTCTTCTCTTCTCTTCTCCCTCACTCTCACGTCCCCACCCCCATCCATTTTCTATTTTTTTCTTCTTCTTTTCTTTCCTCTCTTTTCTTTCTTTTCTCTATTTTCTCCCTTTGGGGTTTTTGAGGTTTGGGGGTTTGAGGAAGAAAATGGCTAGGGAAGGAGCCGACTCCGGCGGCGGCGCCGGCGGCGACAGTGGTGGTGGTGGCCGACGGCCTTGGGAGGAGAAGAGGAAGTTCTTACCTCTGAATTCTTGAATGAGAGTTTGTGAAAGAAAAACCTAATGGGGCTTGTCAATTTATAGGCTAAGGGTTTCATTTATTAAAGGTAAGTATATTTACTTGAAATCTATTTCCATATGTTGAGGATTTCTCCTTCCTTTCATGTATTTGATTTATTGCCATTTTATCAAGATTTTTCCTTCTTGTTTTGGAATAAAAATCGAAAATATTATCCCCAATTTAGCAAAATTAGGGTTTCGAATTTTACAATAATCCCCAAAATCGGTCCGAATCGAGCCCTAATTGTGCCCTAATTTAATCCCCAAATTTTTTGAAATCGGGTATTACATTCTACCACCCTTAAAAGAAATTTCGTCCTCGAAATTCGGTTTCTTACCTCCGGATTTTCTCTGACTCTTGTCGGTTGGTGCTCTTTTATACGTAGGGCATTCCCATGCTTTGTGTCCTTCTTGTTTGCATCGATAACAAGCATTCTTCCCGGATAGGCACTCCCCATAGTGATTCTTGCCACATTCAGCGCATCGCGGTTTCTCCCCTTGTTGTTGTGATGTAGGGTTTGTTTCAATCTTTGTTTGTTTGTTTTGATTCCCATGTCTACTTATGTTAGGGTCTTCCCATTTTCTTTTGGGTGCTTCATCCGCCTTTACGAGGTTCCCATCCATATTCATATTCATCGCCACGAGTCGAGCCTTGGTCTCGCTTGAGCATACGTCACCTCCCCGAGGACACTTATCACGCCACTTAGTTCTTGGCGCAGGCCTGCCACGAATCTTTTTCGCTTTTCCTGATCTGTGTTGACCAAATGCGTGCATAACGTGATAGTTGGTTGAATTTACGCTCGTAAGTGAGCACGGACATACTCTCTTGCGTCAAATCTAGGAATTCTCTTTCCTTTGGTCTCTGTAAGTCCGTGGAAGAAGCTGTTGGATCACGAGATTCTTGAATTCATCCCAAGTCATTGCTTCCCTCTGCTCGTTTGTTATGGTGCGGCGATGAGAATCCCACCAATGTCTAAAGATCTTGTTTGAGTTGGAAAATGGCGCAGAGACTCGATGCACATCTCGTGCATGCAATCAAATCAAATATACCTTCTAGTTCTCCAATCCATTCTTCCACTACAAAGGGGTCCTCTCGCCTGATGAGGATGGGCGGCCTATAATGCCGAATTGTTCCACGACTTGCGAAGTATTGTCGATTATTGTTGGGTGTTCTTTGGCCGTTTTGAGCGTTGGACATGTTTTCTTGAACTAGCTCTTGCACGATTGTGGTCAAGTTAGCCACAAGGTTCTCCAAGTTGCCTTGATTTGGGAGATCTCTCCTAGGTGGGGCCATCCTATAACCAATGAAACAAGACATCGCTTAAATTCCATAAAGGTTTATAACCTAGGAGCATAACCTCAAATCAACGAGTACATGTTGTGTCCAATAATAGGTCCCTATCATTTCCTTTAGAAAAAAAAATGCACAATTGTACATAAACATTTTTTTTTTTGAAAAGAAAACTATGAGACTTGTACATATACAAATTTCATTCATTTTTTTGATTTTTTTCGATTTTTTTTTTTTTGAATTCTTTTTTTTTATTTTTTTGAGCGAAATTATAAGTACTATAGTGCGCGTGAAAATAAATCTTAAAGAAAATATTACTTTTATTCATCAACTTCATAACATAACAATCAACTTTGAAATAACAAAAGGGAAATGAAATAAACAATCTACTAGGGTTGGACAAAGTCCATCTTATTCATGCATATCTATATATTCTAAACCAAAATAAATAACTTAATCATCCATATTGTAGTCGTCCTCTTCAGGGTCCTCTTCCGGATCCTCTTCTTCTTCAGAGTCTTCTTCCTGTTTATCCTCATCTAGCAGTGAATCTATCCACTTGCCATATAGTATGGCAGTAAATGCCCCATAGTTGATCTTAAGCTCGTTCTTAACCCCATCATATTTCAATATATCAACATACAACTTTTCTGCTTCTAATCTCCACTCAGGAGTCGTGACTCAATCACCCTCCTAGTAGCTTGGAACTCATTAGGAGCCCCAATAACATCCCTAATCTTGTACCATTCCTGATGCATCCTCGTAACATAAGCCCCTATGCATTCACCTTCTTCCCATTCACAGTTCAAATACCTCTCCATATCAATCTCTAGCGGGTATCCCTTCCAACTATTAGTGTTCTTCCTAATAGCTAGTCCGATTCTCTTCATCTCTGTTGATTTTTGGGGTACTTAGTGTTTTGTTCATTAAAAAAATAAAACAATCTCGTCTCGTATCATTTGTTAATATAATCGTGATCATAACATGTTTGAGTAAAGCGAACATGACATTTACTGTGTGTACTTGATAATACCTTTTTCTCTTGGTCGGTAGCGACATGAGGTGGTGGATAGTCGACTTCTTTCTTTGTTTCATTTTACTTGAAAATATTCATCCTTGTAAAAATTCAAGACCCATTTTTTTTTTTTTTTTTTTTGAAAACCATTTAGCAAGTCTACGGAAAGATAGACTGCTCTAATACCACTTATGTAACATCCCAATTTCATAAACATAAAAATATACCATTTGCAATTTATTAAAGTGTTTGAAAATAAAACAAGCCCAAGCTTGAAAACGCATTTCTTAAAGGAAATAAATAATACTTGCCAAATATGCGGAAATAGTCATGAAAACGCGTCCCAAAAATTTAATTCATAAAACTACTTAGTTTTTAATATTATAAAAATTAAAAACAAAATAAAGGGGCCCTTTAATTTCTTGATTCGACTTCCACCGCCCCTTTGCCACGCTCCGACTCCTTCATTCATCTGTGGAAAACATGGGGTGAGCATACAATGACCAGTGGGGGACGCAATGTCTAAATTAAATACACAATATAATCACTCATGCGCACACACCTATGCTTTTTATGTTTGTACAATTAAGTACCTTGCTTTTCATGCTTGTACAATTAAGTACCTTGCTTTTCATGCTTGTACAATTAAGTACCTTGCTTTTCATGCTTGTACAATTAAGTACCATGTTTTTCATGCTTGTACAATTAAGTACCTTGCTTTTCATGCTTGTACAATTAAGTACCTTGCTTTTCATGCTTGTACAATTAAGTACCATGCTTTTCATGTTTAACGTGCCCGCACACAAATAATCATATAATGCATTTAAAGTAGACATAAACAAAGAAAATCCCCACCTTAAAAGTAGAAACTCGTAAAAATCAAACGCGGTGTATGAGCACAGAAGTCGGAATCTTCGTCTCCTACAATAAAATAAATTTCTAATTAATAAGGTGTTGGAGATGGGTAAAAAGAAAAGAAATTCGAAATTGAAGAAAAGAATAGGGCTTAAGAAAAATTGGTTTGGTAGATGGCTTGTTGGTTTAAAACTTGGCTTGGGCTGAAATTAAAGAATCGGGTTTAATTCCATCATCTCCCATTTCCTCCTTTTTCTTCTTTTCTTTTTCCTCTCTTTTCTTTTCCTTTTTCCTTTTCTTTTCCCTCTCTTTTTCTTTTCCCTTTTTCCTTTTCTTTTTCTTCTCTTTTCTTTCTCCCTCTTTTCTTTTCTTCCTTCCGCCGTTCATCTCCCTCAACTCTCTCTTCTCTTTTTCTTCTCTTCTCTTCTCCCTCACTCTCACGTCCCCAGCCCCATCCCTTTTCTATTTTTTTCTTCTTCTATTTCTTTCCTCTCTTTTCTTTCTTTTCTCTATTTTCTCCCTTTGGGGTTTTTGATGTTTGGGGTTTGAGGAAGAAAATGGCTAGGGAAGGAGCCGACTCGGCGGCGCCGCCCGCGACAGTGGTGGTGGTGGCCGACGGCCTTGGGAGAGGAGAAGAGGGAGTTCTTACCTCTCGAATTCTTGAATGAGAGTTTGTGAAAGAAAAACCTAATGGGGCTTGTCAATTTATAGGCTAAGGGCTTCATTTATTAAAGGTAAGTATATTTCTTTGAAATCTATTTCCATATGTGGAGGATTTCTCTTTCCTTTCATGTATTTGATTTATTGCCATTTTATCAAGATTTTTCCTTCTTGTTTTTGGAATAAAAATCGAAAATATTATCCCCAATTTAGCAAAATTAGGGTTTCGAATTTTTACAATAATCCCCAAAATCGGTCTCAATCGAGCCCTAATTGTGCCCTAATTTAATCCCCAAATTTTTTGAAATCTGTTACAATGCCCGACATTTGTCACTTCATATTTGGATCGAGTTGGATGCGGCGGTGTGGTCACCACGATCACATCCGTGGCCTTGGCTCTTGGCGGAGTTCAAAGATACACCGATTCGTATTCGAGAACATCTTGAGGACCTTCGATTCGATTTCCCATATACACAGAGAGGGAATCGACCAACGATCATCCGGCGGAGTTGGGAGCTGCGCCGCTTGGTAGTCACATTGTTTATGAGGGCACGACGTCCCACCATCTACTATCCCTTATTCGGATGGATCACCGGGATATCCGAGCTTTAGATTTTAGTTCTTTTTTTATCTCTTTTTGATAGTCTTTCTAGATATCATAGTGATAGGTTATTTGTTCTTTGATTTTCTCCCGCCTTGACGGGACATGACATTGTATAACAGTTTGATTATTTGTAGGGGCTATTTTAGAGCTTATTTAGGGGTTAGAATTTATTTGTATAAATATGTATAACTTCTTACACAAATTTTACACCAAATTTCAAATAAATATAAGGTATGATATTTTTCTACTTATTATTCAAGTTTCCTATGTATATGTATATATATATAATTCCAATTCACAAGCTTCATTCAATATTTATTTTTACAAATTATTTCATTAATTAGTATGATTTATTAAAATCACATATTAATTATAATTTTATTTAATGTAGAAAACGAAGAGGTCGATGACTAGGACTTTTATTGTTCATTTTTCTACATCGAATATCCATGTGATTATTAAGGTAGAGATTTCCATATTATTTGTCTTTATTTAATGTTTCATGATTGTATTTCATTGATCGCAATATATGTCAAGAGGAAATAAATTCATATAAGCTAGGGGCTATGAAAAGGATCCGGGATCAAACGTATCTTCGGGGTGAACCCGCAATGCTATATGCGAGGAACTGGTCGATCGAGGAGGAAAAAGAGGAAATTAATGAATTTACTATTGTAATTATGTAAATGTTTTTCATGTTATATTAAATATTGACAGATATGTCCCTCTTGAGCGAGATGAAGTTCACCCCTATTATTATCATGACTTTCGAGGTTGAGGAGTCCGGCTAAGGATATGATGTTGTGGATGGTGGAATAAATCATTATATATCTATATTTTAAATAATTATGATTGGACTAAATTTTAGATTTAAGTCTTAAATTTTTCCGGTTTATGCTTGGAATAATTTTTGGATATTTAATTTTTGAATTATAATAATAATAATTATTATTATTATTATATTTTTTTCTTAAAGAATTAAAAATTCTAAATCGACTTTTTGATAATTATTGGCATCACTTTAATTTATAAATTCGTGTTTTCTTAATAATATTTTAGAGTACTTTAATTCATAAAATTGAGTCGTTACAATTTTTGATTTTGATGATTTCACCTTAAATATATTTTCGATCATTCAAAACAAATCTTTTCGGCGATATAAAATTTGATTTTGTCAAACTTAGATAATTTGCACAGCAAATTCAAAGCTTCTACTGTAGTTTACTATGAGCAAAGATTGAATATTTAAAAAGCAAATTGAAGTCCAGTGTTCTTGGTTTGATTAAGAAGTTACAATGACTTATAATCTGTTATTCTTATCTTGAGAAATATTGGATTTAACATTATCTGTCAACTAATTAGAATATAGAAGGAAAAGCTTGAGAAATTACACCCTTTTGACTCAATATGAACTTGGAAATCATATCTGTTAGAAAACTGGATATTAAATCCTTTAGTCAAACAAGTAGAATTCTAATCTTTATGAAAGCAAAAATATTTAAATTTTTTGCTACACAAGAAAGACTTAAAAGACACCTATAAATATAAAGGGCTTCACTTAAACATATCTCCCAACAACTAATTTTCAAGAATGGCAACACACAGTATGAAGAGTCTCATGGTGACATTTATGATCATCATGTTTGTGTTTTCTCCGATATCGACACCAGGCGAAGCAGCTCGACTCACTTCCAATAATTATTTTTCATCGTTATGTTTTTTTTCTGGTCTGTCGAATTTAGTTCGAAGGTCCCGGTAGTATGTGGTCCTTGCGCTTGTTGCACGCCAAATATTCCCCCTTGCTGCAGTTGTATCGACCGTATCTGCGATGATCAACTAAAGAACTAGTTCCAGTTTTAAAGCAGATTGGTGTGCTTATAAATAAGCTAAAGATGTAATAAAACTGACATGGAGATTTTGTGTGATCATGTATTATTTCTGTGTTTGATTGATGAATAAATGTATGTGTTATCAGAATAAATGTTTTGACAGATTTCTTTTCTTGTGACCGTGTGATTTAGTATGTCTGAGTTGTGGGTTTTTTTATAGGCGCCTAAAATGACTTGCACTGATATCCCACATCGGAAACATATAAAATGAAGGGTCAGTATTTATATGGCAGCAGCTGCTATTGAGGTCACGACCTCACTTGAACAGGATCTGTTCTATAGGCTCGTACCTCTGTATCCTTGAGTTCTAAGGAGACAGGAAATCAAGTCTGGTCCATGAACCATGGCTGCTCGACCAGAGCGTGATTAACAGCACCATGGTTCAAGTCCTTGAGCTATTGGTGCAGTAGGGGATCGTTCTCGGTTGGCCTAAGCTAATTGGGATGGTCTTGCAGCTGTCTGACAGACTCAAATCTTTTTTTTTTTTTAATTTGATTTTTCATAGAATAAACTCAAGTCGTTTGGGTCAATTTGTCTCCAGTGTGTACAAATTACATAGGAGTAATGACTTCATTTTTTGACCTTAAATGTTGATTTTTCTTTGCTTGAATTAGAATTGCAGTTTCTAGGAAACAGAAACTCGGCTCGGGTTTTTAGTTCTGAACTTAACTGTTTCATGAAGGAAAGTTTGAAATAGCGCCCTGCAGTCGAAAATGACTTGCATTGCCTATCCCACATCGAGAACACAAGAAATGAAGAGTTAATCTTGTTATTATTTGTTGCCCAGATTATTCTAATTAATGCAGTAAACTGTATAACTGATGTTGAATGTTGATGTTCCAACAAAGAAGGCGTGTTGTGTGTACATCCTAATAGGAAAAGAATTCCTTGTTGAATTGACGTGTCCTGGCCCTAACCAAATTCCAATTCCTAATACAACTCTTATTTTCCCATAAAAAAGGGATTACAAAAGACCCTCTGAGGTTTGGGCTATTTACAAAAAAATCCAAAGATGTTTCAAAATTACAAATAGCCCCATTATGTGTTAAATTTTAGGAAATAACTGTAATATTTTTAGAAATATCAAAGGGGTTTTGAAACATTTTTGCTTAGGAATGGTGAAAATATAAGATGGAATCAAACCTCAATATTTTTTTGTAATTTTCAAAAGCCACTGGGTTCTTTTGTAATTAGCCTGAACTTCAGGGGTATTTTTGTAATTATCCAAAAAAATGTACAAGTCTTATTTTGGAAAAGCAACAGATTACTTTATTCAAATAACATGTGAACATAACAATCCTCCCAAACATTCAGGTATATGAGAATTCTTTCATCTCAAGTTAGGACTCTTCAATTGTTGGGTAAAGTAACTAAGTAGATCTTCTCAAATCTCCATCACTTGTAAATATTTATTTCCTGCATAACATAAATAAAAATACTAACCAACAACTATTTATTTTGACAAATAATGCCAATTTAGTGAAGTCCAAAAATTAGACTTAACAGACCTGTAAATGGCAACAACAGCTATTGAGGTTACGAAATTCAATAAATTCTCAAAAATTCATTTTTCAACAGTGGAAACTGGAAATGAACCATGGAAATGTAACCATACATGACCAAATGTTCTACCATAGTTTGATCAAGAAGCTACAATGACTTATAACTTGTTATTCTTATCTTGACAAATATCAGTAGATTGATGACTATGGATTTAACATCTAGCTACTTCAAATGTATAGCATGAAAAGATTGAGAAACTAACACCATTTTAACTAAATATGAACTTAGGAATCTTATTCATCATCATATATGTTAAACTAATCCCTCAACAGAAGCAAGTAGAATTTAAACTTCTTTGTTCTAATATTCTTTGTGAAACCAAATGTTAGTTAATTTTTTTGTTCTCACAAGATAGATTTTAAAGGCACCTATAAATATAAAGGGCTTCACTTAAAACATATTTCCCAACAACTAATTTTCAAGAATGCCAACAAACAGAATGAAGAGTATCATGGTGACATTTATGATCATCATGTTTGTGTTTTCTCCAATATCGGCAGCTCGACTCACTTACCGTTACCGAGGTACAATTATTTTTAATCTCATTAAAATGATATTTATTTTTTGCAATGACTATTTTTCGTCATTTTATTTTATTTTATTTTATTTTATTTTTGGTTTTTTGTAGAATCTGGTTCGAACGGTCTGGTATGTCCTTGCGTTTGTTGCAAACTAAGTCATAATCCCCCTTGCTACCGTTGTATCTGCGACGATCAATTGAAGAACTAGTTCCAGTTTTAAAGCAGATTGGTGCTTATAAATCAGCTGAAGATGTAATAAATTGATATGTATTGAGATTAAATTTGTGGGATCATATAATAATTCTGTATTTGATAGATGACTTGCATTGTATATCCCACATCGGTAACGTATGAAATAAAGGTTCAGTTCTTAAATCCCAACATCACATAGATAGGACACGACCTTACTTGAACAGGATCTGTTCTATAGGCTCGTACCTCCGTATCCTTGAGTTCTAAGGAGACAGGAAATCAAGTCTGGTGGATGAACCATGGCTGCTCGACCAGAGCGTGATTAACAGCCCCATGGCTCAGGTCCTTGAGCTGCTGGTGCAGTAGAGGATCGTTCTCGGTTGGCCTAGGCCAGCCGGGATGGTCTTGCAGCTGTCTGACAGACTATCAAATACTTTTTTTTTTCTAATGCCAATTTTGCCAATGATCAAAGGCTTACAACATGAACCGAACAAAAACTGCAAACTAACTAACTAAAACAACAAAAACCATACCAATACAACAGATCACCAAAAACATTCTATTCCCAACCAGAAGAACCGATACGAACTTGAAGAACATCGTTTCCCATGTCACGTTGTTCTCTTAGTAACACTTTTGCCGACTCTGCAGCTAACTCACTATCATCAACCTCAATCACCCGAAGAGTCGATATCTCTCCAATCCCACAAGGAATATCCTCCAACAACGAACAATGCCTAATAATCAAACACTCAAGGCTCGGAAAATGGATATCTTCTGCTAGCCAAGACTTGATATCCAACCACTCCATTAACAAGAACTTCAACCGACAAAATTCTCCTTCTATAGGTTCCCACTCTCCGCCAATCACACTCAAATTTAGTAGCTTTAACACTTCAAGATCCGCCAACGAACCTATAATCGTCATATCTTCCCAAGAAAGCCCACATCCACACAAAGTCAACTTTTTAAGATTAAGGGGTACTCCAAACCTGACAGGGTTAGGATTTTGCCACCAATCCGAAGACGGTTGAAATTTAAGATTTAGCGTCTCGAGTTGGTGAAAATGGACAAGATTGTTAAGGTCGTACTTGTTTCTTTGTCTGAGTGACTCACCGGTGTACATAAGTTTAAGTTTCTTTAGATTTGGAATCATTTCAATGGCCTTTTTGGTAAATTTGAAGTTTCTCACTCTTGAGAGTGTTTGTAGGTTTTTCAAGACAGGAGCATGGAAAGAAGGAAAGGGAGACACGGTTATGTTTACAAAGATAAGATGTCTTAATTGAGGCATTTTCCTTCTTATCTTTTTAAAAGATAAGTGTTGAAGCTACTAAATTTGAGTGATTGGATTAGAGTGGGGACCGATAGAAGGGGAATTTTTACGGTTGAAGTTCTTGTTAATGGAGTGGTTGGATATCAAGTCTTGGCTAGCAGAAGATATCCATTTTCCAAGCCTTGAGTGTTTGATCATTAGGCATTGTTCGTTGTTGGAGGATATTCCTTGTGGGATTGGAGAAATATCGACTCTTCGGGTGATTGAGGTTGATAAGTATAGTGAGTTAGCTGCAGAGTCAGCAAAAGCGATACTAGACGAACAACATGATGTGGGAAACGATGTTCTTCAAGTTCGTATCGGTTCTTCTGGTTGGGAATATAATGTTTTTGGTGATCTGTTTTGGACTTTGCTGTCATGATATGTTGTATTGATATGGTTTTTGTTGTTTTAGATTTTTAGTTAGTTTTTGTTCAGTTCATGTTGTTACCCTTTGATCATTTGCAGGATATACAAAATAGAGTATAAAAAGAAAACCTATTGCAAAAAGTATTTTCTTTTGTTTGCATTTTTTAGTGTTTGTTAAAACGGCAAAAAGTATTTGATAGTCTGTGAGACAGCTGCAAGACCATCCCGAGTGGCCTAGGCCAACCGAGGACGATCCTCTCTTGCACCAGACCATAGGCGAAGCTAGCTTAGGGCGAGTGCGGTCGGCGGACCACACTCAATTTTGGAGTGACCGATGTTAAATTTGAGTTGGACCAAGACTAAATCCAACCGGGTCTAGTTCATATAAAAGAATTGAGTTAAATTTAAAAAGCCAATAAACTTTCTTGTCTTGGCTCAAAATATTAAGAATTACCTGGTTTAGTTAAGGTATTTGGATAAATAATTGTCTTGTTTGTTATGTACAGAGATATATGTTCCAAACTTAGTAATGCAGTTTTTGAGTATTTTTCGAATGAATTTTTGTATATAAATCTATTCCATAATAATAATAGTTGCTTGATGGTTAATTTAGAGTATATTTTTGGTTTTTTTTTTTTTTGGCTTTTCAAAAAAAAAGAATATATTTTTTGGAGAAGTTACTTATCCAAAAAGTTCATTCTAGAAAACCATAATTGGAGATTATGAAAACCCGCAAAGAATTGTTCAAGATACGACCTTCATATTTGTCTTTTTTCTATTTTTTTTTCAAATATCGGTTCGACATTCGTCCTGCCAAAATGAAAAAGTTTCTGACCGCACTAGCCGAAAATCCTGGCTACGCCCATGGCACCAGCGGTCAAGGACCTGAACCGTGGTGTTTGTTAATCACGTTCTGTCGAGCATCCATGGTTCATCCACTGGACTTGATTTCTGTCTCCTTAGAACTCAAGGATACAGAGGCGAGCCTATAGAACAGATCCTGTTCAAGTAAGGCCGTGACCTGATAAGCTGTTGCTTTATCAAAATAAATAGTTGTTGGTTAGTATTTTTATTTATGTTGTGCAGGAAATAAATATTTGCAAGTGGTGGAGATTTGAGAAGATCTACTTACCTTACCCAACAATTGACGAGTCCCAACTTGAGGTGGATGTTTGGACACAAGTTTTCAAACGAGATTTTCTTGTGATGAAAGAATTCTCATATAACTGAATGTTTGGGAGGATTGTTAAGTTCACATGTTATTTGAATAAAGTAATCTGTTGATTTTCCAATATAAGAGTTGTATTAGGAATCGGAATTTGATTAGGAGCTGTTTTATATGAGACCATTACAATTCGGGTGGTTACGGTTGCGAAACCGGAAGCTCACGGTTCGATTCAAGCCGAACCCGGTTCCTCTACATTTCGTTTCCAGTTTTAACCGAAACCATTTTTAATGTTTTTAAGATACTAGGCTATCAAAAGTGGCTCTTGAGATAAGTGGCTCTCATGGCTTTGAGATGAAGTTTATAGATGATGAAAAAAGTTGGGATCTATTTTGCAAAAACGTGTTTGGAGAAGAAAGTTGCCCTCTTGAATTGGAGGAAATCGAAAAGAAAGTTGCGAAGAAATGCTTAGGACTTCCTTTGTCAATCGCCGTGATTGGAGAGTTCCTAGCAAAATCCCAACAGACACAAGAATACTGGGAATATATTGCAGAAAATTTAAATTCAATCGTGAATTTAGAGAAAAATGAACATTGCTTAAAAGTATTACAAATGAGCTATAACCAGTTGTCGATCCATCTGAAGCCATGTTTTCTCTACATGGGATTTTTTCCCGAAGATAAAAGTATATGTGTCTCCTCACTCATCAAACTGTGGGTTGCTGAAGGGTTTCTAAAACCCATCCGCGGCAAAAGCTTGGAAATAGTTGCAGAAGAGTATTTGAAAGACCTCATTGACAGAAATCTCATTTCAGTTCATGAGTTGGGATGTGATGGGAAAATAAGATACTGCAAAATCCACGATCTGTTGAGGGACCTATGCATGAGGGAAGGTGAGAATGACAAATTTCTTTGCGTCACAGGGCTGGATGGTCTTATTAAAATTCCACAACGCATAAGTACTCAACGCCACGTTGGTATTCATCTCAGCACAATATTGGAGGAGGGATATCTCCCTAATCAAGTCATTAACGCCTCGCAATGTAGCGCGTCAGTTACCCGATCTTTGATATGGGATTCTCGGGAAGCTTTACCATCTGATCTCAATTTCAGGTTGTTGAGGGCATTGCACACGGTTGAATATTTTGATGATGGAAAATGCTCCTTAAAAGGTGATTTCCAACTGATTAACTCGCGGTACCTTCAGGGGCGGAGCTACTAATGGCCAGCACTGGGCTTGAGCCCAGTGCAATTTTTCAAAAATTCTATTTTGGTATTATAATTTCTATAATATTCAAAATTAGCCCACCCTAAAATTTAATGCAAAACCCAAGTCCACCCAAAATCTAAACTCAAGTTAAAAATCAAGAATGAATGATGTAAAACTTTTGTGATCATGAGATTGATGCTATATTTAATATATTTGTAATTTTTGGACTACTTTTGTGATATTTATTTATCATTTGTATACTTATCATGTCATTACTTTTAAATTGTACTTAACTATTTGAATTTAAATTTTAGGCCCAATAAGGTTGTGTTGTGTTCGGACTTGAGCTTATCTTGACAAGTTGTTATTTATCGGGACAACACAAACTATTTTTCACCCCTAAGTATCATCATTAAGTATGAAATTAAAAGGTTATTTATTTTTCACCACTTTTATATTTAGTTATTGGCTTCTTATTATTTTGTGACAAGAAAACAAATAATAGTAAGAATAGAGTTGTCTATGTGATTGCTAATATAAAAATACCACTGTATTTTTCTTCTATGAAGTAATTTCTACTCTTTATTGAGAAATAATGTAGTTTTGTAATAATTTGTTATATATATAATTTTTGTTCCCTCTATATATATATATATATACACACAAATAATTTTTTTAATGAAATTTTTACTTCTTAGCCCACCCTACTACGAATTCCCTGATCCGCCACTGGACCTTGCTGTGAGAGCTGAATGGAAATATATTTCAAGGTGTTTATCTTCCTACTACCTTTGGAATTTACAGACATTAGTTGTTAATCATTCCAATGTGGTTACTACACCATTTGAAATATGGAAGATGCATCAACTTAGGCACGTCGAGTCCACTAGAATCTCTCGGATCCTCCATCGGACGGGCAAAATGATTTTGTTTTGGGGAACCTACAGACGATCTTGACAATACATAGGTTCAAGTTTAGTGAAGAGGTGGTTAAGAGAATCCCCAATATCCAGAAATTGAAAATATATTATAATAATGAACTGGGGGTTGGTCAAGTTTCTGTCTCAATAATCTTGGCCTTCTACATAAACTCGAATCTTTTCGTTGCTTCTTCCATTTAAGAAACACACCCGGGTTTTTTTGTTAGAGAATCTCACTTTCCCGCGTTCGGTCAAGAAGTTGACTTTAGCAGGCAGCCACTCTTCAAAACTATGGCCTATGAGCAACAAAGGACAAATATCTGCCTTTTTGTTTGCACCAAGATCACTATCAGCCAATAGGAAATATAAGAGAGAAAACTCCAAAACAATCCTTGTCTGTACACACAACCAGTGACGGCGGGAATCTCGGGTAGGAGGGCGTAACTAACGTTAATATAAAGAAATCCGTCGGATTTTTGGCCACTTCTCTATAATAAAAATAGTTTTAACCATGTTTTCTTAGCCATTTTTTAGTTCAAATTTTCACTTTGTCTTTTTTCCTTTCTAGGGATCGGTCCATGACCCGATACCGAAAAATATACTGCATCAATTTTATGAAATATAACCAAATACCTCATCAAAGAATAAAAAAAAGGTACGACCAATAAAATGACTAAAAAATATGTTTTAAAAAATATGAATATTTTCATTTTTACAAAACATACGTGGACAATTTGTCCATTACCACATGTAAAAATTAAAAATAAAATATCAAATTTAAAATAAATAGAAATTTTGATTAAGTCATTGTATTAATTCAATCACATCTTAATAATAAAAAATAAATAATAAAATACAATTATATCAATATACCAAAAGGGAGAAATAAAGACATAAGAAAATAATGCAAAATTCAAGTTAAAATTTATGGCGGGGCTTAAAAATATACAAATTTTTTTAAAAAAATGAGTAAAATGACCAAGACTATATTTTCAAGATTCACAAACGAAAGCGAGGAAAGAAGAATCTGCAAGATAATCAAGATATTTTTTCTATTTTTTTATTTATTTTAAGATTAAAAAGTGAAAGAACAAAATACCCTTACTTTTTTTGTCAAAATTTGAGGGGGCCCAGTACCCCCTTGGCCACATAGTGGCTTCGCCCCTGCACACAACCAATCCCTGTTACAATTTTGACAAGGCACAATGTTGAGTCAAGACATCAAACTAAACTCTCAGATAACCAGGCCACAATATGTGTGAAGAACCTTAACGCCATAATTTTTATGGATAATTACAAAAACATCCCTGAAGTTCAAGCTATTACAAAAAAAAAAACCTTTAGGTTTGATCCGTCTTACATTCTCCCTTTTCATATGCAAAAACTATTTCAATGAGTCCCTTTATGTTTATCAAAATATTACAGTTACCTCCTTAAATTTAAGACAATCAAATCTCAAGTTTTTTTTTTTTAACTTTTAAAAACCTCTTGTTTTATTTTTGTAATTAGCCCAAACCCTTAGGGGCCTTTGTAATTATCCCAAATTTTTATGTTCCAACAAAGATAAAAACCAATGAAGCCAGAATGTTTCTAGCATGAACAGGAAGTCTAAGGATCTGTGGCCAATGTTGGCAGAAACGAATTATGGACTCTCTTAAAGAAAACATTTTCATAATTAAGATCATATATATAGCCTATCCTTTACCTCCAATGGTAATGCTGTGATCGAAAAATGGATTTAAAACATATCTGGGTTTTTTTTGTAATTAGCCCAAACCTCAGGGAGTCTTTTGTAATTATCCCTAAAAAATGATCCAGTTGACAATTACTTAAGGAGATCATAAAGAATCAAGATCTTCAGCTAATTAATTGCAAAAAGTCGACATCTTGGAGGAGTAATGTATTATAATATGAACAGCAGTTGAATTTATCATAAGGGATAATTAAAAAAAAGGGGGGGTTTGGCCTAATTAAAAAAAAAAACAGAGGTTTTCGAAAATTGTAAAAAAAACCTTGAGCATTGATTCCATCATATATTTTTTCCCCTCATAAGCAAAAAAAACATTCCAAAACTCCCCTTGATACAGTTAACTCCTTAAATTTAAGTCATAATCAAATCTGAGGGGCTTTATGTAATTTCGAAACATCACTGATTTTTTTTGTAATTAGCCCAAACATCTGGGGGTATTTTATAATTATGACTTATCAAAATAGATTATGTTATAGTTCGGGGTGCCACTATAAATATTTTGTTTACATGAGATGATTTTTCGATTAAAACAGAGTTGAAGCTACTAAATTTGAGTGTGATTTTGTCATCTGGCTTTATTTTAACAGACACATTGTTCCCAATGTTGACCTCTGAAGTATCTGAACCTTTTTCCTCAAATACTTGCAAAACTATGAGTAACAAGGACAAAATCTTTTCCCCATTGGTAATTTGTTTCACATCATGAACACACCAGTCAATAGAAAATAGGGATAATTACAAAATTCCCTCTGAGGTTTCGCTAATTACAAAAAATTCGGAGGTTTTAAAAATATCTGTTTTTTTTTTTTTTTTGGTAACTAGCCTAAACCTCAGGGTGTTTTTGCAATTATCCCTAGAAAATATAAGAGAAAGAACTCCAGAATAACAAAATTCTAGTTTTGTATATAAAATTTCTGCTCATTGACAAGGCATAATATTGAGTCATGACATAAAAACACACTTAACTTTCATATATGAATTTGTAATTATCGATCCCTATGAATTTTCTTAACTTTCAAAATATTGAGTCATGACTTCACATGTTTGAAGAACCCTTCATGCTTTCAGTTCCTCTGCTCAACAAAGATGAAGATCAATAAGCCAGAATATGAGTAACATGAAGGGTAACTAACATAACGTTTTTCAACATGTAAATGAAAAATCACTTTAAGCAATGGAAAAATCAGGATGTCATCCATCAACATCCCTGTACAAAAGAAAAAAACAATGTCTTTTTCTGAATTGCCAGTCTGTCTTTCTTTTTTTTTTCTTTTTTATAGTAAATAAAGAGATCACAAAGAATCAAGATCTTCAGCTCATTAATTGCAAAAAGTCAACATCTTGGAGGAGTAATGTATTATAATATGATCAGAATAGTAAGTAGTTTATCAAAATAATGTGCTGGCCATTCTCCATATATATATATATATCCAGTTTATGAGGGAAAAAACTACATCAATACCATATTGATTCATTTCTCTGCAACTTTATCAAGAAAGAATAGAGATTGAAGATGGCGGCTTATGCAGCTCTAGTTTCACTTGGGCATATTATCGAACAGTTACAGCATCATCCTCGACCTCCAATTTCTCTTGACAAAGAACAGGTTCACTCTCTCATCGAAAACGTTACTTTCTTGCAAGATTTTCTTGAAAGTTATTCCATTAATGGTGGCAGCAAAGAAGCAGATGCCATGGAGGGCCATATTGCTGATGCAGCTTATGAGGCAGAGGATATAATCGAATCCCATATAGTCGATCAAATTCAAGCTGGATCCACAAGTACTGATCATGGGAAACAGATCAGTGGTCCCACTGAATTGTATCAAGATCTACAAAAAGTGATAGAAGATATGGATTTGATCAAGAGAGAGGTGACGGAGATTAAAGAGAATGTGGGAATCCAGGATCGAATTTCAATTTCTACTGGTTCATTAATATCTCCTCCAATGGTGCAGAACATGACCAGGATGGGCTTTGATGATGTCTTGATCGAAATCATGGATAAGCTCACCGGACAACAATCCAATCGTCAAATCATCCCAATCGTTGGCATGGGAGGCATTGGTAAGACTACACTTGCAAGAAACATTTATGTAAATCCGCTTATTGTCCATCACTTTGATATTCTTGCTTGGACTACAATTTCTCAAGAGTATAATGCAAAAGAATCTCTATTGGAAGTCCTTCTTTGTCTTAAAACCATAGAGAATAGAGAAAGCTTGAGTCAATTTGGTGAAGATGTATTAGGAGAAAAATTGTACAAAAGTTTATTAGGTAGGAGGTACTTAATTGTAATGGATGACATATGGAATATTAAGGTATGGGACAAGATGAAGTTCTTCTTTCCAAATAATAGTAATGGAAGTAGAATATTAATAACCACTAGGTTGTCAAACTTGGCTTCTGAGTTAAGTGGCTCTCATGGCCATGAGATGAATTTTCTTGATGAGGAAAAAGTTGGGATTTACTTCGCAAACACGTGTTTGGAGAAGAAAGTTTCCCTCTTGAATTGGAGGAAACTGGAAAGAAGATTGCAAAGAGTTGCAAAGGGCTTCCTTTGTCAATTGTTGTGGTTGGAGGATTCCTAGCAAAGTCCCAAAAGACGCGAGCATACTGGGAATATGTTGCAGAAAATTTGAATTCAATTGTGAATTTAGAAGACGATAAACGTTGTTTAAAAATATTATATATGAGTTATAAGCAGTTGCCTGTTCACCTAAAGCCATGTTTTCTTTACATGGGAGTTTTCCCAGAAGATGCTCAGATTCGTGTCTCCAGGCTCATCAAACTTTGGGTTGCTGAAGGATTCCTAAAACCAGTTCATGGCAAAAGCTTGGAAATGGTTGCAGAAGAATACTTAGAGGATCTTATTCATAGAAATCTCATTTTAGTTAGTAAGTTAGGGTCGACTGGGAAGATAAAATTCTGCAATATCCATGATCTCTTGAGGGACTTATGCTTAAGTGAAGCACAGAGAGAGAGGTTTCTAAGTGTCGTAAAGATGGATAGATTTTCAAAAGACCTAAGTATGCAACGCCGCATTTATATTCCTCGAAGGAAATGGGATCGAGCTCGACTCGGTATGCATGAAAATCAACCCAGAATGGGCCGATTCTTTAAATCCTTTGACTCGGGGCCAGTCCCTGCATCGCTTACCCGTTCTTTAATATGTGATTTTTTGGGAGATATACTGCCGTCTCTTAAGGTTCGATTGTTGAGGGTATTGGAAGCGGTTGGTTGGCGTTCAATGGTTAAAGATTTGGCTTTCATGAAAGCTATTTTGCAGCTTGTTAACTTGCGGTACCTTGTTCCGGATTTTGGTTTCGTTGAGGTTCCCCGTGATTATTTCTGTTCTATCCACCGCTTCTGGAATCTACAAACATTAATTGTGGAGAGTTTTCAGGAAATAACTGCACCAATTGAATTTTGGAAGATGACTCATCTTAGGCATATCAATTTCTATCGACTTCATCTCCCGGATCCTCACATTTGCCGGCGAGATGACTTTATTTTGGGAAATCTACAAACGCTCCAGACAGTAATGAATTTTGAAATTGTTGAAGAGGTTGTTAAGAGAATCCCGAATATCAAGAAATTGAAAATACATTATATGGTACTCGGCAAAATCCAAGTATTACCTTATTGTCTTAACAATCTTGGTCGTCTACATAAACTCGAATTCCTTACCTTGAGTTCAAACTATTCGGTAAGCAGTAAAGAATTACTGCGGAACCTTAGCTTCCCACATTCACTCAAGAAGTTGACCTTACAACACAGCCGCCTCCATTGGGAAGACGTGACGACAAAGATAGGTTCATTACCACATCTTCAAGTGATCAAACTTAGGGTGGGTTCCTTCATAGGACCCGAGTGGGAAACAGTTGAAGGCCAATTTTGCAGCCTTAAATTTTTGCTAATTGAAGGGGTAAATCTGGAACACTGGAGGACGGATAGCACCCACTTTCCACGCCTTGAGCACCTCGTTCTCCGAAGACTATATAGATTGAAGGAGATCCCTTCGGAAATTGGAGAAATATCGACGCTTCAATCAATCGAGTTGCAACATTGTGCTGATTCTGCCATAATCTCTGCTAAGGAAATACTAAAGGAACAAGAGGATCTCGGGAATATAGGCCTTCATGTTCGAGTTCGACTCAGGAACAAGAATAAAGTAGTGGAGTGCTTGGCTAGTCATAATTTTATAGTTGATTTATGATGTTTAATTAGAAGCATTCAGAGATAATATATAGAATCTCCAATAGTTTTTCTGTTTATATAACTTCTTTCTCATCTTTTTTAATTTCTTCAAATGTTTGACAGTAGTGACTGTGATGTTAATAGATTGACTGGAGTCAAAATAATGTTTCCTAAATATATAGATTGGCATTATTCATGGTTGATTTGTTGGGTACTTAACCAATCAATTTCAAGCAAATAGCTTTTCAGCAATATATATGAAACTAAATTTAAAACAATTTTTTCCTTTTTGTCCTAATTTTAACAAAATGTTTTCTAATTTCTACAATTTTATTATGTTATATAGTTCAGGTTGCCACTATAAATATTTTGGATACATGAGATAATTCTTCGATTAAAACAGAGTTAGTGCTACACTTCCACAGATATATTGTTCCAAATGTTGACCTGTGATGAATGAATGATCTGCACCATGAACACCATCAGTCAAATAGAAATAGGGATAATTACAAAACCCTCCCTTGAGGTGTGGCTAATTACAAAAAAATCCGGAGATATTTTAAAATTATAAAAAGCCACCCAGGTTTATTTCTGTCTTAAATTTAAGGCGAATCGTAATGTTTCGATAACTATCAGGGTTTTTGAAATAATTTTTTGTTTATGAAGGGAGGAATATAAGATGGAGTCAAACTCAAGGATGTTTGAAAACTGTCAAAACATCCCTGGTTAAGTTTGTAATACATGAAATGAAATAGTGCTGTTAAGTTTCAACCAATAAAATCACAATGGAAAATATAAATGTGGGGGAAAAATTCGACCTGATAACTCACAACACATTCTTGTTCTGAATCTAATAAAGAAAAGCCACTTGAATAACAATTCCACCTGAAGATAAATAATCCTCTCTCTACTTTTCTCTCCTCCCACTCTCTAAAAAAAACCCAAACCCTAAAACTTTAAACCCCTCCCCTCCTTCCCAGCGGCTGCCCCCTTCCCCTCCCCTCCCCTCCCCTCCCTTCTCCTCCTCCTCCTCCCCCTTATCCCCTCCTCCCCCAACCATGTTTCACATGGAGGCCAAACGAAGCACATCTTTTGTGTTATTCGGAGGTGATCGGATTCTCCGATCGAAAGTGGAGGCAAGTCGGAGATCGGAGCTACAAAGAGGAGAGTTGGAGCCGGGTAGGTGATGAGTTGCGTTGAAGATCGGGTGAGGGAGAGGCATTTTTCATTTATTTTTTTCGATTTTTCTGTTTTTTTTTTTTTGTTTGAGTCTTTATTTTTACTCTAGGTTGATTTGCGAAACTCGTGGCGGTCAATTATTTCTGTCTTGCGGTGCGTGAAGTAGCTCGTGCCCGGATTTGTTCGAGTTGGGTAGTCTCCCTTGAGAGTGCCTTAGTCCTCCTTTCGAGGTGGTTTAGTTTTCTTTTTGCTTTGTGTTTTTTAGTTGTTTCTTGTTTTGCTCCCTCGATTTACGGTGGTTTTACCTCTCGTATGGAGTTCTCCCCTTGACATGTATCAATGTATGTATGTTCAAGGTGGCCATTTTGTCGATTGGCGATGTAAGTTTTGTTTTGTTAATGTATAAAAGTTCTATCGTTTCGGAAAAAAAAAATAACAATTCCACCTGTACACATCAGTTTTATCATCCTCAAACCACCATAGCAATCAGTTTCCTATCAACCACATTAAACTATGTATTAAGTATTAAATAATTCTCATGTCTTGGTAATCTCAAAGAGAGACTAACAGAGAGATATATAGTTACATGTGAGGACGGCCTTCTAAATACCAGAAAATAAAACAACCACCAAAATATCTCCCATCATATCCTTAAATAGTAAGCAATAATACAATTCAATTTACAACACATATTTAAAAAATGTTCAGAAAAAAAAAATCATTCCATACAATTAAAAGAATGACTCATAAACATGAAAGAGAATGAAACAATTAATTACTGAAATTGAATAACGACCAAAGTCGAAACAGAGTTTACGAAGAAGATTATGGATTTTGAATTAAGGACATTCCTAGATTTCCATGTGTTTCGAGTGGGAATCAGGAGTCCTTCGGTGATTCACTTATTTACTAATGAATGGAATTGTAATTAATACAATCTACATTAATTACTTTGTAACCCTTGTAACTAAGAGGTTGCAGGGTGTTTTAGCCAATGCAAAATTTGACAGCAACATTCATGTTTTTAGAGAGAAAAAGTAGAGATTTATCAAATTTAGTTATAAAGTAAAAGGAAAAAGAAAAATAAATAGAAAAGGATTTAGACATAATATTCATAATAATATTAAAATTTTGGACTTAATATAAATAATAATATTGACAGGAATTTGACTTAAAATTCATATAAATAATAATATTAAGTTGCTTGTGTAATCCTCTTAAGATATAGAGGAGTCAAAATTCACGTGGCTCGCTTTCTGATATTTTTTAATATGTGCCTTATTCTTGCGAATATAGAACATCATATATAATAAATATTTAACATTTCTTCTATCGTATTTTTACCCAAAAAATAAAAATATTTGGTGTTAATCATAAAACCGCTGGTTCTACGGGTTTTAGACCAAGGAACCGGAACCAACCTACGCGGGTTACGTCACGGAACCGTTGACCACGAGTTCGGTTTGGAACTCGTTTCGATTCCATTTGGTCACCCCTAATTACAATTACTGAAATTATATCTTTAATTGTTTTGTTTAAGTCGTATTATTGTTCTTTGTAACATTTACAAATAATGAAATTACCTTCCTAGTGGATTTGGACTATTTAATTCGATTTATAGGATTATTTAATCCGAAACGCGAATAGGTATCGAAAGTAGCATTGAACATCAATACCCAACATTAGTTATACAGTTTACTGTATTAAATCTAATAATTTGGGCAACAAATAATAACAAGATTAACTATTCATATCTTGTGTTCTCGATGTGGGATTGGCATTGCAAGTCATTTTCGACCGCAGGGCTTTAAGCCATTGCTCCTATGTAATTTGTACGCACGGGGGACAAATTGACCCAAACGACGTGAGTTTATTCCACGGAAAATCACAAAAAAAAAAAAAAAGGTTTTGGTCTGTCAGACAGCTGCAAGACCATCCCGGGTGGCCTAGACCAACCGAGAACGATCCTCTACTGCACCAGGGGCTTAAGTACTTGAACCGTGAACCATGGTGCTGTTAATCACGCTCTGGTCGAGCAGCCATAGTTCATCCACTAGACTTGGTTTCCTGTCTCCTTAGAACTCAAGGATGTCTCCTTACAACTCAAGGATAAGGAGGTACGAGCCTATAGAACAGATCCTGTTCAAGTAAGGTCGTGACCACAATTGCTGCTATCGGCATATAAAAACTGACCCTTCCTTTTATATGTTTCCGATGTGGGATATCAGTGCAAGTCATTTTAGGCCCCCTATAAAAAAAACCACAACTGAGACATACTAATCACACGGTCTCAAGAAAATAAATCTCTCAAAACATTTATTCTGATAACATATATAGATGTTATTCATCAATCAAATACAGAAATAATACATGATCCCACAAACTTAATCTCCATATCAATTTTATTACATCTTCAGCTTATTTATAAGCACACCAATCTGCTTTAAAACTGGAACTAATTCTTGAGTTGATCATCGCAGATATGGTCAATACAACGGCAGCAAGGGGGAATATTTGGCGTGCAACAAGCGCAAGGACCACATACTACCGGGACCTTCGAACTAGATTCTGCGACAGACCAGAAAAACAGAACGATGAAAAATAATTATTCTGAGAAAATAAATATCATTTCAATGAGATTAACAAAAATGTACCTAAGTAAGTGAGTCGAGCTGCTTCGCTTGGTGTCGATATCGGAGAAAACACAAACATGATGATCATAAATGTCACCATGAAACTCTTCATACTGTTTGTTGCCATTCTTGAAATTAATTGTTTGGAGATATGTTTAAGTGAAGCCTTTTATATTTATAGGTGCCTTTTAAGTCTTTTTTGTGTAGCAAAAATTTTAACTATTTTGGTTTCACAAAGATTAGAATTCTACTTGTTTGACTAAAGGGTTTAATATTCCAGTTTTCTAACAGATATGATTTTCATGTTCATATTGAGTCAAAAGGGTGTAATTTCTCAGGAATTTCATTCTATATTCGAAGTTGCCAGATAATATGTTAAATCCATATTTCTCAAGATAAGAATAACAGTTTAAACCAAAAAGACTTGACTTTGTTTTTTAAATATTCAATTTTTGCTCATAATAACTATAGGTAGAACCTTTGAATTTGCTGTGCAAATCATCTAAGTTTCACAATATTGCAATTCCCACATAAATTCCTCGTTCATCGGGTGCTTGTACGCTCCCGCTCTATGCAACGCTGCAAGATGAAGTAACCGTAATGTGTTGATGAACGCGACTATTTAAATCTTTAATTTATTTTAGATGATACAAAATTCATCCATTTAGTTTCCAACTAAGTTTATTTCTTTTTGGTTACCATAAAATGAATGGTATCGATATCGAACGATAAAAAGACCAGCTGAGGGCAACGTCGATTTGGTTTCCTTTGCCACCTGAAAAGAGAGAGGAGAGTTAGATTGATAAAACTATGGTTTCTTGTGTCCTCTCTAAATAAATTTCATCCTCAAGATTGTGAAAAACGTAAGAATTCCCACAAATGATTCAATAAAAATTGTACCAAATACATGTAGTCATCATGCCCCCATGACATGAACACATTGTCTAGTCCACAACCTCTCTTTTTTTTTGTCGAACGATAGAATTTTATTATAACAACTCAAAAACTAAAATTACAACTACAATCGTAGCCAACGGGCTAAGAGCAAGAGTCAAGACTAACTAAGAGCCAGACGGGGAATTGGTAAAACCAATACAGATTCACATGGACTAAAAAACTACCCACCCCAAACTACCCACTCCACGCCGGGAGATTTCAGCACTCCTTAAAGGAGACTGTAACACACCAAAAAAAACTAAAATCGGGCACGAGCAACCACTACATACTTTGCGAACGTAAAAATGACCACTTTATGAGTTTCGCAAATCAACTGAGAAAAGAAAATACAAACAAAATAAGAAAAACAACAGCTATACTAACAAACTAGAGAAAAAACAAAAAATTGCCTCTCCCTCTCCCAAATCTACTGCCGCAACCAATCGTCTTCTCCACTCCGAGAAACCTTTGTGAAGCTCCGACCCGCTTTCGCCCTGGACCAAAAATTTCGGCCATCTTCATACGCCCAAGGGACCGCCATTTGGTATCCCTCCAATAGAAAACATGGAGGAGGAGAGGAGGGAGGGGGAGAGGGGCGGCTGTAATAGGAGAGGGGAGGGGGCGACTGTAATGGGAGAGGGAGGGGAAATATGCTTTGGTTTTTTTTTTTTGGAGAAAAAAATGTTAGAGAGAGAAGGGGTGGTTATTAATTGTCCTTAGTCCACACTCTCTCTCATAAACTCCAAATTTGGTATTGTAAGCTGGATTATCGGATATGTATCACATATAACACCATGTATTCCAATTATTAACAAAAACATTAACAACCAAATATTGGAAGTTTTTGAAGAAAATTATTATTTTTTTTAATTTGACTTTATCAATAGTAAAGGGCAAATTTTAATTTGATCTTAGTAATAGTAAAGGTCAAGTTTTTTTTTTTTGGTGATGAAAGGTCATATTTGTGTCTATAAATATGGCTTAGTTTTCCATTTGAATGATACAACAAAACTCACAAGAATTTCCATCTCTCTCCTAAAGCTCTTGCAATTTTTGGGTGATAATTTTCGATTCATTTGGAATAGGTAATCGGTTTTCTCATCTTATCTTTGAAAAGCAGGGCGTCCAGAATAGGGGACGTCCAATTTTCCCAAACTTCATATACCGATCTTATGCCTCTAATGCGATTATATTCGGTGGCAGTAAGAAAACAATGCAAAATATTTAATATTTTACCGTTTAGAGAGAATGACTTCTTGTCGTTTTCGCCAAATTCCTCGAGGCTCTTGAGGGCCGAGGTGTCATCCTCTATTTTCTTGGTTGGTTGATCTATCCCTTCAATAACATCATTCCAAATGTCGAGCCCGCATCCTTGTAAGAAACACTTCATTCAGTCTTTCCAAAATGCATAGTTGTTGCCGTCAAATAGTGGTGACTTATTGGTTGAGGCGCCGGTGGTGAGGTATATTTTGTTCGTAGTCATGGATCTTTCCTCTTTACTCGCAATGAAGAACGAGCTTGACAAATAGTTTGGCTCTGATACCACTTGTTAGTCCAAGTGGCTACGATAATTTAGAGGAGGGTGAATATATTATGCCGATTTTGAATTTTTGCCCTTTTTTTCGAATGAAGAATGACAACAAAAATAAAAGCGAAAATATAAATAACACACGTTGATTTAGAAGTTCAACCCAACTAGGAATAATCTTCTACCACTCCGGTATATCCAAGTGGATTTCAAGAAAGAAAAAAATATTAATAGTACCAAACTATTACGCCTTCTCCTCAAGAAGAGCACCTCACTCTTCTTACAACACCGCCTTGAATATTACCACAATCTTCTTTCACCTATGAAGAGTATCACACTCTTCAACACCTAAAATCACCCAAACGTGTTCTTACCACAAGAACAGTAACAATGATGTCTTGTTTTGGATGATTGAGAATTACAATCAAGATTACACTTTGTTTGAAAATATTACAATTCAAAAGTGCAAGTGTAATCAAGAAGTAAACCCAATACTCAAGATGTGCAAGTGTAAAAATAGGCATAAAATTACAACAAACTAAGAAATAATGAGAATTTTGCTGAGAATTTCTTGTTGTTTGATAGCTTGTGTGTTGTATTTGATCCTTCAAAGCCTTCATGTATTTATGGGAGAGTCTTTAAGATTGGATCTCCAACACAGGCTCCATCATATTCACTTTTTGTCTACGAAAAGAAGATCACAAGATGTACAAATAATGTACAAAAATGATAAAGTGATAAAAGTAAATCTTGTTGTCTTCCACAGGCTCAAAATCATCTGATATCGAGCGGGTCGACCGATGGGTCAACTGGTCGATCAGTATAAAATATTTGAAATAAGTCCATTGAGTTTGAATCACACATAGGTCGACCATGGGGGTCGACCGGTGGACCAGACCTGTCCCTAGAGCAATTACAGAAGGGAGTACATATTGGCAAAAAACTTTATTCACAGGTCGACCAAAGGGATCGACCGGTCGACCATCTGGTCAACCTGTCCCTGGAGAAACTTTGGAGAGAAATGTAACTTTGAAAGCTCGGGTACAGATCGACCAAGGGGGTCGACCAGTCGACCTACCGGTTGACCCATTGGTCGACCGGTTTGCCTATTCCAGGGGATGTTTCGGTCCTTGAATAAATTCTGACTTCATCTTTTGGGCTCTGTTTTACCTTGATGGTATTCAGTAATAGTTCAAAACACTTTAAAACATGAAAAATAAAATTTTATATCGCCCAAAAAGATTTGTTTTGAATAATCGAAAATATATTTAAGGTGAAATCATTAAAATCAAAAATAGTTTCAATGTAACAGAGAAGTCCCAACTTGAGATAGATATTTGAGACAGAAGTTTTCAAAGGAGATTTTCTTGTGACTAGGGATTTTCATGATGTTCAAGAAAAAATATACAATATGCACAAGAGTTCGAAAATAAATATCGCATTTATTAATAATCAAAACAATTCACAATTGCTTTAAGGGCACTATCTCTAACAGCTACTTCTGTTTTCCATAGTCCTGCAGATTTGGGGAGGTTTGGTGTACCTAGTTGGTTGGGTCTGGCAGTTCGAGCCGACTTGATCTCCAGTTAATGAAAAAATTCCCTTAAAAAAATAAGTTTATATTCATAATTTTCTATGTCTTATTTACCCCATGAACTTGCAAATGTAATACTTACCCCCCTCAATCAAAATAGAATTTAACAAAATTGCCCTTAATAACACTTGATTTTAACATGTATTCATAATTGCACCTCAATTTTGATTTTATGTTTTTTAAGTTAAATTATTTTTTTAGAAAAAATAATTAGTAACTTAACTAGTTCAAATATTAAAAATATTTTAATAATAGATGTGTATAACAAATATACAAAATATTGAATGTATATATTTTGCTTAATTAAGTTTAATATAAAAATAATGTTCAATTTTTAAACTCTTTCAAATAATATGAATAAATATATTTTTGTATATTGAATATACATATATATATTTTTAATGATTAATAATTTATATTCCTAATGTAATGACATATGTAATAGTTTAGTAAAACAATAAGAAATAACACAT
Source organism: Rehmannia glutinosa (assembly GCA_016081115.2). Classification (NCBI taxonomy): domain Eukaryota; kingdom Viridiplantae; phylum Streptophyta; class Magnoliopsida; order Lamiales; family Orobanchaceae; genus Rehmannia; species Rehmannia glutinosa. The sequence goes on along the minus strand of JABTTQ020002269.1, from coordinate 434,824 downwards.
ATTTTCTTTGATAATATTTAAAGAATCTTTGCCCAAAAACAAGATTTAGTGTCCAACATATTTTAATTGAACCAATTGGTGTGCTTTAAATTCGTTTCATTAATAATATCAATTATTTATTAAAGATGAAAATTTATTAGCATTATATTTTGGATTACGAAAAATATTGGATAAATAAGAAATGTATAATATATAAATTAGGTTAAGAAAATATATTTATTAATATTTTTTCTAACATTGAAAGTTAATTCAAATTAAATAGTTAATACTTTATTTTTCTCCATTCATATTTCATAATTTTTTTTTGTATTTATTGCACATTGCTTTAGTTTTTTAATGTTTAAATTACTTAATGTACAGTTAAACAATCACTTTTAAAATTTAATAAGAATGTAAATCAAATAGGGTGCAAAATATTCAAATTTTACTAAGAATGATGTAGGTTTATTTTTCTTAAGGGTAGTTTTGTCTATAAATTATATTTAATTGGATTGAGGGGAGTAATTGTTACGGGGTAAATGAGACATAGGGCCAAGTTGAGGGGGTGTCATTGTATTTTGCCCTATTTTTTAAAACATCTTTGTTTTTTGTTTTTTTTTTAAATTAGCCCAAAACACTCATTTATTACAAGATCCACAAGCCAAAAGGTATACGGTAAAGCCCCACTTTCCCCCACACACTACGTAAATACAAAGATTACTCAAGTTTTTGTAATTGGGCTAAACCTAATTAGGGTAGTTTTGCAATTTGATGACACCCGGCCGAGGAAGAAATTAATCCACGTCATCGATAAACATTTCCGAAGTAGGCGACTGCGAGTGACGTCAACAATAACGTGCGGCGACACGTCACGAATTAGGCTCGCGACCGAGCCCAATCTAGCTACGAGCCCAACCACAACACGGCCGCCGAGCCCGAGCCCCGAGCCCGATTTCAATATGAAGCACACGCGCGACAACCTCGTAAAAATAATCACACGCCCATGTTTAGCACTTTATCGGTATCGAAAAGCGCCACATGTCGAGAATTATGAAGAGAAGTCGACAAGTGGCGATTTTTGACCGACATGCACAACTATAGAGGACATGTGTCGCCTTTTTAGCTATTTTATTAATTAATGAATAGTTAGTGCAAAGATGACTATTGTAAACCCACTTACTCAAAAGGGGTATAAAGAAGTCTCGAAAAGGAAAAAAAGAAGGAGGTAGAAAGTAACAAAGGATAAAAAGACCGACCCCAATATTTAGGCTTGCAAAACAAAAAGAAAGGCATAATTAGCCAGAAATAAAGAGACGTTACGCACGCGTTTTCATTTCCACGTGTTAAACCTTTTACGTATTTCTACTTGTTGACCAAAACGCACGCCAACAAATTGGCGCTAGAAGGAGGGCCCGTATTGGTCGATCAGTTCGATCAAAAGGCAAGTGAAACAAAAACCAGGTAAAATTTGACACTGAACCTTTTGGATAACAGAAAAAAAAATGAGTCATCAGTCGAGAAATGCTCGTGTGATCAAGAGCAACATTTGAACAACCAAACGGCCGGACTACTAATGGCCAAAATATACCCCAAACGGCGGGGAGCACTACTTTGTTTCCCTTCGCTCGCCTAATTGCCAACCCAACTTTTGTACAACAAATGAACCAGCTCATATCACAAACTCTCGCTACCACGAACTCTCAAGCACCCTCCATTCCTTGCAAATACTAACCCACTCAACCCACAACTAAATGTTAACATTAATCCTCAAATTCCCGGGCTTCCTCGCCACGAAGCCCAAGAAGCGGGTAATGAACAACATGTCCGTCATGACAGAGAAGACGCAAAGAGAAAATGAGGAAGAGCAAAGTCGTATAGCGAGTCATTTCGAGCAAACACGACATCGTCGTGCCCACTCGATGTTCGCCGGACGTCTGGGAGTGGATCCCTTTCGCCCACTCGATCGATAAGTTCCCACTCAGGTTTCCAGACGAGCGAACAACTCAAATCGTCGATCAAGCCCAAGGCCCTAGCTTATGGCAGGAACGGGATGTAGAAATACACCGCCTACGTCGCCGTCTGAACGAATTGGAAGGCGGTCCGGAGGGCGAACAGTCTCGAAGACCGCCCCAAGTATGGAGCCAGCCAGCTGTTCCGTCGCCATTTTCTCCTGGAATCCTGGCGATCCCATTACCGCCAAAGTTGAAAATCCCCAGTCGGCCCTCTATAATGGGGAAACCGACCCGACCACTCATGTTCACAAGTACTTAGCATGGATGGAACTATACAGTCCAAGCGATGCCATCCTCTGCAGGGCCTTCCCCCTGACTTTGGGCGACCGAGCCCACCGTTGGTTTAGGACCCTGCCGCAGGGATCCATTCAAGCATGGGGGGATCTAGCCTCCGCCTTTACGACACATTTCTTAACGTCCAAAGTTCGAGCCGCGCCTAAAGATTCCCTCGTAAACATCAAACAAGGGAAAGACGAGCCCCTGAAGAGTTATATTTCTCGGTTTAACAAACAAGTTCGAGAGATGGAACCGGTGTCAGATGACGCCATTTTAATCGCAGCCATGGCTGGACTGGCTCCCGAAACATGGTTTAATTACTCCATCCACGAATCAGGGGCGACCTCGTATCAAGAATTTCTAATCCGCGCGGGCGCCATATTTGTCTTGGAAGAAGCCATGGCAAGCAAATGCCCGAGCACCGACAAACGGAACGTAAGAAAGGACGGAAGGAAAGAACCGATGGTGGGCCGGGGTCGGGTTTTCCGCCATTCTCGGAAAACCCGACCACCGGATTTAGAGCTCGCCAAGAGGCGAGAGCCGAAGTCGCCGCTAAGAGTACTTTGACCCACACTCCGTCGGCCATATGGAGTGAAGTACAGGGTCCGAATTTGTTGCCTCCGGCTCGGCCTCGAAGATTGAGCCATCAAAATTAGATTCGTCGATTCTGCGCCTATCACAAATCGATAGTCACGATCTTGACGAGTGCCGAGATCTAATTAGGGAAATTATGCGGAGTCGTTCGGCGGGCGGCCTTAAAAGATACGTTCATGAGCTACCGCCCCCACCGATCACGCTGCTCAGCGTCAACCCGGAGCGCGTAATCAACCCGCTCTCTGCCCGCCGCCCCAAACAAAACCAGGAGAGAAATCCTCATGATGTCCAAAGTGTTAGTCGGATCAATACCAACTCAATGGAGGATAGACGCTCCAACAGAAAAGAAAAGCCGATGTTAGGCACAGGCAACTAATGCCGAAAGACAAGTTCGGTGGCGAAATCAAGGAAGGCCAACCCACCGCCACTTTGTGTTCTCGGATGCGGATGCGACCAGGTGGTCCATCCTCATCGACCTCTCATCATCACGGCACCGATTCTCGGGTATTCGGTTCACGAAATTTTAATTGACTCTGGAAGCTATTCGTCGATCATTTATGTCCGAGCATTTCAAGATTAAACGTGGATGATAGTTATATCCGTCCATGTAACGATAGCGATTCTCGGGGTTTGGAGGAGGAAGGATAGTCCCATTAGGAGAAGTTGATTTGCCCATCCAAATGGGACAAGGTTTGCATAAACGGATTGTCATGACAACATTCAAAATAATCAATGCCGATTCGGAGAATGCCATCATTGGGAGGCCATTGCTTTATCATATCAAAGCGGCCGTTTCAATATATCATTTTTGTATAAAATTCCCGACGTCGATGGCGAAGCTATACATAAAGGGAATCGGAGGAGTCTCGAGAGTGCTCTCTTAAACTCCGACCGGTGGAGATTAATGTGGTGGAACAAGGGCAAACCCGGTGAAACCACACAAGATAATCCCTTGCCCGGGAGGAGTACGGCGGCGAGGGTCGTTCGGGAGGATAATCCAAGTCGTCGTCTCCGGGAAGGAGCCAATGATGGAAGAAGGCGAGCCGGCAATCGAAACCGAGCCGACCGCGAGAAGACGGATTGCCCCTGCAAATCAAGGAGGGGCGAAGAAAAAAGAAAACGAGCGAACCGGTAGAAACAGGTTGATATAATCAATGTCGGTAAGCCAAGCGAGGACGCCAACTGCGTATTGGTCATGATCTTCCAGAACCATATCGAAGTGAACTGATCGAATTTTTAGGGAATAATCTTGACGTCTTCGCATGGACTCACGCGGACATGCCAGGAATTGACCCCAAGCATGCGTGCCACCGCCTCAATATTGATCTAACGTTCCGCCCGGTCATCCAGAAAAGGCGCAAACTCGGCCCTGATAGACAGGCAGCGCTTGAAATCGAGGTTAACAAGCTACTAGACAATCAATTCATCCGAGAAGCCCTTTATCCCCGATGGGTCGCCAATCCTGTTTTGGTAAAGAAAAGCAATGGCCAGTGGCGCCTATGCGTGGATTTTACCGACCTCAACAAAGCATGCCCCAAAGACAGTTATCCATTGCCGAATATCGATTATATGGTAGATGCCACGGCAGGACACGAGCTGATGAGCTTCATGGACGCATACTCGGGTTACAACCAAATACGGATGCACCCAGAAGATGAAGAAAATACCTCATTTTTCTCTGCTCGAGGAATTCACTGCTACAAGATGATGCCTTTCGGATTGAAGAATGCTGGTGCGACCTATCAAAGGTTAGTAAATAAGATGTTTGAGAAAATGATAGGTCACACTATGGAAGTCTATGTAGATGACATGCTAGTAAAATCACTGTACATGTCCGATCATCTAAACGATCTTAATAAAATGTTTCTTTGTTTGAGAGAGTACAAGATGATGTTAAACCCGAAAAAATGCACATTTGGGGTCGGCTCGGGTAAATTTTTGGGGTATATGGTCAGCCAAAGGGGAATTGAAGCTAACCCAGACAAAATCAAGGCCATCACCGACCTAGAATCCCCAAACTCTGTAAAAAAGGTACAAAGCCTAACAGGCCGATTGGCCGCCCTTAACCGATTTGTTTCTCGATCCACAGACAAGTGCAAACCTTTCTTTGAAATCATAAAGAAAAGCAAAAATTTTGAGTGGACCGAGCAGGCACAAGTGGCCTTTGAATCCCTCAAACAACACCTATCTTGATCCTATATTACAAAAACCGACCCAAGGGGAGGACTTGTATTTGTACTTGGCGGTATCCGAATACGCCATCAGCTCGGTGTTAATCAGGCTAGATGGCTCTATTCAACATCCGGTGTATTACACCAGTCAAGCGTTACATGATGCCGAGCTCCGGTACCCACCAATGGAAAAGCTGGCTTATTCATTAATTACCGCGGCACGGAAACTCCGTCCATATTTCTTAGAACACAAGATTATAGTATTGACGAACTATCCGTTGAAACAAGTGTTACACGACCGATACTTACTGGTCGGATGATTAAGTGGGCCGTCGAACTTAGCCATTTGACATTATATACGAGCCGTCTTCGCAATAAAAGGACCAGGCTTTAGCCGATTTTGTGGCGAATTCACGTCTTCCATCCAATTAAAGTCAAGGAAGACCAAGAATGGAAATTATTCGTTGACTCTTCTCTTCTCCGCTGCAGTCGAAAGGGGGCGGAATCGTGATAATCGATCCAAATGAAAAATGCTCTTTGCTCGGCCGTGCGATTTCAGTTCCCAACGAACAACGGCGAATATGAGGCACTCATAGCAGCGAGGCTTAGATATGGCAGCCTCTATGGGCCTAAAACAACTATTGGTGCACAAAGTGACTCTCGATTGTCGTTCATCAAATCAACGGCGAAAAACGAAGCAAAAGAGCAAAAATTGCACAATATTTGAATTTGGTCAAGAAAAGGTTATCACACTTTAAGACAAAAGTCTTACATGTGCCCCGAGCCGAGAACATGCAGCGGATGCCCTAGCTCGGCTCGGCTCTAGTCCAGGGGCGGATGCCATCACGGATGTCACGGTTATACTCTCTTATGCCCCCGTCACTCGGTGCAAAGAAGATATATACAACCGAAACCGCCGAGCAGGACTTGGATGACCCCAATCATCCAATACTTAGAAAAGGAGTTCAACCCGAAAACAAAGCCGAGGCGGAACACTACGAACTCAAGCGGCTCGGTTTACACTAGTAGACGGCATCCTATACAAACGAGGATACTCCATCCCACACTCTACTGCACGCTTTCCGAGACGGATCTGATTATGCACTTCGAGAGGTTCATGAGGAATATCGGCAACCACGCCGGGGCCAAACGCGTTGGCCTATAAATTAATACGGCAAGGATACTCACCGCCATCCCCCGAAAGGACGCAACCGACCTCGTCAAAAGATGTGAGAGATGCGAGGTTTGCACCACAGTCGAGATCATCCCGATCACAGCAACTTCCGTATATTTAGCCCATGGCCGTTTGCCAAATGGGGAATGGACCTCATCGGACCATTACCCATTGGCAAAGGGGCGTCAAGTATGCCATTGTTACGGTGGATTATTTCACAAAATGGGCGGCGGAGCCTGGCAAAAATAGATGAAGAAAAAAGGTTGTGAGCTTTGTATGGAAATCCATCATCTGTAGATTTGGGATACCACATTCGATTATTCTGAGACAATGGGAAACAGTTCGACAAATCAAGATTCCGAAATTTTTGTGAAGGTTTCCACATAAAAAACTATTTCTCAACTCCATACCACCCCGATCGAGCGGACAAGTTGAGGCCGTTAATAAAATACTCAAGTATACCCTGAAGGCGAGATTGGAGGAATCTAAAGGCAATTGGCGGAGGAACTACCGGCGTCTATGGTCATACTGAGCGACACATCGAAAGCGAAAACCACAGGAGAAACACCTTTTCTTTAGCTTATGGAGTCGAGGCGGTGATTCTGTCGAGATTGGAGCCCTACTTTCAGAATTGCAAATTTTGAAGAAGATTGTAATGAGGCGCGCTCCGAGCCGAACTAGACCGCTTTCGAGGAAAAAGGTGCGATCTTGAGATGAAAAATGCGATGTATAAACAAAGGAGCGAAAGGTACTACAATTCGAAAGTAAAAGAAAGAAGATTTGGTCGGCGATCTTGTATTGAAAAAGATAACGGGCATTCAACCGAGCCCATTGAAGCCGACACGGAGGGCCCGTTTCGGATCAGCCACGTCTTATCCGGTGGGGCATACCGATTAGAATATTTGAGTGGAGAAAAATTTACACATCCATGGAATGTATCATACCGAAGCGGTATTATCAATAAAGATCTCGATCTACGATCCGGATAGGATTCCAAAGAATTACCCCTTCATCCGGTATTTCGTGAGCTCTTTAAAGGAAAACGAAGTTTTTACTCACCACAAATCAAGACTCGCCACGCACCGAGCACAATAAAGACTTCGCCTACGCACCGAAAGCACAATAAAGACTTGGTTACGCACCAAGCACAAGATAAAGACTTGGTTACGCACCGAGCACAATAAAGACTTGTTACGCACGAAACACAATAAAGACTCGCCACGCACCGAGCACAATAAAGACTTCGATTTCTCGCACCGAGCACAATAAAGACTTGTTACGCACCGAGCACCAATACAAAGACTCGGCTACGCACCGAGCACAATACAGCACTTCTGGCTACGCACCGAGCACAATAAAGACTTGGTCACGCACCGAGCACCAATACAAAGACTCTGGCTACGCACCGAAGGCACAATAAAGACTTGGTTACGCACCAAGCACAAGATAAAGACTTCGACTCGCACCGAGCACAATAAAGACTCGATTCTACGCATCGAGCACAATACAAAGACTTGTTACGCACCGAGCACAATACAAAGACTTGGTTACGCACCGAGCACAATACCAAGACTTGGTTTCGCACGCAAAATCGAGACTCAATTTACACACGAAATTTCAAATCGAAATGGACAGGTTTATATCCCCGAAAGTGCAAGAATCGATTAAGGCAAGCGGACCCCTCACTCGGAAGTACCGAAAATAAGAGGAAAAAGAAGAAGGCAGCAACACTCTTACAAAAAGGAAAGAGCCGAGCATCCACAAAAGCTTGAAATACATACACAAAGGAAAGTAACAATTCATTTTTACTTCAAAAATAATTACATAGGGAGGCCGGAGCCGTTACATCTCGAGGCACGAAGCCAAATTACCTACCTAAGGCTACATATAAAAGTATCAAGACGGAGCGGCGGAATATCGGCGGCACCACTAGAGGCGACTTCTTCCACATCCCAGGAGGAGGAGAGCCTGCGCATTAGAAGCCTCCGCAAAGTTCGGCCGAAGGGGTATTGAGATCAGCCTCCGAAGGGCCAAATCTTCCTCAAGCCGAGCAACAAGACGCCCGCCCTTAAGTAAATCCGAGAATTTCTTGGAGACTGGTCGCATGGCCACGAGTTAACATGAATGCATACTCCTGAGTCTTTGTAAGCTTTAATGGCCTCTCTACGAACCTCCTCGGTTGCCGTGGCGGGGCGGCTTCTTCACCTCCTGCGCACCTTTGGATAAGCGCCTCTCCATTTCTCGGCCGGCGTGTGCAACACGTTCGGCTCGCGACCTTAACCCCGAGCTCTCTTCTTCACTTGCGGGCCGATCTCGCTCTCCCGGCCCTCTCGCAGACCCTCTCTCTCGGAGTTGGCCCAGCTATAGCCTCATCCGCTTGAGTCTTAAAAGATTCTTGCACCCCGGGAGGGTAGCATATGGCCTCCTGCGAGATCCCCGTGCCGCCTTTCCAGGTCGGCATATTTTCTCTCAACTCGCGGGTTCCCCCAACCGCATGCCATAAGAGCTCAATCATCCGCCCGCACATGGCCATAAAGCATATTGAATTTGTTCTTCGGCTTGATCTGCGAGCGAGAATTGCTCGATGCCTTTTGTCCAAGCACGGGTTTGGGGCGGTCATTCGCCCGACCCGACACTCCTCGGTAAGACCGCCTTGATTGCTCCTCCGCTCGGCGTGGCACACCGAACGAATTCCACAAACCACCGAGGCGTAGTCCAACCATTCCCTCGCAATACTCATCTCTTGCTTGGTTTGGAGGAATGAAATGACCTTCCCCTGCCGAGGTCATCCGAGAAAGTTCGCGGGACTTCCATTCCGGGTCATTCGGGATGTTCGGCGCCGCCGACCAACCCTTTCGGATCGTCGAGCTCCTCCATCACAATTTCCCCTCTTCTCCTTTGAAGAGGCGGGCCGTGACCGCTTCCGGCACTCCATCGCCAGGGCGTTTACCGCCCGGATATCTTCTCTCCGAGCCGTCTCCACATCCGCAGTTGATCGGCGGCCGCCCTAGCTCGCCGTCTTTGTATTCTCACACTGCTAGGCGTGCACGCAAATCCGAGGCCACGCCCGCATAAAGTAACCATCAATTAGAAGAAAGATCAAAGGAAAACAAAAAGACAACTCAAAAGAAATGGAAGTAGTACGATATTTTACCTCGAACGGCGGCCGCACTGGCGCTCAGGCTCAAGGTCTCCGCGCCCCTACGGCGCATGATGATCTCGCCACGGACTAGTCGTCGCGCAGGAGGCGGCGCGGCTTGCTCGATTCTCGCCGCTGATCCCACGGAGAATGGGGCCGTATTTCTTCATTAACGAGAGGATTCTGCTGAGGCACTCTCTCGACCTCCTCCCCGCTCGGCCGCCTCATCCCGAGCCGCCCCCCTCTTCGGGTCGTCGGCAGAGCGAGAGCCTCAAACTACCAAGCGGCAAGTTGGCCTCGGTGGCCAACCTCTCAATCCGCCGTCCATGATTCCCGGCCTGGATGTTCTCCACTTCGTATAAAAAAAGTGGGCGGAGAGGCCCCTTTGATGCCCTTTTCAGAAAGGTGGAAAGAAAGGACAATTATGAAAAGAGAACAATAAACAGCAAAAGCAGGGAAAGGGAAAAGATAAGACTTACTGTAACCAAAAACAAAATTTGATGGGGGATGAAGAACGGTCTCACTTTCTCCTTCCCCCACGCGAGCTTGCCACTCGCCGCTCACCCAGAACCATTTATCCTTCCACTCCTTCCGAAGAAAGGTAGACCCTCCACCAAACCATCCGGATACCCCGGTGGGTCTCAGACGTAATACCATCCGGATGGCTGACCCCGAGACGATGGAGTCGCTCGCCATACAAAAAGCTCGTTCATCTCCTTAAATTTGGGGCGAGGATATTTTTCCAGGTGAAACATCACCAGGAGGCCGATGATCCTTCCCCAAGAAATAGGGTGCACTGGGCTCGGATGCATACCCCACTTGCAAAACCACCGCGTGAGGAAGGCCGGCAGTGGAAATCTTAAACCGTATAAAAGGCTGGGAGCAAATACAGCCGTGCAACCCTCTGGTGGGTACTGGGAACTTCCGTGTCGTCCGGTGCCCAGTAGATACCGCTCGGAATACGGTGCATCCGCCGGAGCTCATCCACCTCCCGAATCATCAACATACTCGGGATATCGTTTATGTCACTCGGCGTCCAACGAGGCTCGACACGAAGACGAGGTCCTCCTCCTTGTCGGCCGTCGCCATTACGGTGGCCTATGGGCCCTAGTGGCCTTTCCGGCCTCGAATCCCCGGGACGGCTCATCTACTCGCTCTCGTTGTCACGCTCGGCTCGAGATGGATCCATATCTTCTTCTTCCTGGCCGGGCATTTAGAATCAACACTTGGCGATTCTTCACCGGAATTCTCTCGCATCCGGGTTGATACACCGTTAAGCTCTATAAACGGTCACCGGCGTCGGGTCAAAGATAGTGTCGCGTCCGCTCCAGGGGCGTTCCACCTCGTGAAGAATGGAGAAGATATCCGGATAATACTCGACCGTGCGGACGGAGATCGCCGTCTTTGTGAAAAATAAACGAATGAGGTTCGGATGGAGGATCTTCAATTTCAACTTCTACACTATAACTACGACTCCTACTATCTTCAAAAGAAGACATTTATAGGTAAAGGAAGAGTATTTCAAAAATACCTAAGTTCAAGTCTTTGGACTTGGGAAGCCGACCCGAAATTTCTGCTCGGTTTTAATTACTTTAGCTCAAGGGTTAAAGGATGCGAAAGTGAATAATGAAGGAAAACAAAGGTATTTATAGATAAGTTTCCTCGATAAACGGGGCGTTTATTCGAAAGGACGCCTTTTAAAAGCACAAAAGCCGCCAAACATGACAAAAAAACGCCGTGTCCCCACGCTGTGACAGAATCGACGTAACTTTTCGGTTCTGCAAGATTGGTCCAACCACGAGATGCCACGTGTCTGCCATTATGGCAACCCAATTAATGCGCCGTTTCAAGCATTAATTGCTACGCGACAGGTACCAGGAAAAAACAAAACCTTTGAAAAATCCGTTTTCCCATTAATTGTCCATCATTAGCATTAAAGTTTAACTCCGACGTCAAAGAATTTTCTCTCAAGTCAAACTTGGGGGCCTTTGATGACACCCGAGCCGAGCCGGAAGAAATTAATCCACGCATCAAGATAACAACATTTCCGAGTAGCGACTGCGAGTGACGCCAACAATAACGTGCGGCGACATCGTCACGAATTAAAGCTCGCCGACCCGAGCCCAACTGCTACCGAGCCCAACCACAACACGGCCGCCGAGCCCCGAGCCCCGAGCCCAGATTTCAATATGAAGCACACGCGCGACAACCTCGTAAAAATAATCACACGCCCATGCTTAGCACTTTATCGGTAAAACTCAAAACTGTCACATGTCGAGAAATTATGAAGAGAAGTCGACAAGTGGCGCTTTTGATGACATGCACAACTATAGAGGACATGTGTCGCCTTTTTAGCTATTTTATTAATTAATGAATAGTTAGTGCAAAGATGACTATTGTAAACCCACTTACTCAAAAGGGGTATAAAGAAGTCGAAAAGGAAAAAAAGAAGGAGGTAGAAAGTAACAAAGGATAAAAAAGACCGACCCCAATATTTCGCGGCAAAACAAAAAGAAAGGCATAATTAGCCAGAAATAAAGAGACGTTACGCACGCGATTTTCATTTCCACGTGTTAAACCTTTTACGTATTTCTACTTTTGTTGACAAAACGCACGTCAACACAATTGTCTCAAACTTTTATTCAGATTCCTTGGTGCTCAGTGAAAATTTCTGAATAATGATGCATTACATTGTACCAATTGGGCTAATGTCCAGTTGGATTTTTTTCTCTTTCTAATTCTCGAGTTTTCTTGGCTTTGTGAACAACTCCCTCTCTTTTCTTTTTAAATAATATTTTGACTTATCTAAATGAAAATTTATTTCAACTAATTGGAAAAATCAGGATGTCATCCATCAACATCTTGTTAAAAAATTAAAAAATTGTCTATTTGGAAAACAGCGTATTTTAGTAAATTAAAGAGGTTAGAAAGAATAGAATAGTTAAGCTGATCATCAAATGCAAAAGTCAATTTCTTGCAAGAGCAGATGTAAAAGTCATAGGAATAACTAATTTTTGTTGCAAACTCTCCTTACATAGCCAGCTTTTTGAGAAATCACAAAATATTACCTGTCATACTGTATTTCTGCATTTTCTGCAACTTAAAAGACAGAATATATAGGTTGAAGATGGCGGCTTATGCAACTCTAGTTTCTCTTATGCATATTATTGAACAGATACAATATCATCCCCGCCCTCCAATTTCTCTTGACAAATTACAAGTTGAATATCTCACTGAAAAGGTTATCTTCTTGCAAGATTTTCTTGAAAATTATTCCATTAATGGTCGCAGTGAAGATGAAGATGGCTTGGAGAGTCGAATTGCTGATGCAGCTTATGCGGCAGAGGATATAATCGAATCCTATATAGTCAATCAAATTAAAGCCGAATCTACAAGTACTCATGTGGAAAACATCAGTTCCATTGACTTCTATCGACGTCTACAGAAGTTAATAGAAGATATGGATTTGATCAAAAGAGAGGTGACGGAGATTAAAGAGAAGGCGGGAATCGAGGATCAGTTGCAGAGTAATTCAATACTTGCTGGTTCATCAAGATCTACTCCCACAGGGCAGAACATCATGGTTGGTTTTGATGATGTCTTTATTGAAGTCATGGATAAGCTCACCGGGCAACATTCCAATCGCCAAATCATTCCAATCGTTGGCATGGGAGGCATTGGTAAGACCACTCTTGCTAGAAATATATACGCGAATCCGCTTATTGTGCAATATTTTGACTTTCGTGGTTGGGCTACTATATCACAAGAGTACAATATTCGAGAAATTCTTTTAGAAGTTGTTCTCTGTCTACATCTTGAGTCGAATGAGTGAACATGAATTGGGAGAAAAATTATACAAAAGTTTATCAGGTAAGAGGTATTTGATTGTAATGGATGACATATGGAGTAGTGAGGCATGGGACACAATGAAATACTTCTTCCCAGATAACAGTAATGGAAGTAGAGTAATAATAACCACTAGAGTATCAAACTTGGCTTTTCAGTTAAGCGGCTCTGATGTCATTAAAATGAATCTTCTAGATGAGGATAAAAGTTGGAATCTACTTTGCAAAAGTGTGTTTGGAGAAGAAAGTTGCCCATTTGAATTGGAAGAAATTGGAAAGATGATAGCCAAAAATTGCAGAGGACTTCCTCTGTCAATAACCGTGATTGGAGGAGTCCTAGCAAAGTCCAAACAAATACAAGAACACTGGCAATACATCGTAGATAATATAAATTCAACTCTGAATTTAGAGGACAATGAACGTTGCTTAAAAATAATGCGTTTGAGCTACAATCAATTGCCAGTTTATCTAAAACCTTGCTTTCTTTATATGGGAATGTTTCCGGAAGACAGTGTGATTCGTGTCTCTAGCCTCATCAAACTATGGGTTGCTGAAGGATTTCTGAAACCAATTAGTGGTAAAACGTTGGAAGTTGTTGGGGAAGAGTACTTAGAGGACCTTATTGACAGAAATCTTATTTTAATTCATGAGTTGGGGTCTTCTGGAAATATAAAACTCTGCACCATCCATGATCTCTTGAGGGACCTATGCATAAAGGAAGCTGAGAAAGACAAGTTTTATCGTGTGGCGCAAATACATAGTCTTGACATTCTGCAAGGCATGCATACCCAACGCCGCATTGGTATTTATCAAAGCACGTCGATAGATTATTTTTTTCCTCGAGTCATTGATGTCGTGAAATCTCCATCACTTGCTCGTTCATTGATATGCAATACTAAGGGAGATGTACCAGCGCTTCCTTTTAGATTGTTGAGGGTATTGAACGCGATTGACAAATTTGGAAATTTTGAAATGACAAGACGAGGTGGATTTTCCCTAGAAGATATATGTCGTCTAGTTAACTCGCGGCACCTGGCTATCAGAGTTGATTGGGATACCATAATTCCTTCATCAATTTACCACCTTTGGAATTTACAGACATTAGTTGTTAATCATTTGAATGGGAGGGATGTTGTTAGTGCACCATTTGAAATTTGGAAGATGCCTCAACTTAGGCATGTCAAGTTCTATCTACTTCATCTCCCGGATCCTCCTAGTGGTGACACGACGGACGGTCGAGATGATTTCGTTTTGGAGAACCTACAAACGCTCGTGCAAGTAAGAAATTTCAAGTGTGGTGAAGATGTGGTTAAGAGAATTCCCAATATCAAGAAATTGAAAATACAATACGTCGAGCAATTGTCAAGATCTAACTGTCTTCACAATCTTTGCCGGTTATGTAAATTGGAATCCCTTGCCTGCCTCTTTTATATATTAAGTCGACGTAAATTGCTACAAAATCTCACATTTCCGCGTTCGCTCAAGAAGTTGACTTTACTCGGTAGTCGTCTCCATTGGGGAGACATGGCGACAAAAATAGGTTCATTACCGCATCTTCAAGTTCTCAAACTAAAGTGGCGTTCCTTCGAAGGACCCGAGTGGGAAACAGTTGAAGGCCAATTCTGCAGCTTAAAGTTGTTGCTAATTAGGGGGTGTGATGATTTCGAATACTGGACGACGGACAACAATACTCACTTTCCACGCCTCGAGCACCTTGTTCTTCAAAATTTAAAAATGTTGAAGGAGATCCCTTGGGAAATTGGAGAAATACCAACGCTTAAGACTATTGAGTTGGAAGATTGTACTGATTCAGCCATTATTTCTGCTAAGGATATACTGAATGAACAAGAGGATCTTGGGAATGTAGGCCTTCGAGTTCGAGTTATACTCTCCGACGAGAACCAAGCAGTGGAGAGCTTGGCTAGTTGTAACTTTCAAGTTGAAATGTGGCGAGATTTGGTGAGAAAATTAGTTTCTTAGTTTTACAAGTTGGTCTACTAAGAGATTTAGTCCTTTTCTTTCTCTTCGATTTTGAAATAAGTCATTTAAGTTGGAAAAATTTAGAGATTTTAACCCTATAACAGGTACATGTTGGGCTGACTTGACATTCAATTTGGAAATCTTTTAGTTAGCAGTGTATGTGGATTGGTTGGAAAAAAGAAGACAATAGTGTTTTGATGAAACACATTAATTCTTCTTATGTAGAATATTTTAATGTACCAGCCGTACTCAAGAATAAAAATATTTGAAAAAATTTACATATTCGTAAGCATAGTTGAATATTTTGTTTTTTTGAATAAATTAGTCTTTCGCCATTATTTTTTGTATAAACATTTTTGTCATGTTTCGTTCCAAAATCTCTCCTAGCACGTCAACTCAAATGGCCAGAGCAAGCACCATGGAAGTCATCAAATTGCTTTATTTTTTTTCAATTTTTGTCCCTAAATTACCAACATCTGTTTTTACAGGACCAATTTTGCCACACCCCTAATTGCAATGTAGCCTAAATTGTTTTAAGAATCTTGCTATCAGAATTCAAAAATATTGGTGTAGCAACCTCCATATTTTACAAGACAATATGGCAAACATTTTTTGACACTAAACTGATCACTTCTTATTAACCTTTCATTCCTTTTTTTGTTCTGATTCTTTTAGGCATTGAGTGTTTGATTATTAGGCATTGTTCGTTGTTGGAGAATATTCCTTGTGGGATCGGAGAGATAACTACTCTTCGGGTGATTGAGGTTGATTATAGTGAGTTAGCTGCAGCGTCAGCAAAAGTGATACTAGACGAACAACGTGACATGGGAAACGATGTTCTTCAAGTTCGTATCGGTTCTTCTGGTTGGGAATAGAATGTTTTGGTGATCTGTTTTGGCCTATGCTTTCTTGATCATGTGTTGTATTGGTATGGTTTTTGTTGTTTTAGTTAGTTTGCTGTTTTTTTTTTTTTTTGAGTTCAAGTTGTAAGCCTTTGATGCTTTGATCACTTGTAGGGTATGCAATAATAGTTCACATTGGTTTCGAATATCCCCCAAAATAAAAGAATCATAGAGTGGATTATGAATGCTTTAGAAATTGACTAATTTTAGTTAGTACTTGCAAATTGTTGCAATTTTTGTTTGCTGGTATGTGGATATTTTCTAAACCATTATTTCTGATAGCAAGATAATTTTATTTGGTACTCAGAACCAGAAGCTTGAAAGTCAGAATGAAGGGCATTGAATAACCAATTAATGGAAGCTGGTTTCAGTTATTTTAGAGGGATAATTACAAAAAAAACCCAAAAGGTTTATGAAAATTACAAAAAAATACCCTTGGGGTATGATTACATCTTACACTCCCCCCCTTGATAAGTAAATAACATATCAAAAAAAAACTATAACAGTTATAGAAATACTACAGTTACCCCCTTAAATTTAACACATAACCCCTTAAATTTAACACATAATCAAACTTGAAGGGCTTTTTTGTAATGTTGAAACACCTCTGTGTTTTTTCTGTAATTAGCCCAAACATCAGGGATGTTTTTGTAATTATCCCTATTTTGAGTTTTGTTAGCATTTCTAGCTTCAATGAATGTCACATACAAGCTGCAAATCATTGAATCATATTGCTATATATTTTAGTTGGGCCATTTCAACTTTATTTGAAGTCTTACCACAAGGAAAAGAAGAAGCAAATATGATAAAATTTTGGTTGAAAAGATAAACTTATGACATAACTAGTAGATTACTTGTGGAATAGAAAATCCTTACAATAGTCAATACCCAACTGTTTTACTATACAGAAAAAATAGCCTGAGAAGTGAGAAGCCAACACCTTTTCATGATTATATTAGGGATAAATTACATAAAACCCCCTGAGGTTTGGGCTAATTACAAAACAATCATAAATTACAAAAAACCCCTTAAGATTTGATTCTGCTTACATCTTTCTCCTTCATGAGCAAAAAAAAATTCAAAAAAACACCCTGATATTTGTAGAAAAATTACAGTTAACCACTTAAATTTAAGATAAAATCAAACGTGATGGGGCTTTTTGTAATTTTGAAACATCGTCTCTGGACTTTTTTTGTAATTAGCCCAAACCTTGGGGGTGTTTTTGTAATTATCCCATTATATTATGATATTTAAGATAACAAAATTAATCCCTGAGTCAAACTATTTGAATTCAAACTTATTTTTCTTTAATATTTAAGAACCACAAAAGAGTTGATCATGCTCACAAGAAGACTTTAAGGCACCTACAAATAAAGGGCTTCACTTAAACATATTTATCCCCCAACAAAATATTTTCAAGAATGGCTACAAACAGTATGAAGAGTCTCATGGTGACATTTATGATCATCATGTTTGTATTTTCTCCAATATCGACACCATGCGAAGCAGCTCGACTGACGTACGAAGGTATAATTAATAATCTCATTAATAATGATATTATTTTTTGCCTAATAGTAAAAATATTCTAAATGTTTCATCATTTTCATCTGTGTTTTTCTGATCTATTGCAGGATTTGGTGTTAAGTTAGAGAAATGCGGTCCTTGCAATTGTTGCAAACCGAATACGCCCGTTTGCTGCCTCTGCGCCTGCCCTGTTCCGCCATGAAATGCAACACTGGTCCTATAAGTACTTGTTCAATAAGCTGTTGATGATGTAATAAATTTGTTGCAGAGTCATGTAATTCAGTGTTTGTTTGGTTTATGAATAAATTTTGTACCAGTTATTGTAAATTTCGGGCAAATATTTCTTGTTATGATCAAGTGGAAACTGGATGTTCTTTCATTCTGTGCTTGGTACAAATAAATTGTTACACTTTTTTGAAATTCATGTGTGTTAAATAAAAGTCATGATCATATCCTATTATATTCTGCTATCCATCCGGATATTATGATCCTCGAACAATTCTTACATGCTACTAGAAGAACAACAATATATCACTGAAAACTAGCCTCACGTACCCAAAATTTTACGCTCTGTACTCAAATTTGGTTGAAGGCATATTTAGACCTTTATATTTCCATTGCCAAAAACGGTCTCTTCCCGTTTTTTTTTTTTTAATAAGTTGGGAGTAGTGGTTGGAGGGTGTTTTGCATGTTTTTTGAGTATTATTTTTGTGTGTTTTGTTTTATTTTGTGTGTGATTATGCATATTTCCGTAGCTTAAAGTATTGGTTATAGTGTCGAGTGTTACATAGGGTGTTCTTTGTCATTTTTATAGGTTATGATGAAAAGAAGCTCGAAAACGGATGAAAAATGGAGAAAACGGGCATAATGACCAACATCGGCGAGTAAAGCGCTGGCGCGCAAGACACCACGCAGCCGCTGGCAAAGACGCCGCTGGTGCGATCGCATGCGCGGCGCGCGCAAAGAAGAAGCATAAAGCGGGCGCGTGATTCAACAAGGGCGCGCGAGGAAGGTCGAGGCTGCAGGCTTGCGTGGCGCACACTGAAATTTCTGATTTTTATCGATTTTTGGCTCTTCCACCTTGTTTAGGACTCTCGGGCTTATAAATAGGACTTGGGAGCCCCTATTTTCGACACACTCTCATTCATAGCACTTCTATACTTTAGTTTTTGGTATTTTTCTCTTGCTTTCAACATTGGGATTGCTTGGATTCTTCCCTTTGAAGTTATTTTTGCTTGTTAATCAAAGAGTAAGATTTCTTCATCTATTTTGTCTTATTTCAATTGTTGGATGATTATTATTGTTGCATGATCATGTTTATGATTGTTTTCTTCCCTTCAATTGAGATTATGATCCCATCCCCAAGCATGAACTAATTTCCTTGTTCTAGGATTATGATGATTTGATTCAAACAAACAAGCATGAGTATTGATTAATTGATCTCCTTTCCTGAATAAATTGTTTTACTTGTTGATTGATTGTTTGGCCAACTCTTGATTGTTTGAAGGGATAATTGAGATCGATCGAAGATTTATTCCTGGACTAAATTTATTCAGGGGTTAGATATGAATCGAAATATATTATCTAACCCTAGGTTTAATGAAAATAGCAAATTATGTTGAGATAGCCCTAATCAGTGAATACGAGAGTTATCGATCTAGACCTAGTCTTTGCATGATTGTTATATTTGTTAAACGCATGATCAATTAATTGATATTCTCGCAAGTTTGATGAGATGAATCTATAATCCTGACTTTCTTCCATATTCTTTTCCCGAGTTTAATCCCGCTTACTTTTAATTTGTCTTTTTAATTGTTTTCTTTTAATTTATATATATGCAACAAATCAAGTTTTAGAGTGTTTAGGTTTTATTTTCGACAATTGTGATACATAATAATTATTTGCGGCTAAGTCTTCCTTGAGAGACGACTTGTGGTTAACTTGATACCCTACAATTGATCTCGTTTTCTTGCGAGGATTGTTAGACTTTTATAGGTGTTTAGCGGTCGAACAAAATTTTGGCGCCGTGTCTTGGAAATAGCCTTGAATCAATATTCATGAACATAGTTGTTTTATATGTTTTTGTGTGTGAATTTTGTGTGATTTCTATTTTTCATGTGAGTGATTGTGCATATTTTTGTGTTTTTTCGTCCCATTTTATATTATCATATGTTACGTAGGGTATTTTTGTTTGTTTCGTAGGTTTTCGTAAGAAGAAACCTTGAAAACGGGCTAAAACGGTCAAAAATAGACATTAAGGGCGAAAGACGGTCAACGATACGACGTTGTCGCGCTGCGCAAGAAGAGCACGCACGCGCAACGCCGTCGGATTGACGTAATTGAGCGCGCCCAGCGCAAGTATCTTGCGACGGACGCCAAAGCCTAAATCGGGCGGCGGGCGCGATAAGGAAGGTCGTGCACAAGCACGCACGCATCGCGCGACGCCGCATTTGTCTTGCCGGACGTGCACCGCGCAAATTTCTAGATTTATTATTCGTTTTTCCTTGTTCTTTTTGGATTCTTCCACCTTGTATAGGGTTTTAGGCTTATAAATAGCACTTGGGGGATCCATAATTTCGTACACTCTCATTCATAGCACTTCTATACTTTAGTTTTTGGTATTTTTCTTTTGCTTTCAACATTGGGACCGCTTGGGTTCTTCCCCTTGAAGTTATTTTTGCTTGTTAATCAAAGAGTAAGATTTCTTCATCTATTTTGTCGATTTCAATTGTTGGGTGATTATTATTGTTGCATGATCATGTTTATGATTGTTTTCTTTCCTTCAATTGAGATTATGATCCCATCTCCAAGTATGAACTAATTTCCTTGTTCTAGGATTATGATGATTTGATTCAAACAAATAAGCATGAGTATTGATTAATTGATCTGCTTTCCTGAATAAATTATTTTACTTGTTGATTGATTGTTTAGCCAACTCTTGATTGTTTGAGGGGATAATTGAGATCGATCGAATATATTATTCCCGGACTAAATTTATTCGAGAGGGTTAGATATGAATCGAAATGTATTATCTAACCCTAAGTTTAATGAAAATAGCAAATTATGTTGGGATAGCCCTAATCTGTGAATACGAGAGTTATCAGATCTAGACCTTGTCTTTGCATGATTGTTATATTTGTTAAACGCATGATCAATTAATTGATATTTTGCTTGCAAGTTTGATGAGATGAATCTATAATCTTAGACTTTCTTCCATATCCTTTTCCCCAAGTTTAATCTGCTTAGTTTTAATTTGTCTTTTTAATTGTTTTCTTTTAGTTTATATATATCCAACAAATCAAGTTAGAGTGTTTAGGTTTTATTTTTTCACACATTGTGATACATAATAATTATTTGCCTACTAAGTCTTCCTTGAGAGACGACTTGTGGTTAACTTGCTACCCTACAATTGATCTCGTTCTCTTTGCGAGGATTGTTAGACTTTTATAGGTGTTTAGCGGTCGAAATATGAAATGACTTTGTGAACTTGATACGTAGGATTGTTAGACTTGAAATAGATGTATTAATTTGAGTTTCAAATATGAAATGACTTTGTGAACTTGATACGTAGGATTTGACTAATTCATGAATTAGCGATTGTGGTAAACGAATGAGGTGATGATTAATCAATAGCCCGAGTTGTAGGGCTTGAATTACGAGATTTCATTAATGTGAATTAAGTTAAAACCCTTTGTGATTTGTGTGTACACAAAGTTGCTAGCCTTGGGGAAAAAAAACATTATATAGCAAAAAAAAAGCATTATATAGCCAAAAGGGCATGATAAAACTATATATAAAAATAGAACAATCGAGATTATACTCCGATTGAGCGCTTAGTAACTAGGAGCATTCATAAGCCCCATGTTTGACTTTTTACGTAAAATGGCGGCTCAAAACATGAGTATGGGAAACCACCCTAGGAGCCTTTGGAAAACATCCGAAGTTTACACCTAGTGGAATAATATCTCGGGAGTTCTAGCGCCTAAGAAAAAAAAAAAAATATGGCTAGTAATTGCGTGATTGGTTGTGTAAATAAAAGGGTTGCGACTTTTGACACAAATTTGAAATTTAGTAAGGAAGGTCAAACACTTTGGTTAATGTTTAATTTGAGCCAGTGAGTTTATTGTGAAGGTTGGGGATCGATGAAGAATAATCCGAGGTAGATAGAACATTGTGTTATGGATTAATTGATTCTCAAATTGGACATTATATTTTTATTGGGTTTGTTGGCATTATTATTTGCTTGAGGACAAGCAAAAGGTTAAGTGTGGGGAGTTGTTTTGCATGTTTTTGAGTATTATTTTTGTGTGTTTTTTATTTATTTTGTGTGTAATTATGCATATTTTGCGTAGCTTAAAATATTGGTTGTCGAGTGTTACGTAGGGTGTTCTTTGTTATTTTTATAGATTATGATGAAAAGAGGCTCGAAAAGGGATGAAAAATGGAGAAAACGGGCATAATGACAAATATCGGCCGATAAAGTCTTGTGGCGCCAAGAAGACATCACAAGCCGCAGGGCCAAGGCAAAGACGCGCGGCGCGCGAGGAAAGGTCGGTCGGTTACTTTTGCGCTGCGCGCCGCAGCGGTGTCGTCTTGAACACGAAATTTCTAATTTTTATCCGATTTTTGGCTCTTCCACCTTGTTTAGGACTCTCGGCTTATAAATAGGACTTGGGGAGCCCCTATTTTCGACACACTCTCATTCATAGCACTTCTATACTTTGGTTTTTGGTATTTTTCTTGCTTTCAACATTGGGATTGCTTGGGTTCTTCCCTTGAAGTTATTTTTGCTTGTTAATCAAAGAGTAAGATTTCTTCATCTATTTTGTCGATTTCAATTATTGGGTGATTATTATTGTTGCATGATCATGTTTATGATTGTTTTCTTCCCTTCAATTGAGATTATGATCTCATCCCCAAGCATGAACTAATTTCCTTGTTCTAGGATTATGATGATTTGATTCAAACAAATAAGCATGAGTATTGATTAATTGATCTCCTTTCCGAATAAATTGTTTTACTTGTTGATTGATTGTTTGGCCAACTCTTGATTGTTTGAGGGGATAATTGAGATCGATCGAAGATATTATTCCTGGACTAAATTTATTCAGGGGTTAGATATGAATCGAAATGTATTATCTAACCCTAGGTTTAATGAAAATAGCAAATTATGTTGGGATAGCCCTAACTGCGTGAATACGAGAGTTATCGATCTAGACTTAGTCTTTGCATGATTGTTATATTTGTTAAACGCATGATCAATTAATTGATATTCTCGCTTGCAAATTTGATGAGATGAATCTATAATCCTGACTTTCTTCCATATCCTTTTCCTCAAGTTTAATCATGCTTAGTTTTACTTTGTCTTTTTAATTGTTTTCTTTTAGTTTATATATATCCAACAAATCGGTTAGAGTGTTTAGGTTTTATTTTCTCACAAATTGTGATACATAATAATTATTTTCCGGCTAAGTCTTCCTTGAGAGACGACTTGTGGTTAACTTGCTACCCTACAATTGATCTCGTTCTCTTGCGAGGATTGTTAGACTTCTATAGGTGTTTAGCGATCGAGCGAACGAGGAGGGGATTAATTTCAAAGAAACCGAAAGATACGAGTTCAAGTTCTAATCTAGTCAACACCCTTACAAAGGGTGAGCTATACCATTTGAGCTACATGCTAGTATCTATAATATATTTGTACGAAACGAACACATATGTGCAATTTAGAACAAAAAAGGAATGAAAGGTTAATAAGAAATGATCATTTAGTGTCAAAATGTTGTCATGTTGTCTAGTAAATTATTGTTAGGGATAGTGCCCTTAATGCAATTGTGAATTGTTTTTGATTATTAATAAATGCGATATTTATTTTGAACTCTTTTACATATTGTATGTATTTTCTTGAACATCATGAAAATCTCTAGTTTATTTATTGTAACCATAATCTTAGTATATAAGAGTTATATACAAGAGGATTATGATTATGGAAAATAAACTAAAATTAAGTCCGTGATGAAATTAATTAAAGTATGGGATCTTTAATTAAAACATCATTAATGCGCCCCAGAACATTTTGAATGTGACTTTGTTATCCTGGACCGTTGATGTTGAGACATCTTAGTGGGGGCATTTATATATGATTTGATCATGTAGGACTTGGACCGATTTAATTTGAATTTTTCATACAAATTCCGTTGTAGAAATAGAAAATCAAATTAAATCACAAGATGATCATATATGGGTAAATTTTAATCCTGAGTGATTATAGACTCTGTTTATTTCTATGTGATTCTTAATTTGCTCGTTTAAGTTTGTCCTACGACATTCCCAACACTTGCATTTTAGATTCACATTTGAATTAAATAGTTTGGAATATAAATTCACGAGATATGGAATTCATTCCTTCATGAGAAGTAGAAAAGCGATGCTCTCATTTGTTAATTCAGGAACTGAATGGTTTGAGATCTCTAATTTATAATCGATTATAAATTAACCATTCGCTAGTGAATTAATGGTAAATGAGGATAAGAGGTAATTGAAGAGGTTTAACGGATACTACCTAGCTTCAATTACGAATTGTCTATGGAGGATTAATCTATATGTAAGGTTATATCGGTGATCATCTTGAATTCGTAGTAAAGATATTCTATAATTATAAGAGTGCAATTTCAATTTATAGTGGAGTAATATCGGAATTAATAAGTCGAATAAATTAATTAAAGAGTTAATTATTTATTCGATTTATTGGAGCTTATAATTATAGGTCCATGGTCCCCTGCCGCCTTCCTAGAGTAAACGGGTTATAAATAATATTTTCGATTCCTAAGGGTTTATGGAAAATAGTTTTCCAAAATATTTGGGCTAATATATTAATATCGCTTAATTTCGGAATATATGATATTCTACGATTTTGATCGTATTTGGAATTAAATAAATATAAGATATTTATAATATTAATATAATTATTGAATTGATAATTATATTGGATAATTATCAATTAGAGTTTGAATCTATCTAGAATTATGAATTCCAGATTAGATAAGAAACTAAGTTGGAGTGTGGCCCATTGAACCAGCCACAAAAGGGACCGCGTTCTCATAATTGAAGATGAGATTTTCTGCGTCTCACCACCATTAGATAGTGCTGGTCGTCCATATTGGTATTGAAAAGTTGTTTCTTTATATTCAAGTTGAATTTTCTAATTGGCCAGATTGTGAATACATACGGCAACCATCTTTTGCAATATATCCAAATTGATTGACCAATTTCGGTCAACACCCAACAAGTTCAATTGGATCGTTTTCGTTTTTCTCTACCAACAATTGATACAAAGTTTTCGATCATCCAATTGGAATTGCAAAATTCGGTTGTTGCGCTTTATTGTTGTCTGCTGAAATTTTGTTAAACTTTTCAGTGATGGTGGTTTAAATTTTAATCCTAGTTCAATTTCACTCCTATCCAGGTTAGCGTCAATCCTACGATCTCGTGAGTTGAAGACATCGTAGGAAAATAAAAGTTAGGAACTTAGAATTATTATTTGGGTGCCCACACACCGTTGATAGGGAGGATCGAATGGAAGATCGCGGTGTGTCTACGAGCCGGGATTCGAAGGATTGACGGAGAAAAGCGAAGAACAAGAAAGACATCGAAAGAGGTAAATTTTCTTTTCTTCCTTTAGTTTGAATAAATTTAATAAGCATGATCTTGTGTTCTTATATCTAAAACTCGATTTTTTGAAATCACTCGCTTCGCTTCCGTCGATTAGTTCAAAAGCCGAATTTTATTTGGCCGGATCGATCCGGGACCCGAATAATTTCCAACAATTATGGAGGTTGCTACGCCAATATTTTTGAATTCTGATAGCAAGATTCTTAAAAAATTAGGCTACATTGCAATTTTGGTCCGCTAACTATAGGGGTGTGGCAAAATTGGTCCCGTAGAAACAGATGGTGGTAAGTTAGGGACAAAACGTGAAAAAAACAAAGCAATTAAAGGACTTCCATGGTGCTTGCTCCGGCCATTTGAGCTGACGTGCTAGAAGAGATTTTGGAACAAAACATGACAAAAATGTTTGTACAAAAAATAATGGCGAAAGACTAATTTATTACAAAAACAAAATATTCAACTATGCTTACGAATATGTAAATTTTTTCAAATATTTTTATTGTTGAGTACGGCTGGTACATTTAATTTGTTAGATTAAATGACATACATTATTGTAAGAGAAAATAGGAAGAATAATTATATAGAACATGAGTCTTGAATACTTGAATGCAATAATACAAGATGGAGGCTACCATTAAATAGACCCAAACCCTAGCTAAACACAAGAGAGAAAAATACAAAACTACCCCCATAAATATAAACTAATATAATTCTAACATCCCCCCACAAACTCATGATGATGTAGTAGAAATCATCGAGAGTTTGCCAACCAAAAACGGAAAGGTGGAAGCGGAGGCGACTTGGTGAAAAGATTCGCAATCAGAAAGATGATGAGATGAATGGTAAGTGGAGTGTCCCATGTTGCGGGTGATGACGAGTGACATGACAATCAATCTCAATATCTTTGTTCTTTCGTGAAAACGAGTTGTGAGCAATCAATAATAGACTTTGGTTATCACAATGCATGGGAGTAGGTGAGGACAAATGAACACCCATATCTCGCAAGAAGCCAACGTAACCAAACTATTTCGGTTGTAGTAGAAGCCATTGCCCGATACTCTGCCTCTGTGGAGGATCGAGACACAACATTTTGTTTTTACTTTCCAAGAAATAAGTGAGTCTCCAAGAAAAATACAAAAACCAAGTGGATTTTCGATCGATGGATCACCGCCCAATCCGCATCGTAATATGCCTCAACTCTAATAAAGATGTAGATGGAAACAAAAGACTCTCAAAAAGAGAGTACCACGGAGGTATCGCAAGATACGAGTAATCGACCCAATGAACTCGTAGTGGGGCAAGTGACAAATCGACTCACAATATGAGCAAGATATATGCAATATCGGGCGCTGTAATGGTTAGATAAACCAAACTTCCAATAATAGTGCGATATAAGATAGGATCGCATAATACCGCCATCGGAAGGAGAATATCGAACATTAAGTTCAAGAGCGTATCAACCGTCCGAGTATCACTAAGACGAGCTCGATCAAGTATGTCGAAATGTACTTGGACTGTGAAAGAAGATAACCTCGAGGGGAGCGGGCTACCTCAATACCCAAGAAATATCGCAAAGGTCCCAAATCTTTCATTTCAAAACGGAAGCTAACTTTCGATTTCAACAATGCAATCCCATCAACATCATCACCGGTGATGATCATATCATCAACATATAACGAAAGAAGAATAATACCAAAGACATGTACGTTTGAAGAAAAGGGCGAGAATCATGGTTGCTGAACTAAAACCAAGTGTAGTAAGACGACAGAGAATTTTTCAAACCAAGCCCGTGGAGCCCGTTTGAGACCATACAATGCTTTCTTAAGCTTGCAAACTTCGCCCTGATTATGAGGAACTCCAGGTGGTGGAATCATGTAAACTTCTTCTTGAAGATCACCATTCAAGAAGGCATTTTTGACATCCAATTGAGATATGTGCCAATTTCGGACAGAAGAAACAGCAATAAGAGTACGAACGGTAGTCATCTTTGCAACAGGGGCAAATGTTTCCTCATAATCCATATCATCTTTGTGAATAACCTTTAGCAACCAATCGTGCTTTATATCGCTCAACTGAACCATCAGATTTTGTTTTAATTTTATAAACCCAACGCGAACCAATTGCCCGTTTACCAGGTGGTAAAGAAACCAAATCCCAAGTGTTTGTTTTATGCAAAGCGTAAAGTTCTCGGTCATATCTTTGCCATAAAGGATCGATAATCGCTCTTTATAGGAGTGTGGTTCGAAATTTTGTGAATAGAGGACAAAAATGAAGCAAATGCGGGAGAATAAGAGGAATAAACATAGTCGGGTAATTGAGTGGACTTACGTGTACGTTGGGGATATCGAGGAGGCAAAGGATCCACAATTTCGAGAAGCGATTGGGGTGCCGTAGAGCATGACGAGCAAAGTAGTATCTAACGAGTCTCTATCTCAGATTATCCAATAATGGATCAATATGAACAAGATCGATTTTGGAGATCTTTATGAGACTAGAGGGAATAGAAAAGAATGGAATATGCTCAAGAAAAAAATACATGACGAGACACATATAATTTTTGAGCAACAGGATCAAAGCAACGATATCCCTTCCGACCTTCTCCATATCCTAAGAAAACACAAATAGGTGACGAACGAGAAGATAATTTGTTGCGTTCAACATGAGGACGAAGGACAAAACATGCACAACCAAAGACTCGTAAAGACGAATAACTAGGGGTGGAACCATAAAGTCTCGAAATGGTAATAAATCGGATGTAATGGATGATGGAATCCTATTTATACAATAGACAATGGTAAGAACGGCTTCCCCTAAAATTCACTTGAACCGAACTAGATAGTAAAAGTGAGCGAGCGAGTTTCAATGATATGCCTATGTTTTCTTTCAAAGAATACCATTTTGTTCAGAGTATCTCAAAAAGTTTGATGTAAAGTCCCATCCAAGGCAAGCAATTCACGATATTAGATGTGTACTCCCCACCCAAGTCACATCTAAAGCATTTTATGATAGCAGAGAATTGAGTTTTTACAAAGCTCGAAATGAAGTATATATGCTCGAGAAAATCGAACGATACTTCATAAAATAAACCCAACAATAACGAAATAATCATCAATAAAAGAGACATAATATCGAGAACCTCCATTTGTGGAAATGGGAGTAGGTCCCCACACATCGAATGAACCAAATCAAATGGCGCAGAGAAGAAGAAACACTCCGATTAAAAGGTAAAGCGGAAAATTTTGCCGCTTTACAACCACTATAATCGAAATATCATGAGATGACAATTTTCCTAATGAACCCGTAGGCTTTCAAAAATCTTAAACGTGAAGACGAAACATGACCCAAACGAAATGCCACAAATAAAATCTAGACGATGAAGGACTCAAACGAAAAGAAGACAAATCAACAAAGAGAAGTCTGCGATAGAGAGGTACTATGAGCTCATCCAAAATGTATAACTCTCCGTGCCTACGACCGTCCCAATCGCCTTCCAGAATGTGGATCATGCACACAACAAGAAGTATGAGAGAATGATACTAAGTAACCTGAATCACACAATTGCTAATGAAACAAGATTTAATGCAAGTTTGGGAATATGGTAGACATGTGGAAGAGACAATTGAGGTGTGGCTACGAGTCCATTCCCGCTAAGGATAACAACGTACTCATCATCGCCAGAATAACAACCAGGTTTAGCATTTGTTGGTGAAATGGAAGTAAAACATGATATATCGGGGGACATATGATGAAAAGCTCCGAATCTAATACCCAAATAGATGAGGATATACCCGACGAGCTCGGAGTTGACAAACCCGAGGCATGAATAAAGCATGAGACGAGGCAAGAATTTCTCAAACTGCTCGCAATTGTATCCATCGGGCGTCGATCGAAGTAAGAATGCCGGCGTCATAGAATCGATGAGGGTGCAGTGCAGGCAAAGAAGACGAGTCGGTGGAGCGCCTAAAACCACGCTTGATTTGGATGAACAAACCGATTTTGGGGAGGTCGTGGATTTTTCTCGTTGAAAGTTGTTGTCCTCCTTTTTATTCAACTCGGGACATTGAGCCTCCAAAGTGTCCTCGGTTGTTTACAGAGCTACATTCATTATCGGCAACTTTTGGGTGAGGTCCGAAAGGAACAGAAGGTGGATGATGGGCACAACAAGAACGGATGAAGAAGGAACATGAAGAACTCCTTTCCCCGCCTTGAGACTTTAGGCGTAATTCCTCTCCGCTAACAATTCACTTACAATGAATCAACCGATGGTAGAGGAAGACGGTGCAATATATTCCCACGAAGGGACTCAAAATCATCCCGAAGAGCCATCAAAAATCGAACCAATCGTTGCTCCTCTCGACGAGCAATATAGGGGCAAATGCGCGAAGTTCACTAGATTGATGAAATTTAATTGATCCCAAAGATCACCATAGCGAATAAAATTCTTGGACAATCATATCTTTTTCTCAAGAGATCGAATATCTATTTCCAATTGGTATCGTTTAGCAAAATTCGATTGAGTATACAACTGCTCCAAATGTTCCCAAACTTCTTTAGCAAGATCATCATTTTAGCCAATTGCATACCAATAGAGTTCTCCAATTGTTAACCCAAGTGATAATTTTCGAATTGTTCACTTCCCAAACCTCTAATTCCTCAACATATTTAGTATTATCTTTCTCAACAGGATGCTTTTGTGTTCCGAAAATATAGCTCAACAATTTTTTTCCTCTCAAAAATTTCTCATGACATAACTCCAATATGAATAATTCTTTCCATTCAAACGTACACTAATCGACCGCAACGAATCATCTCTTTCACCAAAATTATAATGAATAACGACGAAAATCAAACAGAAATACCAACCAAATAACTAGATAGATTGCAAATATCCAACAAATCAAGCCAACTCTACCAACAAAACTATTGCAAATAATTTGATTCTTGAGGCCAAAAGATAGCAAAACCCAACAAGTGCTAACAGATCGAAAATCGAATGAAAATAACACAAAGTCGCAACATACTCACCGTGTAATCGCGATATACCCACCGGATCCACGAACCGACAATGGTACACCTTGCTCTTGATACCATGTTAGATTAAATGACATACATTATTGTAAGAGAAAATAGGAAGAAGAATTATATAGAACATGAGTCTTGAATACTTGAATGAAATAATACAAGATGGAGACTACCATTAAATAGACCCAAACCCTAGCTAAACACAAGAGAGAGAAAATACAAAACTACCCCCATAAATATAAACTAATATAATTCTAACATAATTAACTTCGTTTGAAGTCTTACCAATTGTAAATAAATAAATGAAATTTCGCTTGAAGAGATCAACTTGAGGCATATTTTTTATTTTTTTATTTTTTTTTATTTTTATACTACATGGTTTTTTAATTAAGTATGAAATCAAAGATTATATTCAACAGTCTACATATCTGTTAAATATTCGAAATTAATCACTTTGTCAAACTTGTAGAAAATTTCAAACTTCTTTTGTTTCTGAGATCTTCGAAACTAGATATTAAAAAAATTAAAATTATGTTAATTTGACAACACCAAGGCTCCTATTTATAGGGGTAAACTAATTAGCATTCCCTAAAAATGTAATTATCTGAAAATTAGTACTCTATTAAATTTATTGTTCTAAAACAAATGGCAGTGAACACTGGAAAGACTCTCATGGTGACATTTCTGATCATCATGTTTGTATTTTCTCCATTGATGCCATGCAATTCAGCTCAATTAACTAACCAAGGTAAGTTTATCCCAATGCATTTAATTACACTAATTTTTGGTAATAATTAACTTGTTTCATAACCTCAATTAGAGTATATGTAGGGCTAAAAAACAAACCAAACTACTCGATGTTCGGCTCAAGATCGATCGTTAAAATATCGTTTGAGCTCGGTTCGTTAACATAACGAACCAAGTTTTAACACATTCTTTCGTTTGGTAATATGTAAAGCTCGGCTCTCTAATCGACTCGATTAGTAAAAAGAGTGAAATATATGTAAAATTATCAACTCGCTCGAGCTCAATTCGTATTTGGCTCGGTAAAAAGCTCGTTCAAGCTCGATTTGATTAATAATCAAACCAAGCTCAAACGCAAAATTTGAAACTCATTAAAATTTCAAACAAGCTTTCAAGTATCTATGTTATGCTCGACTCGTAATATTCCTGATTTAATAGTTTCTATTTGGGTGTTTTTTTGCAGAATTTGATGTTAAAGCAGCAGAAAAATGTGGGCCTTGTGTTTGTTGCCAGACTCTTACACCCCCTTGCTGTGGTTGTGGCCCATGTCTGCCTCCTCAACCCTGAAATCAAACACTACGTCCAGTTATAAAGCTTGTGGAGCTTATTAATAAAGCACAAACATATGAATAATTGATGCAATTTTTGCTTATTTCATCTGGTTTTTTTTTCCCATTGTAATAAAATTCTGAAAGATTTCTTATCATATATATTTTGTTCTGTAGTACTTACTCTTCAATTCTAGTAATGAACATAATTAAGGACCATATGGACCAAATTGGTAAAAAAAAGAAAAGATTTGAGTCCCGGTTAGCCTAGGCCAACTGAGAACGATCCTCTACTGCACCAGTGGCTCATGTACATGAACCACAGTGCTGTTAATCACGCTCTGGTCGAGCAGCCATGGTTCATCCACCAGACTTGATTTCCTGTCTCCTTAGAACTCAAGAATACAGAGCAGACGCCTATAGAACAGATCCTGTTCAAGTAAGGTCGTGAACTAATTTGCTGCCATTGGCATATAAAAACTGACTCTTCGTTTCCTGTGTTTTCGATGTGGGATAGGCAAGGCAATTTCGACCGCGGGGCTTTAAGTTAACAACTCTTTACTTGTCTTCTTTTCGTGATTTATTTTATTTATTTATTTATTATACCGACAAAACTTTTATGACACTAAGAATCAAGAATTTGTTCTTTATAGAATTCCCTTTATTAAATATTTAAGTTGGAATAAATAATCAGAGTATCTGTTTCCTAGAAATTGCAATTCTAAGTCAGCGAAGAAAATTAACATTCCAAGTCAAACGCGCAGCCATGACTCATTTGTAAATTGTACAAACTAGGGTCCTAGGGACAAATTGACCTAAACGACTATAAGTATATTCTACGAAAAATCAACCAAAAACAAAAAAGGAAAGTGAGTATATATATGTACTCGATTAATTGCTATCTCTAAGAAATTATCTTAGATTGTTAGTTATTTTTCAAACAAAATGGCAATAAGTAATCGTAATTTCTTAATGGCTATGATTCTTATATTCACAGTCATGCTATCACCAACCATACCATGTAATGCAACAGGACTTACTCATCGAGGTATGATTCCAAAATTTATTACACAAAAACTCACAATTCAGACATGCTATTGTTGTTATTATTACCACTTATATATATTCAAAGATTCTAAAAAGTCTTGACACTAGTTGGCGCGGAGGTTAGGGCTTAGCGCTGCGCGAGTCTCATGTGGGGGGTTAAGCGGGGCTAATCGTGAAAAAAATATAGGCGCAGACAACGGCCTAAAGACCTAAGTGACTAATTAAGGCTAGGGGATTTTAGAACAGTCTTATATCACTTGAATTGGCCTCACCTCAGGGTAGTTTTTATAATTAACCCTTTTTATTTACAAAACTCAAACCCAGGTTCGGGCTAAATACAAAAAAATCTAGAGGTTTATAATAATTATAGAAGACTTTTTGAGGTTTGATTTCGTTTTACATTGTCTCACTTCATAAGTAAAAATATTTCAAAACCCCTAATATTTATGGAAATATTACGTTATCCCCTTAAATTTAAGAAATAATCAAATTTGAGGAGGCTTTTGTAAGTTTGAAACATCACTGGATTTTTTTGTAGTTAGCCCGAATCCTCGGTGTTTTTTTTTTCTTTTGTAATTATCCCATTAATTATGAAGTTTATCTCTTTGCTGCAGTTGATAGAAATCCTCAATAATTAATTGTTATTCATAAAATTAATAATTTTCTGATGTTGGTTTGTTTAAATGTTGCAGAGTTACTTCAGAAGCCAAATTGTCCACCATGTTTGTGTTGCCTGTCACGCCCCAGTTTATCATAATATACATACAAACCATTATTTATTACTTAGGCTCTACAAGAGCTATCATCCAAAATACAAGCTTATCAAACTATAAATACAACTGAAGCCTATAAATTTAAGGTACGATAAAGTACATCCAAACAGATAATTACATGTCCAAAATATTAACAAAGTAGTCTGGTAACATAAGATTTACTCTTGATTCAGACGCTCAATACTCGTTTCCTCGTCAACTTCAGCTTCTGTTTCTGAAACTTTTAAAAGCTATGGGGTGAGCCAAACGAGCTCAGTGGTTGGGGAAAAGGGAATGCAACAATTATTTACAAAACAATTTAACTTGAGTAAAACATGCAGTGTGGTGATCTATTTTAATACATAAGATTTTATGATGCATACACATTCGTAGCAAAATAAGGTTCGACTAGGAAAAATAATTTAGTAGAGAACAGTCGATCAGGGAGCACACAATGTTAATTTGCACGAGTACCTGAATATCTCAAGACAATCAAGCAATTAATTAGTCCAACACAAGAAACGTAGGATTAGTGTTGATCGGTCACTAACCCTGTCCGTTCTCCTTATGGCTCCCAACAATATTTGGCCGAAGCCCAAACACCTTATCCCTCCCAAGAGGCTCGACGTCTCTTTAGCTGTGGGCTTTTGCCCAGAGATCGTCATATTCATGAATATACCGTTCTACGACCCAATCGCCCGTCGAACTCTCCGTCCGACTCGAGGTTGGGATTAGGACCATGGATAGTCCAACAATGACCACAGGCAACCTGTTCGATCTTTTGTTGGATTTACCCACACCATAACATGACTCCACAATTTGCATGTTAGTCAATACGCGTAACCATATTCATTAAGTCACATCACAATTACAATGGTCTGATTAACATGTAACTAGTTATATTAACTCGCCTGATGCTAATTAAATGTAAAATTAAACAATTTGATTAGTATATAATTCTTCAAGTTTTAAAGTTTTGTTGGTGTGGAAATATGTATTGACATAAAATTTTGACCACAAGAATTTTTAACAATCATTAATAACATTTATTTCAAACTTAATTATACTATTTGGTACTATTCTGAACTACTATAAAATTAGTACTACAATTTTGCCGTTAATCTCTTAGTTGTATTACAGTTACCAATGATTTAGTATTAATCATAGTATTTGTATTATTTACTATTATTATTATTATCTTTGTTAAGCTTCTAATTACTTAATTGATATTAATTTACTGATGCCTTTATGATTCACACTTCTATACCTATTTTAGTTTTTCTTTTAGCCTTAAGTATCTCATAACCAGGAAATCCTAGTGTCATGAGTAATAAATTGTAAGTTGTCCGATTTTGAATATTTATTCTGAATATCCTGTTTTTGGAAAGAACTTGTTATTTCTCAATATTTATTTAGTCCAACCTTGACTGAACTATCAATATTTTCAAAGGGTCTTGACTATTAGTTTCAAAGTGTAATGACTTTTTAGTTTGCAACTTCTGTAGGAACTTTTCTTACTTTTATTTTATTTGATTTATCATTTGACTCCAAATCTTTAAGCCAATATGAAAACTATCACAAAAGAAAATTACAATTCAAACAAGCAATTATAAACAAATACGAACAACTATTTAAATTTTATTTTTTTATTATTTTATTATTATTATTATTAATTTACTCATATTTGTCCCTTTTTGTAGAAATATTTTAAAAGAATGGTTACCCACTTCGGTTAGAAGCGTTTGCCGGGATAGCAATCTTCGACGGTAGCTTCACGGTTATTCCTACAAGGAGGTCCATGACTCTTTTAGGCATCTTAATTGAAGTTTCAGAACAAAGGCAAAAATAAAAAAATAAAAATAAAAATAGAAAACAGAAAATTAATTACAGAGTTCTTATTAAGAGATTCTCGGTTTTCAAATCCAAATCCCCAAAAAAATTATTATTATTATTTTATTATTTTTTCAAGAGAACTTTAAGACCCAATTTCTTGGTATTGAGAGAATACTTTAAAAGTAATTAAATAAAGAATTAAAGAGGAGAAGAATGATATTTATGCTTGTTTGGTGCAATTGAACAGAAGATGCAAAAGAAGTAAAACTGTATCAAAACCCATTAACCTCATGCAGGTGGTTGGCAAATACCCCCTTTTTTATTTTTTTTGAATTTCCTTTTGAAAGCCAAAATAAACAGAGAAGAAAAAAAAAATATACCATATACAATAGGAAGAAAATACCATCTTGGACCAGATCTAAACGAGATCAGTTAAAAATTTGTTTCTTTTCTCAACTTTTTGTTTGTTGAGTTTAGAATTCACTAACTCACCACCCAGTGAAATAAATACAACAATTTTATTCCAAAATTCCAAAGATTTATCACAGCAAAATCATAATATCTGGAATATAAAAAAAAAAATTAGCCTCAGCCGTAATTTTCGGCGTCCTAGGCGACGGACTACGGTGGTGAGAGAGAATAAAAACAAATTCAAACTATCTATTCCGACCAACCAAAAAGGAGAAGAGAAAAGAGTTTATTCTTTCTCCTCGGCGGTGATCGGTGCAATGAAGAGAGGGGAAAGGGTGAAGACAACAAAGAGAATAGAGAGGATAAGGAAGAAATCTTCACCTTGAGTGTGTGTAATGTGTGTGGATAAGACTGATGAATGGATTAGGGTTAGGTGTGTTGGCTTTTAAAAGCCTTATTACGGGTAGGGTGGACCGAATCGGGTTGGGTCGGCTGGATTACGGGCTGGGTTAAATTCAATATGAGCTGAAACTTATGGGCTAAGTAATGAAATAGCAGGCATTAATATGGGCTCAACAAGAGGATTGGCTATTGGATAAACAAATAAAAATAAATGGGTTATTAGTAAAATTAATGGTCCATTATACAATATACTAGTCCACTAATTAACTTAATCTTGTTGTTTATAAAAATGGGTAATATCAAAAAATTCATTAGCGAATGTCCTGATAGTCGACTATAGTTGATGACTACGTGAATATAATGTTAAAGTCTTATCTTAAAATTTACATTCTTAAGCAAAGTGATTTTAAATCATAATTCCAAAAATTTTAAATTTAACACATAATTTCAAATACCCAAAATTAGATATAATTAAATAGATTGTATAACAATAGTACCTTAAGGGTGAGGATTCCAAGTTGTCTCGGTGTAGGATTTTACATTGCCAAACTGCAATTCCTCCACCATGTTGCTACTGTGCTTGTTATGTCACTCAATCAGGAACAAAACTCCCTTGATCCCTGCCTGCCTGGCTCATTATATTGGCTTCAATTTATTCAATAAATATTTTGTGGAAATTAAAACCAGCCTTGTACTTAATAAATTTTTGTAACGACAACATTATTTGTCAATAGTGTGCAATAAAGTATAACAATTTTCTCTTATCTGTTTGTATAAGTGTTCTTATTTTGTTATTTCAAGTTTTTCTCCACAGATCTAATGGTCTCCCTCTTTAATTGCCTTCAATATAAGTAAATAGATTCAATTAGGGATGACAGTTTTAGCCCCTGACCCTGTGTTTGGGTCGCATCGCCCCATGACCCACAGTGGGGCAGGGCGGTGGAATGTGACTTCCGCCCGCGAGTAGTTAAGTCCCACCTGGCCTCGCTTAAAACTTTATATTTTTCAAATATATTTAATATATATTTTACATATATAATAAATATAATAATGTAATTCTCATATACTTAATATTATATATAATATATACATTGATAATGACAATTTTATAAATAATATGAATAAATAAAATAAGATACAAGAAAAAAAAAGAGTTATAAATATATTATAGTATAATAATAATTTATTTTTCTTGTTTGTTGTTCCTTTTTATTTTATTTTATTTGAATTATTATGTATTTTATGATAATAATAAATTTTTATTCTACACGAGCCGACCCCTTTTATCCGCCCCATCCCAGCAACACGTGAATCGTGATGGGTCGCTCTATTGTCATCCCTAGATTCAATTGGTGGCTAACATAACTAGCTTATTGAACTCAATTCATCGCATTTACCTTCAATAGACGCAAGTGAATTTAGTTAGCGGCCAGATTTTCTTGCTCCTAGCTTACTAAATTCAACTCATAGCGACAATGAGACACGGATCAAGCAGTAAAATTAATTAAGACCTCAAGATTATGAGGTTTTGGACTTCAAACCGTACCTAGAATGTGGATCTTCTTCGTCTAGTTTCGTAGTAGTTATTGGTTGATTATAAAATTTAAAAGATTGATTGTTGATTCATGTAACTGATGACTGGCTTTTTTTTAAAAAACAAAAGGAAGAACTTCCATTAATAAAGGTCGATCGAATCGCAATTCATTACGAGATAAAGAGGGGAGAATCATCTCGCCACTCTTTTACACTGCACATAGAATAAGATCTTTCTAGTTAACACATGAGCAACACTATTCACTGATCTCTTAATAAAAAACAAGACACATTTGGAATATCGACCAATAATATTACCAATATCCTTACCAAAGGAAGAGACCGACTGGAAAAACATGCAACCACTTATCAAAGGATAAGACAAAACACACTTGTCAAAGTGACAAGAAAAATACCAACAGAAATACATAGTTGCTGCTAAATACCACACCCGTGCACACCGCTACATGTCATCGCCGGTGGGGAAGGTGCGAGAATCATAAAGAAGAAACAGAAAACAGAAAAGAAAGAAAAACAAACATAAATCAACCTAAAACAAAACAAAAGCTCTCCCCCATCCTCCCATGGAGGGAGGATGAGGGCTTTGTAAATTCACTTAAAACCTGCGAATTGGAGATCTTTAATTTTGACAAACCCCAATTGCGTTGGCCTTGTCTTTTGTCTTCTTCCGTCGGCGGTTGTTGGATAATGGGGGAAGTTTTTTTAAGATAACGTCTTGAGAGAAAATTTCGCACTCTAATGCTAATTCTTTTTGATGATGATGACTGGCTTTTTTTTTTAAAAAAATGTAATGATGTATGTAATAAATTATTTTTAAGAAGAAAAGAAAAACTCAATCCCTCTTAATTCATTTTGATATGACGATCATGAAATTACTTTATTTTACAAACCCACCCAAATTAAAAGGGCCAAAAAAATTATTTGATAGTCCATCAGACCATCCCGGCTGGCCTAGAGGATACAGAGATACGAGCCTGTAGAATAGATCATGTTCAAGTAAGGTCGTGACCTTAATTACTGTTGTTGGCATATAAAAATCAACTCTTCGTTTCCTATGTTTTCGATATGGGATAGGCAATGCAAGTCATACGGCAGTCGGCAGGGCTTTAAGTCAAACCATTCTTATCTTGTCTTGTCTTGCTATATATATTTTATTAGCTTTCTGGATCAAAAAGATTAACGGTGAAATTTAAGAATACTACTCAAATGTTGACTCGATTCTTTCTTTTTCTATAAGATGTATTTGTATGAATTTGACTATATGCTTTCAAAAAGGTTGCCACACAGGCCATCCCATCCCAACTGTATTTTTTTATGTTCTACGTTGGAACTTGGATGTGGAAGTTTGAAAACTAAACTATAATTAATGGCCAAAAATTAATTATCTTTATATTTTGTTAAAATCAAGAAATGTAATCGTCATATAAATTTATCCAACTCTAGCCAAATGTTTTGCAATGTTTATCTTAGCCTTAAATCCGCTGCTTAGTGAAATTTTCATATTGCAAAATTTTCAGATAATAGTATTTGCCAAATATTCGATTACCAAAATATTTCTTAAAAACATTAATTAATGTATTCAATGTTACATTCATAAAAACAGTCAAATTTATTTATTTATTTTTGGAGAAGGAAAATGTTGACTCAAAAAAAAAAATACAAACTTTGAAGGAAAAACCACTTGCAATAAATATAGTACTGAAATAAATAAACAAGGTGCCAATTAATTTAAGCATATATAGAAATTCAAGGTGTAGATCCAAGACTTTGCAAATTTCAAACATAGCTGCGTGTCTACTTCCGTGAAACACAATTTTTTTCATATACAAACATCTATATAAATACAACCCAAAACTTCAATAACAAGTATTAACATAGTATCTTTTGAAATAATTAAATTCAGTCATCTTCTAATTTTACAATATTTGCTCCA
Source organism: Rehmannia glutinosa (assembly GCA_016081115.2). Lineage (NCBI taxonomy): Eukaryota > Viridiplantae > Streptophyta > Magnoliopsida > Lamiales > Orobanchaceae > Rehmannia > Rehmannia glutinosa. The sequence continues at coordinate 395,317 of JABTTQ020002269.1, read as the reverse complement.
ATATTTGGCATGGCAAGCAAGAATGTAAGGTCCATCATGGTGACACTATTCCTTTTGGCCTTCGTTTTATCTCCGATTTTGCCAACTGGTGATGCCGCTCGAGTCACTATTGTTCAAGGTAATTTCTTGTTAACTTAAAAAAAAATCATATTTTTTTGGGCTTAATAAGGTATTAAATATTAATGTGTATTTTGTATTTTCTATGATAAATCAATGGGATAATTACAAAAGACACCCTAATTAGGTTTAGGTTAATTACAAAAAGAAAGGCAGACGTGTTTCAAAATTACAAAAAGTCCCCTCAAGTTTGATTCTACTAAAATTTTAAGGGGTAACGAATCGTAATATTTCTATAATATCGAAAGGTTTGAAAATATTTTTTTATTATGAAGGAGAAAATGTCATACGGAAGCAAACCTCAAATATTTTTTATAATTTTCAAAAACTTCGGGTTCTTGTAATTAACCCGTACCTCATGTATTTTTTCGTAATTATCCCTAAATCAATTGTATGTGACTCATCGTATCTCGACTCATCGTGTAGCATAGAACTTTAGTAATAAAATTTATAATTTTACTCCCCTAAAAATAATAAATTTACTTTTCATATCGATTATTTAATTTCTTTCTTGTAATTATGTCATGGTCTTTTTCATGGTGGTCTTATGTGAGACAGTATTATGGATTTAAATTCATAAGATGGATGACGGATGCAACAATACAAAAAATACATGGGTCTTTTTTATGGGTTTGGGTTGAAATTCAAGTTACATGTACGATCTGTGTTATAATAATATCCATGAGGCCGTCTCATATAAATTTTTGTCTTTTTTAATTTTTTCTTTGTGCAGATGTACTTGCAAGGAGGCCTATATGCCCAGCTTGTGTGTGTTGTGCACCACCACCAGCAGGGTCATGTTGTCGTTGTTGCGCTTCTTCTTCCCCAATCGCGGTTGAATCTCATAATGGCTCGCCATGAAACCCTAGCTACTTGTTTTCTTTGAACCTAATTAAGCAATTGTCTCATTTTCAATAAAGACTCAAAAATAAATTAAATGAATTTTTTCCACAAGTTCACTATTTCTTAGTGGAATTATGTACTAATAATGAATTCATCTATTTGTTTGAATATATAATAAAATGTACTTATTTTATGACTTTTGATTTGTTTTCTAGTGATTGTTCCAAAACTTGAAATATTTATGGATCCTTTTGAACCATTGAATGAATATGGCTTAAATTAGGAATTTCATCTTATTATGGTTAACTTTCTTCCCTTCTTTTTATTTAATCAACTTCTTTTTACAATAAAAATCACTTATAAGTTGAGTGTCTTTGCAAGCACTTTTGATTTTATCAAGAGATTTTTGCTTTGGTGAAAGCTAAATCAGAAGTCGGTATTTTTGATAATAGGATTAGAAATTGGTATTGTTTGCAAATAGATTCTAAAAGTTGGAAATGTTTGGGAAAAAAAGTAGTTTTAAAATGAGCTTTTGGATAGAAAGAAAAATAATATTCATATTATTATTTTAGTAGGTCAATATTATATGGATATTTAGAGAGAATAAAAAAAACAAGTATTTTTGGATTATGAAAAAAAATTGCGGATAAGAATGTGAAAAACAATTTTTTCATGTACAAAAATACCAAAAGTATTTCCCAAATCAGAAATTTTTCACCTCTAGCTTTTAAACTTTGATTAAACGATGTATATGCAAAAACAAATATTGGCGTTTGCAAATACTAAAAAGTAATTTTTTAATTTAAGAGATAGAAAATCATTTTTTTTTCTTTTGGCAAACACTCCCTTAATTTGGCACTTGAAGCCACCACGGTGGCTAGGGAAAAGTCTATAATCAAACGATGGATTTAAAGTGCATTAAATTGTATTAAACAAGGTAAAAAGTGCCTTTTGCTTCAAACTCTATAATTAGACTAAGGTTAGCTAGATCAAAAAAGCTACATTAATATCTTATGCAAATATATGAATCTGAGCTTGTATTTCATTACGTCTGCACTTTAAGTGTATGCAATCCTCATTAGAGCCGAAAAACGAACCAAGTTATTCGATCTTCGATTCGAGATTGATTTTTAAAAATTCGTTTGAACTCGATTCATTAACATAACCAACCAAATTTGAACCAATTTTTCCGTTCGATAATATGTAAAGCTCGGCTCTAGCTCGATTCGATTAGTAAAAAAGAATAAAATATTTGTAAAAATATCAAGCTACTCGAGCTCGATTTATTTCGCTCGAATAAAGCCCGTTCAAGCTTGATTCGATTAATCATCAAACCAAACTCGATCACAATTATTGAAGCTCGATTAAAATTCAAATAAGCTTGAACAATACTATGATTGGCTCATTGGACTCACTTACACCCCTAATCCCCATTCAAGATTTATTTTAAGGTAATATTTCACTCGAGGTTCATCTATAGTGTGAAATAAAATATAAAAATCACCAATTTCCAATAGATTGTAGGAGTGTTTGCAATTACTTAATATTTGGCTTAAAAAGGGCTTTTTTAAGTGTTTACAAGCGATGATGAAGCTAGGAATTTGCGGTAGGGGGCCCAACTAAAATTAATAGAAAAAAGTTCGTCGAATTTTTGGCCACTTCTCCATAATAAAAATAGTTTTAACCATGTTTTTTAGCCATTTTTTAAGTTCAAATGTCCACTTTGTGTTTTTTTCATTTCTAGGTACCGGTCCACCAATTTATTGAAATATGACCAAGTACCTCATCGTAAAATACATGACGAGTATGGCCGTGTCGAATGGCTAAAAACATATATTTAAAAAATATGACTATTTTTTATTTTTACAAATCATAAGTGGTCAATTTGTCCATTACCACATATAAAAATAAAAAATAATACACCGAATTTAAAAATAAAACTATGCTATTTATTAAGTCGTTGTATTAATTCAATCACGTCTTAATATTCAAAAATAAATAACAAAATAGAATTACATCAATACACCAAAAGAGAAAATTAGAGAGACAAGATAATAATGCAAAACTTCAAGTTAAATTTTATGTCGGAGCATAAAAACTGTACAAAATTTTAAGAAATGGACAAAAATGGTCAAGGCTCATATTTTACAAGATTCACAAACGAAAACAAGAAAGAAAAATAAAAGATAATGGAATACTTTTTTAAATTTTTTTATTTTTTATTTATTTTAAGATGAAAAATGAAAGGACCAAAATACCCTATTTTTCTCAAAATTTGAGGGGGCCCAGTGCCCCCTTGCCCCTACATAGCCTCGCACATTTGTTTCTGTGTCACGTGCTCTCTTCGATTCTACTCCATTTTATCATAATCTAAAAGTAGGAGATAATGTCTTTAGATTTATTCTTCTGCTTTCCTCGATTTAACTTTTCCAAATAAATAAATATTTTTACAATTTTTTCACCAAACACTTTTAACTTCCGATTCTCGATTTTTTCATGTTAGTAAACGATGAGTCATCATAAAGTCGAATGGATCAACAATCCCTTCATCCAAAATTGACTCCCATCGGCCGTAACCCGACATAGCCACACGATAGGCACATTGCCGTATCCAGAATGTTCAAGGAAACATAAAGGAAAGTTCCAATAAACTAAAATATTCAACATATATATATATATATTTGAGGAATATTCAACATATTTTGACTTCTACAAAATTTGTATTTTTTTTTCTAATGACATTACATTACAAATCTTCTGTTTTTGTTAGGAAGGCCGAAACTTGAAACTTAGGAATAATTATAAAAATTAACCCTAAGGTTTAGCTTAATTACAAAAAAAAAAGACTTTCATTATCTTTTAAAATTACAAATACTTCCTTATGTGTGAATGGATTTAGGTGGATTGGAATGAATTTTAGGAATGAAATAACGGTAAGAATATATATCATCATATGTTTGATATATATAAGAATGCAAAAATGAATTACATTACCATTTTTCTACTTGATTGATAATTATAAATGAATAATAGTAATAAAGGAAATTAGTTTTAAATATCAAATTATCCTTAGATAAAAAAAAATAGATAAAATTATGTCAAATATTATGTACAAATGGATTTAAGATTATTCTCATGTATGTTAATATAAACAACATTTCATATAATATATTTTTATTAAAATTTAAAAGAATCAACAAAAGAGTCTTATATCAACTTTTTATGTTTTAACTTTTATTTTGATAGAAATTGGCTACGAGTTTTTAATATTAAATATAAATTATATTTAGTTTATAAATAAGTAAATTATAATTAATTGTTTTTTTTTATTCATAACATTGCATTACAAAAATCTAGATGATATGCAATATTTTTGTTATTTTTAGAAGGATAATTTTATCAAAAATAAAATTATAGTCAATCTTGACGATTAGGAATAGCTAAACTGGAGTAAACCCATGGGCTTGGAGAAGAATTATTATTACTCACTTATGGTAATAGGGATTTCCATGGTAATAGATATTCTCATTATTAAACTATACCGATCATGTGAATGAAAATGAAATAAGAAATGTCCATCCATTCGCACCTCATTTCCACATACCAAACGCTATTAAAGTGTTACAAACACCCTTTTGAAGTTTGATTTTTTTTATCAAATACCCATATTGAGGCCGTAGGGTCACAAAATCGATCCTGGCACGCGGTGTTAGGGCCAAACTGGTTGTGATTTCATAAGCCCGAAAAGAGTCGGGCTAAATTAGGTCCGAAATGTCGGGACTGACCGGTCGGCCCGAACGACCCTGATGCATTTTACATATATTTTCAAAGCATGGGTCAGGCTCGGACTCCAAAAAATGGTAGCCCAATGAAATTTGGCCCGCTCGACCCGATTTTTTTTTTTGGCCCAGCCATTTGACACCTCTACTTGTGGGGTGCAATTTGTAAAATATAAATATATGTTATGTTGGCAATTTTAAAAGATAACTGTATTTTTATTAATTAGACTAAAGTAGTTATTGTCATTAACCTAAAACTTATATTTCCTCATAGTGATAAATTATCAGCCAAGAATTCAAAGTCACCCAAAAGCCTATTTGCAGCCCTTCAGCGCAGTATATATTAATCCAATTTACATCACCTACAATCAATTATACATAAAGTGGGGTTTTCCAGCTGAAGTTTTCCCACAAAAGCATCTATTACAAGTTTGTGCAAATCAATGCATTTGCCACATACATTTATTGCATATAAATCTTACAAATGTAGAACCTAAAACCCCTACTGTAAACCCAATTAGCCTCTACACAAATTTCAGCCCAAGATTGACTTGCTCAAGCTCAAGGTCCAAAAAAATGGACCAAATGCTATACATAACTAAATAATAGGTTCTTAATACCACAATCCTAGTTTGGCAATGCACTTCATTCCTGGACCATTACTTTTGTTAGAATTTTTTTAGCTCCAAACAAAATTAGTAAGGAAAAAAAAATATGTTTATGGATATTTGATATTTCTATCATCAACTGTACACCAGTTGGTTGAAGTTATTTGTGTCAACAAATTAATTCACATCACATGCAAGCATTAATATTATACACTCATGGCCACAATCCAATGCATTATCTCTGAATATATCACCCCAACTACTTTGTTGCTGATATTTGTTGTATGATAAATAATTTTTTTAGTAAGTGACAAGTGACAACTAACAAATTTAATCTAAAGGGCCTAAGTGTTTTTTCCTTGTTTTCTTCTCTAAAATATAAAGGGGTCATTATAAATAAAAAAAAAAACTGAGGTTCGGGCTAATTACAAAACAACCCAGATATTTTTGAAAATTGCGAAAAAAAAAAAAAAAAAAAAAAAAACTTGAAGTTTGATTCCGCTTACGTTTATCCCTTCATAAGCAAAACACATTTAAGAAAAAACCCTAATATTTTGGAAATATTACAATTATCCCCTTAAATTTAAAACATAATCAAACCTGAGGGGGCTTTTTGTTATTTTGAAATATTTCTGGGTTTTTTGTAATTAGCCTAACCTCAAGGAGGGTCTTTTGTTATTATCCTTTACAAAAATTATCCCCTAGGTTTGGGTTAATTACAATAAACAAAAACAGAAACTTTTGAAAATTACAAAAAAACTTGAAGTTTGATTCTATATTACACTTTATCCCATTCATAGGGTTATAAACGAACAGAACTTTCGACAGCTCGTGAACGAGCTCGGTTAGCATTCATTTATGTTTGTTTATTAAGCTTAACAAACATAAACGAACAAGAAAATGTGTTCGTTTATGTTCGCAAACTGTTCGCGAACATGTTCATTTTAGTGTTCGTTTGTTGTTTGTTTATTATCGATTTTTAATTATTAATCATATATTTAATTCTTAATATTCACTACTTATTATGAAAATAAGCTTATTTTAGTTTAATATTACAATTATTTACATTTACAATTATCATTATATTCATTTATGTTGAGTTGTGTGTTCATTAACAAATGTATTTAACTTTTTCATATACATGTTCATGTAATTGTTCATGAACAATTAAGGAGCATGTTAAGTGAACCCTTCGTGAACATGCTAGATAATTAAACAAATGAACACGAACAACCATTTGAAAAGATAAACGAACTAACACCAACAACCTTCGCTCGTCGAGCTTCTCGGTTCGTTTGACTACACATTCATAAGCAAGAACATTTCAAACAACTTCCCCTACATGCCTACATATTTGTAAAAATATTACAATTATTCCTCACATTTAACATAGAATCAAACCTCAAAGTTTTTCTTGTAATTAACCCAAACCTCAGGGTACTTTTTGCAATTATCCCAAATATAAATATAAGCTTAGAGAAAGTTTTGCAGATGTAGAACAATAGAAGGTGTATTTATTAAGGTGCAAAAAAAAAAAAAAAGCTTTTAATGCAGCTGAACTACCTTTTGAGCAAAATCATTAATGTCAATCCCAACGCTCATCCTCCTTTATTCAACACAAGGTGGACTTAACACTAAACTCATAGTACTTATATATATATAAGTTCTTGAAAAGCTCTTGTAAGTCAAAAGTGCTTGAGAAAAATCAAGTTTTTAAGAAAAAAAAAAAAAAAAACCATGAGAGTTGCTTTAGTGTGTACATTGGCAATAGCCATTTTCTTCAGTTCAGTTAACTCTCAAGGAGTGACATTAGTCCCTGCAATAATCACTTTTGGAGACTCTGTTGTGGATGTGGGAAATAATGATTATATAGGTACCATTTTCAAGGCAAATTATCCTCCTTATGGTAGGGATTTCAAGAATAAAGAAGCCACTGGGAGGTTTTGTAATGGGAAACTGGCTACCGACATTACAGGTAAATTGAATTGTTTTGTCTTTAAGGTTCAAGAATTTGAGTTCGTTATTAGGGAATGTTTGCAAATTCTTTAAAAAAAAAGTGATTTATCAGCTTTTTAATGTTTTCGAATGTTAACGTTTGCTTCTGATTCTGCATAGTTTGGTTAGAATCCGAAAGAAGGGGGAAATGTGTTTTAAATTTCTGATTCTGGATAATTTGAGTCCATTATTAAGGAATGCTTGCAAACACGTTTTCCCTTTACTAATAGGGGTCCCGTGGTTCCTATGCCGCCCAGCGTTTTCCGGCCCTTTTCTTTTAATGCTTCGACCAAGGCGATAGCTTCTAGCTAGTTTCTTCTGCTTGCTTCGGATTCTGCATAGTTTAATCAGAATCCAAAAGCAGTGGGAAATGTGTTTTAAATTTCTGATAATTTGAGTTCGTTATTAGTGAATGTTTGCAAACACTTAAAAAAAGTGAATATCAGCTTTTCAATTTTTCGAATGTCAACTTATGCTTGCTTCAGATTCTGCAGAATCGAAAAGCAAGGGAAATGTGTTTTAAATTTTTTATTTTGCTTCTAGTTCGACTTTTATACACAAATAAAGCACTTTTAAACTTATTCACCAAACACTCTGGTAGATTCATCGCTTATACCGGGTTTTTGCAGCTGAGACTCTGGGATTTACGAGCTACCCGCCGGCTTACCTTAGCCCACAAGCATCAGGAAAAAACCTTCTCCTAGGAGCTAACTTTGCTTCTGCTGGTGCTGGATATGATGAACACACATCCCTTCTAAGTGTAAGAATAAATAATTACAAAAAAGAACCCTAAGATTTGAGCTAATTACAAAAAAACCCATAAGTTTTGAAAATTACAAAAATACCCCTTGAGGTTTGATTTTGTCTTAAATTTAAGGGGTAATTGTAATAATTCAATAAAAGTATGGGGAATTTGAAAAAAAAAAAAAAATCTGAGTTTTTTTGTAATAAGCCCGAACCTCAGGGGTGTTTTTGTAATTATCCCTAAAATTAATTATTTCTGATATGCATGATTTTTTTTGTATAATTTGTGATGTTTGTGTTATTGCAGCATGTAATTCCACTGTCACAACAATTACAGTATTATAAAGAGTACCAAGGTAAGCTAACAAAGGTAGCAGGGGCAAAACAGGCAGCATCAATCATAAAAGATGCATTATACCTAGTTTCTGCTGGTAGCAGTGACTATGTCCAGAATTACTATGTCAACCCTTTCCTCAACAAAGCCTATACTCCTGATCAGTATTCCTCCTACCTTGTCAGCAGTTTCACAAGTTTTATCAAGGTAATTAATATAGGAATATCTTCTGTTTCATAGGGTTAATTACCAAAAATACCCTTGAATTTAGTCTAATTACAAAGATATTCAACTATCTTTCGAAATTGCAAATACCTCTTTACATTTGTTTCTGTTTTACGAATTACACTCTCAACAGACAGCAGCAGTAGGGTTTGTTAAAAAAAGGGTTAATTACGAAAAATACCCTTGAGGTTTGACCTAATTACAAAAAAACCCAGCTAGCTTTCAAAATTACAAAAGATACCCCGAGGTTTTATTTTGTCTAACATAAACCCTTCATAAGCAAAAAATATTTTAAATCCCCTTTCATATTTATAAAAATATTGCAGTTTACCCCTTAATTTTAACACTGAATCAAACCTCAGGGGTACTTTTTGTAATTTTAGAAGTTAGCTGGATTTTTTTGTAATTAGGCCAAACCTCAGGGGTACTTTTTTTAATTATCCCAAAAAAATATAAATCTCAGTGGGGTGTTTGCAATTTAGAAGTATAATTGTTTTTCTTGTAATTAGACCAAACATCATGGGTAGTTTTGTAATTTTTTTATATATATTCAAGAAAATTACAAAAACAAATCTCCTTGAGGTTTGATTATGTATTACACTTTCGATTTTACCCCCTTGATAAGCAAAAATATTTCAAACATCGAGGTTTGAGCTAATAACAAAAAAGTCCATAGATTTTTGAAAATTACAAAAATCTCCTTTAGGTTTGATTATATATTACACTTTACCCCCCAGCAAAAACATTTCAAACGCCCTATTTACGTTAGTAAAATTATTGCAGTTACCCCTTATATTTAAGACAGAATCAAACATTAGGGCTTTTTTGTAATTACCCCAAACCTCAGGGGTAATTTTTGTAATTATTTCTTTTCAAATAGTAAACCAATTTTTGCACATCATTGAAAGACAAAAAAAGTTCTTACATGTTTGCTGTCATGATTTTGAACAGAACTTGTATGGCTTGGGAGCTAGGAGAATTGGAGTTACTTCACTTCCACCACTAGGTTGTCTTCCTGCAGCAAGAACACTATTCGGCTATCACGAAAGCGGCTGTGTCGCAAGGCTCAACACCGATGCTCAACAGTTCAATAAGAAGATCAACGCTGCCACAACACAGCTGCAGAAACAGCTTCCAGGCCTCAAGATGGTCGTTTTCGACGTCTTCAAACCCCTCTACGACATCGTTGCAGATCCTAAGAAAAATGGTAATATTCAAATTAACGTCTCCCCATAAACTTATAGGCGAAAATGCAAAATTCGTCCTGTAACTCTGTGGCAATCACAAAAAGGTCGCGTAAAATCACATTTTACAAAAAGTCCTAACTATAGAAAGTTAGTGATTTTGGTCCTGTAAAATACACAATTTGCAAAACAGTCCTGTGACTGTATGAAAATCTCAATTTTCACCATATTTCAATCACCTGTAGTTCCAAATTTCCGGTAAAATTAGGACCAGAATTGAAATTTCCATACAGTTACAGGACTATTTTGCAAACCGTGCATTTTGCAACATAAAAATTGAGTAGGACTGTTTTTCTACCACTCTATAGTTACATGACTAATTTTACAATTTTACAAACTTATACCATGTACAAATAATAGGAATAACTACAAAAACCACCTCTGAAGTTTAGTCTAATCACAAAAAGCTCCAATTTTGAAAGATAACTGGGTTTTTAAGTAATTAGACTAAACTTCAGAGTAATAATAACATGTACTAATAATAACTGCCTGTGTTTGTTTCTGTTATCATAGGCTTTACAGAAGCAACAAAAGGTTGTTGTGGGACAGGAACAATAGAGACAACTTCATTATTGTGCAATCCAAAGTCAATAGGGACTTGTCCTAATGCAACTCAGTATGTGTTTTGGGACAGTGTGCATCCATCTCAGGCTGCTAACCAAATTCTTGCTGATAGTCTGATTATCCAAGGGATTGCTCTTATTTCATGATCCACCATATTTCTATAATTTCTATTATGTACAAGGTCTATAGGAAGTTACTTCCTTTAAGGCTTTGCTTTCCTTTGTTTGTTTTTTTTCATATTTTCTTGAATTTGTCTTTTTACAGTGTGAAAATGGGTAAGCTTGTGAGCAGTTGGTTATTTGTTGTCCTAATAAAGGCAACCTTATATTGATATAGTGAAAAAGCTTATAGTTTGCTAATCTCTTCTACTTTCATGTCCCAAATACAAAACCAAGAAGCACATCAATCTTAGACTTAATTATTTTTTTCCACCTAGAAGTTCGGAATCACTTTTTTTTAGAGTTTGCAAACACTTCCTAAGTGCATCTGGTCTTTAACAGATACAAAATTTATTCCCTACTCCACAAACAACCTTGTGCAATGTATATCTTATGCAAATGGATACACATTGGTAACGAATCCAAAAATATAAAGAACGACTCGGTTTTGTAACTGGGACCTGAATTTTAAGTTGAAACTTTGATATTAATCATTTTCTTTCAGGAAAATAACCAAGTCATACATTTTCAAAACTACGTGTATCTTTAGTTTTGACACTGTTTAGTTGAGCTTATAAGTTCTTCAAAATATCTTATAACATGTTTGAGAGCTTATTAGTTCTCTAAAATTGTTCGGTAAAAAAAAAGGATTTTATAAGCTACCAGAATAAGATATTAGGATTTAGGGGCATGTAAGTTATTTCTAAAAAAGGTGGGCATCCCAACTTATTTTCAAAATAAGATCTTATTTTAACAACTTGCTTTGATTTTGACCAGTTTAATTACCAAATTATCGTTACTATCATCTTATAAGCTCCACCATTTTATTTTATCCAAACACAACAACTTAATTTCAAAATAAAATCTAACATATTATAAGATGTAGGAGCCTATAAGACCTTTTAAATAAGCTTATTAGCCAAACACCCATAAAGATTTAATGGGGAAAAGAAAGCTGACACATCAACTAAGAAAAATATGACTTTACCAAACAAAATCCAGTGCCATTAGCATCAGTTTAGAGTCCTACAAAATTGTATCAATGATACATCAGAAAGCATCAACAATGATATACAAATGCTCTACACAAGGTCTTCTATTCATTGGCAGATGAAAAACTATCTACAAGTTAGAAACTAGCATAGACCATGTGGTTTCAGAGATTAGTAATGCTAGCAGCAGAAAGAGTGAATTTTGAAAGCATCGAAATTATCTGAAATGATTTCCTCCTCTAAACTTGAACTTCTTTCCTCAATGTACACCACCAAGAATCTCGGTGGAGCTCAGTAACCTCTGAGGTTCATACTTTGTCGTATCCAACTGCACCCCATTTCCACTTGATGCATACACGGGATGCCAAAACTAAGAAACAAGGCAGTATTCAGTGAATTGGAATTAGTAGCTGATCTTTTTTACTAATTTCACATTGTATTTCTAAATATAACAGAAAATTGTTCATTCTTTGAGGTAGTAATCACAGACCTGATAATTCTGAACGAGAGGTTGACGCATATGACAAGGCATTATCTTGTAAATCTGTGGACATGATCTCTTTAAAGAAGTTTTCATAGTACCTGCAGGCCCTTTACATAACTCCTTCACATCCCCATTAGTAATCTTGTTTTGTGATCTGTTAGGTTGTATTTGACCCTTCCCGATTTCAACACACCTATCTTGTCCATACACATCCCAAGATTGCATAGGCTGTAGATAAAATAGATGATTTTTAACGACAAGAACATCAGGAAAATTCTAACCCGAATTACAATATTCTAACGTGGTATCTTTATAGAAAATTATAAAAATGCAGGTTAAAAAAAACAATAATTAGAGAATAAAAGATACGTACCGAGTATTGTTTCATACGGTCCTTTGTATTCCAAAGCAGTGTTTGTTTCAGAGGGATCTACAATTGTGAAATCCAAAATCATGCAAGGGCTTAAACACTAAATTATGAGGAAACCAGATTTATCGGTTATAATTTTCTTACAAATGCATAGACGACGCCCAAGTTCTGAGCTTGAAATGGATCATATGAACTGAACGGTCTAACATAATTTTGATGTGAAATAGGATACCATGGACTAGGATATTTGGTAGGAATTGGATAACTGAAGTTAGGATAGTTGCACTGACGTGGCTGACGGGTAGAAGTATAAATCGGCTGAACTGGGATTTGTGCATAAGACTTCTCCAGCTTGCGAGTTTGTTGTGCTTTAGGCCGTGCCAATGCCAAATACAGAGTCTTTCCTTCAAATTCAGCTCCTATGCGGCAAAAAAGTTGTAAAAATGAAACTCTAATTCGGAAAATCAAGTGATCTGAAAAATACTTCAAAACAAGAATAGAGAGGAGATTTTTCGTACCAACTAATGAATACAAAGCATTCATTGCCTCCTCTGGGCATGAAAAGTGTACAAAGCCAAACCCTCTGCTAACTCCGTCCCCATTGCGGACCACTTCAGCTGAAGTTACTTTTCCATAACAACTGAAGAGTTCTACCAACTTTTTTCATCAACTGATGCATCAAGATTCTTCACATACAAATTTGAAGTATTTCGTCTAAATTGCTTTTTAGCTTTCTTCCAAGCTCTACCCACGAAGAGATTCTTTGATCCTAAATCACAGAAGATTTACCAACAAGTTCAAGCAATCCAAGCTTTGGAAGTAAAGGGCAAATGAAAAAACAATCACTGTTTTCAAAACTAGCTGAAAAAAAAAAAACAGAATATTTACCAATAAGTTGTCGATTCATGACCTCCATGGCGTTTTTAGCCGCTTCATGTGAATCAAAGTTAACAAAGCCAAACCCTTTTGATTTCCCCTTGTCATCTTTTATTATGACAACACTAGTGACCTTCCCGTGTTCTGAAAACTTATCTTTGAGGATGTCCTCTGTGATGGTTTCGTCTAGATTTTTAACAAACAGGCTTCTGAATGATCTCTCAATCTTTTTGCGAAATTTGCAGACATATCTGATAGAGACAATACATATTATATGTATGTGTACATACATTACTGCATCCAAACATATACAGAGCTAAAGGAGATAATGAAACAAAATATAATGAAACAAATTTAATAATTATGTCAAACATGAAGCTGAAAAAACATACTACCAAGAATAATGAGACCGAACAGAGCAAAGGAAAGCTATAATATAGATGGATTATAAATATTAAGTGCTTGCTTGGGAGCACTTTTGAGATGGACTTTTGGATCTAAAAGTCCATTTCAAAAATATTTGATGTTTGGTGATTAATTTAGAATGGACTTTTGGATAAGTCACTCCTCCAAAAAGTCCATTCCAGAGAAGTTACAATTGGAAAATTTTGAAAAGTCACTTATTACGAAGTCCATTTACTAAATGAACTTTTGCATAAGTGCTTCCAAACATGCACTAAAACATTTAAGAGAAGACTACAAAAGTGCATACATTATCTCTCGACTGTGCAGTTTCTTTATTCTGATCTCTAGACCTCTTTTTGGACGATACAACAGCTCAGAATCTTCTATTCTTTTGTTAATAACCGATTACAGGTTATATTTACTTTTGCAAATTATGAACCTCAATCATTCTTAGTCATAATGTGGAATTGCCATATATCTTCCTCAGAATAATCAATTAAGTCGACAAAAGAGTGTTACGCAATCAGAAGAACTAATGCAATGCACGTCTCTTTAAATTCTGAACTATTCCAAATTGAGGTCTTTATGTTTAGAATCATAGATTTCAAATATCTCAAGTTCGAGCTCATTGCTTACTCAAATTGTAGATTTCAAACAAATCCGACTTTTCTGAAATTCCATGAATCAATGATTGGGTTAAATAGGACAATTTATTGAGGATAATGTAGAGGAGTCACATTATAGAAAGTTTCAACGCTCATTTCTTGATCAATTGCTCGATATGTATCGCATCAAATTAATATTTTAGAATCTATGAACTACAGTGCAATACACACAAGCAGCAGAAAAATTCTAAAAGGACTAAATTTGTAATTATACCATCTTTTCATTTTGATGTGATATGCAATTCATAGAGGATTTAGGAGTCAAACTTTAGTCCCCCACAACGTAGATTCAGGAAAAGAAGGAAGTGGAAAGTGTAAGCCGTGCAACAAACCTTCAGAACCTTACAACTGATGAAGTGCAGAAAATAATTTCTCGCATGGTCATAAAAGTTCAATAAACAAGAAAAATAAATGGATAGAAAAGAGTAGACTCACAACTTCTTGCCTTCAAGCACAGTATCATGAAGAGCATTGACAGCTGCCATGGCCGAATCCTCTGAATCAAATTGAACAAACCCAAAACCCCTACTGATCCCTTTTTCCTCAACAACTTTGCAAGAAAGTATTGTTCCATATTTGGAGAAAATCTCTTGCAACCGAGAACTTGTGATTGATTCGTGAAGATTCTTCACGAAGAGATTCCCAATGCTATTCTTTCTTGTAATAGGGTCTCTCTGACACCACATAACCCTCATAGATTTACCCTTCAATATAGTGTGGTTCAGGCTTTTTAAAGCAGCAGAAGCTGAAACAAAAAAAACAAGAGTATTCATGAGAGACGTGACTTATATTGCGGCATAAAATACTTATATTGTGACCTAAAGCGAAGAGAAAAAGACAATGTGTCATATCAAGAGAAACTGAAGCTCAGAAACTTGATAATGATGAGCCCAAAGCAAATAAAATTCGGTGGTGGAAAGATTTAAAAAACGCAGCAAAAATTATCAAGGTCACCACTTAGCGAATGTCGTTAACTGGCCTATTAAGTACCTTCCAGTACCAGGGTTTTTCCAGATTCAATATTTAGTGGATTCAAAACCAAATAAATGAAGAACATTAGAGGAAAATGACACTTCTTGAATTTTTTTCACCAATAATATATAGTAGAAGCTAGACTTGGGAAGAAGCTATTAAACAAGACATGTTATATCTAGAAATAAATGAAAATATGGCTTATGACCGTAAACAATGGCGCGATATGATCCGTATAGCCGACCCCACATAGTGGGATTAAGGCTTAGTTTGTTGTTGTTTAATATATAGTAGAAGCTGGAATACATGCACAAATGTGTGATATAAGTCATACATAAAAGGAGCAATGGTTCTTGGATTGGAAAAGCATAACAAAGACAAAAATCAAAACCCTATTCTCTGACCCTCCAAATATAGCACCATGGAAGCAAAATTCAGCATTCAAGAACATAAATAAATTAACAGGCAATTAAACCCCCAAAAGGCCAACTCCATAGTCAAGAACTCAAAAACCTGAATAAATAAAAAAAAATAGATGAGTTAACCCTTTTCTTCACAGTTCACACTTCTCATTACCAAGAAACAATGTTCTTCAAAAAACCCACAAATCATAAACAAAATAATCACAGAACAGAAAGCACACACACTCCCAACTCCATAGTCAAGAACTCGCATTTCATTACTAAATTACTCAAGAAAATTGGGGAAAACAGAGAAGAAAAAATTAAAAAGGAGCACCCGAATAACCATAAAAATCCAAGTTCATCAAAACCCATATCCCACAATCCAAAAGCAGATAAAAATATTAGTTCAAACAACCACCATCAGACTTGTGCTTAACGGACTACGCAAATGTACCATGACAATGAAACCAGAAGTTGACGTAAGCATAGCAGAGGGACTTGGCGGACTGGTTGTCACGGCAGAGACGGACAGAAAGCACGGGGCCCACCCGTCCAAAAGTCTCAACGAGGTCCGTCTCTGTAACTTCAGGGTGGAGATCACCCACGTACAGTGAGGTTCTTGGCATAGAATCATTCGCCGCCATTTTCTTCACTTTCTGTGAGAGAGAGAGAGAGAGAGAGAGAGAGAGAGAGACTATGGAAATTTGAAGCTAATTTCATTTCATTTAAACAAGTCTCTCTCTGCGTGAGAGTTCGTTTTAACTGTCACGTTTTCTCAGAGGGTGGTACGGCGTCGTATGGCAGTGGTTTGACAGTATTCTGAAGTGCTGCCAACTCTTAATAACAAAAACGACCCATGAGGTTTAGCTTGATTACAAAAAAAATCCAATTATCTTTCCAAATTACAAATTATCCCTTAATATTTATTTCTATCTAACAAATTGCACCCTCACTGGCAGAGTATTTGTATGAGGTAAAAACAAACCTTATAGGTGTTCGTAACAACACTTTAAAGGGGTATTTGTGATTTGTCTAAATTATTTATATGATCCACTAACTTATGTCGAAATGCACTTTCGTCTACTAATTAGACGAAATTTAAGGGTGTGGCAAAATAAGACACTAACTTCTAAGTTGTTGCACATTGAGTCCAATATTTGTCGGAATCGCGAAATCAACCAAAATTCCTCCAAAGTCTTATGGATTTCAATCCCTCCGGCCAATTTTAACATTGGCATGTTGTTATTCTCTTTTCTTTTTAATTTCCACATGGACGAGCTGGAATACCCAAAATGTGGAAGCAATTTCGGTTGATTTCGCAATTGCCAATAACAATTGGACTCAATGTGCAAAAACTTAGAAGTTAGTGTCCATTTTGCCCACCTCCTTGAATTAAATTAGTGGACGAAAGTACAAACCTTGTAATTTTGAAAGATGATCGGAGTTTTCGTAATTAGGCTAAAATTGTAATTATCCCCAAATACTATTTGAACATTGTTTTCTTTACAATATCTTTCTTCTTCTATATTGGTTTCCAAACACCAGTAAAATTTTACATATGTGGACTTACTGTGACAATCACTCAGCTATACAAAGACCCCAACTAGCTACAAACCCTAACTATCCAGATCACCTCTCTTGTGCCATAACGATCCTAACACCAATTCCATTTTCTACTGTTCTAATTGGGATTGTAAAGGGGGCAAATAAATCAACTCAGAAAGAGCTATACGAGGCCGATCTTCTGCGAAACAATGATTTCGGATGAGAGTTCTTAAGGGCCTCGGCATATTTCACCAGTTCCGTTTTCGCTGCATTTTCACCATCTTGATGAGGCCGAATGCGCGGGGATGAATTATCATCATACCCCATTATCGAATCAATACTTCTGAATATACTCAGGCTAAGAGATCCATCATCACTGTTTTCCCCAGTAGTACTCTTTCGACCGTGCGAAAAAGATCTCTGGATATCGATGGAATTTGCAGACGAGACCCTGGATAAAGTTCTTGTTGTCTTTATGACCCCATCTGCTGAGATGCCTGGATGAGAATTACTAGAATGTCTGCTCATTACAATGTCATTGTCACAACACGGCGGTGTCTGAATATGGTGGTGATTGTCTTTTCCTCGCAATAGCTTCATTAACTTCGCAAAGACTTTCGTTTTGCTCGAATGGTTCGTTTTGTTAGCTGACAAATTATCCATCGGGAAATCATCGGGTTCGCAAGAATCTGTAAAAAAAGAAGCCTGGGAAGTAGACCACTCGTCGTCACAATCGAAATCGCTTATATTCAACACCTTGTCCCCAGAGCCTTCTTTGTTAGCGTATTCGAGTATGAGCTGTTTGGCTTTCTTTTCCGATTTGGGGCTTAACGTTTTGCTCAGGTCCCTAGCGATGGTTTCTCCAGGGCCAGGCTGGTAATTTCTCATCTCGTAGCGCAAGCAAGCATTTATCCATCGGAGGTAGACGAGCTCTTCGATATCCGTGCACCTATCAGCTTGGAGTTGCTCGATTTCCTTTCTTAAATCTTCGTTTTGCTGTCTTAAAAGATGACTCTCTTCTTTAAGGGCTTGTATCTGATTGAAATAACAAATAAATTCATGTAGAACACTTGATCAATAAAAGGAAGGGTCGATTACAAAAATGGGTAATTACAAAAACACCCCTAAGATTTGGGTAATTAAAAAAAAATCCAGATATGTTTCAAAACTACAAAAAATATTCTCAGGTTTGATTCTGTCTTAAACTTAAGAGTTAAGAGTATAGCTTAAGTAACATGTCTGACTTCTCATCCTTCCTACCTATCAGAGATCAATGGAAAGTCCGTTATAGAAGAGCATGCATCATCTGCTTAATGAAATGGGTAATTGTAATATTTTTATAAATATTAGGAGAGGGTTTGAAATGTTTTTTGCTTGATAAATGTAACAAGGTATCAAACCTCAAGGGGGTTTTTGTAATTAGCCCGAACCTCAAGGGGTTTTTTGTCATTAGCCCGAACCTCAAGGGATTTTTGTAATTAGCCCGAACCTCACTACAAAAAAAAACTCCATTATTTCAAAATTACAAATACCCCCTTGACATTTGTTTCTATTTTGCAATTTCACCCTCAATAAGGGGGTATTTGTCAAGAAAATATAAACCCCAGGCGGATGTTGTGTATTTGTAATTTTGAAAGAAAATTGGGTTTTTTGTAACTAGGTAAAACCTCAAAGACAGTTTCTGTAATTATCCGTAAAAGGAAATCAAAACATCATGAACAAAGGATTACCTCTAAATCAGTTGAAGCAAGCATTTGTACACACTCCAATTTCTGAGCCAACTCAGAATTTTCCAGTTTTAGACTCTCATTAGATTTCTTCATCTCCTCTAACTCCTCTTCCAATTCCTTCATTTTCCGTAGCTGCATTTTCACATCTCGGTCTATTTCAACACCATTTTTTTCCTCGTCCTGCAGCTTCATCACTCTTTCTTGAAGGTATAAAAGTTGCTCCCTATTCTGTTCGGCTTCAGACATAAGTTTCTTTCTTAGCAATTTTATCTTAGCTTTTGCAGCTTCAAGCTCCGTCACAAGTTTTTCATAATCAACCACTTGTGCCTCTAATCTTCTGTTATCCGACTGCAAGGACTCAATTTTTAAGTTATAAAGTTTCGCCTCCATGTTGTGTATTCTTAGCCGGTTTTGAAGCTCCATCACGGCCGTTTCTTGCTCTTTAAGGCCATAATACTCAAGCAATTGAATTTCGAGAAGCCTCTCTCTTTCTTCGAGAATTCTAACCTTATTCCTTAGGCTCTTTATCTCTAAGTCACGTTCCTCGTGTTCAGCACGTTCGTTTATGAGGTGATCAACCTCTGCGAAGAGAAAATTATCTCTGTCTTGACTGCATCTATCACTTGATGAGAGATCACTCATGGAATTCTGAGACGAAACTCTCATGACAGATAAATCCTGCAAGAAAGACAAAAACAATATTTATTTCATGAAAGGGAAAGTTTTGTTTTTGTATTAATCAACTGAAAGGGGAAACAGCATGATGATGAGGATTAAAAGCAATTCAATCAGATTGGTTCTACTAATTTTAGAAAAATAATTTGGCAGTGTAAGCTAGTTTTTGTCATTTGGCTTCACAATTATTATCACAAACATATAAAAATTAAGGGATAACTACAAAAACTACCCCCGAGGTTTGAGCTAATAACAAAAAACCCAGAGGTTTTCGAAAATTAAAAACAAAAAATTGAGGTTTAATTCTATATTACACTTTACCCCATCATAAGTAAAAACATTTCAAACACCCCATTTACATTTGTAAAAATATTACACTATCCCCTTACATTTAAGGCAAAATCAAACCTCAAGGTTTTTTTTTTTTTTGTAATTTTGAAACTTCTTTGAGTTTTCTTTGTAATTACCCCAAACCTCAGGGGTAGGCGGGTAGTTCTTGTAATTATCCTTTAATTTTTTTTTTTAATAAGTTGGGAGTACTGGTTGGAGGGGGGCGGAGGGGATAAATTCAAAGAAACTGAAAGATACTGGGTTCGAACCCCGGTTATTATACCCTTATAAAGTTATAAGGTGAGCAATACCACTTGAGCTACAAGCTCGTGGTTGTAATTATCTCTTATTTAAAATAAAGACCGACTCCAATGAAATCTTAACAACAAGAACAAAGATACCATATCGGATCACTCTCAAGTCTCATCCATCACCCCATATTCCAGAAAAAAATACGTCCAACGAGCAAGATGAATCAACACACAGTATCAGTAAGATTACTTGTTTACTAATCCAGAAAATAACTTATTCATATAGTATCAACTAAGATTAAACCATATATACAAGTTTAATCACCCCATAATCCAGAAAAAATATCTCCAATCAGCAAAATAAGAATCAACACACAGTATCACTAAGATTACTTGTTTACTAATCCAGAAAAGAACTTATTTGTATAGTATCAACTACAATTAAACCATATATACAAGTTTAATGAAAAGAAAACCAATATTCTTAAGGAACAATCTAATTATCATCTATGATACCTGCAAATCACGAGCATCTTCCCCGAGCTCACCACTTTCCCCTCTTGAATCAACCTGATTGTCCTTACCTGTAAATCAAAACATACCAAAAATTAATAATAAATAATATATAATCAATTTCCAAAAAAAGAAATTAGCAGCTGTAGACAAATTAATAAGCGAAACAAATCTAACCTGGAGGTTTAGGGGTTTAATTTTTTTGTTTCTGAAAAAGGTATAGGCAATCCCACCAAGTGAAAAAGCCAAAACAACCCCAAATTTGAAAAGCACAGGGGTTATGGGATTATCCTTTTTCTCTTTCACCGCCATTTTCAAACAACAGTAACTCGGACTTCAATTTTTCAATCATTTACAAGATCATATACTTTTATGACCTAAACTCTTCTCCTTCTTCATCCTCTTCCATCTGAAACATCAAAAATTAGGTATGATCACAAAACCCATTTCGAAAAGAAAAATAAAAAACAGTGAATCTCAATCGAAACACTCTATTCAATAATCCCAAACAAAATTAGCCCAAAAAAACAAACTAAAGGGACTTACAGATGGAGCAAGAAATCTGCTGAGCGGCTATTTGATTTTGAATTTTTGTTGTGTCTCAAATGGAGTATCAATTTTGTGTTTGTTTATGTTACTTTTTGGCTTCATTAGTTGAAAAACCATTAAAAAGTTGAAACTGTTGCGTATGAGCAACCTTTATTTAATTATTCGGTTTTAGGTGGCTTTAACATGCAGACCTACTAATTTTTTCAAATTGAGTTGGCCCATTGCCAAAGACAATGGCCATCAAATATTTGTCTTATGTCACATTAAAGTAATATCTTTTGTGAATAAAATATTTAAATTTTTAAACGGAGTGATTATTTGCTTTTCATTTCAAAACTTTTTTATGAAATAAAGACAAAAACTTATTTTAAGAAAATAAGAATGAATTCCTAAATGGGATCAATTTTGTGCTCCAATGGTTAAGACTATTTGTGTAGTCATGATAATTGACTCGGGTTCGATCTCATACAAATGCATTTATCCCCCTCCCCATTGTACAAAAAAAAAAGAATGATCACATTATTGTTTCACCTGCTTCGTTTTTTTTAATAAGTTGGGAGTAGTGAAGATAAATTTCAAAGAAAGTGAAAAATACATGGTTCAAACTTAGGTCAATACATTTACAAAGAATGAGAGATATCACTTGAGCTACAAGCTCATGGTTGTTTTATTTGCTTCATAATTGAAAAGGTTTTATAATGGGAAAATACTTTAGGGTGCATTTGGATGGAGAGATTTGGAAGGGGATTTGAGATTAGAGATTTGAAATACTTAGCTAAATTCACACTCATGATTGACATATAAACAGTGTTCTGAAAATCCCCCTAGGCCTAGGCGCTAAGCGGACACCAGGCGCCCGGATTTTTGCCTAATCGGTCAGCCTAGGCGATCCTAGGATTAGGCGAGGCCTAGGCGGGGTCTAGGCGGGCTATATGTTTTTTTTTCCTATGCGCTAGGCCCCCCGCTGTCCGACTAGCGCCTAGCGCTTTTTAGAACACTGCATATAAATCCAAATCAATGGATTTCAAATCCATTTTTAAGTTTTAGTTAATTTTCAAAGGATTTTAAATCCCTCCCAAAACCTGGTCATTTGAAATCCATTCTTTTTTCCCTCTTTTATACACTTGCATATTCACACACACACTTACACACACTGCACATATACTTACAGACACTATACGCATTTACACACACACGCTATACACATTAAACACACTTACACACACTGCACACATTTACTCATTTGTTAAATATCAATTAAGAAAATCAATATTTTTTTATCAAAATTTTACAACAAATACTTTTAAATAAAGATTACCTTACTTTTCTTTTATTTTGCAATTCCCTTTCTTTACTTGTCAGTTGTCAGTTGTCAGTTGTCAGTTTAATTAATTTGGAAATTGAATGGCATTATTAGAGAGGCCTGTCAGTTTCGCACTAGTAACATTTTAATAAATAACTCTTTCATGGTGCATTAGAAATTTGGAATAGTTGACAGGGAGACAATTATCAAGTTTAGACGCCATAATAATAGTATCTTGTTCCAATTTAACGTTCTATTGGTGTTGCGGATTAATTATTATTTTTAATTAAAATTATTGATTTGTATACTATTAAAAAAATATAAATTACTAGAAAAAGGAAAAGAAATATTGGTATCTCTAGGATACAAATTATTACAATTAACAGCTCCATATGATATAGCTATTCACTTTGATAGTTTATTGTCAATTGGAGAATTTTCAAATTTTTATATACATTAGATCAAGAAAATTTGCAAAATTAAATAGAGAAGAATAAGTGGCCACGTGCATTAAGCATATACAACAAGATTAGGGGATGGAATCTCTATTCCACTTTCCCTATTTCACTTCTATTCCATCAGTATTGGATGAAATACACGCAGTGTCAAGATGATGTCACATGATGTCACAATTGTACATTTGTCAATCATCCAACATATGGAATAGAGAGTGGAATAGGAAAAGTGGAATAGGAGATCTCAAACCCAAGATTAGAACCTAAAAACATAGGTCACATCCCAACTAAGTACATGATAAATGCAAAGAGGCATTCACATGTATGCCAATCCAAAATCTAAGTCTAGAAGCTTGTATGACCTTTAACATTTTTTTTTTTAAAATTCAAACGGAAACTTTCATTACTAGAGTAGATCGAATCGCAATTCATTACGATAAAAAGAGGAAAAGGATCTCCACTCTTGGACACCGCATACGAATAAGTTGCTCGTGCTAACACGTGAGCTATTCGTTGATCTTTTAATAAAAACACACGACACTTTAGGAAGATCTAATAAAAGTTCTACATTCACGAATAATATCATCAAAGTAAGAGTTCTCCACATCGCCTTTTCCTCATAATGCTTTAATCACCAAAAGCGAATCTGTTTCCAAACATACACATGAATGAGCCCAATTGCACTTCACCAACTCAATAATAATAACAATAACAATAATAATGATAAAAAGGAAGATCACCTTGATCTTCTATGTAAAATATTGAGATTGTACCAATATTTTTTATGTTAGAAATATACAGGATCCTAATTGATTAAGTTGCATCTTGAATAGTAGAGATATTAGACGTTTCATGCGAGATAATAGATGCCAAGGTATAAATTGTGTACAATCATCGCTCACGCCGCAACAAATAAGGCAAATTTAATATGCATGTTATGCTTTATTTAATTGAATAATAATATATTGTCTTCTCAATAAATGAATTGAATTACCATAAAGATGAATAATGAATCCCTAATTAAAACTAAAAAATTATATAAAAAATACAAAATTACTACACCATTCAATACCGAATTATTCAAGAAATAAAAATACCCCAAAACAAATATATCAAAAAGTAAAATCATCTAATAATGTTGCAAAATGTAACAAATAATGAGTTCTCTTTAGTTCTCCTATAAAGAATCCAATTTACAGTTATTGTCAATTATATGTCGTTGCACGAGTCACGTATAGCGAGAGTTTGAAAATATTAGTTTCTCACGTCGATAAAATAAAAGCAAACAGATTTAATTGTGTTGTAATTGGGCCAATTCCAAAGAAAAGTACATGCCCTTTTAAAAAAAGGAGAAGACAAAGTTGGTTTTCTTTCCTTTTCTTTTTAATGTAAATTTAATATTTATAGCTTTGACAAGAAATATTTAAATCGGGGATCAACTTTGTGCTCCAATGGTTAAGACGTGTGTTGTAATGATAAATGACCCGGGTTCGATCCCATACGAGTATATCCCCAAATCGAGGATTAATTAAATATAGGGATAATTTCATTTTTGGTACCCAAACTATATCTACTTTTTGTTTTTAGTACCTATTGTTCCGATCTCATCGTAACTAGTACCCGGTGTTTTCATTTTAATCACTTCCACCAACTGTTAAATTTCCGTTAAAAACTAGCGGATGACTCATTGTAGAGCGGTGAAGAGGTGAAACGGGGAGTTAATCACTTTTATTTTCCGATTTAGAAGGTTGACTATTAAATTAAAGTTTAGTTATCTTATAGAACCATTAAGAATAATATAAATTATATTTTGAATTCATAATTGATATAATTATCTTTTAGCACTTAATGAACAGTTTTAATTAATATAATTCAATAATAATTTAAATTTTAATTAATAATCTAATTAATAATTAATTGAGAAATACCTTTGATTATCTCAAAAAGCATCAAATAGCGAGAAATTTCAAAATTAATTATTTAAAAAATAATAAACATATCCTTTTTTATTTTAAATTGATTTATCTTAATATATTTAACTTAAACAATCTATAATGTTTTTTGTATTTCTAATTAACAAAGTGCATTTGACATTTGACTATTAACTTTAATTAATATGATCATACTTTTTTTGTAGTTTATTAATATGATCATACTTTATAAATTGAAATTTAATTTATTCATCTTGAAAATTATTTATGACAGATAAAAAATCTAAATATTACTTTTATCTCAATTAAATAAAAGAGTCTACTTTTTTTGGAGAGAAAATCTCAAACTTGTTTCATACCCTGCGGATGGAATGTCGTGATTAGCATATATATAGGGATTGGTTCAAATGAGACCAATCCTTTACGTTAGTCCATAAGAACACTTATGGACTCTTGATTTAAAATTTTGGATGGTGTAGATCATTTTAGTTAATTTAGGCATATAAGGGTATAATTGTACTTTTATATTTAATTAGTTATGGTAATTGGACGCTTATTATCTATTTTTAAGGAAACATAATCTTACATTTTCGATTTCCGATTTTAAGGGAGGAAAAATCATCAACTTCAAGCGTTTCTTTCAAAATTGATAATTCTTTCAACCATATTTGTGAACAGTCGTTTTATTATATACTTAGTTTAGTCGACTTGTATACTTAGTCATGTTTTATTGTATATTTAGTTCAGTGGATTTGTATACTTGGACTCAAAATGATTAAAAATGAAAACATCGGGTACTAATTCTGATGATGTTAGAACAATGGGTACCAAAAGCAAAAAGTAGGTATAGTTTGGGTACAAAAAATGAAATTATCCCTTAAATATACCTAAACAGAAAATATCACCTATATACTTTTATAAACAATATTTTAAAATTATATTCAATACTAAATTATATGATTTTAAAGTCTATATAACACTATAATTTGAAATAGAAGATCTTGAATATTTAAAATCGGCTCCACTCAAAATGGACCACTGCCAATTAAATTTTATTATATTTCTGGTATTTTATTATTTTTATAAACAAAACGTGGATTATTTGTGTATGTTTTTACTTTTACTATGGATCGTTAAATTGCCAAAAGGTAACCATTCATTTAATTATTTTCCCATTTATCATTTGGGTGGCGCTATTGGCACCCCCAAATTTGATGAGTACACCCACTTTCTAAAATTTCAAAATGTCATTAAGTCAAAAGACTATAATACACTTACTAAAAAGCCAAGTTCTAAATACACCTCCAATCTCTAAATACACCCACATCATTCATTACAATTAAATCTACTAAAACACACACACCCACATCCTTCAACCTACATTCTTCTTCTTCTTATTCTTCTTTCTTGAGAAAAGCTTAAACCTTGTTCTTATAAACCCTAGTTTTTTCGACACCAACACAACAACTTAAATGGACAACAAAGATTTGATTCCTCCAAATATTGTAAGTATCTTCTTGTTATCACCAAAATTATGTAATTTATCCACTTTTACCGCTCGATATTTCATTGCACCATTGTTTTCCGCCCGATTGGCACGATCAACAACATGGCACGATCATCACGCGATCGTCCCGCGTTACATGGCAATATGGCACGATCACATGTTCAATGATCGTGCCATATCGCGCCATATTGCCATGTGACACGATCAAGGTGGAACGATCATAGTCATGATCGTGCCATTTTGGCGCTTTGTTTTTTTTTTCTTGTTGATTTTGTTTTAATAGGGTATGGCCTCGTTGCTCACGGAAAATAGTGTTGTTTGTTCTCCCAAGAATGATGAGAATGTTGAAGAGCTTGGTATTGTTACCGATTACACACACGTATTCACGATTATGAGTTATTTGTTTCTTGGGATAAATTATTTGATTGGGTGCGTGAGAGAGGACATGAGCACGGCATGGTAATTGTAATAAGTAGGTCGGATAGTGGTCAAGGAAAGAAAAGACCTCGGATATTTTTGTCTTGTGAACGGAGTGGGCATTACCGTGATTCAAAAAAAGACTAGAGATGTCGAACAAAATGATGCTAAGAAATTTGAAAAAAGTCTCTAAGAGAGAATCTCGAACTAAGAAATGTGGTTGCCCATTTCGTTTGAGGGGCCTCGGCAAGTAACAATTGAAGGATAATGGTCACTAAATGTTGAATGTGGTGTGCATAATAATCCAAATGCACAATATTTGGAGGGTCACTCTTTTGCCGGTCGATTATCAAGAAGTGAGGAAGAATATGTGTTGGATATGTCACATGGCAATACTCGGCCGAAGGACATTTTGTTTGGCCTACAAAATAAGTTTCAAGATAATAAGTCCAACATACGGACTATCTACAATGCATGTATGAAGAATAGAGTTGTCGGCGTGATGGTCAATCTCAAATGCAACAACTTATGCATAAATTGAAGGAGCATGGATATTTCTATCATCATGACGTTGCGAGACGAGTAACACCGTGAAGGATATATTCTTTGCTCACCCTACAAGCGTTGAGTTGTTGCGTGCTTTTTCCGAGTGTCATTTTTATGGATTGCACATACAAAACTAATAGGTACAAGTTACATTTGTTGGAGATTGTTGGTGTGACATCGACACATATGACATTTTGTATTGCGCTTGCTTATATGGAGTACGAGGGAAGATAATTACATATGGGCTTGCTCACATAAAATCATTGATGGACCCATCTTCCCCGCCAAATGTGATTATTACTGATAGAGAATTAGCTCTAATGAATGCAATAGAGACAACATTTCCCACTTCGAGACATTTTCTCCGTCGGTGGCACATTAGTAGGAACATTTTGGCAAACCGCAAAAATATTGGCCACAAAAGAGAAGTGGGAATCTTTTAACCTCTATTGTAATTTATTGGTCATCGCAGATCTCGAGCAATCATTTTATGACTTAATTAGGATATTGCAATGAATTTTGTGATTATCCAAATTACCGTACAATATGTAATGGAGCAATGGATGGGGCCGTATAAAGAAAGATTTGTGTCCGCTGGACGAATAATGTCATGCATTTCGACAACACCACAACAAATAGGTAATTCACTTTATTGTGCTCATCGTTGCGTTTATGTTATATCATATACAATCCTAAAAATTAATATAATATTATTTGAAAAATCATTATAGGGCGGAGAGTCACCATGCGGCATTGAAAAGACAACTGCGTCTAGTCCTAGTCAGGTAATTTCGAGACATGTTGGGAAATGATTCACACCCTCCTCGAGACATCACACACGCAATCGCTCTTCTTTTGAGAAGAGCGAAATGTAGTCTTACATAAATACAAATCGATTGTATTCATGTCACTACGAGGTATGGTGTCTATACATGCATTGAATTTGATCTATATTGAAATGCATCGTGTAGCTGAGGGTAGCGTAGACCCTTTGTTGTGTGGTTGTGTATTGAGAAAGACGTGCGGACTCCCATGTGCTCATGAACTTTCTCGAATATGTGAGTTTAGATAAACCAATTCCACTTGATTAAGTGGCTTCATTTTGGCGAAAATTAGATATATTACCGACTAGCAAAGACGAAGCTGGAGTTGGGCCCGAAATTGGGTCTCGATGGACTCAGTGTTTCGGTGATCTTTTCACCAAATTTGAACAAGCACCCGAATCAGAGAGGTTATTAATTTTGAAAAGAATTACGGAGATTACGAATCCAAGAACAACCTCACTAATTGAGCCTCAATGTACCAAACAAAATAAATGACATATTATGGATCGTTTATCTAAGAAATACATGAAACTTACAAATAATCGTGTGTCAACCAATCCCATACGACCTCGCACTTGGGGATGGACCACTACACCACCAACTCAGGTTGGCAATGTAAGTACAAATGACTAGGTAGGCATCAATTTGTCAGAATAAGCAAACAATAAGATCAATTGTCAATGAACATGAACAAATAACACCCCTGGAAATGAAAGAAAAAACATTAACATTGTGTTACCACAAACTTCCAAATCACCGGTCGGCGACTCGATATCCTTAAAGAAACTTTCGCCAAATGTGCAAAACGCGTATCCAACATTGCAAGGGCCGAGACAAAAACTCGTGTTAAAATCACAAAACAACAATAGTGTATTTGAATTCATATATTGATTTAACTTACGCCTCATCGCTATCTAAGAACCGCATGTACTCGGATGTGTGGCATCCTCCTTTCGGCTCGCTTTGTTTGCGTGAAAGGGCTACGAAGGTACTGAGACGGTCGTGCTCTCACAACACGAACGGACATATCATCCCCTCCGGATGAACCCATAGCCGATGCACCAATCCCAATTGGTGTCCGTACATCCGTAGGGGATGATCCAATGGCCCTCTGCGGCACCTGATGGAGGAGGCGTAGTCCGCCCCCACCCTGGGAGAATCCGCTCACCCACCGCCGCGGGGGAATAGAATCTGCACAATGAAGGAAACTTCATTAAATAACATAATTCAAAAGATATTCTATTCTAAATGTTTAACAGAAAAACAAATAAATGCGCACTGAAAGCAGATATCAGACTTTGAATGGCAGGATCAATCAAGACCACGACCTCCTTCCGCACGATAGGCGGTACCATACAGCGTATACGTGCTTCGGACTAAACCGCATGATTTGTTGTACGCTGGTGGAACCTCCTCGCCGCACCGCAGAACCTCTGCTCATCCCGATCCCACAACCAAATCCGAACCAACGCCGACCTCCCACCATACTAAACGCGGACCAAGGCCTCAATGGCACGCTCAACCAAAGTCCGCTCAATGGCCTCCACTCCGCCGCCGCACCACCTCTTCTAATAGCGCTCGATCGGCAGCCTAGAGATGGTGTGGAGGTGTGTGGAGAACATCCGGAACAACGCTTCGGCCGGACGATCATAATCACCCATCTCAATATGTGGATCGGCATCAAGGCTATCATCATCATCCATCAATGAAGTCAACTCATTGAACATAAACAACACCGGATCGGAGCTCGAGATTGACATGCAATAAATAAGGAAGCTCATTGTCCCTCGCAAGGTCCTAAATGCGTGTCAATCTACAAAATTGCAAGATCAAAATCAAGAATTACTTAATTATTACCATAAGTTAAAATTTGAAAAATGCAAATTACATTTTGTACCGACGGTCAAGAAAGCCATGCAGATTCACGGAGGACTTGAAACTTTGGCGTGTGCGGCGTGGAATAGCAATGTCTCGAGGCGAACCCCACATGAATCCCCAGATTGGGTATGGCCTCGTACGCCCATATCTAAGAAGAACAATAAAAATAGTTAAATTATAAGATGTATGTTTGTACTAAATGTAAATTATAAGATGTAAATTACATTAATATCACTTACCAAGAAAGCCCAAACAAATCAGTAAATACGGAAAGTACTCTTGGGCTCGGTGGGTAATGTGCTGATGAAAGGTAGTGGCATAAAATGCGAACGAAAGATTTCCCCAGAAAGGCTCCCATCGATCAACGCGTCATCAACCAAAGTCCACCACGAATCCTCAATGATCGGACTCGATCCCATGCGAATAGCAAATAATGTGCAACCAACAACTTCGCCACCTTCAACTCATCGTAAGGATCATCATGGAATGCACCGCTTTGCAAAATGCAAGAGTAGATCCTCCATCGACACCTTAACACCACAAAGTAGTGTCTATCATACAACCCATCGGGAGGCGACACGTGGTTGGTGTTCGAAATGTGGTGGGGCAAAGGATAGCCCATAATTAAAGCGTACTCATATTTGGAGAACTTAGAATCAAATGGTTTCCAATCCGAAACAAAAATTCGTCCCTTGCACCTTTCTTAACAACCTCCTTCGCAATAATCGGCATGAAGGCGGCATTACAACTAACCGCACGGTTGTCCATCCGCAATACAAAACCAAAATAGGACTTCCGAACTCTTCATACACAAAATCCCCGCAATCATGCAACTCGAGTTCTAAGTCGTCAAGAATCGACAACCTGCTATACAAATTGATCTTCGCTTTATTGCCATAAAGTTCGACTCTTCCAAGCCCACTGTGAAAAAAATAGTAAAAAATCAAAATTAGCAATCAACCACTATCAAAGAAATCACATAGAGAACTCTAAAAAATTGGCAGCTACTATGTTGGCACGATTGTGGCACGATCGATGAATAAGCCCGTCGTGCCAACAAGTGCACGATGGTGGCACGATCGATGAATAAGCCATCGCGCTTGCCGCACGACGATGGTGGCACGCTCGATGACTAAGCCATCGTGCCTAAGTGGCACGATCGCACAATCGATCGTGCCACCTGGGGCTTCATCGACCGTGCCATTTTGTCTTCTTCAAAGTTCCATATTTCAAATTTTACAAAAAATGGCGCAATAACTATACCCATCTCAAACCCATGTCCATACAACTACATAAAGACACTCAAACTACAAAAATGCAAGTTATTTTAAGGAAAAGTTGAGTTATAACAATATACCTCGTCATTTTCTTCGGAGCTGCTGCCGGGCGGTCTGCGTCTTGGTGTCTCGTCTCGGCTGTGTTGTGGATGGTGGTGCACCATCGACGAAGTCGTCATCATCAATCGGGAAGAACCATCCTTCTTCTCCTGGTATGTTTGGATTTTATTCACCATTGCCGTCGATTAGGAATAGAAACAGTTTGCGAGGGTGGGTGTATTTTTGTTTCAAATTGAGAAAGTGGGGAGGTGAGAGGTTGGAGGGTGTATTTTGGGGGAAAATAAGACTAAGGGTAAAATTGGAAAAAGGGGGGGAACTCATCAATTGGGTCATATTTGAAAAAGTGGGAATGAGTGAACTTATAAGGTGGGTGTCTTCATCAAATTTGGGGAAGTCTGCCAATAAATACGCCACCCTTATCATTTTTGTTGTTAAATTAAATATTTAAGATAAAATCACCACTGTTTTCGAATTTCCCGGGTATTATCGAAACCAAACCCCAATCGAAAACCCTAATCCCCAATTTGAATCACCCAAAATTTTCTCCGTCTGATGCAAGCTCAAGACATGCGTGCATTTCGATCGCTCCACCTCCGCAAAACCCTACACACTCTCTCCAACCAGAACCCTAACCCTACCATCACCTTCTGCAAATCCCGTGATTACCCTCGATTACCAAAAAAATTCACTCCACTCCCCACATTCGATATCCCTCCTCCGCCGCCAATGAGTCCACCGCCTCCAGCTGGTCCGCCTTCCCTTCGCCGCCGCCCGTTGAATCCCCGTCTCGACAAACCCCTACCGTTGAAACTGTTTTCGACCCGACCTCCGGCCGTGTCGTCACCAAGCGAGAATCTAACGGCGGGAAGGAACTCGATCGTGGTGTTGAAAAAGGTGAAGATATCTCGAGTGTTGAAGTGACGAGCAGAGTTTACCGAGATGTCAAAGGGAGCAGTAGTGTTAGCAGCAGCATTAGGAGGAAGGGGAAAAGTAGGAGTGTTTTTGTTTGTGAGAGCTGTGGGTACTCTGATGGGCAGTGGTGGGGCACGTGTAGGGAGTGTGGGGAAATCGGCACGATGAAACGGTGCACGACTGAGAGTGCGGACGAGAAAGTAAACGGGACTCAGGTGTCGGAAAATGTGGTGAGATCATGGCTGCCAAAGGAGGCGACGCCTGTTAGGTTGTCTGAGGTGTCTAGTCGGA
Source organism: Rehmannia glutinosa (assembly GCA_016081115.2). Taxonomy (NCBI): domain Eukaryota; kingdom Viridiplantae; phylum Streptophyta; class Magnoliopsida; order Lamiales; family Orobanchaceae; genus Rehmannia; species Rehmannia glutinosa. The sequence goes on along the minus strand of JABTTQ020002269.1, from coordinate 362,544 downwards.
TTGACGAGTCAAATTGGCGAATATCTTTGTAAGTAGAGATAATTTTTTATTTTTGTTGCCTGAATTACTAATGTTTGGGAGCGATTGGATATCATATCGTTCCAATTTTTTTTCCTGCTAGAGTATAGTGATAATTTTTTTTCCAAAGAAGACTGATTAGTTTTGTTAGTTTGATTGAATGTGAGATGAAAAATATAATTATGAAAGTTGATATGATATATAAATAGTAAAATAATGATTGAATATCACTGGTGATTGGAAATGTGGGAGTGAGTGAATGGTTGAACTTCTGAAAAATGTAATATGATTGGTGATCTTATAAACTTTTCAAAAAATGAGGAAATGTGATTGGTGGGATAAAGAGCGAAAGTAAGTGAATAATGTATTTTCTGAAAATTTTCATAAACAATCGTATGTTTACAACAACAACAACAAGATAAGCCTTAATCCCACTAAGTGGGGTCGGCTAAAACAATCGTATGTTTGTGTAAAAAAAAAATTCTCTAGCGGAGCGGAAATGATTTTTGTTTTATATATCCAAATCCGGCCTTAGTTATTGTAAAGTTGTGTGTCTTATTGTAGTGCATCTTCCTTCAAATGGCCACACTCTAGTGCTATATATCTTGTGGGATAAAGCTTTTACAGAAGCAGTGGTGTAAACCGTAAAAGTCTCTATTTGTGTTGTATAATTGATTGTTGGATATATTTTCTAATTCATGATATCCACTTTTGTCTTTATGTTTTGATATAGTTGTGTAGGAATTTACTATGCTTCCTCTCCTATTTGTAAATAGGCCTGGAGTATTTGGAGCTGAAGTAGAGAGGGTTCTTGGTGGCGGTTTGGTCCCAGGTATTCCTTTTCCTTTCCACATAAGGCATTATATGTAGGACATTCAAAGTGTTGTCATCAAAGCTTATATAACCATTTGGTTCTTGTTTACATGTTAACAAGTCAACATATTTCCAATCAATTCCAAGTGGAATGTCCATCCTTACTCAAGAGTGATCTTTCACATGTTACTATATTTTCGTTTTTGGATTTCCTCTACTTCCCCCTGTATCTTCCTAAGATTCTTACACTATTTTGGTGCATTTTGAGAATTTGAGGGTTATTTGTCTTACAGGTTCTCTAGTGTTAGTGGGTGGAGATCCTGGTGTTGGTAAAAGCACACTATTGTTGCAGGTATCAATACTGTTCATGGGTGGTGTTGCTTCTTTTACTCATATTATACTATTGCTATGATATTTAGTAATATTCTTTGGCATATTTTTAACATCACAGTTTACTTTCTGATTTAGATTGCTGCATTAATAGCAGAAGGGAATGATGCAGATGTTCCAGCTCGAGTTATATATGTATCTGGGGAAGAGGTATGTGTTTTCAGATTGCAAATGTTGCTTTGGATGACTTGGAAAATGGAATATCTTGTTTCTAGAGGTCTGGACACATAACTGCCCAACTTTTTTTCTGATGTGGAGATATTCTTCTTTTTTTTCTTTCTTTTTGGCTGATCATCTTGCATGTTTATCCTGTGCTTTATAATTTCTCTCATTGACTTACATGATACCACCCCTGACTACATTCAGGATATAAAATATTGGATCTTTTGGCCTTTTCATGTTTGGTACTAACTCTTTTTTTTTTTTGAGGGGAGGTACTAACTCTTTTTTATGGCAGAGTGTTGAGCAAATTGCAAACCGAGCTGACCGTCTGTGTATTAGGACAGAAGAACTTTTTCTGCATTCAAATACAGATATTGAGGTAAACTTTCTAACCATGCCCAAACAAATAATTGTTTGTGGTCTGACTTTGTTATGCCACACTTGCATTTAGTAATGGCTTTTTTCTTACAGCGTGTGTTAAAGTAATAGCAACCATATATTGTCCTGAGAATACTTCTAGAGTGATGTCAACTGACCTTTCATCTAAAGACTGTAAGAATTTTAAGTCTTCATATCGATCATTATAACCAAAATGTTTGGTAAACAATTTCATTTGAAATTGATGTCTGGTATGTTATCCTTAGGTAACATGAATTACTACTATAAAGGAAGAGGATGTTGATCAGAGGACCAGAATGAGCTCTTACATGGAGAAAAATTGTTGTAATGCATAAGCTTTTTCAGTCTGTGGTAATACAAAACTGGAATGATATGATATTATAGAATCTATGCAAGGGATGCAGAACAACAGTGGTACTATCAACTCTTTAGGAATAGAGGTATGAATTTAATGTATAACAAAAACTCACTCGGTTGGTTAGACAGGATATGAGCTAAGTAAAGCAAAAGGGATAAGAAACTCTCTCAAGTCCAATTCTGCATTCGTCCAAAGTTGTGGAAATGAGGAAGTATGAGACTCAAAAGCATAACAATCCTCTAGATCCTTTTTATTTCGAGTCATTGTGGTACAAAGGAAACGTTGAAAATAGATTAGGAAAAGTAACTAATTCCTTCTCTCCTTGTCTATGTGATGTTAAGTAAATGAGTGCAAGTATTAGGGGTTTAACTTCCCTCTGGGTCATCCAAACAACTTGACAGAGAAGTCCCACTCCCCTTCTGTGGCTAGGCTAATCTAAGGATTTTTAATGTGGCGTAATCATAATTAAGGAAACTTATAAGCAAGGTTCTTAAGGAGTTTCAAATATTTTTGTCAGGAACAAAATGTGTTTTAAATATTGTAATTTTTTGGTTCATAATGTCTCATTGTACATTTTTATACATCAAGTTGCTGCCTTTCTTGACAGGATATTCTAGAACAGGCCCAGCCTCTCTTCCCAAGGGCTTTAGTCATTGATTCTATTCAGACTGTCTATTTAAGGAGTGACTGGAAGCGCTGGAGGTCTTGCGCAGGTTTTGAATTTTCTTATTCTCTCTTTAACCTCCTAGAAAGACTTTAATAGGTTCATAAAGGTGTAACTGATTTTAATTCTCTTATAATGCTATTCGGAGAAACACTGTTTTCCTCTGTGTTGATCATAAATGATTTAACTGGTGCATAATGTTTTTTTTTTCCTTTTTATGTGGTTATATGTATTCTTGCATCAAACTGGGCAGTCTATCCTTCAGTATTTGAACTTTGTCTAGTTTAAGAACCCAGATATCTAGATCTTGGTCATTATTCTGTAGAAGCTTTTCACATACCTAGTGCTAACTGGAGTGTTATCATTTTTTTAATTGTATGTTGACATGTGACAGGTGAAAGAATGCACTTCAGCGTTACTACGATTTGCTAAGAAGACAAATATCCCTGTACTTTTGGTGGGTTTAATTTGAAAAACAATTTCAAACTCTATTGTAATCAACATTGTATGTTCATAGTGTTAGCCACTGCTGATGATAATCTAGTTTTTTTTCTCTCATCGCAGATTGGACATGTGACGAAATCGGGAGAAATAGCTGGACCTCGTCTTTTAGAGCACATCGTAGATGTTGTTTTGTATATGGAAGTTGGTATCTAATTGAATCTTGTTTCTCGAGCAATCACTGTTTTTGTTTTTTAATGTACAATGACTGGTATATTGGTTACTAGCAGTTCTTAAAACAGTTCCATATACATGTTATCTCCTATTGGTTACTGATAGTTCTTAAAATAGTTCCGGATTCATGTTATCGCATATGCAACATTTTATTGATTTGCCAGTGATTATTGTTTGTGTTTGAGATGGCGTGCATATTGTTTACAACTTTAAGCTCGTGGATGACACTTTCTGGGTTGGACACTAGAAACTACACCCATGTTCAATAACTAAAATACCTGGTGTAGTGATGGAAAAATGTTAAGAACAAAAACAATTTCTGTTGGCCCATTAGTTTGGATATTCTTTTGTTGAAATGAGCTAACAGAGCTTTTTATTTATGGACTTCAAAGTAGCATATGATTTCTTGCTGATGAATAATTGGTTAATTTCAATCAATTTATGATGGGGATATTAAGTATTTAGAGGAAATTGTTGTTGGATGGTATCAATTCACTTTATAGCTCTTTCCTTTCCGTCCACCATGCAGAATCCTATGCACATTTTGATTGGATATGTGTGTGTGTAATAGTGAATTTATCTGTATCATAGTAATTACACTGATGATGGATGTTTTCAGGGGAGAAACTTTCATCGCATCGATTGCTTCGATCAATGAAGAATCGATTTGGCTCCACAGATGAGGTATTCAATGGTTTCATTCACACCTCAACTTCGGGCCCATCATTAAACTGTATTACTTTTTAAGTATTTATTCAAATATCAATTGCAATTTTCGAATATCTTATCTCAAACTTTCCATAGTAACGTACTATTGTTGAAGAAGACCATGAATTTGTCTTGGGTTCTTAATGGTGAATTCCATGGGAGTTTTTGTAAGACCGTATTGTCAAGTGTATTAATGTTATATTGGTAAGAATTTCCCATTAACCAAACAACATAAATAAAAAAGTATGACTTGCAAAGCAATGACAAACATGACAAATAGGATAATAGGGATTAAAGATCTCCTGAATTTAAATCTTTACAAGAAGCATCTTTGACCTTATGATTTTGGGTACAGCTTTCATGAGCACTCAGTTGCATGTAAATTCTTTATCTTGACAAGGGAATGGTATTTTTGTGTCAGCTTGGAGTTTTCAAAATGTCAGAGTCAGGATTGCAAGGGGTTTCCAATCCCAGCGAGATGTTCTTAGGTGAGCAGCACTCTAATTCAGACTACCTAGCTGGGTTGGCTGTCGCTGTCATTATGGATGGATCTCGAGCATTTCTCATTGAAATTCAGGTACTGTTTTTCATGTATTTATTTAATTGTTGTCTTTAAGTTAATTTAGGATTGTCACGAGTTCATAATCATTTCCTGATCTTCTACTAGATCTGCTCCTTTAGGACCTTCATGCATTAAACTGCCGTGTACCATAAATTTGAGTTATTTAGAACTAACCTATTTAGTACATATGCTGAACTAATTATAGAAGCTTGTTTCCTGCATCCTGCTCCTCTTTTATAGGATCATTCACAATGCGCGTGTCAGCTTTGTAAAATTGAAGTGCTTACGGCTTTTCTTTGTGATACTCTGGCGATCTCCAAATTTTGTAGAATGGAATATTGATGGTTATGAAACTTACCCCTGTGCTCTCTTTATTTTATATTCATTGTTTAATTTTACTATAGGCTCTATGTGTGGCTGGCTCATCTGCTGTGAGGCATTTGAATGGTGTTCAAGGTAGCAGAGCTGACATGATTATTTCAGTGAGTGATTTTTCTCATTCTTTAATTCACTAAATGCTGTTCAGTGAAGCTGTAGACTGTAATTCAGTTTTTTTTTTTTAGTATTGCTTTTTCAAAACAAAATGTAAAGCTTTTTAGAAGATGCATACTGTTTTGTTTTGGGTTTGATTGCTCTAGTTTTGCGACACATTTTAAATTTCTTTAATAGTTCAAAACGGAATTAATTTTGAACAGTATGTAAATGATCTCACCACATGTTCTTTCTACAGGTTATTACAAAGCAAGCCGGTCTTAAGCTACAAGAGAATGTAATAATCTTTACACTGATTTCAGTTTCAGCTTTTGTGTGTGTGTGTGTGTTTGCATTTCCAGCTCTGATGTAGAAATCCTGTTCATAATTTGCATTCTAATCTTTCTTGCTGTCTGTTCTATTCTTTTTCGTCTTTTTTTTTTCTTTTCCCTTTAGGTGACAGCCAATAGAAACTAATTTCTACTTGTATTGGTTACCTAGTGCCTCATGCAACTGTTGAATTTACCTTTATTATTGATACAAATAGAATGGATAGCAGGATACCAACTTATATCATTTAATTAATGGTGAAATTAGAATAACAGCAACACGGATACTAATGATAACACCAATAATTTTTTTTAAGTTTATGTAAATCTTGTATTATGTTCTGCAATACCTTGAAAGCTTGAATCTTGTTTTGACATTAAGTTTATAAATTATACATATCGTGTTGATATTTGTCTCATTTTTGCAAATTACACATGCTATATATCATTGTTAAAATATTTTTTATTTTTAATTTTGTTTGTTGATGATATCAGCATTCTCATAACAGTGATATTGTATTGTCTAATTTCCTGTTTTCTTGTTTGGTAGGGCATCTTTCTTAATGTTGTTAGTGGGATTAGTCTGACAGAGACATCTGGGGATCTAGCAATAGCAGCCGCAATTTGCAGCAGGTATGGCACTGATAACTGCAATATTTTATTTAAGACATAATTGCTATTTATTTGCTGAAATTAGCATAAAAAAGAACTGCCATATCTATGCTTAGCAGATCTTGAACATGACAAATTGTACGTGTCCCATAGTTGTTACGAATTGTAGGCATCTTTTTTGGTTTTAGAATCATCATGCAAGTTCTCGCTTAGATTGCTTGAAGCAGCTAAACAAAGTAAAAGCTAGTCATTTTCTAGCTTGGGACTTGGAAAACTTCTTTGGACTTGGATACCTTATTTATGATGAAGAAAGTTTACTTAGTCTGGATGCTTAACTTGCAAAATTATACCAAGGTAGCCTATGGCCTGGTCAACAGGGCGATCAATTTCATCAACTTTATCTGCATAGTTGCCTCCATTTCTTGTTTACTAAGTAGATTTATTGATTTCTTTTCAGCTTCTTGGAATTCCCCATACCCAATGGCGTAGCATTCATTGCAGAAATAGATCTCAGTGGTGAACTTCGTATGGTATGTAAATTTCTCAACTCCATTTTAAACTCTTAGCAATACATTGTCAAAAGACAAATATAGGATGAAATATTCCATCTGTGGTTTTGGACTATTAACTGTTGGAATTTGGATTGTGTAATTTGCCATAAATGAATAGGTAACCATGTTTCCAGTGAAATGCATATACAGGTTGGTGACTAGTGAAATAAATTACACAATCATTATCAATTTTCCTTCTTTTAAGTTTCACGTGAAGCGAAACCGGTGCTGTCTAATTGCCAGAATTTTTGGGAAAGACATTTTGCTTTCCCTTTGAGAAAATTGCATTGTGTTTTTCCTCTTATAATTTTGCATCTCTGGGTTTCTGACAATAATTAGCTGTGTACCTGTGTATGAGTAGCCCATCAGCGTGTTGTATCATACTCTGCTAATTAAGCGAAAATATGAAGAAGTTGACCAAGTGTTACAGTAAGCTCTATGAACCATTATAGTTTTTATATGGATGGATTGGAGTTTCCCTTTTGACTCTCACTAAGGTCGGTGATTGTGTGACACTTTCTTGTGCAAACTCTATTTCCTTTTTAGAGATTACTACAAATACTACTCTTGAGGTTGATTTAGCTTAGCCTAATTAAAAATAAAACCCAGTTATATTTCTAATTACAAAACCCATTTCACGTGTTTTTATTTATAAATTGCACCCTATTGAGTGGGTAGTTTGTAAACCAAATACAAACCTTAAGGGGGTATTGGTAATTTTAAAAGATCACTGAATTTTATTTTTCATAATTTATCTATACCTTAGATTAGTTTTGTAACTATCCTCTTTTCATTTAGACTTGTTTTTCCCTTCTGGTTATTAGTAGAAACTAGAAACCAAACAAGTCTGTACAATAATAATCTTTTCATTATTTTTCTCCCACTAATCATAGGTGCCTCAATTGGAAAAAGAGTCAACACCCTGGCAAAGCTGGGATACAAGAAGTGTATTGTCCCAAAGCCTGCAGAGAAGTCCTTCCCAGACGCGCAGCTTCAAGGTATGGAGATTTTGGGATGCGTTAATTTGAAAGAGATGATTAACACTGTTTTCAGAAGAAGCTGACAATGGTATCCGGAGAGCTGCATTGTCGTTGGCTACATCTTAGTCCCGAGAAATTATGTACATGTATATTATTGTAGCTGTAACAATAACATTGTCCACTACAATGTTGAAATTTCTCTCAGGTAAGTAATTGTTTTGTTCCTTGGCATTGAAGCAAGCTTCAATTTTTTCTGGATTGTAAATCCCTTGTGAAGCAAAATGCAGATATTGTTCGTTGTATGTTCCTATAGCTAATTACTAGCCAATTTTGCCAATCTATCACTGTAAAAAGATCACAATGGATATGTTTTCATTTTAGAAATTTTCTTTTTGCTGGAGAATAGTATTGGACCGAATAACTGTCTTTGGGAATTCTTCAAGCTCTAGCATCGAAGAAAGCGGGGATAGGATAGGTGCAATCACATTCGATCGAGAGTCTGATACCCTTAACTAATAAGATGGTATATTGGGGGAAAGGCAGAGTGCCTAGAACAGACTTACCGAGACAAGAGCCTTCTTCAGTAATCAACTGAGCGAAAAAATTGTTAGAGAGAGTAAAGGTTTTTTCGGAAATGTGAATGGATATAAAAAGGAAAATGTAATGATGAAAAATGATGCGATACGAAAAAAGTAAAATAATAATTAAATATGATTGATTGTTAAAAATGTATGAGTAAACAGTGAAATTAATGAAAAAATGTGTAATAATAATTTGGTTTTTTCGGAAAGTGGGAAGATGTAATTGAGATAAAAAAGCAATGTAAAAAGTGTTAGGCGGCGGGCTGGACCCTAGCGTCTAGGTAGAGTTTTGGCTGGGTTAGACGGGACTTGAGCGGGATTAAGTGGGTACTAATCGGAAGAAAATCGTAGACGGACAAGGAGGGCCTAGCACTAGAGCTGTGAAAGTGTCTGGCTCGGGCCGGCCCGGTGCCACCCATCGAGCCAAGGGGGAAAATCGGGCCGGACCGAGCCGACTAGGAATTTCTTCGGGCCGCTATTTTGGGGAGCCCAATCCAGCCCATGTATTAAAAATACACTGAATTTACTTCGGGCCAACCGGGTTGGGCCGACCCGGTGTTTCAGGTCTAGCGGGCCCAGGCCAAATAGGCCCAGATTTTTCTGGGCCTACAAAATCGTAGCCCAGTCTAGCCCTATTACCCGGCCGATCGGACTGGGCCATTTTTGACAGCTCTACCTAGCGCCTAGGCGAGAATTAATCGGGACTAGACGGAATTTTTACAACAAAGAAAAAAAGTGAGAAAAAGTGTTAATGAGTGAATATGGTATTTTTTTCAAAAAATTTTCATTTCCATTTATATTTATTTATCAAAAATTTCCACAAGCAAAAAAATTCCTAAAAATTCTTATATCTAAGCATAGGTACCAAACAAATTCAATTTTATTCTGCTCGAGATTTTTGTTTATCCGAAAATTTCACAAAATACATCTATTCACTTACTTTCGGTCTTTCAGATGTGATAGGATCCTATCAAGTCACATCTACTAATTATTTATGTTTTTCTCTATTTGAAAAAATCATTCACATCACCAATTATCACACATTCTTTCACAATTCAATTATTATATTATTATTTCTATACATGAAATCAATTTCCATAATTACATTCCCATCTCATATCCAATCACATTTCCATAATCCATTATTTTTCTTTTAAAAGTTCTTTTATCACTATTCTCCAGCGGAAAAAAATTCCAGAATGAGAGTGTATCCCGACACCGCCTTAACTTTTCGGTGGAAAAGAAAGATAGATTCGAACAATTTTAAGCAGAGTGTGTCGTGCTATGACAAACTATGCCAAAGGTCAAGAACAATGTGGCAAAATTATCTTGCTCCAGAGACGGAATTTAGCGTGTGTTGGTAAAGTAAACTTATATACTCAAAACATATATATTTCAAAATAGAGAACAAACAAATGCATAAAGAAGAAAGTACAGAAACACAAGAAAATGAAAGGAAACAAAAACAGGAAGAATGGAAAAAAAAAAAAAAGAACTATATGAACAAAACATGAACTTTTCACAAGAACATTCCTCAAGGATTATCACCACTTAGCAACTGGTTCGGCTGTGCACGCTCTTTCTTAGCTTCCACGACGTCTTTCGGATCCAAGAAACTCGGTTGATTGGTCGAAGACAGAAGCCGTGCCCACATCCTGTCTGTTATTACCACCCTGTTCCTTCTCTCGTTAATTCGCTGCACGTCCCCGGGGGGAGGGGGGGATCAGGTCAAGTAAATTACAAAGAACAGAAACAAATGAACATATTTAGCACGTGAAAAGAAGGATGATGAAATCATAAAAATTAGGGATAATTACAAAAACTACCCCTGAGTTTTGGGGTAATTACAAAAAAACCCAAAATTTAAGGGGGTAACTGTAATATTTTTATAAATGTAAAGAGGGTGTTTGAAATGTTTTTGCTTATGAAGGGGTCTAAAACCTCTGATTTTTTTATTTTTTTTGTTATTAGCTCATACCTCAGGGTAGTTTTTGTAATTATCCCTGAAAATCATTCACTTACATGAAATGGTATATAAGCATGCCTGCCGTTTACAGGGCCTACTACGAAGCCTGTATATCCCGCCATTGCGCCATGAATCGCACTGTGAGCTAAAAGCGTGCAGTAGATATTATCCGATGCATTACTTGAAATTGCTCGAATCATGTACGTGGGATCTGCCAGATACAATCCAGTATTTGTTAGTAACTGATATAATTCATAGTTTTGCGGTGAAACGATTAAACGAGAAGAAAAATCACCTATGTATTTGAGATTTATGACCATTTTCAGTTGCTTTGCGAAATGATCCTGTAAAATCCCAAAAAAGAAATTGTTCTCGTGCGCGATTTTGCAACATCGAATGCTAAGACTAAGACAGAGGATACCTTAATTTTCTGAGTTATCCAGAGACCAATATCTTCGAGCGACTTGTTCACAGAGCATCCTGCTGAAGGTCTATGGTATGCATGTTTTCAGTAAGAAGCTCTTGCCCGGCACCATCAGCAATTACGAGAACCATGTGACCGTTTTCCTTGAGCCGTTTTCTCATATACTCGAAGAGTCCACCGGTCCTTCCAGATAAAACGGAGATTCTGGAATCAAACAGCAGTCTACGTCTCGGCTGGCTAGGGTGGCGTACATTGCTATGAATCCTGCATCAGTTAGGTGGTGGCCATATATCTCAGATGAATTCATAAATTTTCAATACTTCATTTTATGAAAAAGTGTGGATCACGACGTAAATACCTGAATACGGTTAGAATATATTATTGGGATAATTACAAAAAAACCTTGAGGTTCAGGCTAATTACAAAAAAACCAATAATTTTTAAAATTACAAAAACCCCCATTGAGGTTTAATTTCGTCTTACATAAACCCTTCGAGAAGCAAAAATTAAAAACATTTCAAAAATCCCCTTGACATCAATAAAAATATTACATTTAACCCTTAAATTTAAGACAAAATAAAACTTGAGGGATGTTTTTGTAATTTGAAACATCTCTGGGTTTTTTTTTGTAACTACCCCAAACCTCAGGGGTGTTTTTGTAATTATCCCTATATTATTTTAAAAAGGTGATTACAAAAAGTACTCATGAGGTTCAGTCAATCAGTCTAATAAAGAAAAATCGGCTATCTTTCAAAATTATAAATAACACCTCGACATTTGTTTCTATTTTACAAATTACACCCTCAAGAGGGGGTATTTGTCGAGCAAATACAAACCTCAAGGGGTCGTTTATAATACCTTAAGGAGGTAGTCATAATATTGAAAGGAAAGTGGAGTTTTTTGTAATTAGGCTAAGCTTCAGGGTTAATTTTTATAACGTTTGGGATTTCTAGCCAAGAAATGCTTATATAGACTATAGTAATCCAACAAGAATCTTACCACTGTACCGTCCCATTAATTTGACGACTCCAACACCATTTTCAAAGCTTTCAGCTTCCACATGAGCAGCGTTGATTGCTCGCTGAGCTTCCTCAACAGAAGTATCGAAACCAAACGACTTGTCTATAACCTACGAAAGAGTCAATTGTCCAAGAAATCAATACGAATTACCCCTAAAGAAACATGCATCTATTTATAGAACATTACTCAGGGCTTGAGTGGTACCGGGATGTCATTATCGATGGTTTTAGGTATTCCTACCACAGCAACTTTCAGACCCCGCTTTCTGATCTCCTGCACTTACACGTATATGATAAGTTCGGAGTGTTTGCGAAATCTTCTGCTTCTAAAAGAAGTGATTTATCTTAGTATAAGTGAAAAGATGTGGTGTTCGCAAGTAGAAGCTGAAAATTTATTAAATTAATAGAGAGTATTTGGTGAATAAGTTGTAAAAGTATCTTTACATATTTCAAAATGAAACCAAAACGAATCATTAACCACAACATTCCGGCTACTTTTAGATAGAATCAAAAGTAGAAGTTAACATTTAAAAACACTAAAAACTATTTTTCTTTTTCATAGGCAAAAGATGACAATTACTTTTTTTTAAGTGTTTGCAAACACTCGCAATATCTTTAAGGTATAATTACAAAAAACCCATTCAGGTTCGGGCTAATTACCGAAAAACCCAGAGATTTTTGAAAATTACAAAAAAGAAACCTTGAGGTTTGATTCCGTTTTACATTTTCCCCTCCATAAGCAAAAAATATTTCCAAACACCCCCCTAATATTCTAGAAATATTACAATTACCTCATTAAATTTGAGGCATAATCAAACTTGAGGGGGCTTTTTTGTAAATTTGAAACATCTCTGGGTTTTTTTTGTAATTAGCCCAAACCTCAGGGGGTCTGTTGTAATTATCCCTATCTTCAATTATATGGTTGTGGCAGTTTAGTTGAGTTACTTCAAGGTAAGGTCTCAATGTAAGCCTACGCACAAAAGATGATTGCAAGAGCTAACTATAGCATTACCTCAAAAATCAACGATGCTCCTTTTTGAGTGCCGTCTCCTCCAATTATGTATACCTAAATTGCAAACTATCACAAATCTCAAACCTCTAGAAAATATCTACTGAGTTTAGTTACATGTGTAACGTTTGAAACTTTGAATCGGGCAAACTATCAGAGCATAAATGGCAAAATTGACCTGATTGATGCCACGATCCTGAATGCTGTCAACTATTTTTAATATATCACAACCCCCTTGTGAAGTGCCGATAATACTACCACCACGTTTATGAATGTCATCTACAAATCTTGGTGTTAAAGTTATGGTATTTTTCAGTAGAAACCCCTGTAACCACCCTGTGTACACAAGGAGAACCCTCTTATTAATCAGCAACCATACTTGAATCAGACATCAAACAATACAGAGATAATTGTGAAACATGCACTTGAGGTTTAGTCTAATTACAAAATAGCTCAGCTATCTTTCAAAATTACAAACAACCCTTGACAATTGATTCTATTTTACAAAGTGCACCCTCAATAGAGATATATTTGTTAAGTAAATACAAACTTGACGGGAGCGTTTGTAATACCTTAAGGGGTATTTATAATTTGAAAGATAGCTGGAGTTTTTGTAATTAGGCTAAACCTCAGGGATAGTTTTTGTAATTTACCCAATAATATAATAGACCAGAAAACAAAAACAAGAACAGAAAGTGAAGGTATGATCAAACGGCCGTCTCAAAACTCACAAGGGAAGGAAGATAAGATTTATCTGAAAGAATTGAACATTATTTTCCGAAATTGCACGACATATTTTACCTCTATTCCAAGAACACTGCTCACTCCATAAAGGTAATGTAGACCACATACTAATTCCCTTATAACTGTGTTTGTACCAGGACATAGACCACCACAAGTCACTATACATGCAAGGACTTCATCAGACTCAAAGTACACCTGCAAAATATCCAATATCGTGAATGTAAGCGAATATCACGAAGAAAAACAATGTTACAACTTTGAAATTAACAAATAACTATCATCATTGTATATTATCATTTAATCTAAGTTTCAACATAGTGTAGATGTAAAAACAAATGAAACAGGAGCCAGTTGAGAGAAGGGAAGACCGTTTGACGAGGTCCAGCACGGCGAAAATGAGTGCCCCTTGGACTACTTTTGTGAACAACAATCTACATGAGAATATGAATGTCACTGCAAATACAAGATTATAATAGCAGCAATACAAATGAAACTTAACAAGAAATTTAGAAATATGAAATGAGAAAAATGACCCGAAAAGAGTAACATCTATAGTTAACTTGAAAGAGAATAGTAAAAATACCTTTTGTGTAACACTGTCATCTTCATTAACAAAATTTTGCCTGGTAAAGATGACAATCTGGAGTGAATAAAATGTAGCACAGACAGAAAAACATATAATAGAGCAGAGGATAATAGAATGTGGAACTGATTTCTTACTTAACAACTGAGTATGAAGGATTGTCCTGTAATGGATTGACATATGCCTGCACAAAATATAGGAGATGACACTTGACAGTTGGCTTTACTCAGCTTCTTCTTTATGTTACATTGATAAAGAATTTAGGGAAACTTCCGCTTTTACAAGAAACGATGTATTACGGCAAAAAGTAAAAGTAGTTGCGAACAGCATTTGGAAATGGGTGGCGCTATTGACACCCCTTTTTTAATGAGTACACCCACTTTCTAAAATTTAAAAAATACCATTAAGTTAAAAGACTATAATACCCTTACTAAAAGCCAAGTTCTAAATACACCCCCCCTAATCTCTAAATACACCCACATCATTCACTCACATTCTTCTTCTCAAGAAAGTTAAATTTTCTTTATACAAACCCTAGATTTTTCCAACACCCAAATTGTTGAAGATTCGAACAATAAAGTATTCATATCCCCATATAATGAACGTATATTCTTAGTTTATAGCATAAAATATGTTATTTTTCAAATTTTCAGGTTGAAAAATACTGTCGCACAGTAGCAGTGCGATATAAGGCACGATCACGCGCTATGACAAAAAATTCAGTGTGCCATCGTGCCACACCCATCGTGCCACATGGGCCATCGTGCCATGTTTTTGCCATCGTGCCACACCCATCGTGCCACATGGGCCATCGTGCCATGTTTTTGCCATCGTGCCATCATGCCATCGTGCCATGTGGCATGATGGTGAAAATGCCATCGTGCCATGTTTTTGCCATCGTGCCATGTGGCATGATGGCGTAAAAGCCATCGTCTTTATCTTGCCATCGTGCCGTGCCACCTGGGTTTTTCATGAAAGGGTAAAATTGGAAAAAAGGGGGGTGAACTCATCAATTGTGGCATATTTGAAAAAGTGGAGGATGGTGTACTTAGAAAATGGGTGTAGTCATAAAAAAGGGGGTGTCAATAGCGCCACCCTTTGGAAATAGAATCTAAAAGTTGAATTAATTAATTGAGAGTGTTGAGTAAATAAGTCGTAAAAGTATTTCTTTGTTTGTAAAAGCAACCGGAAGCGGAATTAAAAAGAATCAAAAGTAGGAGGTCTTTGATTCGATTAAATCAACAAACCAAAAGCACATTTGCAAAACACAAGAAATACATTTTTTCCTCCCGAGAAGCACTTTTTTTAAGTGATTGGAAACACTCCCTTTAAGTATCATGTAACAAAACATCCAACTTGCATAAATAACACTACAAATTTCAATTTGCGTATCAAGAAAAAGACTAAACATAAAGAAATTATGATCCCACATTCTCACAAAAATAAACCAAGACTCACCAAAACACACAAGCACACATGTGTGTGTGTGTGAAGTATGTTGGGAAAAATCGGATCCCACATTCATCCCCTGGGACAAGCGAGAAATAACCGAGAAATAATATGAAAATAACAACAATCCACAACACAAGAATTTACGTGGAAACTCCAAAACCGGAGAAAAACCACGGCCCACCGAGAAAGAAATTCCACTATGTGAAACATTTTTACAATCACACACGGACATTCTCTCTCCCGACCCCAAGAACCCCACACTCTTACAAACCTTTGACTAACTCACACCTCTCTCCCAACTCTCCATACTAGAGAATACAAGAAAGGAATTTAACTGAGAGTCAAACCACAAAGGTTAAAGTGTATTTGACCGTATGCACTTAAAACCACACCACATGGGTTCCTTAAATAACCTTAAGCACTCCCATCCCTTTTGTTCCACAAGCAATGTGGGGACAAAAGACTTCTTCTATTTTGACACCAAAATTCAACAAACTCCACTCGCAAAATAAAAAGCTCCACCATTGTCTTCACCGACAATCATGATTCTCAAACCGAACCATCATTCTCAAACCGGAGAACCCTACTCCACCATATGAGTAGACCACTTAATGCACCATTCTAAGAATTTCCTTCGAAGACATGTCGAAAACCCACAAATTTATGGTGCAACTCCCACTTTTGCCCTCCCGGAAGTCCTTCACCATCAACATAACACACACTCAGATCCATGCCAAACCGATACCCGCGTGTAAATTCCACCACACACCCGCATCCATGTCAAACCAATGCCCGTGTGAAATTCCACCACACCCGCATCTTTCCATGACAAGCCAACGCCCGTGCGCAAATTCTTGGACCCGCTTAACATAAACACATCCTCTTTCATGACAACTCACATGCCAAAAGGACATACATTTTCTCATCGAGAGAAAATCCTCACCGCCACAATGTTAGCCCTGGGATTAGAGTTATTTGCGATTAACTCCACCTCCACTTTGACGCTTAACCTTCAACGCCTTATGTAACCCTTTGATTGTACCAACGCATCCTCGACTTATACTAGCCATAAGCCAAACTCGACCCTTCCATTAAATTTCTCCATCTGGCGCGAACCACCCTAAACGATGAACAACCGCCTCCAAATGAGACCCCGACACCGCTCAAGAAATCTTTTCTCGATGTGGAAGGTCGACATCGCGCAACCACAGAGCATACTCGGAATTCAAGAGACCCAACCCGGCTCGATACCACTTGTTGGGAAAAATCGGATCCCACATTCATCCCCAGGAATGACGAAATAACCGAGAAATAATATGAAAATAACAACAATCCACAACACAAGAATTTACGTGGAAACTCCAAAACCGGAGAAAAACCACGGGCCCACCGAGAAAGAAATTCCACTATGTGAAACATTTTTACAATCACACGTACATTCTCTCTCCGACCCCAAGAACCCCACACTCTTACAAACCTTTGACTAACTCACACCTCTCTCCCAACTCTCCATACTAGAGAATACAAGAAAGGAATTTAACTAGAGTCAAACCACAAAGGTTAAAGTGTATTTGGACCCAGTGACTTAAAACCACACCACATGGGTTCCTTAAATAACCTTAAGCCTCCCATCCCTTTGTTCCACAAGCAATGTGGGACAAAAGACTTCTTCTATTTTGACACCAAAATTCAACAAAGTAATGCTTACAGGAGGTGAGAAATATATTCAGAGAGGTGAGGCACATCTTCAAGCATGTAGCCTCCTTCTCCTGCTACACTCTTCGTCTTGTTATTCTCAGTATTCTCCATTTCTACTTCTGTAAAGCTCTCCTCTTTACAACTAATGGAGCTTTTGCAATTCTTTTGTGGGTTTGTTTTTATTTCTTGTTTTTGGTTTATTTTCCATAGTTTTGAAACTTATGAAAGCCATGACTCGGTGCTGGAAGCTACAAGAATATTACAGGCATGAAGAAACTTACCAGCTCCGCCTCTGCTGTTCTTTTCCTACATTTCTCTCCGGTGTGAACTAATGTTGCTCGAGTTTATGGTCATTTACACAATACTGGAGTTTAATTATAAAAAAAAAAAAAAGAAATAAGTATTACGAAAAATTGCAAAATTGGTCTTATATGTATAGGGTATTGCAAAATTAGTCTTGTAACTTTTAAAGTTGCAATTTTAGTCCTGTAATAATTTTCCACCTTAGTAAAAATAACAATTTTAATTATGTAATTTTTAGAATTTGGCAATTTTAGTTTTTTATCTTTTAGTTGTGGTAATTTTGGTTGTATTATTCAAAATGACCAATTTTTTTTTGTATTTTCATAATTAGGAAATAATACATGTAGAACTCGTATATCGGATTTTGATCTGTGTTTATAAATCTAAAATTCTTCCATCATTAGACAATAAATAACTCAAGTAAATAACATATATGCTTTGGTACCATTATAAATTTGATCTTAGATATATTGATTTTCTGGCTAGCAATGGCATTTTGGAATAATTAAAATATTAAAATAGCTCTTAGGACCAAATTTTCATCAACTTAAAATTTATAGGACCAGAATTGCACAAATCTAAAACGTGGGACTAAAATTACAAAAAAGGCAAAACATACATGACTAAAATTGCAATTTCAAAAGTTACAGGATTTTATTGCAATACCCGATAGATCGGGACTAATTTTGCATTTTTCCCTAAGTATTAAGGAAATTTGCAAAAATGCCACATTTTTACAATTGTTTTGGGAAAATGCCACATTTTTACAAATTTTTCGAATAATACGACCTTTTAGGTTGCGATCGTTAGTGTGGTTGTTTGTGTGGTCGGTGTGCAGTCATTTTGTAGTCTGTGCAAGTTTCTGATTTAAATTTGTTGTTGTATTCTATCAGGGGCTGGTTCATGCTCAATATTAATTCTTTGGGATGGTGCATGAGATTTGGATTCAAATAGTCGTCGTTGGTGTTTCATGGGAAGAAAACAAAGCACGTGGTTTTTCCTTCCGATGTTACTTTCTCTCAATTATTAGAAAAGGCATATCTAGTCACCAAAGTGAGTCGAGATGATTTTGAAATTGAGATGACAAGTTGGGTGACATACCAATGTAAAGATTCATTGGCACCGTGTCCCGTATAGATGAAGATGATGTCGCACTGTTGTTTTATAGATTGAAGAAAAGTGGAATTGATGAAAGAACATTTAATATTTGGCAGAAATTAAATCACAAAAGCCGATTTTGCTTTCATCACAGACATCGTAATAATTTGTTGTAATCAACTATGCAACTAATTATTAGTGCCCTTAATATTTGATCAATAATCAATAATGGTGATGAAATTGGTGAAAAATTATCACATTCCTAATGTATCTAATCTTCCTGTTGATGCAATATAGTTATATAATGAAATATGATTTATAATCAAGATTATTAGTGCTTGATATTGAATACATGATAATATTACTAATAAGATTACAAGTAATATTTGAAATCATAAAATATATTATATTCTGCTTTCACATTCAAAAACATACAAAAGGGCCAATTCAAAAACATTCTCCTTCGGCCCGTAATCTTGTCGGAAAAGTAGGTGCAATTCAAGTTGTCCCCGGAACTTGATGCTATCTCGTCACAAGGCCGCCCAAGCAAGATGTCTTGAATTTTTAAATATTTTCTCCTTTCAACCGATCACTAATAACTTCCATTGCCTTGAAAAGAGACCTACATGATAGATTGCCTTTAAAATGATCATTTTCATCCGGAACTACACCATATTATCTATGTTTCAAACAAAACAACAAAGTGTAAGGTCAAAATAACGATCGAATTGGGGTTGGAAGATAGCCGGACTACAACTACATTACATAAGTATTCGGCTACATGGTTGTACATCGAGAACACGGTCATTTAATTGCATTAAGTACATACATGCCATCGGAAAAAAAGAACATAACAAACAGAGGTCGAAAAATGCAAACATCATCCAAAAACAACAAAATCCAATCGAAAATGTCACAAATAAACTTCAAAATAATATTATCATGTTTTTAGAGAATATCAAAATGACCCAAATAAATTTAAATAACTTAACATTATTTTCGGCAAAATGCATAAATTTTTGACCAAAACCCATTAACCCTAAATCCATAAAAGTCCAAAAAGCTGAAACGCTGTTGTTTTTCTTCTCGAGATTTTGTTTCTGAAGATACAAAAACAAAGAAACAAAGAAATTAGAGTTTTAAATGTCGAGATTTGGTCGAAAACATTTCAAAATGGTAAAACACAACAATCATTTGGTTTCTCACCTTGTCTACTTTCAAATCCATACCATCAACCACGATATTACTTCTTCAAAAATCCAAAAATTAAAAAGACAATGACACACAAAAAATTAAAAATGTTACTCAACTTGAAGCATAATACAATATAAAGAAAACAAATTACAACTTGCCAAAATCGAATTAGGGTCGCGCGCCGTCGAATAGTCGAGATTCACCAAAAAAGTCGAGATGGGAATGAGAGAGAGAGACCCACGGAGCTTCATGTGTGGGAGGGAGTGATTTGAGTCCTTTTTTTTTCTAGAAGGGTACTTTGGACATTTCACAAGGGTGATGGGGGTATAATTTAAAGAATTTAGGTTAGGTGGTACTTTTCCAAAAATTTTGTAAAAAAGTGGCATTTTGCAAATTTCCCCAAGTATTAACGCAATCTATGTTCTTTCATGTCATATAAATACTAACCCACAGTCAACACTAAACGGTTGACTCAAAACCACCACCATGCACCACCATCGTCTCCGCCACCTCATCCCCTTACTCCGCCGCGGCTACGCCACCAAGTACACCGGAAAAGTAATTACAACAATCAACAAAGGCCGATTATCCGCCATTGAAGTCTCCGTCACAGCACCCACCCTAATCTCCGACGTCCGCGGCTACCCTCTCCCCCGCCGTGAACTCATTTGCAAAGCAACCAAAATCCTCCAATCGAAATCCTCCGCGTCATCGCCGGACCCCTTCCTCGACCTCTCCGAGTTCCTGCAAACCCTAAACGTGACCCCAACTCCCTCCGAGGTCTCCGAAATTCTCAAATCCCTTAAATCCCCAACCCTAGCCCTTGAGTTTTTCCACTTTTGCCCTACACATATCCCGAATTTCCGACACGATGCTTTCACTTACAACCGCATTTTATTGATTCTCTCGAATTCATCTCTCCTGACAAGATTGATAAAATTAAGGAAATTATCAATTTAATGGAGAAATTAGGGGCCATTGGCAACATCTCCACCGTTAATATATTGATTGGTGCTTTTGATGGTATTGATGGGCTGGAGAAATGCTTGGATTTGTTGAAAAAATGGGGTTTGCAGCTGACCTGTTATACTTATAAGTGTCTTCTACAGGCGTACTTGAGAGCAGACGATTTGAATCGAGCATTGCAGGTTTACAGAGAAATGCGGAGGAAAGGGTACAAGCTTGACAGCTTCGGGTATAACATGCTTCTTCACGCCCTTGCTAAAGACGAAAAGGTCAGATTACCATTTAATTATTAGAGTTTCCATGTTTTAATATGGTTGGATTGTTTGGTTTTTATGCTGTTCCATGAATGTTTATGTTCATTGTGTATAGAGGATGCAAAAATGTGAGTTCTGTAGAATCTAATGGTCTGATATGCTGCAGCATCTTTGCAGATTGATCATGCCTACCAGGTGTTTGATGATATGAAAAGGAAGCATTGTGAGCCCGACGAATATACGTATACGATTCTAATCAGAATGATTGGAAGGTTAGGGAAGCCCAATGAGGCAGTAGCTTTATTTGAGGAAATGCTATCAAAGGGCTGTAAACCCAATTCAATGACTTATAATACCATGATCGAGGCGCTGGTTAGGAGCCGAATGGCAGACAAATCTATGATTCTTTTCTCCAAGATGGTTGAAAACAATTGCAGGCCTAATGAGTTCACATACAGTCTCATTCTCAATGTTTTGGCGGCCGAAGGGCAGCTTGGTAGATTGGATGAGGTGGTAGAAGTATCGAATAAGTACATGAACAAGTCGATATACGCGTATCTTGTGAGAACGCTAAGCAAATTAGGGCATGCAAGTGAAGCACATAGGTTGTTTTGTAATATGTGGAGTTTCCATGATACGGGAGATAGGGATGCGTATCTCTCCATGTTGGAGAGCTTATGCAATGCTGGAAAAGTTACCGAGGCTATAGACATGTTGAGTAGAACTCACGAAAAGGGAATAATAACGGATACGTTCATGTACAACACGGTGTTCTCCGCTCTTGGAAAATCGAAACAAATACCCCATCTTCTCGATCTATACGAGAAAATGAAACAAGATGGGCCAACACCGGACATTTTCACTTACAATATTCTGATTTCTAGTTTTGGTAGAGCTGGAAGAGTTGAAGAAGCTGTTAGGATTTTCAAGAACTTGAGAACAGTGATTGTGCACCAGATGTTGTCTCTTACAATTCCTTGATTAATTGTCTCGGGAAAATGGTGATCTCGACGAGGCACACATGAGGTTCAAAGAAATGCAAGAGAGGGGTATGAATCCCGATGTTGTCACGTATAGTACACTAATAGAGTGTTTTGGTAAGACTGATAAAGTCGAGATGGCGTATAGCTTGTTTAATGAAATGCTTGGTGAAGGTTGTTGCCCGAATATCGTGACGTACAATATCTTACTTGACTGTCTCGAAAAGTCTGGGAGAAGTGCGGAAGCCGTTGAGTTGTATTCGAAACTTAAAGAACAGGGATTGACTCCAGATTCGATCACTTACGGTATTCTTGAGAGGTTACAGAGTGGTTCCCAAAGGAAACATAGGATTCGAAGGCAGAGTCCGATTACTGGTTGGGTTGTTAGCCCATTAAGGTGATGAAGGCAATTATTGATGACATTATTTTTTAAATAAGTTGGGAGTACTTGTCGGAGGGGAGGGGATAAGTTTCATAAAAACTGAAAGATACCGAGTTCGGCCCGGTCAACGTCTATTTACAAAGGGTGAGTGATACGGCTGAGCTACAAGCTCGTGGTCATTATTGCTAACATTATTGTGCCAAGTTGCATTCAGATTTATGCTTTCAGAATTTTCAGGTTTGCAGTAATTAGGCAAATAAAAGATGACTTAGAATGGTGTATATGAAACATTATTGACGATGTTGATGCAGCTCTATTTAGCTAGATTTGCTGCACTTATTGACGATATTCTAAGGAGTTTGTGAATTTGATGCTTCATTTATCATTGTAGTAAATGACACTGGATAACTTCTCCGGTGCCGGATGGGGAGGGTGAAATAGGGATGTCAATGGATCGGGTTTGGGCCGGGTCCGTCTGGACCCGAGACCCGACCCATTAAGAAAATACAATATTCATACTGCCCTGACCCGTCTCATCATAGATCATACCCGCCCGACACATACCGTTTCTAGCGGGTAAGACCCATTAGACCTGCTAACTTCATATATTTGGCCAAAATTGTAGGATTTTTACTTAAAGGCTAAAGCAGTGCACTCAAAACTTATGATAATTATATAATTTTGTAGATATTATATGAATTATGAAATAAACACCAATATATATAAATGAAGAGTTCTTAACAACATATATAAATGAAGAGTTTTTGAACAACAATATATTCACTCTATATATAAACTAAAAAAATAAAATTAATAAAATTAAATATACATGGGTCGGGTCCTACCATACCCATTACCGCACATACCCGTCGGGGTCTAAAACCAATACTGCTACCCATCCCGTCCATTTATTAAATCCATACATGTTCCAAATAAGGTGGGTCTGGTTCGGATCCAGTGTCTTACTCGACCATTGCCATCCTTAGGGTGAAATGAATTTTATTTATGGTTTTCAGGTCCCTGTATGCTTACATTTTTGAAAGGGATATTGCAAAGACTTCATGATGTTTGGGCTGATTAAGAAAAGAGACCTAAAGATGTTTTAAAATTATAAAAAACCCATCAAGTTTAATTATGTCTCAAATTTAATAGGGTGGCCCTATATTTCTAGAAATATTAGGGAGTTTTGAAATATTTTTCCTTATGAATGGAAAAATGTAAAGCGAATTAAACATCCTGTAATTCAACAAACTTTAGTTCTTTTTGTAAATAGCCCAAACTTTGGGGGTGTTTTTGTAATTATCCCTTTTATAAATAATTACTATGCTTGAGGTTTAGTCTAATTACAATCTTCTCCTAATTAGTAATTAGTTTGTCAAGTAGCTCAATTCAACTGGACTCGATCCTAGGCAGAGCAAAGCTTACAGTTAGAATTGGATTGTCCAGCTTAATTCCCAAATATTACTAAAATAATTTGATGTTGGACTTGGGTCTCCTTTTAGCGATTCAAGATTTGGGCCTAAGCCCATACATGTATTCTATCTGAATTTGAACTTTTAATCCGAAATCAACTCAAATCAGTCCATTTAAAATGGGTCGTCAACTCTATACCACGGCATATTAAGATACAATTGGTTGGATTAGGTCAAAAATCCAAAACAAAATCATGGATAAGATGAGAAAATATGAAGTGTTTTTTATCTGTAAACATAATATATTCCTTTTCGAATTGCTGAGGAAACTCGTGCTCATAAAATTTTGATTTAAAAATCCATTTAATATTAAATGAGGGGTGCAATAATGTCGAATTTTTAGTACCACTGTTTGCGGATCAAGACAAGAAGCTCTTGATTTTGCAAAACAACATTTTTTTTTTTTGAATTTACCCAAATGTGAAAATGACGAATAGAGTGGTTGTTAGAGAGAGTGGTTGTTAGAGGGAGAGTCATTTTCAACTAGGAATTAATGAATACATTATTTGATATTGACCGTTAAAAGCTTATTTGAGTTCGGTTCGTTAACATAATTAACCAACTGCTCAATACATTTTTTTCGCTCAACGATATGTAAAAAAATTAAAAGCTCGTCGTTATTGACTAAAACTCGTTCAAACTATATTCATTCGATTATGATCAAACTAAACGTAAACACAACTTTTGAAACTCAATAAAAATTCAAACAAGCTTGAGCATTACTGTATCCGGTTCGATTCGATTCGTTTACACCCTTATTTTGGACGTTTCATGAAGTTTACTGTACGTCTCATATGAGTGTGAATATGAAAACTCTAAAACAACCTATTTAAAATCACTTAAAACATGTGAGTTTGACTAAGAATTATTAATTGAGTTCAACATATCTAAATTGCATGTTTTGCTTAATTGATCGAAATGTGTGGCAATACAAGATAAATTATGTGAAATTTAAAAATGCAATCCGTAATTATCCGCAAAAGAAGGGGTAATTTGGGTAGTCCTCCCCTTATATAAACCACTCAAATCTTATCGAAACATCACACAAAAACACTTCAAATTTTTTTCCCTCTCATCTCCCGTAAGACTAAAAATGGATCTCACAAAAATGTTTCTCTTTCTACTAACCTTACTATCAATTTACCATGCAAAATTCGGCGTCTTCAACCCGATCCAAATACTCCGACCGGGATCCGGCGCCGCCGGTGAGTACTCGGACTGCCTGAGCTGGCGGCTGGCGGTGGAGACCAACAACCTCCGAGATTGGAGAACGGTGCCTGAGTCGTGTGCGGAATACGTCGCCGATTACATGCTCGGCAAACAGTACAGCGACGACTGCGATCTGGTGGCGGACGCCGCCAGCGACTATGCGCAGAGCGTCAAACCCACCGCCGGCGGCGACGGAAAGGATGTTTGGGTTTTTGATATTGATGAAACCTAATATTCCGTACTATAATCGCTCTGATGTCCGATTTGGGTATTTACTCCATATTTTTCCACCCACTTCGTTTTAATGTTATAATTCCAATTTTACTTCGATAAAAAAAAAATTGAACATACGAATTTGAAATATTAATATTTTTCAAACTTATAAAATTAATTCTGGTATTATCTTATCAGTATTTTATAAAAAAAAAAAAAAACTCTCCTAAAGTTTGGGCTAATTACAAAAAATTCCAATTATCATTTGAAATTTACATGAGCCACTTGAGGTTGATGTCTTATATATTCTCCTTTTATAATCAAACAAAAAAAGTATATATAAAAACTCTGACACTTATAAAATATTACATCCTACTCCTTAAATTTAAAATAAAATCAAACCTAGTAAAAACCTCTACTCTTTTTGTATTTAGCCCAAACATGCTGATTTTCTTTAAGGGTTCATCTCAAAAAGTATGCTCGACGTTTGACCTAATTACAAAAATACTTTTTAATTTTCAAAATTATAAAAAAATACCTCTGAGATTTTATTTTGTCTAATATTTACCACTTTCAAAAGCAAAAAAAAAAAATTCAAAATCACCCTCATATTTTTAAAAATATTATAATTTACCCCTTAATTTTAACATTGAATCAAATTTCAGGTTACTTTTTGTAATTATCCCTTATTTTATATACAAGATTCATTGTAATACTTCATTAAAAGTTTATAGCAACACTAAAAATAGTTTAGGTGGTGATCAATAATCAATATATACCTTGTTATTTAACTTTGGGTTTACATGCAGGGCACTGCCACGCAATGGCACAAAGTATTACCAATGGATGGCGCAAGGCGGCGCCGCCGGTTCGGCGGTGCTGCCTCTACAACACGGTGTTGTCGTTAGGGTTCAAGACTGTCATTTTATCAGCATCATCAGATCAATTCACAAAAATAAGAAGTGTCAATTTAAATAATGCTGGTTATAATTACAATTGGGAAAGACTCATATTCAAGTAAGTACACAAAATTATTACTAATTAATCAGTCTCTATTCAGGGGCAGAGCTAGACATTTCATTATGGGGGTAATTAATTTTGGAAGGCTAAATCACTGGAAAAAAACACTTAAACACTAAACTTTAATATTTAAAAATAAAATATGTATATAATATGGAATTTTCGAAAATTAGCCCCCACTTAGCTACAATGATACGCCCTGTCTCTATTTATTGTTTTTGTAACTATAATTAATTTCTAATAAATGTGGATGCAGGGATACAGGGCTGTGCCAACTTATGCCCCGACCCAACCATTTTTTTATAAAAATAAATTTTAGTGAGAATTTAAAAAAAAAATAGTTATAATTTATATTGTTTTTCTTAGATTTTCTATCCTACCATCCATTTTCGTATATCTGTCCACCCTACTAAATCGTCCCCGGCTCCGCTCATGCAGGGGAGAAGCTGATAGAGGGATTTCAGGTTCCATGTTCAAATCCAAGATCAGAACGGAACTAGTGAATGAAGGTTTTAGAATCGTGGGAAATATAGGAGATCAATATGGTGATATACTTGGGGACAATATTGGGAACCGAACATTTAAAGTGCCTAATCCTATGTACTACATAGGATGATTAACGAACTAATTAAGATAAGATTAGATTCCAGGTTTTTAATGATTTTAATTTAATAAAAGCGCTACACATGAGGACCCTGCCCGTTGTGGTTAAGTGTTATAAGCACATGTACCATTTAAAATTTGTAATTTCCTAATTTTAACTATCATGTTGTTGTCATTCTATTTTTGTCCTTTTATTTTGTTTTGTTGTGTTTGGTAATTTACGGGTGATTACGGTGCGATTTGTCGGACCTAATTTTAAACCGAATTGCCTTAATGTAGTTTCACTAAAAATTAAATTGAAATCACGGTTTTATTGAGTAAAATTAAATGTGCGGTTTTGGACGGTGACGTGTGTTTGTCAATTTTTATAAACAGAAATATAATGTGGCTGATAAAATATATCATTTTTAAGATAAATGTGAAAAAATATGTAAAAAGTTAGAAACATGCCTTTTGTTTTGGAATAAGATGCAACTTGTAAATAAAATGCACCTTCCCTTCTCTTTGAATTCAACATAACACATTTTACTGGTATAATAATTTGAATGAAAAATATAATGTAGTTTTACAATGTTAAAGAAAAAATATGAAATGTAAAGTGCAAATCTATTGTATGAATGTATCCTTCATTGAATTAGTTCTTAATATATTCATCTTGTATTAAAATATAATGGGGAACGGGAAACCCATGTCAAAAGTTGAAACTTGAGACGGGACATAACTCATATGGCTTGAGAAAGTAGATAAAATAGAATGTTCGTAAAATTGAATTATGTTTGTTTATCAAAAAAATCCATTAAAATTGCCCTTTTTGACATAAAATAACATTCAAACTTTAGTGTCAACTATATACATACCCTATTATATCACTTATCAATTATTTTCGCATTTTTCATTTAATTCAATCTATCGGACATACTACTACTCCCTAGGGGTGGGCGTCGGGTCGGGTAGTCGGGTTTTCGGGTAGTCGGGTCGGGTGCACGAGAAAATCGGGTAGTTGTTAAGGGTACTAACCCTACCGAAAAAATCGGGTACCCGCGGGTGAAGAAATGTGCTTGGTGTGTGGAAGCGAAAACAACCTTTCTTTGTGAAGAAATTGCGAAAAAAAAAAAAAAAAAAAAAAAAGCCTTCTGCCTTCTGCCTTCTGCACCACCACCACACTCCCATCAATTCCCATTTTCTTATCACTTTTTCTTTTTCTAATGCACCTCCACGTCAAAATCCCACATATATTGTTTTGAAGAAAAAAACTATCAATTAATAAATAGATAAACCATCTGAAATTTTGAAAAACCTGTTTTTGCATGGTTGCTCCCAAGAATCAAACTGAAAATTGAAGGCGAGATTGTATCCGGCGGCGACCGAGACAGAGACGATGACCGGGAACTCGGAAGACTTGTGAGTTTTCTAGGGCTCTAATTTATCGGTGCCGATCGGGTAGTCGGGTATTTAGTTAATACCCGCTACCCGACCCGATCTTTTCTAAACCGGGTATCAAGTACCCTAAACCCGATATGGTTTAGACTTTAGAGCTTATAAGTTGTTTAAATTTGTTGGTAAGCTTTTTAAAAAAGATCTTATAAACTCTTAAAATAAGATGTTATGAGTTTATAAGTTATTTTGAAAAGATGGAGAATCCCAATTTTTTTTTCAAAATAAGATCTCATTTCAACAACCTCATTTGACTTTGGCTATTTTAATTTGAATATTGTCATTCCTAACATCTTAAAAGCTACACCATTTTATTTTATCCAAATATTTAACAAACTCGTTATTAACATTAGATCTAACATCTTGTAAGCTCTAGGGGTGTAAACGATCCGAGCCGAGCCGAGCTTTAACTTGTTTGCCATATGTTCGTTTAATTTTATACATGTTCAAGCTTGGCTTGAGCTTGATTCGATTTTAAAAAAACTTGTTCGTGTTCGGCTTGATAAAAAATTTAATGCTTGAATGTGTTTGTGAACATGTTCGTGAACGTGTTCGTTTTGAGTTCGTGTTCAATATGTTCGTGAACAATTAATAACTTTGTTCGCGAACAACAAATAAACAAAAAAATTAACTTTTTTGGTGAACGATAAACAAACAAACATTTTTCAAACTTATCGATGAAAATACATATAAATTATTGTCAAAAGATAAACACACATAGACTAAGTAACTAACCAAACAATTGGCAAGTCTGCCAAACAATATTTTAGAAATAGTGAAAAATATGGGCCATAGCTTATTTAATGAGAATTATCATTATTACGTACAGGATAGGGTTTATGGAGTATTATGTATCTTAAGGGCTTTAAGTCTTTTTAATTTTATTAAAATAAAATATTTTTAATTCTTTATTTAAAATAATCAAGCTATTAGTCGAGCCCTTAACAAGTTTGTTCACGAACAAGTCTAAAAATATATTATACGAGCTTGTTCTTGAACATTTATAAATGAATACTAAACAAACTTGTTCACGAGCTTTTAGTAAACGAGTATAGAATTGTTCAAGCTCGTTCGTTTATTACACGAGCCTCAAAATGTGTTCATTTATGCTCACTTAACTAAATAAACGAACGTTATCCGAGCATATTCACGAGCCATTTTGCGAACGCTCTGTTCACTTACAACCCTAGTAAGCTCTAAAATATTTTATAAGATATATAAGCTTATAAGATCTTATAAATAAGTTTAGCCAACCCTATTCATATATTACTATTTTTAAAACTAAATCAATCTACGGTCCACCACCTACAAATCTTACAAATATAGATATAAATTAAATATTAAAAATGTATCCTACCAATATAAACTTTTAAATTATTCTATACATAAAATTTTCATACTATCCAACAAAACACAAACAAACATAATTTCATTTTATCACGTACTTCCGTATTCAAAACTCTTTAATTTCTACCAAATATATTCTCCTCATAAACCTATGTGAATTTTCATTTTCATTTACATTTACTCGTCCAAACCCATGATTTTCGGTTTACATGAAAGGCGATAAATTCCCAAAATTTATTTTTCAACACCAAAAAAAATTGAAATAGACCATACAAACATAACCATACAATCTCATTGTATAAATAAAATAACAAGTGGTTTTCCTAAAATGTGGCTGATTAATTAGTTGAATTGATCCTAAAATGTGGCTGATTAATTAGTTGAATTGATCCTAAAATATTTTACTAAAAGGGCCTGCCCAGTTTCTAAATCCTCTGGCCCAAAGTTGAATGGCTATTTACCATAAGATGCACAATTGAACAAGAAGGCCCATTGTTGCATTTGCCCAATCAGAGGTACCAATTCCCAATTTTCGAACAATTAATGTCCATTTTCATAATTACCTAAACCTAAATGCACCGAATTGTATCATTTGAAAAATAGAATCGAGAAGAAGAAGTCGAGCAAAGGGTCTGAGGCAATGAAGAGTTCATATACATATATATATATATATATATATATATATATAAAGCTACGTAATTATACGCACCAGTGAGTAAAAAGAAGCTTATTACACTCGTATTGGCGATGGCCTACAGAGGGAGGGGCCGTGGACGCGGCGGCTTCGGTGGCGGAGGCTTTCGGCCGGCCAAACAAGATCCTTTTGAACTATTTCCAGTAATTATATTTTAATTTTATTTTTTTGATAATGTTTTTTCGGTGAATTTAATTTTTGATTAGCGAACTTGAATTTAATTCATTCTTTAATTTTTAGGCAATCGAGGGTTTAGGTACTGCGAAGTATTCTACTGAGAATATACAGTTAATTAAGTGGTCTGCAGTTTTGCAGAAGTATTGGAGTTCATCTCCTTATTATTACATAGATAGAAGACAACGCCCTGAGAGTACGTTTTCCCCTGTTTATTCAATTTTTTTTTTCTGTCTGCGTAATTTATACAAAGCTAATGCTCAGTGATTATGTATTAATGGGTGCCATTGATGTGTATTTTAGCGTGCTACAGATGAAATAATCGCCGTGGTTGTGAATTATTGATAAATTTACATGTTCCATTAAAGATATTATATGCAAGTTTAAGAAGATAATCATTTATCTGTTTTATTTCTTTCATGTATGCTTAAAACTGCTTGAAAAGTATATGAATTTGTCATTCAGAGTCATATTAGTCTAGAAACTCATGTTCAGTTATTTTGCCTAATTATTTGTAATTGTCTATTTGAAATCTGTTTTTGTACTAAATTGGATGCTAGAAATGCGACGATGAACTCATTTATGTCCCGAATTCTTGCTGCAGAAGAGCAAAAACCAGACATAGAAAGGTATTCAGATCGGAAATTGCAAGCAACAAAAGCTAGGTCATCATCACTCTTTGACTTCATAGTGCTGGACCCAGATCATATTCCCGCAGAACTAGCTAGAGGTTGATAGTTCGTACCTTTCGTGGAAGTTATTTACGGTTTGAAGTGAACAGATATCTTAGTTGTAGCATCATGTTTTGCTAGTTACCCTCATATTTTCTTGTTTTCATGAATGGAACAGGCAAGAAGAAGGGAAAGCATGTCGCCAAGAAAATTCGATGGAACCCCGAATCAGGTATAATGTGAAGAATAATATGCTTATTCCTAGTGAAAGTGAGGGAGAAAGAAAAAGTTTTAGTGAAACGTCGTTTTTTCTACTTTGATTGGAGATATTTACTGTAATCATATGTCTTATCATATTATTTGTGAGTTTTTTTCACTCTTTTTTTGGAACTTTTTTATTTTATAATTTGGAAATACGCCTCTGCTTAGGAGTGTTAAATGATTTAAGTTGTTTCATAACAGGCCAGGATATCTTTGAGAAGCTTGAAAAGATGAATGAGGTACATTTTCGCACTTGAACGAACCTCTTTATTAATAGTTTGATAATTTGCTATGTCTTCTTTATTTTTATGAGTGTATTGTCCTTGTTTTTACTGTCAACCTACATCATGCTATTGTTTTCTTTCTGGAATTTGGAATTTCCAGGGCGAGGGGCGAAGAAGAAGGAACCGAAAAGAAAGAAAATGAAGAAGAGGAAGAGGAAGATGGAGAAAATGAAGAAGAGGAAGGAGAATACAGTGATGAGGGTGATTACGAACAGGTAAATACTTGGTTTTTGCAAACACTGAATATACCTTTTTCCATTTACTTTATTGAAATATATTTTCTTGAGTGAAGATTTACATGCGTGGGTGTGTGGCTAATAGTTGTGCAAATTTTACAGGCTGAATATTGTGATGATGATGAAGATGATTACAATATGGACGGCGACAACGATGGTACGCACTGTCTTGCTCGTGTTTTTGCTTTCTCTGGTTCAGTGCCAATTTTCTTATTCTATTGTCATTGAATATATTGATGAATTTGTGATATTGCAGATGGACCAATATATTGAGTTCTCATCGCGGGATTGCTTGACCCAGCTTGACTCGAGTTGAAGCCTATTTTGCATTGACTGAAGTCTTTTATTCTCCATTCACCCTATTCATCTGCTATCTAGAAGTTGAGAATCACTTTTTTTGTTGAGTTTGCAAACACTCTCCATATCTCTTTAAAAATTTGTTGTAGTTGTATATAGTAGTTTGATGGTATATTGCTGTTTTTTTTTTTTTTAAATATAAATCCTATGCCATGAGATTAAGACTTCTTTCGGGGTGTGCTAATTTTGTAATGAATTGAATGCATTATAAGCTCCAGGTTAGACATTATTATGGTTTGCCTGGAAGACTTTTTGATTTCATTCATCTGCCTCTTAATGCCTTCGAACCCAGAAAATGAAAATATAGTGATGGGCTTGGGGGCTTCGGTTTGGGCTTGGGTTTGTTTATATTTATTTTCCGCAGTTTGTTTGTACGCATTTTATTTTTTGCGATCTTGTTGGTTAACTTGAGACTATAAAAAGAAAGTTGGAAAACCAGCAAATATTTCTATAATGAGGACATTCAACAACTTGCTAACTCAAATGAGGACAGCATTTTTTCTATATTTTTCTGTAAACACCATCCATTAGAATAGATACAGGTAAAATTCATCAATTGAACAGTATAAAATTTCCCGTAAGTGCTTTCAATGGGGTGTTCTATCATCATTGCTGGGATATTATATCCTCTGAGGTCATTGAGGCAGTTCGCCACTTCTTTGTGTCTGGCTCTTTGCCAGCTGGACTCAACTCCAGCTTTATGGTTCTTATCCCTAAATGCAAAGATGATATGAGCATCGACAACTTCAGACCAATACTGATGAGTAACTTCATCTTTAAGACCATCACGAAGATCCTGACCACTCGTTTTGGGAAGATTATTAGCACCATTCTCTCTCCCACTTAGTTTGGGTTTATTCCGTGCTGTTATATTCACGATTGCATTGCTTTGGTCTCTGAGGGTTTCAATATTCTACAAAGCATGGTTGATAAGAACATGATTTTAAAGATTGACATTCGAAAGGCCTTTGATACTCTGAATCGGGATTTCTTTTTTACGTCTTGGCGGGTTTGGGTTTTCGAGATAAGTTCATCGGTTGGATCTCGGGGATTCTCCATTCACTTGTATCTCTGTCTTGCTTAATGGCTCGCCATGGGTTACTGCGTGTTCTCGAGGTGTCGAGGCGGGGGACCCCTTATCTTCGCTTCTTTTTTGTGTGGTGAGAAAGTGTTGGGCGGAATTTTCGCTAACTTGGTCGCATCTCATCGCCTTATGCCTTTTGTTGCTCCGCTGAATATACATTTTCCTTCTACGATGTTATATCTCGATGATATGGTCATCCTTTGTGCGGCTAATACAAGAAATACTCGTCATGTTCGTAGGGTTCTTCGTTTATATGCCACTATTTCGGGGGTGTCTAGTCCTAACAAATCAAAGGTATTTTTCGGGCTTCCGTTTCCAGGCACGCCGAAATCGTGTTCAAGCTATTATTGGTATTCAAGAGGGTGATTTTCCTACATCATATCTTGGTGTTCCATTGTTTAAAGGGCTCTGAAGCGGGTTTTACAAGCGGCTTTTGACAAAGTCCTCATCAATTCCAAACGATGGAAGGGTTCTTCTTTTCGCTTCTTTGGCGGGTGTGTTTGGTGAATTATGTGATAACAAGCTCTCGTTCACCTGCTCACACTATGGTGGTGTATAAATGGTGATTACCATGCTCAAGCGATTGGAGACAAACCGTGCGTAAATTCATCCGGACCAGGTGACATCAATCGAATGGCAATTATGTGGTCAACTAGACACGTTGTTGTACCCCTAGAAAAGAAGGGGCCTGGGGTTCGTTCTATTATCACGGCTAATCAAGCTTACCTCGTGAAGTTGGGTTGGAAGATTCTCACCTCGGAGAATCTATTGTGCACACCACCCTTCGCAAGCATTATTTCTTAGCTTAACGGGGCAATTAGATACACGTTCCTTCCTTCCTCGATATGGGTTGGTCTCCGCCCTATGGTTCGAGTTGTTTATCGGAGTCTCATTGGAGTACCGGGGCGCACTCGTCGGTTAGCTTTCGGGCGATAATTGGCTTGGTTACGTTATTGCGGACCGAATTGGCATTCCTCCTATGTACCGTACTCACTTTCGGGATATGATCTCTGATTTCTTTTATGATAACACTTGGCATTTCACGACTTCTTTTGTGAGGGCTTACTTGGATATTGTTCGGGATATTGTCTATTGTCCCCTTCCCCAATTCGGTGGATAAACGTGTCGGGCGCATTCTATGGATGTGAGGTCTCTTCTAAAAGGCTTACTCGTTTTGCGACCTTCTCTTCCTGGTGGTTAGATGGGGTTCTTGGATTTGGTCTCCGAACATCCCGGAGGCGCTCGATGGTTGTTTGGAGAGCGATATTCGGACATCTTGCGGTCCTGGATGTCAAGCGTTCTCGAGCTTAAGAGGCTTAAGTATTCATTACTAATCAATTAAAAAGAAAAAAATATAATTTTAGTCAATTAGCGATGAAAATATTCGTCATTAAACAAGGATACTCAACTACATTGCGATCAAACAATTAAGAGATCATTAATGTTTTTATACAAAAGCATGATGAGTTGGATATGACCATATCTTGAACCATTTTTATTAGAGGAAAAAAACACTAAACCACCCAAACTATGCGATTTTTGCACTTTACCATCTAAACTAATTTCTTTTACACTTTACCATACAAATATACAAGTTTTGCACTTTGCTCTATAGTGGTCATCGCGGCGGAATATCTCCGAATATTCCGGTACATGCTCTCTCCACGTGAGGGCAAAACCGACTTTACCTAAAATTTAAACAGTAGTTACACTTTAACATCCGAACTTTGTTGAGAATTTCACTTTGCCATCTAAACTTTGTGCAATTTTCACTTTGTCATATCAATTTAAGAAAATTAAAAAAAAAAAATATGTGTATATAGATTTATTTATCTTATTTAATACTTAAAAAACACAAAAATAAGTTTAAACCACATTGTGAGAGAATCGAAATAGAAAATTTAGCATATACAAAATTTACTTTTATATTATATATATTCTCGTATATATTACTTAATTTGCATTAATTTATTTTTTGCATATTAAATTTAAAAATTACTAAATAGATATTATAATTATGATTACAATATTTATTTTCTTTTATTTATTTATTTTTGCAATTTTGATATACCAAAGTACCGCCGAAATACAAAAAAAAAGTATGGTAAAAGTTTGAGTGAACTGATTATTTTGGTACAATATTCAAAGACACCATACGTCATCTAATTTTCTTTCAATTATTATTTTTGTTCGTTCACCAAATACCTATTAAGTTTAACCTCTACTTGTAAGAGTACGAGAGCAATGTAGTGTGGTAATCGACCAAAGTTATTTCACAAGAAAAGTTTAGCCAAGCGTGTAATTATTTGAATTTATGAAAAACAAAAATAATTCTTTAACACTATAACCAAGTTTTGAATAGGTAGAATTGAACTAAGAATTAAAAGTACATATCTAAAGCAACACCACATTATAAAATTGGGGTGAAATCAATATAAAAATTTTTCTAAACCTTAGACAATTCAAAGATATCTAAACCACCAAAAACAAATCGATATCAATGATATTTGTACCCACCTAAATCATAAACCTAAACCCTAAAATTATAACATTGATAGTATATTTTACTAAGGTAAATATTAATTATTTTTTTTACGAATAAAAATTTAAAAAAGGTAAATAAATGTATATACACATAATATTTTTAATTTTCTTAAATTGATATAGCAAAGTGAAAATTGTGCAAAGTTCGATGGCAAAATGAAATTCTAACAAAGTTCATATGGTAAAGTGTAAATACTTATATTTGAATTTTAAGAAAAGACTTTTTTACCCTCACGTGGAGGGCACTTGCCAATATTCGGAGAATATTCCACTTTGGCGATGACCACTACAGGCAAAGTCATAACTTGTATAGTTTGTATGGTAAAGTGTAATGAAAATTAGTTCATATAGTAAAGTGCAAAAAAAAACGCATAGTTCGGGGTTTAATGTTTTTTCCTCTTTTTATTATTTTATTAAAAATAAAATTTTAGGGGTAAAACTGTCCATATAGGATAAAGTGCAAAAATTTACATAGTTCATATGGTAAATGTAACAAAAAATAGTTTATATGGTAAATTGTAAAAACGCGAATAATACTAGGGATTTAGTGTAATTTTCTCTTATGTATAACAGTTATTATATAAGTACAATATATTAAAATATATCAGAAAGTATTAAAATCAGAAATGATTAGCATGAAATTTTTACACATCGTATCCGAGAGTTGTCAAATGGTCAGTTTGGGCCAAGCTTGTCAAGCCATGTAGAAAATCGATTGGTTTAGATCTGCTGAAATTAACTTGGTATGCTAATTTCTTAGCTCAATTATGTCTGAACTCCATATTTATAACAAGAGTTGGAAATGGGCTAGCCCAATGGACCAAGTAAAAAAATTGGTCCGACCAAATTCCATTAGGTCGTATTTCTGGTAGCTCAGCCCAATTTATCAAATGTATTTTTAATTGGGTTGTTTGGGCATTAGGTCATTCGGGTATGGCCAAAGTAGACCATATTCTTTTTGACCGCTAAAAATGAAACCCAATACGATATCTTTGAAATTTTGTCGGTCAATTTTGTCATTTCTATTTATAACTAAATTGTATTGGGTTCAAACTGACTCAGATTTCGACCTGCCCGAGCCAGATGGGCTCAAATCATTTCGGATCTGCATAAATGCAGTTCATTCCAATTCTTGGACCGGATGGGCCAATCGTGAATCGGGCTAAAATTAACAGCTCTAATTGTATCATAGACATAGCAATCATGGCTCTCACTAAGCCCCCCACGTGACACCATCCCCATGTAACAAACGCTGTTCCACTGCACACCCAAACGACATCTTCCCCAACGTGAACGCCACTCATTCATTTTCCATCAAAGTCGGGCAGTCATCATCATCATCATTCATCATAACCACCCCTCCCACAACCCAAATACCCACTATTTATTTCCCACTCTCCGAACAAACAATTTAACAAACACCTTGTGAACAAAAAACGTTGCGAGTTTGGAAAAAAATCATATTTCAAAACTAGAATAAATCAATCATCGTAACCATGTCGTGGCAGAGCTACGTCGACGATCACTTGATGTGCGAGGTCGAAGGTGTTCATCTCACCGCCGCCGCAATCATCGGCCTTGATGGCAACGTTTGGGCTAAGAGCGCCGCATTCCCTGAGGTGATCTATATATTACTGTTTAATTCACCACATTTGCTGAAATTTTTAATATAATTTTGAGAATTTTTTGGTTTTATATTGTTTTTGCTTTCGTTATACTGATTTGATCTAGTTTTGTAATTGCAATGTTATTGATCCGCAAAAAATTCTTATTTTTTTGTGTTCTTGATTTAGTTTTTGCATGATGGAAACGTTGTATGGCCGGATATGATCCATATGGCCGATCCCACATAATGGGAAAAAGGCTAGTTGTGTTTATGTTATTTTGCACATTTCCTATTTACAGGAACAAAGATCATTGGTTCATATGGTTTGGTAAAATATAAGAATATATGTTTTTATATATATATATATATATATATATATTTATATTTTAAAATCTACCACATGTCTTCTTGCTTTTCATTTAACAGCAAGATTGTATGTTTAAGGAAAGTTTGCCACATTCTGGGTTGAGGTGGATTAGTTGTTTGCTTTTCTTATGAAATCATTATTGTCCATGTTTTGACATGGGTAATATATGGGAGGTTAAACATGTTTTTGAAATCTTTATCATGTCTCTGCATCATGTTCCTAAGGAATGTGGGTATTCTCAAAATTAGCATTCTTCTCTAAACAGAAATTTTGGTGAAACTGATTCTATCAAGAATCGTATTCCATTTCGATTTGCTAGTGATATCTCAGGAAATTTGTTAAATATGTTTACAAGCCTTGCAATACTGCCTTTATGTGTGTGTGTGTTTTAATCAATGTCTGTCCTTTGTAGACTTGTAGTTGTGGATCCATGAATTCTACTGAAATAATGTTAGTAATTGGGTTTCATGCTGAAAGTTTTCACGTGTTTTCAATTGTTGATTGATCTTATACATCCTTTTATGCAGTTCAATCCACAAGAGATTGCTAACATTGTGAAGGATTTTGATGAGCCTGGATTCCTTGCTCCTACTGGATTATTCCTTGGAGGAGCAAAGTATATGGTTATTCAAGGAGAACCCGGTGCTGTAATTCGTGGAAAGAAGGTGCATTTCTAATCTATAATCTCTCTCTCTTTATGATAAGATTAAGATAAGCACACTTACATTTAAATTGTGTTGCATGGTTATGATAAATCAGGCGACGTGCCATATGAATGGAGTAGTCAGAGTTGTTGGTTTTGTTATGTGTCTTACTAGTTGCTTTTCTATATAATGTTGATCAAGATTATGCATATAATGTTATCTCGGTGGGTGCACGACAATGTTTACTGTGCGGTTATTGCAGACAATGTTCTTGAATTTGTGATCACTTTATGGTATCAAATATCTTTGCATAATTTCTTTCTGGAACTCATTTGTCTAGTGAATATGGCTCTCTTAACTTCTAGTGATTAATGAATTTTTCTGCTTTTTTCGTGCATGAACATTAATGAGTGCTTAGATCTTACAGTGTGTGTTGGCATGGACCCTTCTCCACTTGATTTTATTTAGTACTTTATCTTTGCATATCCTCAGGATCCATTTAACTTCAAAAGGTTTGTTTGGTTTTAGTCTGTCTTAAACTTGGGCCAGTGATAAATGTTTGATTGCTGATTCGCTGGCTCTGTACTAGATTAACCCAATTCTATCTATATTCTAACCAAAACAGCTGGATATGTACGAGTTGTTAACTGCTTTTCCTTTTTTGCTTTATTGATCATTTCAGTGAATTTGGTGTAAGCTGATAATTTTCTCATTACTGGAGATTTTTGAAAAAAAAAAAATTGTTGGACCCCTTTCGGTTATATAAAGATTATCTGTCTGGCGAAGACGGAGATGGTTAAGTATTGGAAACATCGCCACACTGTCCTACATTTTCCTCTTACATCCTTTGTGAATTACGATTTCTTGAAACGTCTTGAGGTTGTTCGTTAGGACTAACTGTTTTTTCACTGTTTTGTTTCATCGTGGCAATTGCAGGGGCCTGGAGGCATAACTATTAAGAAAACAGCACAAGCTCTCATTTTTGGTATCTACGAGGAACCAATGACTCCAGGACAGTGCAACATGGTCGTCGAGAAGATGGGAGACTACCTTATCGATCAGGGCCTGTAGGCCTTAATCTTGAGCTTGTTTAACAACAGCTTTATTATTATTTTTATTAGTTCATGAGTATTTGTGTTTGCATCTTCAAGTTTTTTAAGCCAATCTGGCAAAAAGAAGGTTTGCAGAGACAATAACTATGAGATTCATGAGATTGTTGTTTTTGTAGGATTGTAGTTTGTTCTGTTTGATTTCAAATTCTATTGTGAGATGATGGTGTATTTCTCATTAGTGATGCTGGTTTTGCATTAAACTGAAATCTGAATTTATTGACTGAGTTTCTCATTGCCTCTCTATTTTCCTCTAAGGTATGGTACTTGCACTTTTGGGCTTTTTAAAGAATAGTTGCTATCATTAAAATCGTGTTTGTCGACTTTTAAAGGCTTCATTTGGATTTCATAATAACAATTCAATAGTTCTTGTTTGGATACAATGAATTTCAAATCATCAGGCTTCTATTCTAATTTCTAAGCAATTTTTTTTAAGTCATTGCCATGGATATTAAATCCATATTATATGGAGTCAATTGAAACTATTTTCTAAATCTACTCCTCAAATCTGTTCTTTCTATCCAAATGCAACTGTGAAGGACTCAAATCCAATTCTGCTCAAATGCAGCGGGTTCTCAAATCTAACCATGATGGCTTCTTTATAAAAAAAATATGAAGAATATTATTTTAAACTTTCAAAAAAATATGTTTTCTAACTAAAACATATACAAACCACTAAACAGAAATGTTTTCAGTGGTATTAACCCTTTATAAGGGTGTTGGCAGGGTTCAACCCTTGTATCTTTCGATTCTCCTCCCCAACAAGACTCCCAACTTATTAAAAAAAACTAAAACATATACAAATATACATGAATATGATAAATTATTTGAAAAACTTAAAAATTTGGATTTGTAAATTAAGACTCTTAATCGATATATAGTCTCCAAACCCTTTTCTTTTACAAACTACGATCTTTCAACAACACATCCATCGACCACTTAAGCTACTCCTGAATCTCGTCTCCACACCCCTTTACTTTGTTAGTTAAATGGTAATACTCACTCCATTTGTAGTGAGTTTGAGAGACCGTGTTTGTTATTTGAACCGAACTCATTGCCACCATAGTGAAACACCATTTCTATTAAAAATCCAACTTAAAAATTAGATATGAATATCTCACTTGTAGATAAATATTCCCAAATAATTATTCGATTAAATGGATATGAAATTAGTTAATTATTATTATCTTTATTATTATAATGTTCTATTTGTATTGCAAATATGTGGATACACTTATATTTACATTACAAAAATAATACCCTTATAAATTAAAATATCAAGTAAAACTGATTAAAATTGTTTATCTATAGTTTCAAATTAAAAATCATTACTAAAATTATATTTATTTTAGTAGTACTTGCCTACTTGGGTTTTCTTATATTTACTTTAAATCATTCCAAGCAAGCAATGAAGCGAATAACCAATATAAAGGGTGTTTTGGGTAATTAGCTACCCCGAAACCCTAATCTCTCTCAATCTTGGGCCGTTCACCTCTATAAATCAGCCAAAACCAGCCTTTCTTCTCCAATCTCATCCCCGCAGCAGTCACCGCTAATCTTAAATCCTTTCTACTGTGTTTATGTTTTAATTTTTCCTCTTTTGTTGAATAGCTTTTAGTATACGGTGTTTTTTTGGTTGAGTATGAAATAATTAGCAGAGATTGTGTGTATCGGCGTTGTGCGAATTCATTGAGTGCACTCTGCTCGAAAGTGTTCTCTGCGATAAAAATTTTCTGAAAGGGGAAGATGGGCAGTTGTCTTTCAATTTTTTCCATTGAAATGTTTCAACAATCATCTTCTCCACATGCTTTTTCTGCAGCTTATCGTTTTTTCCCCTCCCATTTCTGGTTTGATATTCCATTTTCCATTTTTTTCAAATCATATTTTTCTCATATAATTTTCTCATGGATTTTTTTATTTTTGATAGATTTTCAAATGTATACATATAATTACTAAAGCCCTTAAAATATTAAATGTTTTGAAATTATAAATTTTAATTAAAAGAAATCATAATTTGATACGAGTGTTGATACTCTAGTGGATCTAAACAATTAATTTCGTGCTAATATAAAATATTTAGTCTGATTATATCTTACAGCAGTTATATAATGTGATCATATATTATTTGTTATTCCAAAAAGTTGTATAATCATTGTGTTATTTGTTGTTCCAAGTCCATAACAACTGTGTATGCCTCTGTATTAAAGGAAAATGGAATTGTAAATTATTGGGGATATGATCAGATCTATATTTAAGAATATACATTGCAGGTTGATTCCAGAAAAATATATATGATTACTAGTTAAATAGTTAAGGGAGTCAGGAGTGTTTATAAAATCTTTACTGTAGCAAAAATCAGAAATAGTTGGAATAAGAATTTGATATTTCAAAAATAAAAAATAATAAAGTTTTGGGGAGCGTTATTAACACCCTCAAAATTTATGAATTCACTTCTCTTCTTAATACACCTCCACCTATTTTCTAAAAATAATTTATTTACTTTTTTTGTTTTTAGGAAAAGGCCGAATGCCAAATTTACCTTTTCCCCAATTAACAATGAGATTGGTGTAATTTTTTGCAGTTAGAAATATTTTAACATGGAGAATTAATCAGTATTTAAATATTTGATAGAGATAACTTTGCTGGTTTTTGTTATAACAAAGCTCATCACCTTGTAACATATTGGAGATAGAGAACCTTTGTTGTATTTCACAGTTGGGATCATGTTAATCTCTCTACCTGTTTCCCATAACCTTATGCTGGAATTGGTATTACATGAGTAAATTGAACAAATAATAAATTGTCTCAAATTATCTAATTCATAAATGTTCTCAAAAAATCATAATAAGAATGATGAAAACTGCCTAGTTCCTTTCTAGATGAATAAGAATTAAAAAGAGGGGTGTGTTTATGAATTTGGTAGGGCATTGAGAGCATTTTATTCCTTTTAATTAATGACATTTATATTTAAAGAGGAGGGTGTATTCATAGGTTTTGTGGGTGTGAATAATATTTCTTAAAGTTTTTGGTAAAGAATTATTTAAATAGTTATATAATTTTAAAACTTTTGAGGATAAAACCATAAATTCGTTTTGATTATAAAATACTTGAAAGCATTTTTAGATTATCAAAAGAGCACCATTACTTTTTTTTTAGAATAAGAAAATTTTACTTTTGGTTGGATGAGTGATTTACTTGCCTGATCAAAGAATTTGCGCGGATTTTGACCAAATACTTGACCCATAATGAAATGGGTTCAACTTAGAATCATATATAAACCATGTGTCCTTTGCATATAAGAAGATCGTCGCATTTTCAAACTCCGGCCACAAGAGAACCGAAATTCGACAAATATTAGGTTATAGAACTAAATTGCAAAACGAGCATAATTGAGATTACCAAGCACCTAAAGTTATGGAACTGTATGGTTATGTATGGAATTGTTTCCAAATTCAATTTTCTAATTTTCAACTATTCCAAAAAATGAATTTATGTTTGTTTAAGAAATTCTTAATAGAAATAAAGTTATTTTCAATTTTCATTTTATTATGGAAAGATTTTTTTGAAAATAACAATCAAACAAGTTCACCAAAATCATGCAAATCTATGTGAAAATACATTACAATCATGTAAAACGATGTCAAAATACACTACCATCACGTAAGTTTATGTCAAAAATACTATAACCAAACATATTTTCATTTCTAAACAGAAATTCGGACAACAAATGAAACATATTCTCAATTCTCACACGAAAACCAATAAAGTTTGAAAATTCATTTTCCAACACTAAACTGGAAATGAGACTTGAAACACATCCATGCATTCCCATATATGTTTTTGCATTTTTCCGCAATGATTATTATAAACTTGGTTGCTCCCAAAAACGACCTCTCTTTGCCAATCAAATTCCAAGACGAAGTCCTCCGTAAAACCGCAAAGGGGGCCGGGGGGGCTCCGTGCCTTCCCTGGATCTTAAGTCGATTATTTGAAATGAAGTAAATGCTTAGAGAGAAAAAAGCAATGTAACAAGAAAAATTGAGATTAGGTTAGAATAAACCTGGGCTTGGGCCTTTTATACCTTAGCTAGGCCTAGGATTAGGGTTTCGTGAATTACGGGATTCACGATTTTCGGTGTCGAGTCATCATTAGATTAGGACCTGGATCTCTTAAAAACCCTAATTTTACGCTCGTAAGACCATAGCTCCGACCTATTTCGAACACGCCGGCCCGTTGTATTGGTGCGAAACCCCTTAAATCTCGAGGCATCCTCACGCCTCATACATCTCTTGGGCCGAGCTAACCTCCTCCTCCGAAGTCATGTTAGACTACAATGGATCAACCACAGTCGACTTAACACAAATGACCTTACATGTCGATCTTATAAACATCCATACAACCACTTGTACTTTCGGACCTTAACAGTCGGCCCAATATGATAAGCCATGTAGACCAATCTCATCTTTTGCAAGCCTCCACGATCGGCCCATTATTTAATGCTTAACAGATCAATCCAAGACTATGGGCCTTCTTCGATTGGCCCAATGTTTAATGGTTAACGATCAACCCCAGACTATGGGCCTCATCAAATCGCCCAATGTCGCCTCATCGTCGGCCCAATGTCCCAGGCTGTCAGTCGGCCTGCATCGTATTTTGCCCTTATCAATTCCTCCCCCAACTATGGTTTGATCTCCACCTCAACCATAGTTGTTGATAAACCGAGGTCTA
Organism: Rehmannia glutinosa; assembly: GCA_016081115.2. Lineage (NCBI taxonomy): Eukaryota > Viridiplantae > Streptophyta > Magnoliopsida > Lamiales > Orobanchaceae > Rehmannia > Rehmannia glutinosa. Next base: position 318,142 of record JABTTQ020002269.1, on the reverse strand, counting down.
TTCTTTAGGGTTTATGCCTTTCAAATTCCCGCCGCTTGGCTTTTGAAATTCTGCCGCCTTTTTTGGCCTTTCAAGTGTCGATACATTGTGGCGATTGATATGACGTTTTTCGCTTCGACGCCTCGTAGACCGCAAGACGTCTCCTCGAAAATCGAGACATCTTTTTGTCTTCTCACCCTTATAAAAGGGGCTCATTTGCCACCTACACAACTTTCCCAATTCTCTCTCTAGATCTCTCTCTCAAAATACTTGGTCATCTTCTCCGTGTGAAGTCTTCCGATTCCGCACATTTTGTAGGGCTTCATCACCACCACTAAATCTTCATCTACTAGGTATTTTTCCTCCCCTTTCTTTAGTTTCTTTTTATTTTAATTCCTCATTTCTCGCATTTCATGGCATCTTCTTCTTCTCACTCGACACCCATAGATCCTTATATTACCGAGAAATTTAACGGTGGTCTACCGAGGTAGCTCGCTTCACAGCCTCTTCCTATATATTCCATTCTCCTTCCAATCCAAATGCTACCGAATCGAGCTCGATTCGGACACGGATTCAAGGGTAATAGAGATCCGAGCTCCCGGCTCGGGTCCGTTACTTGAATACCCTCACGACTTCAAGGGGACTACTCTTCGCCCCTACACTTCAAAATATAAGGAAGAGCATAAAAATCCCCTCTTCTTTCAAGCTCCTCTGCCAGCCATACATACCGTCCCCAACCGACCCCAATGCCCTAACTTTCTTCGCAGCCAAATAGAGGGGGGACTTCTGCCTCCCTATCCACTCCTTTATGGTTGAAGTGTCCGCTCTATATCGTGTTCCTCCAATCAACTCGCCCCAATTCCTTCCGCATCATGGTAGGTTTTTAATTTTAACCAAGTACCTAGAGATAGAACCTACAACCGATCTGTTTTTTGCTTTATTTCAAATAAAGAACTTTACTACTAAAGGTCCGTTTTATATCACATCCCGGTGATGCTCAATTCTTGAGCAAATATCCTTCTTCCAACAAATTTTGGAAGGATAAGTACTTTTTTATTTCCTCTCCCGAGCTTGGGGTTTCCCATTGCTGGACATGGACCCTTCCTCTCCAACGCAAACACAACCCTGAGATCGATCTCCGAACTCCAAGCTCAAATAAATAAACTTACCCTGGTCAAGTACGACTTGTCTCGGCTTATTACTCCTCTCTCCTTTATCATTTCCAACAGCCCTATCATAGCTCCCCCGGAGGATGACATCGGTAATTCTCTTTAACGTTTCCTTTAATTGATTGTGCTTCGCATACTAATTTCTCCTTTGTGCTAGACATCATGATGGTGCTATGGTTGCTTAGGAGGAGGAGGAGGAGCAACAACTCGCCACCTCTAATCCAATCAGCCGGCAACACCCTACTAGCTAGGAGGAGGCCCGCCTCAATGCGGCGACTGACTCAACCGGCATTGTCTTAGCCGATCTCACTGCCCCGAGCTTGGCCCAAAAAGGCCTCCACCAAAGAGGTCGGCCACCGGTCTTGAGCTCCCCTCCCAAGAAGTCGAGGGGGTCCTCTTCTACGCCTCGCCCACGCACGCAACCCCATCCACACTCCTAACCAAACGTTTTTCACTGGGAACTCTATCCTCAGAACACCGACAACCTTATAGCAACTCAATTTGTCCAGGTAATTGTCCCCGCCGATCGAGCCGCTTTAGACAAACTCGGCGATCTTGATGACCTCTTCGAGCAATTTCTCGCCTGGTTCATTCTCAATCCGAGGTGACATCAAGCCGCTCTGTTGCCGCGCTTGGTTGGCTTCAATAATCCCGCAGATGATCCAAGAGTGAACTCCTCAAAGAGGAATGTGCTCGCCTCAAGGCCAAGGATATCAAATGGCGAAAGAGGTTCACACCTCTCCGGGATCGTGCCAACCTTCACAAGGTCACATGTGGCTCTTTCAAAACCAAGCTAAAGGACTTAGAGATCTAAAATTCTGGTTTGAGGACCGAAATGAATGATCTTCAACTTCGAATCACCACCAATCTCGATCAAGCTCGGATCAAGGGGTAGAGGCGGTCATCATGGCTTTCCGACCTCCCCCGAGGGCTATTCTCTCATTCATCTGCGAGGTCGGGTCAAACAAGCCTTCCTCGGCTCGTGAGTTCCTCGAGTCTTTGTCTAAGGGGGCCATGGAATATTATGACTTTGCTTTCGATCGGCCGAACAACACTCAAGGCGAAAGGAATCACGAAAGTTGGGTTTCATTTTCTCTCGGCGAGGAAGCGGATCATCTAAACAAGGCCTCTGTGGAGGTCTTCACCGAGGCCCTTGCCCGACCTCTTGTCATCCAAATTCCTCCCCCGAGCTCGCGCCTCCCCGCACAGTCCCGGAGATCGGTCCTCCCAAGTCCCCGCACCTCAAGACCTGCTCCCGATGAGGACCCCGACATTGCTTTGGTGGGACGACGTCACTATCACTTTTGATGATCTTACCACGGTATGTTCCTCCTCTGCGCTAGGAGTTTAGAATCGCTATTGTAATTTCCCTTATGTATTATTTATGACAATTAATGAAATTTCTTCGTAATTCCATTTTCTCGATCTCTATTTTCACATTTTTACTTTTGCACTAGCTCGGGTTGGTAGAGCTCATCTTAGACAGTTTAGACGTATGTTCACTTTGTTTTTTAAAAAGATTGGCTTATTGTGCTCTCGTGGCCCCAAGTAGTTGGAGGCTAGCTCAGCCGAGCTCCAAATACTTGTTTCACAAATGGAGCTGGCTCGAGCCGAGCTCTTGTATGGCCTCGTGGCCCCAAGTATTTGGAGACTAGCTCGGTGAGCTCCAAATACTTGTCAATCTCTTCAAAGCCGGCTCGAGCCGAGCTCCTTGCGTGGCCTCGTGGCCCCAAGTATTTGGAGACTAGCTCGGGCCGAGCTCCAAATACTTGTCACTCTTCAAAGGAAGGTCGCTCGAGCCGAGCTCCTTGTATGGCCTCGTGGCCCCAAGTATTTGGAGACTAGCTCGGTGAGCTCCAAATACTTGTCACTCTCTTCAAAGCCGGCTCGATCCGAGCTCCTTGCCTCGGCCTTGTGGCCCCAAGTATTTGGAGACTAGCTCGACCGAGCTCCAAATACTTGTCACTCTTCAAAGGAAGTTCGGCTCGAGCCGAGCTCCTTGTATGGCCTCATGGCCCCAAGTATTTGGAGACTAGCTCGGGATGAGCTCCAAATACTTGTCACTCTTCAAAGTTGGCTCGAGCCGAGCTCCTTGCGTGGCCTCGTGGCCCCAAGTATTTGGAGACTAGCTTGAGGTGAGCTCCAAATACTTGTCAATCTCTTCAAAGGAAGGCGACTCGAGTCGAGCTCCTTGCGTGGCCTCGTGGCCCCAAGTATTTGGAGACTAGCTCGGTGAGCTCCAAATACTTGTCACTCTTCAAAGGAAGGCGGCTCGAGCCGAGCTCCTTGTGTGGCCTCGTGGCCCCAAGTATTTGGAGACTAGCTCGGCCGAGCTCCAAATACTTGTCACTCTTCAAAGGCGCTCGAGCCGAGCTCCTCATGCGTGGCCTCGTGGCCCCAAGTATTTGGAGACTAGCTCGATCGAGCTCCAAATACTTGTCAATCTCTTCAAAGGAAGGCCGACTCGAGCCGAGCTCCTTGCGTGGCCTCGTGGCCCCAAGTATTTGGAGACTAGCTCGGTGAGCTCCAAATACTTGTCACTCTTCAAAGGAAGGTGGCTCGAGCCGAGCTCCTTTGCGTGGCCTCGTGGCCCCAAGTATTTGGAGACTAGCTCGAGCCGAGCTCCAAATACTTGTCAATCTTTGATGGCTCAAAAGCTACCTTTAAAATCGTAGGCAAAGTGCACCTATCGTTTTATAGTATAGATTATTGAGTACCAAGTGTCATTCCCACGAGGATTGTAAGTACTAATAATTACCGTCTTTTTGTTATTTAATCTAACAATTTTCGAGTTTTGTTTGATGAAAAAGGAAAACAAATTATAAATTGTAAAAATGAAGGAAGATTTGTAAAATAAGAAATCAAGAGATAGAAATGTGTTTGAATGTAAATCCCTCTAGAATGTTTTTGTGATTTGACAAGTTAAAAATACAACCGTAAGCCCTTACAAAAAACCAACCTCTTTTAATAAAATCTCATGTCTTGTGGACCGTAGAAATTCCCAATTTAAGTTAAACCCTTTCTCAAGGCGAAAAACTTCTAATCTCAAGTTGATTAACTCAAATCTCTTTCTAGTTAAAACCCCAAGACAACATTATAACGATTTGTGAATTCCCGTATTAGGTTTGACCCTAATCCGGAAGATTTATGTCGCCCTATATCTAGGATCGCATGCAACTCTTTTCACTTATATAGGTTCTATTTCACCATGAATCTCTCGATTTTCGGATGAAAAATAAACTTCAAATCAATATTGCGCATATATCAATTTGAATGAACGAAGCATAATATAAGTGAATCACACAAGATATGAAGATTTTATTAAAAACATACACACCTTAATCACAAATCCATTCTAGAGTTCATTACATTCAAACACTAGAGTTTAGCTACACATGATTTTGACCAAAGAATAAATTACACAAGAAAGATTTAAGTATTGTAGATATGGTGTACTTATCTTTCTCAAAATCTCAATTGGCTTCTTTCTTGATTGATGATGTTGCTCCAAGCCTTCTTCTCCAATGTTGCTACAAGCTTACTCCTCAAAGACCTCTTGATCTCCAATGTCTAATGAATTTAATGAATCTATGAATCTAATGAATTCAATGTATCTTGAATTAATGAATGGAATATCCTTCCCAACTCAAACTCTTGCCTTTTATAGACATCATTTTTGTGAAAGAACACATCAATAATGTTATCTTTTGTTAAACAATTGCCTCCACTTTCATTGTTGGTTGGTGATTTCTTGTACTCAATTGATGATTGAGGGAATATGGGGACATGTTGCAGCAAAATTGGGTGTCAAAGGTGTATAAAAGTGGTCAACAAGATTGGTAGGTGAGTTTTCCATAATTTTCATTTGAAAAAGTTGCGAAAAGTGCCTCGCACGCCCGTGTCGCCGAGACGGCCGGCCGTCTTGTTTTATCACACGGGAATCGGGAAACATGGCCATGCTTCCCAACACGCCAGGCCTTGTCTCTCGACACGGTCGTGTTGGGGAACACGGCCAGGCCGTGTCGTAGGCTATTTTGTGCGAAAAAATCGAGTTTTTAGCTCTCGCGAACACGTCCGTGTTGCCCGACACCCCCGCCCGTGTTGGACCAAAAAGGCCCCGAAATGACGCGTTTGGCTTGGAATTTCGAGCGTTTTTGCATACTTAAACTCCCGGTATGTTTTGACATGAATCCATGGTCCGAAATTCACCAAAATTAGCCCCGAATGGTCAAACTACATCAATAAAAGCACCTCGGAGTAATATGAACTATGTACAATCAAAAATTTACAAAACTAACAATAAAATAACTCAATTCTACTCAAATATACACATAAAACATGCATAAAAAGACCCTTATCAAACCACCTCCAACTATTAACTTTGCTTGTCCTCAAGCAAAATGTTATATCAAAAAGAGGGATTCAATAAATCACAACATTCAAAGATGATTTTTTTCAACATATTGAACATAAGCGATCAAGTTCTTGGCCTTCTCAACCCGAATTAACCATTAAGTAAAAACATAGTTTTGTAAAGCGATCGATCATCGAAAGATCAGATATCGGCGTGGCATTATTCGACTTGAAATCATCACTCCACAAATACCGATAGTTATGAACAAATTCAATTCAATAACGCCATGAAAATACAAGAATTCAATAGATCATTGTAGTTAGCCAACTAGTCATATAATCAAGCTTCTTGAACTTTATTGGAATGAGAAGTCAAGGAGTATTCATTCTCCTTTTTTTCGTTCTCTTTTTTTTTTTTTTGGGACCTTTCGAGACATGCTTCCACTAGGTTTATATTTTGAATTTCTGTTCAAACACTCCTGTGGTGGTTTCCCATACTCATATTCGTGTCGCCGTTTTACGTAAAAAGACAAACATGGGGCTCATGAATGCTCCTAGTTACTAAGCAACAACAAATAGAGGAGTATAACCTCGATTGGTTCGTTTTTTCTTCTTTTTTTTTTTTTTTTTCATTTTTCTCTTTCTCTTTTTTTTTTATTTCGCAAGCTTGGTTTAACAACTCGTTAACCACTACTAAATCACGAGTTCTCGACGTTCATAGCGCTAGGTATCGTCGTATATGCCTTAACACATCAAGTATTTAGAAATCTCATCAAAATTTTGTCTGCGCATCCACGCTAATCTATCCTAGACAATCAATTGCTTCACATTGAAAACACAAATTAACAAGTTAATGTAGGTATAATTGGGCCAAGTTATTGACTAGAAAACATTCAATTTGTTAAAAAAAAAAAATCACATCTCTCACAAACAAGCATACAAGCATTCCGAAAATGTTATTGTACCCACTCCAACTTTTAAGATTCACATTGTCCTCAATGTGAAAGAAAGAAATGGACAAACACACACCAATACTCAAAAATCAAAGAAATTAGAATGATATAAAAGATGTGGAAAAAGAAAAATACGACCTTACTACAATAGTGAAATCGGTGTTGAGCGACCATTGGGTTGTTTTGGTGCGGACCTTCAACGACATCTTCATACCTAATTAAAGTTAAGCAACACATAACTCGAATACCGTGAAATCTCAAATATTCCCAATTAGGACAACCAAGAAGAAGCTCAAGATTTTTTTTTTTTTTTTTTGAAAATGACTCTAATTAAGGACTTGTGATTATTTTGAAAGAAAATAAAAAAATAAAAATAAGTGAAAACAATTGCACACAAACATCGGGTTGCCTCCCGGTTAAGCGCTTTTTTAACGTCGTATAGGCTGACTATGTCACCTAAATGTGAAGATTTAATCGGGCGAGCCTTGAACTTATGAAAATCCTTAACATCGCCACCTAAGTCAAATCTCGAACAATTTACCTTCATGGTCCCATTTTTACGCACGACATCTTTAAATATGAACTTTTAAGCGATCACTTCTACACACCAACATCACATATTTTCAAGGGTTTATTAGATGGTGTATCAAGCAAAAGATCATTTTTCCCAATCAAGTTTATAGGAAAACAAGTATCATCTATATGATTTTTCAAGGGAATTTTAAAGATAACTTGTTCACTCCTACTCTCAAAATAAGTTTTCCATCATGCACATCAATGAGAGATTTTGCGGTAGCCAAAAATGGACGTCCTAGAATTAAGGGAACTTATATTATCATGCATGTCAAGAATAACGAAATCGATTGGAAACACGAATTTATCAATCTTGACTAACACATCATGAATAATACCTCTAGGATGTTTAATCGATTTATCGGCTAATTGAATGTCCATCCTAATAGGTTTAAGTTCACCTAATCCCGCATGGTTAAATGTTTCATAAGACATCACATTGATACTAGCTCCCAAGTCGGCTAGTGCCCTATCAACAGGTAAACCATCAATTGTGCAAGGGATAATAAAGCTTCCTGGATCATTAAATTTTTGTGGTAGTTCATTGGAAGGACATTTATCATTCAATTGCACATTTGATAATTTGTTAAGCTTATTTTCACTAGGAATGATGTCATTAAGATCCCTAACATGCTTTGAAGGAGGGTCAACAAATGGAATATTGGCATGTAATTGTTTGAAAGAATCAAGGTACTTACCAAATTTGTCCTCCCTTCTATCTTCTTCTTAGACTTCGGTTAGGGATCTTGGGCTTGTGTTCGCAACCTCCTTTTTCATGAGCTTTTCTTTGGGCATGTCATCCTCCACGTATTTCTGCATGGTGGCATTGGCATAATCATGCTCATGTGGAAAATCGATGGTGATTGCCTTTACGTGTTCCCTCGGTTTGGCTCGATGTTACCCAAGAAACCACCTTGTGGCCTTTCGGAAATCATCTTCGCAATCGACCTATTTGGTTTTCCGGATTATGGATAGATGCCTCTTGATTTCTCAAGGATGTTTCCACCGCCTGGAATCGGGTATCTGATTGCACAAACTTTGTTATAAGATCTTCCAAGTTAGGCTTACCTTGATTTGGTGAAATCCGGAGACGTGTGTAGATCGGATTGGAATTAGGTCGTGGTTGGCCTTGATTTCCCCACCAAAATTAGAATGTTGTCGCCACTCCTAGGATTATATGTGTTCTTTGTAAGGATTACTTGGGTAATTTCGCCTTGATTCCCAACGTAATTAGCATGTTCGGCGTGAGGTATTGTGTGTGGGCGATCCCCGATGATTATGCAATCCTCCGCAAGTTTCACAAGATAAAACATGCGGTGGTGGTGGTTTAGGAGTCGCTAGATCGTCGATCTTTTGGGGTCAAAGCTTCGACATGTGCGGCTAGTGTAACCACCGCATCTGCATTATATACACCCACCGTCTGTTGGATTTACCTCGCACGGATTGCCATTGATATCCATTCATGGCCATTCCTCTATTAGATCTTGGCGGCCGGGTGTTTTATTGTTCAATGTTGCCCACGCGATCAATCATTTGCCTCGCGATGAGAGTAGCCCATTGTAAAACATTTGGACTTGCATCCAAACGGGAGGCCATGATGTGGGAATTTCCGCAACAATTCCTTGAATCTCTCCCAAGTGTCGTAAGATCTCATCGTCCTCTTGAGTGAATGAGGAGATCTCATTCCTCAATCGTGCGGTTTTGGCGGGTGGAAAATACTTGAAGGAACTTTTACGCCATAATGCTCCACGTTGTGATTATTCCCTTCGGTAAAGTGTTTAGCCATTGTTTAGCCCATCCCCGAGAGTAAATGGGAACATGCGTAACGGATGGCATCGTCGGAGACTCCATTTATTTTGAAGGTATCGCAAATTTGAGGAAATTCACGATATGATTATTTGGATTTTCTTCCTGTAGTCGAATTGAACAAATTGTTGCACCATTTGAATGACATTCGGTTTGATATCGAAATTATTGGCCGCAACAATGGGCCTTACGATACTAAACGATGTCCGTCCATAGATGGTTTGGCATAGTCATACATAGTTCTTTGTTGTTAAATACGCCGCCATGGCGAAATCACGCTTCCAAATTCGATGTCGAGTAGGCATGCACCTTTAAATAAATAAAGAGGATAAGTATAACTCAAGACTTACAAAGATGGATAAAAAAGAAAGATGGTGAAAAAGAATAAAATAAAAATGATTAAATTAACAAAAATAGAGCGTTATTAATATTACAATCCCCGACAACGGCGCCAAAACTTGATGGCTCAAAAGCTACCTTTAAAACCGCAGAAGTGCACCTATCGTTTTATAGTATAGATTATTGAGTACCGAGTGTCATTCCCACGAGGATTGTAAGTACTAATAATTACCGTCTTTTTGTTATTTAATCTAACAATTTTCGAGTTTTTGTTTGATGAAAAAGGAAAATAAATTATAAATTGTAAAAATGAAGGAAGATTTGTAAAATAAGAAATCAAGAGATAGAAATGTGTTTGAATGTAAATCCCCAAGAATGTTTTTGTGATTTGACAAGTTAAAAATACAACCGTAAGCCCTTAAGCAAAACCAACCTCTTTTAATAAAATCTCATGTCTTGTGGACTAGAAATTCCCAATTTAAGTTAAACCCTTTCTCAAGGCGAAAAACTTCTAATCTCAAGTTGATTAATCAAATCTCTTTCTAGTTAAAACCCCCAAGACAACATTATAACGATTTGTGAATTCCCATATTAGGTTTGACCCTAATCCAGAAGATTTATGTCGTCCTATATCTAGGATTGCATGCAACTCTTTTCACTTATATAGGTTCTATTTCACCATGAATCTCTCGATTTCCCGGATGAAAAATAAACTTCAAATCAATATTGCGCATATATCAATTTGAATGAACGAAGCATAATATAAGTGAATCACACAAAATATGAAGATTTTATTAAAAACATACACACCTTAATCACAAATCCATTCTAGAGTTCATTACATTCAAACACTATGAGTTTAGCTACACATGATTTTGACCAAAGAATAAATTACACAAGAAGATTTAAGTATTGTAGATATGGTGTACTTATCTTTCTCAAAATCTCAATTGGCTTTTCTTGACTTGATTGATGATGTTGCTCCAAGCCTTCTTCTCCAATGTTGCTACAAGCTTACTCCTCCAAGACCTCTTGATCTCCAATGTCTAATGAATTTGATGAATCTATGAATCTAATGAATTCAATGTATCTTGAATTAATGAATGGAATATCCTTCCCAACTCAAACTCTTGCCTTTTATAGACATCATTTTTGTGAAAGAACACATCAATAATGTCATCTTTTGTTAAACAATTTCCTCCACTTTCATTGTTGGTTGGTGAATTCTTGTACTCAATTGATGATTGAGGGAATATGGGGACATATTGCAGCAAAATTGGGTGTTAAAGGTGTATAAAAGTGGTCAACAAGCTTGGTAGGTGAGTTTTCCATAATTTTCGCTTGAAAAAGTTGCGAAAAAGTGCCCCTGACACGCCCGTGTCGCCCCGAGCGGGCTGGGTCATGCTTTGTTTTTATCACACGGGAATCGTGGGAAACATGGCCATGCTTCCCAACACGGCCAGGCCGTGTCTCTGGACACGGTCGTGTTGGGGGGAACACGGCCAGCCGTGTCGTAGGCTTTTGTGCGAAAAAATTGAGTTTTTAGCTCTCGGCGAACACGGCCGTGTTGCCACCCACACCCTTGTGTTGGACCAAAAGGCCCCGAAATGACGCGTTTGGCTTGGAATTTCGAGCATTTTTGCATCCTTAAACTCCCAAGATGTTTTGACATGAATCCATGGTCCGAAATTCACCAAAATTAGCCCCGAATGGTCAATCTACATCAAAAAAGCACCTCGAGTAATATGAACTATGTACAATCAAAAATTTACAAAACTAACAATAAAATAACTCGAATTCTACTCAAATATACACATAAAACAAGTATAAAAAGACCCTTTATCAATCTTTATTATTTCCAATTTACGAACTCGCAATTTAGGGAAGCGGATCATTTCAACGGGTAAGTTAATTACATCGGATATTCCTCTATTCTAGGAATGATATTTCTTCAAATTGCAATTGTTCCAAGCCCTCGGAAGTTTTTCGACCCCGAGCTCTTCCACTCGATGCACTCCAAACAAAGACCTTCACTACCCGAAGTGGTCCTTCCCAATTTGCATCTAGTTTCCTTTATTCTTGCTAGCATCGACCTTCTCAAAACCAAGTCACCGACACGGAAGGCCATTTTCTTCACTTTCTTGTCATAGTCGCCTTGATCCTTCCTCGTGTTCGCTCCATCTGCAAAAATGTCATCTCCATTTTCTCATTTATAGTATCCAATGCCTCTCGAATCAACATTTCATTAATATTTTCATCGAAATTAAACTCGATCGTTTCCATCCCGATCTCTCACGGTATCACAAAGATCCATACCATACACCAAGTCAACGAGCTCGCTTGATTGCCTCCTCCTTCGGATTAGTTCGATAAGCCCACAACACCGAGCCGAGCTCTCAAACCCATGCTCCTCCCCGCTTCTCCAAATAGAGCTTCCAATTCTTGAACAAGAATTCATTAGTCACTTCCACCACGTTGCCATGTGGATGGGCCACCGATGTGAAGTTTTGCTTGATCTTCAATTCCTCACACCAAGCTCGGATTTACCGCGAACTACGTTCCATTATCTCGATATCAAGATCCGAGGTGTTCCATACCGACACACTATGTTTTGCCAAATAAATTTCATCACCGCATCCTCATTTATCCTGGCATGAGGCTCGCTTCCACCCACTTGCTAAAATAGTCGATCACTACAATCAAGAATTTCCTCACCTGAAGGAGGAAAAAGACCAACAATATCAATTCCCCATTTTGCAAAAGACATGCCGAACTCATTGTCATGAGCTCCGGCCGATGTACCAAAGGTGCATGGATCTGATATTTTTCACATGATCTCACCAACTTTTCTCGTTTCCCCCTTCGGTAAGGCCAAAAATACCCCGCTCTAAGGACTTTTTCATCAAAATCCTTGCTCCCATATGATTTCCGCAACAACCTTCATGCATCTCTCTCAAAGACATACGTCCTCTCCACTCAAACACCTCAAAGAAAGGCATGGAGAAGCCTCTTTTATATAACTTGTCCCCGATAATGCAAAAACGTGTCGCCCGAATCTTGACCAAGCCGCTTCCACGCCACCTGTTGGCAAGACCCCTTCTTTTAGATAGGCATGATAGCCGACCTCCAATCCTCTTTCTCTCAATCTCTCCGACCTCCAACCCCGCCACAGTTTCTTTTGCCATCAAAAGTGTGATTTGTTTAGCTTGATTTTCCAAGGCCGAATCGCCCATCTTTGCTAGAAAATCCGCCCGACCATTCTCTTCCTCAGGACCGACATATCTTGATCTCTTTCACTTTCCTCTAAAGCTCGGTATGCTTCAACATACCTCTTGATCCTCTCTTCCCTAACTTCGAACTCTCCAACAACTTGCTTATGCATGAGCCGAGAATCCATGTAAACAACCATCCTAATGACCCCCGTCTCGATGGCCATTTCCATCCTCTTGTGAATGCTTCATACTCCGCCTCATTATTGGATAGCTTGAACTCCAACCTCACCGCAAAATCATTTTCGATCCCTTGCGGGTTGATCAAGACGATACGGCACCACATCCCGAGCTCCCCATCAACCATCCACATAAATCACCCAAGTTCCTTCTCCGCTATCATCCCTTATTGATTCTTGAACAAAGTCCGCCAAGCTTGAGCTTTGATGGCCGATCTGTTCTCGAATTCAATATCATACTCGCTAAACAATAGCTCACTTCACTAGCCTCCCCGCTACCTCGGGCTTACTCATCACATTTCTTAATGGAAGATTAGTTCGGACGATTACCTTATCTTGCGAAAGAAAATACGGCCGGAAGTCTCCTCAAGTCACCACCAGCCCAAACTGTCTTTCGATCTCTGCATACCGCAACTCAAAGATTCTCAAAACTTTACTTGACATAGTACACGGTCTTTGAATCGATTTCTCTCCTCGATCGGGGCCGTGCTAACACCTTGCTCTCCCACCGAAAGATAGGGGTATAAAGACTCACCGAAACGGCTTAGTTAATAGCGGCAGATTAGCCAAGTAATTTTTCAAGTCTTGAAAGCCTTTTGGCACTCCTCATCCCAAACGAACTTTTTGGCCTTCCTCAAGACCTTGAAAAAGGCAAACTCCTCTCCGCGAGGCGCAAAATAAACCGATTCGGAGCTGCTTTAATTAAAACATCGCACATCCTTGGCATCCCGAGGTGGTGCCATTTCTCGATGGCTCGACCTTCTCCGGTTGGCCTCTATTCCTTTCTCCGTCACCATATACCCCAAAAACTTTCCCGACCCCGACCCCAAAGGCACATTTCTTGGGGTTCACTTCATTCTATACTTTCTCAACGTGTCGAATGTTTCAAATAGGTCACGTACATGATCCACACCTTCATACTTTTGACCAACATATCATCCATGTATACCTCCATGTTCCCGCCGAGCCGCTCCCCAAACATCTTATCCACCAACCTCTCGGTATGTGGCTCCCGCATTCTTCAACCCAAGTTGGCATCACTACATAATAGTAAGGTACCAAAAGAGGTGGTGAAGCACACCCTTTTTGGTCCTCTTCGCTAGCCTGATCACGGTGATATCCTTGCGATGCATCCATCATACTAAACAGCTCACATCCCGACGTCGAATCCACTAGCCGATCGATTCGGGGCAATGGATAGTAGTCCTTAGGGCAAGCACGGTTCAAATCCCTAAAATCCACATACATGCGCCAATCATCCTCTGTTTTTGGAACCAATACTGCATTAGATAGCCATTCGAAACTAGATTTCTTTGATGTGCCATGTTTTCAACAACATTTGCACCTCCGCTCGAATTATAGCGTCATTCTTAGGACCAAAATTCCTTTTCTTTTGCTTCACTGGTTTGTTTGACGGATTAACATTGAGCCTGTGTTCAAGAATGCTCGATCAATCCCCACCAGGTCTTCCGCTATCCAAGCAAACACATCCACATTACTCCTTAGAAACTCCACCACTCATCCTCAATTCATCGTGCAACTCTTTTTTCCCGACCTTGGTGACCTTATTAGGGTCACCTGCACTAGCTCGACCATCATCATTTCCTCGTTAGGTTGGACGTGCTCCACCGCTCGCCCAACCTAATCAACTTGTCTTTATTTCTATCATAATCAAAAACACTCACCCTTTCCGCCTTCCTCGAATACTTTCTACATATAATTTTCTAGCCATATACCGATCTCCACCGACCTCACCTACTTCTCCCCCCACACAGAAACTTCATTTTCAAATGGTATACCGACACCACACTTGGAAAGAATTTAGTGCCTGGTCTACCCAACATGACATTATAGGAAGGCGGTGCATCAACTATCAAAAATCGAATCATTCTAATTTTACGATTAGGCTCTTACCCAGGAAACATGTAAAATAATCATACCTATTGGTTGGATCATCCCTCCAAATAATCCAACCAATGCCGTGTCCACCATCTCCAAGCCGACCTCGGGTCCATCTTCTTATAGCAATCATAGAATATGATATCTGCTTGAGCTCCCTCGTATCCACAAATACCCGCCGCACATCATAATTAGAGATCGTCGCCGTGATCACAAGAGCATCGTGAGGTGTCGCGATACCCTTGCAATCCTCTCCTGGTCCAAATTGGATACTCGGCCCCGGCCTCACTGTTCCCACCTTCAATCGCTTTTTGCACCCGATCTCGTGCCGCTTTCTCACTTAATTTTTCCGAGCTCGCCTCGAATCTCCTTCCGCCGACCCTCCAACAATCATCGATGACCTTTCGCCGAGGTGGAGGTAGCTCCTCCCTTTCTCCCCTACGCTCCGGCTCCCACCGAGGTTGGTGATATCCCCAGGTTATCCTCTTTACTCCCCTTTTTTTCTCTTTTTTTGTCGATGTACACAAATTCCCGAGATGACTGCTTGAATGAGCCTCTCGATCTCATCCCTCATGTGTGTGCACCGATCATTGTGTGCCCATACTCATTGTGAAACCTACAAAACTCCTTGCATTTCGCCTTCACTGGTGCCTCTGGGTGTGCCTTTGGCCACCTCGTGGTCGGGTGCCTCTCAATAGCTACAAGCACTCGCCCGAGGGATGCACCAATGGCGTATATTTCTCGAATCTCGACCTTCCTCCCATCGCCGCACTCGGACAACAGCTTTCTTCTCGAGGTCCCTTGTCCTCCCGATCTTCCCTCTTGTCTCTTCTCTTTCTCTCCTTCCTCCCTTTCATTTTTCTCGCCTCTTCCAAGTTAATATATTTCTCCGCCCGATCTAACGGCTCGTCGAATGTCTTAGCAGGCTCTATTACTAAGGATTCAAAGAACTCCCCATCCTTCGTGCCCCGATCTAGGGCATTAGCCAAAATTTCCGGATCGCCGACGCACTCCCAACTTTGCCACGGTAAACCTCTCGAATATAGCTCAAAGTCCTCCCCTTCTCTCTCGTTTGATGCTAACAGTCGGGCGCCTTTTAGTACTTACGGCAACTCGTGAACTGATTAAGGAAAGCCGAGCCGAAGTCATCAAAATTTCGAATGGAGCCTCAGGGCAAGTCGGCTAAACCATTCTTTGCCGATTTCACAAAGTGATAGGAAAAACTCTACACATCACGCCATCCGTGAACCTCGTGTAGCAAAGCGGCATTCTCAAAACGGCGGAGATGGTCCCACGGATCGTGGTACCATCATATTCAAAGCTCGAGCTCGGTATGAGGTGGGAGCTCATCCGCCATCACCTCGTCCGAGAAAGGAGTTCCCTCCTCACCCGAACCGTAGCCGCTCCCGATCTCCCGCAACCCTCATTCGAATATCTCGCACCTCACGATGGAGGTCATCCATCCGTTCGACCAATCCTGGTCCTCGGTTGACGCATGCTCCGCCTTTGATGAATGCATCTCTTTCCACAGGATGAGGAGGCACCGGAGGGGACCATAGACGGAGCCGTTAGCGGAAGATCTCCCTCAGCGTCTTTCCACCGTTTGTTCCACGACCTAGTAATGAAACCACCCAACTGTCAAACATTGGGCCCAAATCAACACTCCCACTGCATACATAAAGCGTCGCCCATCCGTTCAGCCTAGCACTCGCGCCTCCGCCATCCACCGGGGTGGTGGAGGTGGAGGTCTCGACATCCTTAGGGATGGCAGGCGGGTTTGGGCGGGTTTGGCCAAACCGGACCCGCCCGCCAAGGAGAAGCAAGACCCGGGACCCGCCCGCCCGCCTCAAGACCCGCCCGCCCGCCCGCCCGCCTCAAAACCAGCGGGTGTCTAGACATTAGACCCGCCAAATATATTTTTAAAATTATAATAATTTATATTTTTGTATTTGTTGCCAAATTTTCAAAAGTAATCAAATGCTAATAGGTTAAAAAATAAATAAATATAATTATGCAACTTATTATAATATTTTTTTAATTTGCTACTATTAATATTTTTTTAAAAAATACTATTGGTATACTACATAGTACTCAACTAATACTTAAAATAAATATTCAAAGTAGAATATTACAAGATATTATATTAATAAATTAGACTTTAAAAGTAAATAATATTATGTTAGTACTCAACTAATATTTTTAAACATATCTTCTCAAAAAAATATTTTTAAACATATAACACTCAAATTTTAAAATAAACAATACAAAAATATTTTATTAGATATTTAAAAATTTAATAAAAATTTACATGCGGGCGGGTCCGGCGGGTCCTATTGGACCCGGACCCGCCGGACCGGGGTTTTGTAACGTTGGACCCGAGACCGCCCGGACCCGTTTATCCGTCTAGACCCACCCCATCGAGGCGGGTTTAAATGCGGGCGGGTTTTAACCCGCCCCCCATCGCCATCCCTGACATCCTCCTCGCGTGACTACGCCGGAGTATCTCCCAACGGCGTGCACGGTTCGGATCATCTTATAAATTTCTCCTAACATCCTCCATAGCCAAAACTCGAATCTCACGTCTCGCTCAATGTTTCCCACAGACGGCGCCACTTGGTTGCTCCCAAAAACGACCTCTCTTCGCTAATCACCTTCCAAGACAAAGTCCTTCGTAAAACGTGCACAAGGGGGGCCGGGGGGGCTCCTCGCCCCTCTCCGATGCTTAAGTCGGTGTCTTGGAAAGGAAGTAAAGAGAGAGAAAAAGCAATGTAACAAAGACAAAATGAGATTAGGTTAGAATAAACATGGGCTTGGGCCTTTTATACCTTAGCTAGGATTAGGGTTTCCGTGAATTCCGGATTCGATTTATTCTGTCGAGTCATCATTAGATTAGGATCGAATCTCTTAAAAACCCTAATTTTACGCCCGTAAGACCATAGCTCCGATCTGTTTCGAACACGTCGGCCCGTTGTATTGGTGCGAAACCCCCCGTCTCCTAGCATCCTCAATGCCTCATACATCTCTTGGGCCGAGCTAACCTCTTCCTCCGAAGTCATGTTAGACTACAATGGATCAACCACATGTCGACTTAACACAACCGACCTTACACAGTCGATCTTATAAACATCCATACAACCACTTGTACTCGGACCTTAACAAAGTCGCCCATATGATAAGCCCTGGACCAATCTCATGCGCAAGCCTCCACAGATCGGCCCATATTTAATGCTTAATGATCAACCCAAGACTATGGGCCTCCTTCGATCGGCCCCGATGTCGGACCTCATCGATCGGCCCAATGTTTAATGGTTAACGATCAACCTAAGACTACGGGCCTCATCAAATCGGCTCGATGTCGCCTCATCAAATCGCCCAACGTCGGCCTCCTCATCGCCCCGATGTCCCAGGCGCAATCGGTCGGCACCGTATTTTGCCCTTATCAAAACTTTATAATCAATTTCTTGAGATGTGGGCCGAACTCTTTTTGTAGTGGAGAAAGATTTAGAATCCATTTCATTGATTATCATCTTATCCACGGTCCTTTTTGGATGAAGATTTATGTTCTTTGATAATATAAAATTTGTGCATCAAGAATTCATGGACATGTCGGTTTGTGTAATATATTTGTTGCAAATTAACTTCTTGTTTATTAATAAATAATTTACTTTGGCGTTTCTACTTTTAAATTAAAATTAGGTAAACATAATTTTAAAAAATTCATGAACCTTTAATTTGATAAACAAATAATTTACAGTTTACATCCAGAATTAATGGACATGGTGGCGTGTGTTAAGTAACAGATGACCCAATTTGGGAGTGCCATTAATCTTCCCATGATGGGTCATCTGAATTTTCTATACAAAACGTTAATAGTGAAATTGAGAATTGTCTTGAAGACGACAAAACCATATTAATCAAAAATTACCATAAAACACCACTTATTAAGTAGAAAAAACTCATTTTAAGTTCTAAATTGGTCCACTTTGTTTTAGGCTTTTAGCTTAATATGACTTTTGTATATAATTTTTACAGAACCAATGTTTTTTAACTCGGATCGGACATTGTACCGAATTAATAATTGGGTCATTGAATTATTGGTTCGATCAATTAAACTGTTATTTAAAAATCGGTTGACCTATATATATGTGTGTGTGATTGTGTGGGTACAAGATAAATGTAAAAAAACTAACAAATACAAATACAAATAAAAGCTAAAATAAAAATTAAAAATAACCAAATATGTATCAAATATAAGGAGAAATTATATGCAAATTTAGTAAACATATTTTCCTTCAACTTTTGAAATAAAACTAAAAAAGATTTATTTTTTTTCTTCTATTGAACCAGATTAATAGGGTCACTGGTTTCTAGGTTTTCCCGCGATTTGATTAAGTGGCAGCGATTTTTAGCCACCCAATTTCACCACAAATCGAACTGGACAGAAAAAAAAGGAATTTCACCACAATTTCACCACAAATCGCATTGGTCGAACCGGCCGGTCCACTCTGAATGATGAAAGAGTCCATTAGCTGAAAGTCAATAAATGATGAAAGAGTCCATTAGCTGAATAATTCAAAAAAGGTGTCCCCAACCAGGAAACTGACATTCTTCTTTGTGATAAGTCTGAAAATGGGTAAGCAACATATGCCTCAGTGCCACGTAATTTAATTTTCTGATAAGCTTATAAAATGAAAGTGATCTAATGCGTTGAAGAATTTTTGCATTTATTATACAAATGAAACGCTTTCAGTCCCCAATTAAATGTAAATCTGTCCGTTTCTTTTTTTTTTTTTCAAAAAAAAAAAAAATTTATATCTGATTTGACATAATGATCTCTTATCTATTTATTTGAAACATTTTACAAAAAAGGGGTACTTGACATTTTTGTGGTTATTCACAAATTATTCCCAAAAATAGTACTAGTAATGTTGAAAATTCAAAAGCTATCACATAACGTATTCAATATAGGAAAAGAATAATCATTTATGGAAATAGTAAGATTATGTAAAGGGAAAGGTAAATTAGTATAAACAACATACTGTAATTCCAAAATATTATTCAAGATGGTTATGACCAACGTGTAATACAGTGACATCGTCTCCTCCTTAATGGATGAGGTAAGGTGTTCGACCACTAGCGTGCGTGGGGAGCCACATTATGCCTTAGGGGCCTTCCCCCCCAACTTTTTTTTTTTTCTCTTTTTAGTACTTATATTTTTATTATTTAGTATTTTGGCCCCCTCATAATTTTGTTGGATAAAAATTATTCCATGAATTTTAGTAAGTTAAATTTGAGATTTTGTGGATCTTATTTTAACTTATTATCATCTTAAAATTATGTTTTCTATTCATCAAAAGACGGGGTTCTCATAATTATTTTCTAATATATATTGAAAAAAATTACAAAAAAAATAGGATAAATTAAATTGTAGATGGTTTTCGTGATATACAAAAGAGACTCTAAACAAGTTAAAGATTTAATGATGTATTTTGTAAATATTTTCTAATGCATATTAATATATCCTTTTGATACAAATATAATATATATAAACTTTATTATCTTGTATATATACACAAATGCGATCTTTTGTTTTTTTACTCCTGGCTAGGGGCATCAATTTGTGATATGACATGATAACCCAAAATTACATAACATGAATTTAATAATTTTTAATATTTAATGTATTTTTTTTTGTAGTTTTAATTTTTTCTATTTTTTTATTTTTTCGTGTCAAATTTAAATTATATAGGTTTTTGTGTCGTGTTGGGTTACCCGTGTCATAAGTGGGTCATGTTTGTGTCGTGTATCTTGACATAAATAATTAAACGAGTCGTGTTCGGGTTCATGTCAGACCTATAATATCCGTGTCGAACATGACCCGCGAACATGAAACACAACAAGATTGACACCCTACTTCGCCCTCTTACTAGCTTGTCCTGCTCGCCCCTACTAGCGTGTGTGGGATTTGTTTTTAAATGCTTAATCGGTCGGTCATTTTAATCCCAAAATTTCTCAATATCGACTTCAAAGGGTTAAAACTTTGTCAATTACAATCAATACTTATAAGGGATAATTACGAAAATTATCCATCACGAAACTACAAATACGCTCTTGATATTTATTTTTATATTACAAATTACACCTCAAAATGATATATTTGTTAGGTAAATAAAAAATTCAAGCGATATTTTTGTTTCAAGATAATCGATTTTTTCATAATTAGATTAAATCTAAAAGTTATAATTGTTCCAATTACACAAAAGTGATATACAAAACTCTTTTTTATCACTTTTTCATAACAAACTCTTTTTTACACAAAAATAGTGTGTTTTTACATATTTACCCTTAATTTAACCAACCCATGGTTTAACCTTAGCCCTCATCTCTTCAACACACAATATCACACAAGACACATCTACTCTCACATTCAATATCGGTGTTTTTTCATCCTTTCTTCATATAGTCGTTGGTTAATGCGATTGATACCCAAAAAATCGCTACACATTTTATTTATTGACTTAGATGATTGCGAGAATCAAGCGTTTGGCATTATGTATTTATTTTTATTTCGTAAAGCTTCTTTGGTGTAAGTGTTCGAGTTTAATATTATTTTTCATGATTTTTGGTTCTTTGTTGTATAAAAATGTTCTTGTATGACTTGAAATATAACATCACGGTATGGATATTGAAGAAGCTGGTTCGATTCACAAGATGTTAGATAGTTCACGGTAAATGTAATGTTGATGGTGCATGTTTTTGCATAAGTTCACGGTATTTACAATTTCACGCGGTATAAGTGTCGAGTTCACAAGTATAAATAAGTTCACAAAGATGCATAAGCTCACGGTATGAATACGTTCACGGATTGATTATTATATTTACTGGTTATCATAGATTAAACCATGCATAACATTATAAACTACCGTGAAACCATGTATACGTGATGTGACTTAAGACTAATACCGTGAAGTTAGTGCATTCAAGTGAAGCTCTATATAAAATAATAACGTGAAATTATGTACACCGTGAACCTATATTGTGAACTAATCTTCAATAACATAAAGCACAACCATACCGTGAAGTCCACCAAACTTAAAGTTGTAATTAATCCTAAACTTCTTCATACCATTAACAACAAAATCATATTCATGTGGAGTGGGGAAGATGATGGGTCACGTAAAGAGGGTGGTTGGGGGTGGGCTTTGTCGATTGTGGAGAGAATGGGTGGCCATCTTGTGGGACTCCAACAAAGTTGAAGTTATTGTGTGAGTATGTGAGATGACAATCAAATGAAGGTGGATGGAGGTGAGTAGAGGTAATGAGGAGACAAAAATTTAAATTGGAGTGAGAATGGACAAAAAACAAAAGAAAACCTAAGTCAAAGAAAGATGAGAGTCAAAGTATGGTTTGGTTAAGTGGTGTGGTTAAAAAGTGTAGAAAAGAGTTTTTTTTTAAAAGTGTAGGTAAAAAGAGTTTTAGTTGTTAAAAGACTGTAAAAAAATTCTCCCCAATCTCAAATGTGGTATTTGTAATTATCCCTATTTATAATCAATCGGGAGTATGTCTCAAATTATGAACTTGAGTCAATAGCACCCAAATTTTGAGCCTTTCCTCCCCTTTCTAATAAATATATTATTTTTATTTTTTGCAATTTAAAAATATGAAATGGGATATGGATGGAACAAAGGTAAAGAAGAAATATATTTCATATGATTCTTGCTAAGGTAGGTGAGACAAGGTGGTCAATCCCATGTTTTTGTTTTACAAATGCTGCCCAATTCCCACAACTTTTGTTTCTTGACCAATTTTTTTGTATATTAAAATACAAATTATAATAATAAATATATAACTTTATTTAATGTTTTGGTGGGATGAGATGGTGACTAGGATATGGATGTGCTTCTAACACTATAGAACTTATCTTCGTACGAAAAAAAAAGTCGGCCAATTTTTAAAAGTCAAGAATTCATTTCAAACCATAGAAAGAAGAAGATAATGTCGAATCTTAAAGATAAGGCATAAAAGTAAGCCAAATAAATAGCGTTTGAAATTATCAAAAATTGAGGGCTCCACTAAAACGACACATGATTTCACCAAAAAACCATGCAACCACCAAGATATGTCGACACGTGTTGCCAATCAAGGCTTTGTTTGGGTCAACCCATTGTTGTCGTCCACGTGTCATCTTATTGCCGGTGAAGTGACGGAATTTCCATACACCCAGATGTGATGACACATCATTTTTCCATAAAGCAAAACTTTACTAATCCACTCATATTTTTTTTTATCATATGTTGCATGCCCATATATATGTTTCCTTACCTTGGTCCCAAGAGTTCATATTTATACTCATTTTATGTTATATCACTTTGCAAAAAGAAAATTTCTTGAGATTTTGAATTAAATCTTGATCTTTATTTTGATTGAAATATTTTCAAAATGGAAGAAGGCAAGAAAATTCAAAAGGTGTTTCAAGATTCATGGTTCCAATATGAAGATCATGATATGAAGAACATTAATGACCATGATGATGAAAAATGTTCACCATCATCATCAACAACTTCATCTATTGGAGAAGAATCAACGGTCTCAAATGGATCATCCATATCATCATCTGATGTATCGGATGATGCATCTTCATCCACATCATCCTCGTTCTCGTCGAACTCAAACCGAGCTTTATATGATATGTCAGAAATCATGGAACAATTGCCCATCAAGTAAGTTAAAAAAGATAATTTTTTTTTTCTAATTTAACCACTAATTTGTGCATCATCTCTACTTTATGATAATTCTTAGGGTCAATTACAAAAACCCACATGAAATTTAACCTAATTACATAAAAATCCAGAGTTATTTGTAAGTTTGAAAGATAAAAATCATGGAACAATTGCCCATCAAGTAAGTTAAAAATATATTTTTCTAATTAACATCTAGTTTGTGCATCATCTCTAGTTTATGATAATTCTTAGGGTCAATTACAAAAACCCACATGAAATTTAACCTAATTACATAAAAATCCAGGGTTATTTGCAATTTTGAAAGATAACTGAGTTTTTCTATAAATAAGTTAATTTTTGTAGTTATTCATAATTCTTGATTCTTGTTATCAAATTTCATCCTTTTTTTTTCGCTTTTATATTTTATGTGATTCATATGGGCTAAAAATGAAAACTTTTATTATTTGCAGAAGAGGGCTTTCAAAATTTTATCAAGGGAAATCAGAGTCATTTACATCACTTTCAAGGGTGACAAGCATTGAAGATCTTGCAAAAAAAGCAACTCCATACAGAAGGAATTTGAAGGCTTCTAAAAGCATTGGAACTGGATTACATAATTACAAGCCTTATACTCTCCCAAGGGCAATTATTACAAAGAAATCTACAAATGGTTCTTCTTTTTCATCATTTCCAAGGAGTTTGTTAAGCAGCAAGCCTCACTGATTTCTTTTATGTAAGAACTTGGAATGCTAAGAATAACAATGTTTGAGAATTGAGATGACTTTCATAGATTGACTAAGGAGAGAGAGAGAGAGAGAGAGAGAGAGAGAGGAGAGAGAGAGAGATTGTAAATAACAAGTTTTGTGGTAATTTATTTAATTTCTTCCATTGTGGATCAGTCAATGTAGAATTAAGTACAAAAGTGAGATGCCCTATTTTATTTATGAAT
This sequence comes from Rehmannia glutinosa, assembly GCA_016081115.2. Classification (NCBI taxonomy): domain Eukaryota; kingdom Viridiplantae; phylum Streptophyta; class Magnoliopsida; order Lamiales; family Orobanchaceae; genus Rehmannia; species Rehmannia glutinosa. The sequence continues at coordinate 293,954 of JABTTQ020002269.1, read as the reverse complement.
AAAATGTTACCATTTCATTGAACTTTTTAGCCAAATAGCATAGAAAAAGATCTATGGCCTATGGGAGGAGAATTTATTCCCATTCACGATTTAAAAATAGTGTCAAAATTGCACTTTGCATCAATTATACCCTTTTTTTTGCACTGGATTTTGAAGATGCATATTATATGAACTATATGATTCGTTGCACTTGCCCCAAGCTTAGCATAGCTCAACTGGTAAAGGATCTCGGTGACGTGTTACTCGCTTGCTAACATCTCGCAGCGGAGGTTCAAATCCCCTGAAAACATGGTGGAAAATGATTTATTGTGTGGTGACTCAATCAGCTCATAACCTGATTTGTTGAGACACACCGCGATTCACCTCCTCTACAATGTTCTAAGGCAAGGACAGTGAGGGTCCTCATGGATGGAGTTCATCATTTTTTCTTTTATGATTCGTTGCGCTTTATCCCTAAACTAACTAAAAGTTGAAATATAGAGTTAAGTGCAATGTTCAAGTTATGCAAAAGTTCAATTTTCAAAGTTTAGTAGGCATTTCTGCGAAACTCATGATAGCTTAGCGGGCAAAGTGTAATTACATCTTAAAAGAATAATTTCAATTTTCAAAAATAATTTATGTGCAACTCTAGACTAGTGTTCAAAGAAGTGCTATGCAAGACGGTAGAGTGGGGCCTAATTTTTAGGCGGAGCCATGGCGGGGATAAATGGCTTCTAATCGGAAGAATAATGTGGGCGGACAACGAAGACCTAGCTCCTAGATTGGTACTAATCTGGGCTAAGCGGGATGTTCAGAACAATGCTAGATGTTCTTCTTTGCAAAGACTATAACGTTACAATTAGAAAGCCAATACTGTGATGCAACTCAATTTCCCAATTTAAAAAGCAAAAACCAACACATCAGATGATGAAAAAGAATCAAAGGCACAGAAAATTGATTGCAAATATATAACAACAGTTAGATCAGTGAATTGGCATTTAACAAAATCAAACAATTAAATTCCTAAAGAATACATCGTTCTAAAATCAACAACCTTGTTCTCCTAGTTAAACTGTTTAGAAACAACTGAGGATGCTGTTTCAGAATAAAAGTCCTAAGCTAGACTGCTAAAGTTTTCATGGAGACGTGACAGATGCACGATTTCGGAGTCGACTGGATCGCCTCACCGGAGTAACTTCGATCATGGCTTCTCCACTTAGGCTTCCCTGTTCAGTTCAAAATACAAGTCATGATGATGCCATGAAAGTAAACGCGTATCATTATTCGGTTAATTACAAAAAGTACCCTTGAGTTTTAGTTCAATACAAGAAAACACAACTTTCCGTTACCTGTGCGGGTATTTGTTAAGTAAATATAAATCTCATAGGAGAGAATATTTGTAATTTTGAAAGATAACCAGACTTTTTGTAATTCGGCTAAACTTGAGAGGTGATTTTTGTAATTTATCCATCATTGTTCTATAGTTGTAGAAGTTTTGCAGTAGATTTCCTTTATTTTTCAGAACTCAGGAAGTGCTTACCAGCAAAATCAGCATAGGCATTTCTTATGAATAATTGTTTGGGGTAATTACAAAACTACCCTAAGGGCTTGAGTTAATTACAAAAACAACCCACAGGTTTTTTAGGATTGCAAAAACAAACACCGTCCATACATTTATAAAACTATTGCAATCAATCCAATACATTTAACACAAAATTAAACCTCTAAGTTTTTTTTTTGCAATTTTCAAACATTTATGGGTCTTTTTGTAATTAACCCAAACTTTAGGGTGTTTTTTGTAATTATGTTTTATAACAAAGAACTTACTAATTTAGTTTCTATCCAATCTATCTAGCTCAATGCTATCAAAATATGAAAACTATATACCAACGACAAGATTGAAAATGTGTAATTTGAAAGTACCTCTTTCTTCGAGATCTTCGTTTCAGTCGTAAAGCTTCCGTACGAGGTCGAACTAGTCGTAGAATACTCAACCGCAGACGGCTGAGTCGAAGCATAAATTGGTTGAGGCAGTTTATAGTCATTCTTTGGGAAAAAAGTGTCATTGATGCTCTCTTTAGACTCAGTCTGGTATTTCCTACCGACCGTTATTTCACCGATCAACTCGACAGTTGGCGCGCCGACGTGCTTTCTTGGAGCCTCTTGCATTGAGTGAGCTAATGAAGGTCTAGCAAAAAATTCAACTTTCCTCTCCATAGAAGGATGAGTTACTTTCTTCTCTACTGCTAACTTATGCGGCTTTAGCACATGCTCCGTTTCTTCAACAGGCGCGCTTCTTCGTTTCTTTGAACGATAAAACACGGCCAGTGATGTCAAAATTATGGATACAACAGAGAATCCAATGAAAACAGCTGAAGTATTCCATCCCACTTTCTCCTTTACTACTTCATCGATTTCATGCAATCCAACAAGTTCTTCTGCTAAATCCATATCATCGACCACTTTCGACTCCTGTGGTGTCTCCTTCGTAATAGAAACTTCACTTTCGTCAGTTTTTGCGCCTATCGATTGTACATAACTCTCTTTTTCAGTCTCGATTTCAGTTTCTGCAGCTTCTTCGGTCTTCTCTGCGTTAATCTCATTCAAAGCCGGATAAGAAGATTCGACTTCCTTCTCCGAACAAAAACCATCACCATCTATACTTTCATCATTTTTTGCATCTACCAATTCAAATTCACCATCCCCGTTCCCATTTTCAACAAGCTCCTTGTCACCGCTCTCCAAATTTTCAACATCATCTTCAACAATTTCCGCCTCAACGCTCTCTTCATTTTCCCCGTTTTTGTCTTCATTAATTTCAACCTCCTCAACCTCAACATAGCTCTCTCCACCTTCCACTTTCAAGAAATCGGCATCCTGCATTTTCATACCGATGACTTTTTCATTTTCAACAAGCTCCTTGCCAACCCTCTCTAAATTTTCATCATCTTCGACGATTTTCGACTCGGGGCTCTCTTCACTTTCCCCATTTTGGCCCCCATCAAACTCAACCTCCACAATGTCACCATAGTTCTCTCCAATTCCCATTTTCAAGAAACCAGCGTCCTGCAATTTCACACCGATGATTTCAAGTGTATGTCTCTTGATCATAAGACAATCATTTTTTAAATTCCAAATGGCTTGTTGAGTCGGTGTAGGTGTCGGGGAGTTCAGCGAACAAATGTAAGAAGTTGACAATACACAAGCAATCAATGTAAGCACAAGTTTTAATACTCCTCTGATACACCATCCTCTCTCCTCCTCAACTTCTTCTTCCTCCTCGTAATCATCAAAGTTATTTTCATCCTCTTCCTTAGTATTTTCTTCATTTTTCGGTTTTACAACACTTTCTTTTAAAGGGGAAAAAGAAGGGTCTTTAATTTCGTCCGACTCTACTTCATCATTAAGTTCCTGAGAATCATAAGAGCCATTTAAGTCCTCCGTTTCTAACCTACTGAAAATCTCGTGCCGCCTGTTTGGATTGAAACGCAACTTAGGCCTCGGGGAGAGGTAATTCTTCACAGGGTCATAAGCCTTCACAGATGAATCATCTAAACAATCGGTATCCAAATCATCATCAGGCTCAGAGACATGATCGCACGATGAAACAACCCGAGAGGTGGGTCGATAAAAGTGGCTAATACTCGAATTTATCTTACTCTTTTTCTTGGTTTTGTGATTTTGAGCATCGGAGTTACTCGAAACTTCGTGCCTCTCGGCTAGTATTTTCTTTCTTGGAGATGCAGCTTTTGAAGCTGCAGATATGGTGGGTGACATGAAGTGTTTGGCAACTATTTTTTTGTGGCTCTGAAACTGGGGAATATCATTCTCATTATTCTCTCCTGAACCTAATCAAAATTTAGATTCCTAATTCAGAAAAAAATCAAATCTTGGGGAAACCCCCAAATAAAGAAAAATAAAATTAGCCTACACTTAATTCACAAGATTAACAGAAAAACACAAAAGCATTAAAAGGGCTTTTTTCAAGAACAAATAATAGAACAATTACACTCAAGAATTTGAAACCATTCATTTTGTTTTGTGTTATATGAGTTCATAATCGAATCAAGATTTCTATTTTAGAAAAATCCAATCTTGGGAAAACCCTAATTAAAGAAAAATCACAATGAATCATATAATTAATTCACGACATAACAGAAAAAGAACAAAGCATGAAATAGAACAATTACATTCAAGAATTTGAAAATTTTCTAATTGTTTTTCGTACATACCCGTAGATGAGGGTTTGGGACTTGCAGTAGATTTTGATGGAGATAACCCTTTTTCAAAACCCTCCATTACTTTCCTTCTTCAAGATTTTTTAATTTGAATTTCTGGGATTCTTCTGCAAACAAAAGAAAAAACTGGAAATGTTCTTAATTGTGGATGCAGTTGGAGGGAGAGAGGAAACTGTTTATCAGCTGAACTGTAGGAATGGATAAAAGTGACCGTTGGGAGTTTGGGTTTTGAATTCCTAGTTTTTTTGACCGTTGGAGCTCTCACGTGACAAACGGCTAAGGTATTTTTCTAAGAGTATGAATGAATATGTAATGACGAAAGTTGATTTGATTTAAAAATAGTAAAATAATGATTTGATGTGATTGATAGCTAGAAATGTGGGATGTGAGTGAGTAGTGAAATTTATGGGAGGATGTGTAATAATGATTAGTTTTGTTGAACAATGTGTCGATGTGATTGGGGAAAGAAAAAAATGAGAAAAGTGAAAGTGAGAGAATAATATATTTTACGAAAATTTTCATAAACAATAGCATGTTTGGTAAAAAAAAATTATCCAACGGAACAAAAATGAAATATCGCTCATATCCGATTGCAGCCTAAGTGATCTTATTAAAAAGGATGAACCCATCTTTGATGGATTCCACCCTTGCCCCGCCCCTGTTTCGTGGAGGACTGAGCCGTGGAGAAGGTGAATCGCGAGTCGGGGTCCTAAGTCATCACATAAGAAATCCTCATCCAACATGTTATCAGACGGACTCGAACCCTCCGCGTTGCGAATGCCAGCGAGACAGACATTACATCACTCAGTCATTTACCAGTTGAGTTATACCTGGTAGCACTAAGTGATTTACTCAAATAACTTTACATTGGGTCCAATAATTTAATTTATTCATTAAATATAGTTACACAATATAATATACAAGAATTTATGCAAATCAATTCACATCGAGCCGAACCATAAATCGGCATAACTCTTGGAAAATAATCTTGAAGATCTTCTAATAACTTCCTAATATTAAGTAATATACGTCATTGTTTATTTTTATTGAAACCTATATTTTTATTTTTATAAATTAAATCTCACGAGTCATGAGGTTGAGTATGTGAGATTGAACTTTTAAGTACTTGAGATTAATTGCTTACAAAGCTGGACCTTTTTTCCTTCATGGATCCTTACGGTATGCTTAGTTGTTTAATGGGCTTAGGTGCCAAAAATCTTGAATGTGCTAATGGGCTTTTCGTAAAAGACGATTGCTCAAATCATCAGCTGACCTAAGCCCATTGTGCCACTTGTAGGGAGGTTTATATATACTTTTTCATTATGGACTGGAAATAAAACCGCTACACTACCAATTATCTGGTAGTTATATTGCATGTGCATCGCACTACATATTTTATATACATTCATACGGGTATTGGTTCAAATGGCCAATATCCTGGAGTGAGGCGCAGGACAATTTGGTGCGTTTATTTTGTTTATTGAAGGGCTTAGATTAATCTTATATTTTAGGTAATTTTAATTAAAAAAAACGGTTGGAAGGTCAATAATGTAATTCAACATATTGGCCGTTTGTTTATTTTAGGAGAGATTATATTTGATTCTCTTAAATTCGGTTAGTTATTTAAGGAGGGTATTTTTGATCCCTTAATTATCGCCACCAACGCATTAATGGGTAATATTTTTGATATATCCAAGATACATTGGGTAATATTACGCATTAATGGGTAATATTTTTTATATATCCAAGATACATTGGATAATTAACAGTAAATATACATTACCTTCCACTATATATATAATTAACAGTAAATATACACCAAAATAATATAAAAATACATCATAATATTTTTAGATTTACGTTCGCAAAGTATGAAAAATGTATAACATGCAACGTATTATACATATTCATGCATCAATATATAGTTATATATGCATAAATTCAATAATGTTGGGACGAAGAAAAAAATCATAAACGCCCGGAAATAAATTTTTTTGCAAGCTAGCATTTATGATTTATTTATGCAAAGTTTTTGAATAGTACCGTATGCACAATAATAAAGCTATATATGCATCTATATTATGAGCAACATAAATGACTAATATGTCGAACAAAAATTCCCGGGATTGGTATACATTTTTGTATGCTTTTGAATCATTTTTATAATTAAACATGCAATAATATGCAATAATGATTATAATAATTATATATGCAACATACTACACGTATCAATACATCATTATCCCACTAAATATGCAATTTTAATTTTAACACCAAAATTACCTTCGAGCAAAATATGCAACATATTATCAGTAAAATGCATCAACATATAGTTAAATATGCATAAATTCAATATCGTTGGAAGCAAAAAAAAAAAAATCACAACCCCCAGGTGATAAGTATTTATTTACACAAATTTATAGTTTCTATTTTTACGTTTTTTTTCCTGATTAGAGATTAGAGTTTTTTGGGTAGAGATTATCATTAATTCCAACTCCTAAATTATAGGTAGTAGATATGGTAAGTAGATTTATGAATATCTTGCATATTAACCGAATTTTAGTGATTTACTCCTATACCCTCACCCGGTATTAATGCTTGGGATTGCTTCTATATTTAATTTTTCATCTCATCCATTCATTGTTAAATTCCAACGGTTTAGACGAGTCCCTACGGTCTCACCCCAATATATGGTCTCACAAGAACCATCCCCCATCATACATATAAAATATGTAAAAAATAATATGTTTTAACTATATCATGAGATGGACACCCAATGGGTTATTTAACAAAATGTGGTGTTTGTGAGAATTGTTGGCAAATTTATAGTGGATTTGGGGATGTTTGTGAGATTTGTTGGCAAATTTGTAGTGGATTTGGGGATGTGTATGGAATTAAGTCTAGCCGCTATTGGAAATAGCTCGCCTATTGGAAATAGCGCCAATAACTCATGCGCTAATACCAATAGCGCCACGTTTAAATTTTTATTTGTTTTTTATAATTTCTGAGGGTTGGGCGCTAGTTTGCTGTTGGGCGCTATTTTGACCATATGGGTCGTAGCACACGCGGCAGTAGACGACAACAATAGTCATGACCATTTACAGATGATGCTTCCACATCTCGTGAAGTTCCTCCACCGGTACCCCATGTTGATATAGTGGGACCTTCTACTTATACACCCACGATGCACCATGGTATGAATTTTATGAAACTCTTCAAAATTATAAATTCACAAAAAAAACACATAAGTTCTTTTTATTGGTCAATATTCATTATATATGACAGATCCATCTACATCTACTCCTGGTTATTATGTCCCTCAGCCAGTACACACTGATTATAACACACCAGAGTGGACATCATTTACATCTCTAATACAGACAGATTTTGGTGCTATGGGAGTTCCACATGTGAGTCATGATCCGTCCACATCCAATCGTCCATATTTCAACATATCACCTGTTTCATTTCCACCTACACCCAGTCAGTATCAGGATTTGACCAGAGAGTCGACATCATCAACTGCATCTAGTCATCATACAAGAAATGATCAAGAGGATGATGATCCGTCACCACAGGAGGTTCAGGGGAATGATGGTAGGCGTATGAGTACTAGGCAGAGGGTAGTGCCTAGGTGTGGCACCGGGGGACATAAGGTTTGGGATTAATCTCGACTTGTAACGATTATAATTTTCTGTATCGTATCGATTCAAAATGATCAGATTTGATTAATCGAATTAATTTAATCTTTTTATTAATTATTAAATAAAAAAATAGGTTGGGCGCTATTGCAATTAGCGCCTGATAACTGGGCGCTATTGCTAATAGCGCCTAGACTTAATCTCATAATCGTCCCCAAATCCACTACAAAATTGCCAACAATTCTCAAAAACACCATATTCAGTGAAATTACCCACACCAAATGCACAGCCACATGGTACAACATCCACAACACCACAAATTATTATTTATATACAAATATATATGGACATAGCCACATAGAGGGATGCGCATTAGGACAACTCCAATGGTAGGTTTTTGGAGGGTTTTTTTCATGAAAAACCGTGTCAACCAAAAACCTTACCATTGTGAGTAAGGATTTGGGGTTTGTAGGGAAAATAAGGTTTGTAGTTATGAACCGGTTCATGGATGAGAAATTGGGATAAAAAGGTGTTGGTGTGGGGCCCATGTATAAAGAAAAATGTTAAATTGATACTTGTTTATTTTTTAATTATTTTATAAATTGGATGGTGGGTCCATTAAAAAATTGTAAATAGGTTTAACCATTGTGGGAAAAGGTTTGTAAAATGGTGGGATTTTTGCTTTTAATGTGGCAGGTGACATGACGCACAGAAAACTGTGGAAAAACCTTTGAAGGGTTTTTTCACTGGAGATGCCCTTACCCATTGTGGGCACGTGCCCCATAACTTTTTTTTTTCTTTTGTCTTTTTAATATTAAGTATTTATTTTTAGAAATTGTATATTATTTACGTTCGAAAAAATATGTGCCCATCTACTTGTTTTTATTATATGTTTTTTTATTTTTTATTATTTTTTTAAAACCAATTTTTAAAAACAAAATATGTCTCCATTAATTATTTTTAACATAGTTTATAATTATTTTTATTTTGTGTTCCGATTAAAAAAAATTATTGATTCGTCCTTGTATATGACATATGTATTGTTGGGGGTAAAAACGATATTTAATAATTAAATATATAATTCGGTTTATATATGAATTTAATTTTACTTGTTCAATAAGTTATTAATGGAATAATCTGGCCCAAATGAGTCCAGGAGTGACCTATAGGTCGATTTCTCCTACGCGGCCCACAGGGCCTACTATTAAGGTATAAAAAGGTCTCTCATCTTCATTTGTAAGTAATCTGACTCATAATTACTACTACGGATTTAATTCAGTATTCGTTTACTGTCTTATTCTCTCTTGATCACTGTGCTGATTTGAGCGTCGGAGGGGCCTCATTGGAACAACATCTGGGTGGGCTCTAATGTTTGCGTGTATGCAGACAAGTTCCCGTCTGAAGAACTTTCAGCTGTCGGAGAAGAAGACTTGAAGACTTCTTCATAACGTTCCTATCTGAAGAACTTTCAGCTGCAAGAGAAGAAGACTTAAAGATTTCCTTCTGGGAAGAAGAACTTTATTAGAAACTTTAGTTTTTTTAGTGATCTGTCTTAAAAAAGTAACTCATACTCTCATTTTTCATCACATGAAAACCAAAAAAAAACACTTAATTTGTTTTGTTTCTGGACCACTACAATAAACATTAAAACTATCGCCAGATAGAAAGAAAAGTATGTGCACATTAATAAAATTATTGAATCTTGAAATTGAACACATTATAGTACACTGCACATCTGAGCACCCAATTCTAGCCCATTTCCTAGGCCTCACCCCACCCTCAATGCACATCTTTTTCAATAGCTTAGTTCTAGGGTTATTTATTTCTCTACAATTCCAAAAATATCCATCTTTTTCAATAGCTAAGTTGTAGGGTTCTTAAATTTCTCTACAATTCCAAAAATATCCATCTTTTTCAATAGCTAAGTTCTAGGGTTCTTAAATTTCTCCACAATTCCAAAAATATCCATCTTTTTTCAATAGCTAAGTTCTAGGGTTCTTAATTTATCTACTATTTCATAAATATACATCTTCTCAAAGTGAGATGCAAGGTTCCAATAAGGTAAATGTGGGGACTTTTGGTTTGAAATTTTGTCAATATTTCATTAAGTATTAGGATTGTGAAATTAATGCCATACCCATATTTGACCAAATTTATAGTATAAATTAAAGCAGCCGTTACATTCAAAGGTAGATTCTCTTTTGATCAATTCCATATCCTCTTTTCTTTTTCTCGATAAGACTATCAAACACATCATTAATACATTTGCATATTAATTAACAAGTCCACGGTCATTAATCAATAATTTATGACAATAGACTATCAATAAACATTGTTCTAAAAAGCGTTGGACACTAGTGGACGGTCAATCGGGTCCTAGCGCTAAGTGGAGATTGGACGGAGTTTAGGCGGGACTTGGCCAGGTCAAATAGGAAAAAAATGTAGGCGGACAAGGAGACCTAGCGCCAGCGCGACTAATCGGGGGGTTAGGCGGGGAATTTTAGGACATGTTGATAAATAAGCACCATTGTTTAAGATAAATAACTATTATATATAAATAGGAGTGTAATCAAATCAAGTAGAGTCGATCATAAAATTGTCAAATCTTGTTTGAATTTTTATAGAGTTTCAAAAATTATGTTTGAACTTGGTTTGATTATTAATTGAATCGAGTTTGACCGAGTTTTAGTCGAACTGAACACAAATCGAGCCGGAGTAACTGTGATATTTTTACATATATTATGTTATTTTTTTACTACTCGAGTTGATCCTCCAATCGAGCTTCATATTTATCGAGTAAAACAATGTGTTCAAGTATGATTCGTTAACACAAAAATATTGAGCTCAAACGAGATCTTAAGGTCAATTTTGAATCGAATATCAGTTAAGTAGTTTTGGTTCGTTTTTCACTAGTATATATAAGTAGACAACATATATACCTACACTTCTATGGTACTCGAATTCAAAATATTAAAGTTTTGGGGCCTTAATTTTATTAATATTAACAATTAAAAGACGAATGCTACCTCTTTTCAAAATTCAAAGTTTTTCAAACTACTAAGTGGGAGACTATAAAAAATATTAAATCTTCTCGATTTGCATTAACAATTAATGTTATTTCTTATAATTTATTCATTCGTTAAATACTGAAAGCAAATCCTTAGATCTCTAGATATTGTATCTTAATGCTGTATTTTAATTGTTATTCTGAATATCCTGACATTAGTGTTTTTTAATGATAATTATTTAAGTGCTAAACTTGAATTAGTGATAAGATGACGATTGAATTAGCCGATCAACCAACCACTATTCACCTCCCATGTCATTCTTGAAAGAAGATATTTGATTTCTAATATTAAATTAGTGATCAGTGTATGAATTAGAAGAGACATGCCAGTTAATTAGGGTTAATGTTTTCTTTAATTTGATGATTCGATTTCAAATTTGCCGTTGTAGTTGTTTAAATTTAAGCATGGCTAAATGAATTATTTAAGGTGAGGGATTAAAATATACAATTTTTATGGTACCATATATAGCTTCAGAAATAATTCGTTACTTAATTTGTTTAACATATGTACATGGAGGAAAAAAACAAAATAACTTGAAGAAATTAGTATCTTATCAATTGTAAAATAACATGATTTAGACTTTTGATTTTATTTAAAAAATTAAAATAAAAAATTCTACTTGGTTTTTTTTTTTTGGAGAAATTATTTGTGAAATCATGTTTATTAGAAGTAACACTATATCTATTTCATACATATATATTATGATAGGAGCGACAATAGGGTGGGTTGGGATGAGTTTTGATATTTTCGTACCCGCCCCGCTAAGGATCAGGTCACGATCGGGGCGGGCGGGTATCCCCATTTGTAATTTTTATAATTTAAATAATATTTTTAATTTTCAATTTATATATTTTAACAAAAATATGTAGTTTGTTAAATTTATGTTTTATATTTGTTGACACTTTTAGAAGTTATCATCAAGTATATTAAAAAAATGAATATTAGATGATAATTCCTTAGAAAATAATATTTCCATATATAATGTATATACAATATAAAATATACTTAATATATAATTATATATATATATATATATATATACGATCGGCGGGACACGGTGACCTAAGGTCCTAAACCACCCCGCCCACCGACATAATTGGAGCAGGAATTCCCTATTGGGTTTGGGGCAGAGCTGTATTCCCCAGTCGAGTTCGGACATTTTGTCATCTCTATATTATGATAGTAGTTGCATTCAGAATATATTTCTAATAATAATTATATTGCCCCAAAAAGTCGTACGCCATGCATGTAATCCAAGTTTTTATTGTAAATATATTGAGCAAAAAATAAAACAATCTTTTTGCATTGCAAATTACCTTAATAGTTAAGACGATTAAGTTAAAACTCAGGCAGTGTTTGATCGTATTCCCCCAAAATTATTTTGCTCTTAATTTATTTTCTCAAATCACATCTAATAAACTTGATGATGCTCAAGAGTGTGGATCACTCCAAGTTAAAGTGGTTGAATAATCGGTCTAAATTATACTCACGGGGAGCCGGAAAAATCAGCAAGTGGAAGGAAAAATCACGCAAGTGGAAACTAGCCTCGCAATATAGCAAGGTTAGAGGGTGTTTGGGTTTGTCACGGAAGGCCACTCCAATGCTTAAAGAAAAAAATCCGAGCACAATAATGAAATTGAGAATAATTAATTGAATTTTTTTCGTGGAATATAATTATTTAATTGAACTTACTTATGAATGAATATGAAATGAATAATGTAATTGCATACTTGGTATGATGGGTCGCATGGGATTAGTGTAATAACGCGAGTTGCTTGGTTGTAAACGGCCTCATGGGTTGTAGTCTTGTCTGTGAGATAAACTAGGGCATTATAGGCTACTTGATATTTGGACCCATAATGAATATTTATGGGTGAATAATTAAATAATGACATAAGATAAAAACTCCTATCATATGGTTTAATAGATCAAAACCGACCCGATGACATTTTCGTAATATTAGTAATGATGTTTTTGTAAAATCTAGAGATTGGTACTAACAGTCCATCTGAAAAGTATTAAAGTACTTGTTCACTTGAAAGTATTACTTTTATAATATTTTCAATGATATAGTATCACGAGAATGCTGAAAAATATTAGATTTTCATCTGAAAAGTATTAGTATGTAGTTCACTTGAAAATATTTAATAATCTCCCTAAAAAATAGTAGTTTTTCCGTCAAAAGTATTAGCCATCCCCGTGAGATGTATTAATAGCTCCCATGAAAAATATTAGTTCCCATGAAACTTTTTAGTAATTCTACTTCAAAGTATTAGTTCTTCTAATAAAAAGTATTAGTAGTTCCACTTTTGAAAATTATTAGTAGATCCCCTATAAATTATTAGATATCTCGTTGGGTCGCAGGGTTGGCACTGGCTCAGGGCGCGGGTCCTGTAGATCCATTAAAGCTACATTCGCCTAACTTTTTTAAATCGTCTAACATGAGTGTAGGTCCCAGGGTGTAAGTGTAAGGTTTAGAAGGGGGGGTTGAATAAACCTTACCAAATTTTCGATTTAGGCCTTTTAAATCTACAGAGTTCTACACAAATTGTCCTCCTTGATGGACATCGAATTAGTCACTCAAGAGAGTTAATCTCTCAACGACTCAAATGAGTCATTAGTAGAGTAACTCAAATTGTTGGCTATAATTTGACTTTCACCGTGGTTTTGTTTTCAATGGAAGACTTAACACCCTTAAGTTTGTTTAAGCAAGTTTTTACAGACTTGATTTAGTACTTATAGATTATCGAGATGGATAGCAAATTTATCGTGACAGATATAAGCAATTAAAAGTCGTATATTTAAATGTCTTTGAAAGTAAATGACACAAGAAAGTTTTTATAGAGGTTCGAAGATGGGGTAATTCTTCTACTCCTCTCTTTCTCCAACTCCCCGGAGGAATCCACTAAGTAATGATCGTTTACAAAGTGGTAAATCCCGATACAAGTCTTGATCACAACAAGACTTGATCCTTTGGGACTCGATGCTGGAGAGACGCCTTGATCACTCACCGCTTCTCGCATGCGACTCGAACTTCTTCACAGGCGTTGCGCACTTTGCTACTACGACTCACTTGCTCAAGCACTTTGGATTTGATCACGAAGCCCTCCAAACGCTTAAGACTTGGTTCACCTTGAACCTTTCTACAATCCTTCTTGGAGTGTAGACCCCTTGTTTTCGATGGTTTCCTCTTCAACCGATTGAAGTTCTCTTTCCTTCACGGGTAAGTGTTGGATTGATGTTCTTCGAGATGTAGGCTTGAGGATTGAGAATATTTCAATTTTGATAAGCTTGTATATCTCACGTGTGTGTCATCCACATCATCCTTCTCAATCAAACTCCTCGGCCTTTTATAGTGAACTTTCAAAAATTTGCCCGTTGAAGAGATAGGCTCATTTTTGAAAATCACTTTGCGGTCGTTGGTTTGCACTTCTTGGAATTGCCATTTCCTCGTATGAAATGTTTTATCACCTTTTGAGTTCGACACGGTGTAGTGCTTCCCATTGGTTCATTTCTTTTGCACGCTTCTCGGTCGAGCACTCCAAGAAAGGTAGTATGGAGATATTACTTTTTAAGTAAATCTCTTGATTTATCGTCTGCAACGGTTCTTTTTTCGATTATCTCGACTTGATTTGCATTTCCTTGCTTTCCCCAGGTGACTTAGAGTCGACTTCCAATCATGGATGACTCTTGTCACTTGACCAGACTTGTCTTCTCTTGAGTTGACTTGGTGATGTTCCACTCACCGCATCTCACCGCTTCTTCAATCGAGTTCTGTCATGCTCTTCTTTGTTGTACTCAATTGTCTCACAAGTTTTCCTTCAAGCCTTGATTGTCTTTCTTGCAAGTTGGAGCGTAGGCGACTTAACTTTAACTCTTGGCCACTCTAATTGTTACAATACATTTCAAAGCAAGAATTGGGGAGCTAACTTTCTATTCTAAGTTTTACATGGCACTCATCAAAATCTAAACAATAAAATTCCTAACAATTTCCCCCTTTTTGATGATGCCAAAACTTAAATCATACAAAGATGCAAATAACAAAGATACATACAGATAGTGTATTGACATAGAATGTATGCGCATAATCAATCTTTTTATTGATCATATCATTCTTGTACTTAACACAACCGTTTACAAGGTGTATCGAGTATGTAATTGTCTCAAAAAATTTATGGCATTATTACGAGAGACTTACATTGTATGTATTTACATATAAAATACACGAAGGGTTGACAAGAACACTTCATCTCCTTCATTGTCTCCTTCTTTTCATCTTGATCAAGATCTTCTTCTCTTTCTTCTCTTCTTCTCGTCATCACCGCCTTCTTTTTCTTCTCATATGCCTTCCTGGCAGCTTCATCTCTCCTTATTTTTCTCTCTCTCTCCCGCCATAGCCGAGTTTGTCTCTTGTTTTCTTCTTCTATCCTTCTTGCATACTCGGCGTTGGTTTTGGCCACTGCAAGTTCGCCACATGGTCAAGCCCACCCAGTAGATCCTCCTTTCTTTCCCCGGATCTACGTATTCAATATTCTTGGGCGAGGCTGGGTCCAAAGCTTCTTCCTCCATCTGCTTCTTCTTCCTCTACCTCTACCTGCGGGCGTATCTTTGCTTTGCTTTTCTTTTTCGGTGAGTGCCCGGCGGAGTGACCAGGCAGAGCGATCGCTTAGGTTGTCTGGCTTGTCTGTCGGCTTCTTCACATAGTGTGAGACCCTTTTCCCAAGATCTGATCCCAAGCTTGAGCTAAGGACAAATTTGCAAAATAACCTTGATTCGAGCGTTTTGAATTCGCTCAATCGATCTTGCTCTGTCCCCGACATCGAAATGGCATACGTGTCTCTCATTGGAATGCCTCCGTGTTCTTTCAAAATGTTCATCACCCTGGCATCCATTCTTCCTTCCACCTTCATCCCTCGCTTCAATTTCTTTTCTCTTCTCGGCCATAGATACAAAGAGTGTTGGAGTGGCGAGTCACGGGGAGTTCTTTCGCTTATAATGTCACCAGTGACAGACCTGTTGGGGGTTTGTGCAATCATCAAGGTCATATTCTTTGATCCTTCCCCCTCGTGATTTTCCTTTCTTGATTTCAAAATTTCCTCCGTGATTTTCCTTCTCACTTTGTTCCTTGTCACCGCTCCTTTCTTCTCGACTTGATTTTCTTTGCTTTAAGGTATTCATCTTCCCCTTTTTGGCATCATCAAAGGATAGAGGAACCCCGGGAACATCTTTGGCAAGCATGAAGTCGAGTCTTGATGGTTGAATTTTGCTTCAAGTCTGGCTGCGTTGTATCTTTGCACGAATTGACCAAGTAGCATTGGATTCTGGCAAAATCGGCTTCATCTCGGCCATGAGAAGGCTGAATTTTCTTGTCATGTGTTCTTCCAAACGCCGTATATCATTTGCATTACGCTCACGCAGGCGACTTGATCTCGGCGGTGTGAGCTTCGTGCATATGTTCAATGTGTTCCCGCAGCCGTTTCGCGTCAACATTTTCACTCTCTCCACACCACTTGTTGAATAATTGTCAAGTATCTCAATTGTTCCACACGCATTGATTCTTCTTTGTTGCCACCATTCCTTATCCCGATTGTGATGCCTCTCAAGTCGGTTGTAAGGTTGGCATCTCTGTTGTCCAGCGCGCATATCCAAGGAGGCCTGATGCCTCTCCATCTTTTCAACTTCAAAAAGAGTGCCTTGAACACTTCATGTACTTGGTGATTCTTCATTGCGGTGATGGCCATCAAATGTCGAAAAATCGAAATCTACCGACAATGGTGCCTGAGTGGAAAACGGGAGGCTGATGCGTGGTAGCGTGCTTGCTCATTTTCGACTCTTCGTGGAGTTCGTATCTCCGGTGAGAATGGGAAAGATTCCACAAAGGATTCATCACCGCCATCCGGGATTTGTTCGATGATAAGCGGTGGCCGTGAAGTTCTTCTCGGGAATAGATCCACTGTAGCTTGAGGAGCCGGAAGCGGTGGTCTCTGGTTGGTGGGTTTTGTGGTGCGATGGGCTCGGCTTGGCGAGCCTCAATATCTTAATGACCGTTGGTCTCAAATGATTTCTCCTTTTGAGTAGATCGTCCTCGGCCTTATCGAAGCGTCATCGGACGATGATGAGATTTCCATTGGTGGCTCATCATCAATATTAAAGGTCGACGAGTAGTCTTGGGATCGAGACTTGCTCGTGCCTGGAACATCCGCACTGAGTCTTTTAGATTTGTCATGGGAGTCGACTCAGAACCTCTTCGCCTTGATCCCGAAAAGGTGACATCGGGGTTGTCACGGGAATCATGAAGTGCGATCTCCTTCTCGAGATGGATCGATGGTTGCGGGAGGATGTTCTCTACTTGTTTGTGTTACCCCAGGAAGTCTCAACCTCCCGTGGGCCTTCATTTCCTCCGGTCTCTGCTGGCTGAGGGCACTTGTCTTCCCTTTCGACGATGTGTCACTGTCTTAGGGTCTTCTGATGGCATCCATTGGAGTCTCAACCCCATGGATTGCGCTTTCATCGCCAGTGTTAACTCCCGGGTTGTTCCTTCCTCGTGCCTCGACCGCATCGGCGGCGTCATTAGCCCATAATAGCCTTTGTTGGCACCTCACCGGTGAGGCAGATCTCAATCGTGCGAGCTTCGTTGATGGCAACTTCTTTGTTTCTTGTGTTTGAGTTTTCTTTGCTTCGCCTCCTACATTCTTTGTGGAGTCATCTGCGGCATCCTCCGACCTTCTGCGGTGGAGGGAGTTTCCCCACCGGTGGCGCACCAGTGAGTGACTTGGAGTGGGGTCACTCGTCTCCAAACTCCCTATTTGTTGCAATTGATGGTTCAGCCGTTGGGGCGGTGGTGGCACACCTTCAATAGGGGTTGGCTCGATTGGGGTCCCCACTAGCCATTTCATCGCCATCCGCTTATTGCTTTCTTCCGAGTTAGGTTTGGGAAGTGGTAGCGAGAACATCGGTGGCTATTTGCTTTGAACCACTCCCATTGGATCGATTTCAGTGTGTTCGGAGGACTCTCCCGGTCCCTCCATCGGTCTTTGCTCGTGAAGGATTCTTGATTCACGCAATGCTTCTTGATCTGCAATTACCTCGTGGCGGCGATTCTCCAGTTCCTCGTCACTTTCGGAGAAGACATCAAGAGAGAGGATGGAAGTGTTACGTGGTGCCGAGATAGAGCGGAGATACTTGCCTTTTCTCGTGCTTCGGCTTCTTCTTGACTTTGCTTTTCTCTCTCCTTGTCCTTGTAGATCTGCAGAATATTCATGCAGTTGTCTTCATCTAGAGTGAGTACAATGGATAATCCAAGGAAATTTAGCGATTCCTCTTCTTCTATGAATTCAGGCCGTAGGAACTGTTCCCTTGACTTGCTCAACTTCCATTTTCTCCACTCACGCAGACGATTTTGGATGTCCGGGTAAGGTGGAGATAGGATCATTACATCACTATCCGCTTTGGTTCTTCTTGAGTTTCATTTGTGTGAGCTACAAATTGTGTCTTGAGTTGCCTCTGCGATCACCTTCAACAGACTTGGTTTGTTTCATCAATTACATCCGGAGACTCTACTTCTCCCGGTAGTCTCCGTATTTGTGCTAACCGAGTAGCCGACTCACTGGTTTCTCCTGTTCGGATTGCTTTACAAGTCTTCTTCGTCTCTTGGTTTGTACCGGAGGATTTACTGGTTGAGAGACGGTGTCCTCTCGAGTCTTGGGCGGTGGGGCCGTCTTGTGTTTGTTTCGAGGAGCCGCCGTCTGGTTTGTCGATCTCCTCTTTTTGACGATCGAGAGAAGGAATTTGTGAGTCCTTCTCGACCGCTAACGCGGGGGTGACACGGCCGCAGGCGGTGACTCTGCGGGCGAGGGCGAGCATGTTTGGTTTTCTTTCTTTGCGAGGGGCGTGAGACTTCTCTTGGTAGGCTGCAGGGCGACTTTCTTCTTGTTGGAGAGGAGCGTACTTGTGTCTTCGGGGTCACTGATTCCCCTCACTGGTGTCGCTCTCTTGGCATATGCACGCTTCGAGCACCGAGAGATTAGCTCAACATCCTCTTGTTAACATGGAAAGCTTTCCCATGTCTAAGAGGTACTTCTTTCACCTCCAATAGCCGGCCAATCACTAGGCCATATCCCGGATCCTCCAAATGACCCATCTTCTTTGAAGGACTTGTTTCCCACGTTTTGGCGATCTGTTTGTAGATAAACTCAGCCCGATTTATCTTCTTTTCTTCGATTATTGCGGCCATCACAATCAATTTTGCCTTTGTGATTGGTCAAAGCGCCAAATTTGATGTCGATACACTTGCAACAATGTCCAACAATTTGTGATAATCCTCCTTCAGCCAGATCTCTTGTTTGCTTTGTGAATATTATTTTGTCGAAACATCGGACTTGGCTATTTCTTTCCATGCGTCGGCCCAAGTTTACATCGGCTCTTTGATCTCGGATGCTCCTCTGGCCGGTAGTGAGCAATATTGACCAAATCCTTGGCGTGATAGTCATTCTTCCGTGAGCAGGATGACTTGATTCCTTCGTCGTGAATCTCGGCATTCACGTAGAATATGCGACCTCCTCCACATAGGTCATAGGATACTCCAGTGTTAAAACGGTTTTGATCCTGCCGTTTAGCTTCTCCGCGATTTTCTTCACCAGGGTGTCGTCGGACCCCTAACTTCACCATTCCGTCGAAATCCACGGTCGAACCGGTGTGGATTTGTTTTCCCAACTTGGTAAAGTCATATGTTGGTGCCATTTCTCGAGAATAATTTCAAGAAAAATTCAAATAGATTTGAAGTTTGATAGGGTTTTGAGAGTGTTTGCCTTTGCTTTTTGAGAGAGAGATTGAGCAGTTTTAGAAGTGTGAGAGAAAGCGGGGCGAAAAATGGTTTAAATATGGTTTATGAAAGGACGTGCGGCAGGCGGTTTTGAATCGCGTGATCGAAATCAACGGCTTGGATTTCGCACGCATATTGAGCGATTCATGTCTCGTATTTAATGCGGCAAAGATTTATATCCAATCATAGGCTTGGTGTGCGAGCTTTATGTCTGTACACATCATCATTATCTTGACGTGTCTCTTAAAACATTCCCGCTAAGTCAAAAACGATTTGCATTTTTGTCTCTTTGCTCATAAGTTATTCAACTTATCTCTTAGGCGATTTAACTCGCTTCTCACATTTCTCTTAGTGACTCACTATCACCGACTTGGTATAGTGACTTTTCCAATACAAATGATTCTTGAGCTAGTTTTTTGTTTTCACTCTTTTTCACCTTCTTTCCTGTTTCATTTCTTTTCTTTGATTCTTCTCGTGTCTCGAACTTAGCTCAATTAGCCCCAACGCATGTTTGACTTCTTCAAATCTTGACTCACATAATGGTTTTGTGAAGATATCACTAGTTGCTTATCGGTTGAGATATATTCCAAGATAATGTCCTTCTTTTCAACATGATCTCTTATGAAATGATATCGACATCTATATGTTTTGTTCTTGAGTGCAACACAGATTTTGAGTGATTGCAATGGCACTTGTGTTATCACACATGATTGGAATTTCTTTTTCTTCAATTTCATAATCTCTCACTTTGTCTCATCCATAGACTTGGGCACAACAAATTGCCGCCCAGTATGTATTCTCGCCTCACCAGTAGAGGTGGCTATTGAGTTTTGCTTCTTGCTAAACCAGAAAATTAGTCTGTTTCCAAGCATTTGACATGTGCACAAGTACTTTTCTGTCTGTCCACTGCGCATCCAAAGATAGTCGAGTCCAATAGCCAATTAGCTTGAATCCACCTTCCTGGATACCATAGCCCTACTTCTTGGCTTCTTTTTAAGTATCTCAATATTCTCTTAGCGCATCATATGGCTCTCTCTTGGAGCAGATTGAAATCTTGCACATACACCTACAAAAAGGTGATGTCGGCTGCTAGGCCGTGAGATAGAGCGATGATCCATAAGTGCTCAGTATCTTGTTTGATCTACAAAGCTTGCCATCTGCGTCCATGTCCATTTTGATGATGTGTTCATTGGTATTTTTACGAAGACTTCTCCTCCATACCAAATTTCTTCATTAAATCTCGGTGTATTTTGTTTGACTTACAAAGGTTCCATCCTTCACTGTTTCACTTGAAGTCCAAGGAAAAATGTCGGCTCTCCCATCATGCTCATTTCAAATTTACTTTGCATGAGGTTTGAGAATTTTTCACACAAACTCTTTGTTAGTGGATCCAAAATGATGTCATCCACATATATTTGAACAAGCAAGATACTCTTCTTGTCTTGAATTAAAAAAGTGTTCTATCCACTTTTCCTTTAGTGAATCCATTTTTAGTTAGGAATTGTGACAGGTATCATACCATGCTCCGGGTGCCTGTTTCAATCCATACAGGGCTTTCTTGAGTTTGTACACTTTGTCTCCAAGAGTCTTCTCGCTCAAATCCTGGAGGTTGTTCAACATACACTTCTTCTTCCAATAATCCATTCAGAATGCACTTTTACATCCATTTGATATACAATGAAATTTTTGTGAGTGCGTAGGCAAGAAACATCCTTATAGCTTCCAATCTTTCTACGAGGAGCAAATGTTTCATCAAAATCTATTCCTTCTTCTTGGCAATATCCTTTGGCTACCGCATCTTGCTTTGTTTCTTACCACCGATCCTTCCTCGTTCATCTTATTTACGAATACCCATTTGGTTCCAATAACATTTTGATGTATGGGTCTTTGTACTAATTCCCATACTTTATTTCTCTCAAACCGATTGACTCTTCTTGCATAGCTTGAATCCAATGTGTGTCATCCAATGCTTGTGACACATCTTTGGGCTCTATCTGCGAGATGAAGCATGTGAACATTGCTTCTTGTTGAGTTACGGATCTTGTCTTGACACCTTCTCTCATGTCTCCAATGACAAGTTACGGTGGATGGTCTCTCACCATCTTACGTCAGGTTGAAGTAAGTTAGCCGGATTCGATCGACTTGCGGTGTTCTTTGTGTGGGTCGGCTCTCTCGTGATCACTCACCGCAGATTTTCCATTCTTTTGAGATTCACTATCTCATCTTCTTCAATTGATAATCCCCGCCGAAAAGATAGGGACTCTTCTGTAGGTTGGATGTTTCGACTTATCACCGACTTACTCTTCAATGTCTTCTCCATTTATGTTTGGCTCATCGAATACTACATGAATGGATTCTTCCTAACCATAGTTCTTTTGTTGAGTATTCTCAGAGGCTTTGCTTTCACCGAGTATCTAAGAAGATACCCTCATCGACTTTAGCATCAAAAGCCTTTTAGGTTATCTTTGCCATTATTGTGGATGAAGCATTTACATCCAAATATCCCGAAATATGCAACATTTGGTTTCTTCCAGTCCGGATCTCATGGGGAGTCTTTGTCACCGCCTATTTATCATACATCTGTTTTGGGTGTAGCAGGTGTGTTGATTGCTTGACCAAAACCTTTTTGGTAACCCCGCTTGACCTAACATGGTCTCTTGTTCTTCTTTGAGGGTTCTGTTTTTTCTTCGCAACTCCATTCTCACGTGGAGTCCTTGCGGTGATAGTTCATGACCAATACCATTCTCAACACAAGATCTTGAGTTATTATTCCATTGACAAACTCGGTTCCTCTATCCGATCTTATTTTGATAATGGTTTGACTCTTCTCATTTTGTATCCTCTTCATCACCAGTGGTAGCTTTTGTAGAGTTTCTTTCTTCTTGCACATTCCAAATGGCCTCGCAAGTGGAAGGAAAAATCTGCAAGTGGAAGGAAAAATCTGCAAGTGGAAACTAGCCAATATAGCAAGGTTAGAGGGTGTTTGGGTTTGTCACGGGAAGGCCACTCCAATGCTTAAAGAAAAAAAATCCAGAGCACAATAATGAAATTCAGAATAAATAATTGAATTTTTTTTTCGTGGAATATAATTATTTAATTGAACTTACTTATGAATGAATATGAAATGAATAATGTAATTGCATACTTGGTATGATGGGTCGCATGGGATTAGTGTAATAACGCGAGTTGCTTGGTTGTAGACGACCTCATGGGTTGTAGTCTTGTACAGAATAAACTGGGGCATTATAGGCTACTTTATATTTGGACCCAATAATGAATATTTATGGGTGAATAATTAAATAATGACATAAGATAAAAACTCCTATCATATGGTTTAATAGATCAAAACCGACCCGATGATATTTTTGTAATATTAATAATGATGTTTTTGTAAAATCTAGAGTCTGGTATTAACAGTCCATCTGAAAAGTATTAAAGTACTTGTTCACTTGAAAGTATTACTTTTATAATATTTTCAATGATATAGTATCACGAGAATGCTGAAAAATATTAGATTTTCATCTGAAAAGTATTAGTATGTAGTTCACTTGAAAATATTTAATAATCTCCCTAAAAAATAGTAGTTTTCCCGTCAAAAATATTAGTCATCCCCATGAGATGTATTAATAGCTCCCCTGAAAATATTAGTTCCCCATGAAACTTTTTTAGTAATTATACTTCAAAGTATTAGTTCTTCTAATAAAAAGTATTAGTAGTTCCACTTTGAAAATTATTAGTAGATCCCCATAAATTATTAGATATCTCGTTGGGTCGCGGGGTTGGCCTGCAACGTCAGCCGCGGGTCCAGGTAGATCCATTAGGCTACATTCGTCTAACTTTTAAATCGTCTAACATGAGTGTAGGTCCCAAAGGGGGTGTAAGTGTAAGGTTTAGAAGGGGGGGGGTTGAATAAACCTTACCAAATTTTCGATTTAGGCCTTTTAAATCTCTGAGTTCTACACACCAGTTGTGTCCTTGATGGACGATCGAATTAGTCACTCAAGAGAGTTAATCTCTCAACAGACTTCGGTGGTTTAGTAGAGTAACTCATTTGTTGGCTATAATTTGACTTCAATTTTGTGGTTTTTTTTATGGAAGACTTAACACCCTTAAGTTTGTTTAAGCAAGTTTTTGACTTGATTTAAGATTTATAGATTATCGATGGATAGCAAATTTATCGGAGATATAAGCAATTAAAAGTGCGGATATTTAAATACTTTAAAAAGTAAATGACACAATAAAGTTTTTATAGAGGTTCGAAGATGGGGTAATTCTTCTACTCCTCTCTTCTCCAACTCTGGAGGAATCCACTAAGTAATGATCGGTTTACAAAGTGGTAGCGATCCGGATCAAGTCTTGATCACAACAATGGCTTGATCCTTTGGGACTCGATGCGAGACGCCTTGATCACTCACCGCTTCCGTGCGACTCGAAACTTCCACAGGCATTTGCGCTACTTACAAAACTCACTTGCTCAAGCACTTTGGATTTGATCACGAAGCCCTCCAAACGCTTAAGACTTGTTCACCAACCTTTCTACAATCCTTCTTGGAGTGTAGACCCCTTTTTTTCGTGGTTTCTCTTCAATCGATTGAAGTTCTCTTTCTTCACGGGTAAGTGTTGGATTGATGTTCTTGAGATGTAGGCTTGAGGATTGAGAATATTTCAATTTTGATAAGCTTGTATATCTCACGTGTGTGTCATCCACGCATCATCCTTCTCAATCAAACTCCTCGGCCTTTTATAGTGAACTTTCAAAAATTTGCCCGTTGAAGAGATAGGCTCATTTTTTAAAATCACTTTGCGATCGTTGGTTTGCACTTCTTGGAATTGCCATTTCCTCGTATGAAATGTTTTATCACCTTTTCGAGTTCGACACGGTGTAGTGCTTCCCATTGGTTCATTTCTTTGCGCACGCTTCGGGGTGAGCACTCGAAAGGTAGTATGGAGATATTACTTTTTAAGTAAATCTCTTGATTTACTGTACGGTTCTTTTTCGATTATCTCGACTTGACCGCATTTCCTTGCTTTCCCCAGTGACTTAGAGTCGACTTCCAATCATGGATGACTCTTGTCACTTGACTGAGACTTGTCTTTCTTTGAGTGAGTTGACTTGATGTTCCACTCAGTGCATCTCACCGCTTCTTCAATCGAGTTCCTATCTCTGCTTTCTTTGTTGTACTCACTGTCTCACAAACAGAGTTTTCCTTCAAGCCTTCGGTTTTCTTGCAAGTTGGAGCGTAGGTGACTTAACTCGGCAGTCACTCTAATTGTTACAATACATTTCAAAGCAAGAATTGGGGAGCTAACTTTCTATTCTAAGTTTTACGTACATGCACTCATCAAAATCTAAACAATAAAATTCCTAACAATGAGACTACGTAATGAGGCAATTAAATAAAAGAAATACAATTATGATTTGCGCTCAACAAAACTTATATTTTGTTAATTTTTCAAAAATCTTCCTAATTCATCACATCTTTCTACATCATAAGAAAATCTAGCAAAAATTAAATTTACAACCTTATCCCCACTTAAAGTCACCCACATCATTGTTAGACCATCATTATAAGGGGGAAAAAGTCATATGACATTATGATAAAAGAAGGTGGGCATTTTGAAACCAAGATCAATGTGACAATGTCCAAGACATGAAAAAGAAAATTGACCCTTATCAACTCGGTACAAGAGATATCCATCCAAGGGTGATGTATATTGTTAGGACATAATAATGCAGTCAAAGCAAGATGCACAATTACCAAAACAACCTCAGGATTATGTCTTTTACCAAGTACAGTACTTCATATGATGCAAGCAACCAACCCCACAATTTTCAAGAGATCGCACAAAAACACATCTATCATATCAAATCAAACCTAATAATTACGGATAAAAAAGCTTAAAAAGATCCAATTTCACCAATAATCTTTGAGTCTTTGCTTCAACATTGACCCAAAGAGATGCCACGTGTCCATATATATGAAAATTGTGAAAAGTTACTAAATACATTAAAAGTTGGAAAGGATGTTGGGTGGTGAAAAAGAGAGGAAAGGTAAAGATGGTAGTGTTTTTATGTACTTTTCATCCAAAAGAGAATCTACTTGTTTTCACTTTGCCAGTAAAAGGTAAAATGGCTCATTGGAGAAAAAATTAATTAATTAAACTCATTTTAAGGTTTGAGATTGATCTCCTCCCATATATTGTCTCCTCACTATAGTTCAATATTATGTATGTCTTGCTATGGAGAAGGTTTTGGTAATATCCAATTCCGTGCACACCCCTAATCTATTGTGCCATAATAAAACACTTGATAAACCAATAAAATGATTTTACCACTTACTCTCGAAATAGTGATCCAAAACTGACTAAAAGAGCTAGGGATGGCAATTTCCTCCGAACCCGACGGAGGATTCGATCTGACCACTAACTGGAGGAGGGTATGGAGGGTAGTTTTGTGCCCGATTAAATAAATGGGTGCGTGGGTATGGGTATTTTTCGGGTATGGGTATGGAGGTGGGTCTAGGTACATCCTACCCATACCCTACCCGATACCGATTAAATAATAATATTATATATATGATATATCTACATATATATTTATTTATAATATTTTACATATATTTTTTATTTATACAACTCTATTTGTTTATATTTAAAGAAAATGATTTTCCCCAAGTCTCAACCAAAATCTACAAACCCACTAACACTTTTGTTTAATCCTTTTTAATATTTTGCTATATTTTTATAATATTTAGTTAAGCTAATTCTTATTTGTATTCTTTTTTCCTTATTGTTTCCTTAAGAATTTAGTAAAAATATCAATATCATTATTTAAATAACTCAAATTTCTCTTTAAAAAAATAACTTAAATTTGAAAAAAATACAATTGTAAGTGGTAAGAGGGTATGGGTAGGGTATGAATACCCGATCATCCGATGGGTATGGGGATGGGTATGAAAACGAGAATACCCGATGGGTATGGGTATGGGTATGGGTATGGGTATGAGTGTAATAAATGGGTATGGGGATGGAGGATATAGAATCCTACCCTAATCCTACCCATTGCCATCCCTAAAAAGAGCGAGAATCTGACTTTTTATCCGGGTCGAGTTCACCCGAATCGACCGAATCGATCGAACCGCAACCCGAATGATCGCCACAATTGATCCTCTAACCAGGCTTCCCGATGACGCCACGTGAAAAATAATGCAAGTATTAATCAAGAGTATTATAATAATGTCGAGGCTTCCCCGATGACGCCACATTCCAAATGGCAATTGTTATTGTTCACGATAATTACTTCTTTGCTCTTATTTTAGTACCTCACGACCGAATCGACTTAAGTATCGAAGGGCTTTAGATGGGGTTATCCTAAAGTACCTAACATGTGTTTATATTTGGTCACCCATCTAAAGTACCGAAGTGACCCTAAACGTGAACCCTAAGAGGAGCCTTCATGTACACTTGATTTATTTGGTTAAAGCAATAATGTTGCTCAATACAATGTTTTTGAAATTTCAAGTATCATCAACTTTCAATTTAATGCCCTGATTTTTCAATAGAATTGCCCCTTTAATTTAGAAAACTGACTGAAAAATCATTGCTAGTAAATGTTGGCCTAGTTGAAGCTACAAAAGGACATAAAATTTGAAATTGTTGTAACCTCTCAACCATTGTTCTTGTACAAACAGAAGAATATTCTTTGTTATTTGTAGATGGAATAAATTCAGACTCTTTAATTTACCAAGGGCAACTGTCATGTTGCAAAAACAAACGTGAATTGAAAATTGTGCCATCAATTAAATGTGCATCCCAAAAATAAGTTGGGCTAATTTACTGTGACGAAGTCACATGGAAGTTTCAATATTCACACTAGAATTAGAATGTAAATTTAGCCAGAGCGGGAAAGAAATATTCAAATTTTATTTATTTTTTAATGCTTTTATGTAACATTGATGACAATATTAAATAATCCAACTTATATTTTAGAATGCATGTTAATTGTTATAACGTATGACATACAACGGTAATAAGCAAGCATTAAGCAATTTGTGGAAAAGATAATATATTTTTTTTTTGAAAAATATTATTTCACGAATCAACATTATCCACTATGTAAAGTTTCGGGTAAATTGGAATTGTAGTCTCTGTAATTATAGGGATGTGGCAAAATTGATCCTTTTTTAATTTAGTTTAGCAAAATAAACCTATTTCTTTCAAAAAAGAAAAACTATCGGATTAGTCCTTAACTGCAAAAATACCTAGAAATATCACTTGAGTCGTACTTGAAAACAAAAAATTGAGATTTTCAATCTCCGACTAAAATTAGGATTTTCTATCAATGTAATTACTTGTAAGGTGTTAGGAAAAACCCAATCTTTGGTCAGATATTCAAATATCCCAAACTTTTTACGTTCATGTGTAATTCACATGAAATTATCCGTCAATCTTGAAATTTCTAGCGAATTAGAACTAAATCCAAAGTTTCATAAAGATACAAGCCCATTTTGTTATAAGAGATCAATTTTGACACGCCCATATAGTTACATGACTAAAATTACAATTTACCCTAAATTTGCCATTTGCTTTCAACCAAAGAAAACAACATTCATTTCATTCATGAAACTTTGCTAATTGAACATAACTTTGTCAAGAAATAGAAAAATTTACACAAGCAGAAGATTTATGATATTTAAACTTAAATCTTCTCTTTGGACAAGGCCATTATCTATGCAATAAAAACAGGCAACACTAAACAAATTAGCTTGCTTTGTCCTAAATTTCAAAATCTTCTTGAGCTTGAGAACATGATGTCCTCTGCATTCTAACACCACTGAAACTAGTTCTTGAAGCCATTACATCATTCAACGACAGCCTCTTCTTCGGGCCTAGTTCGGGCCTCTGCCGCGGGGCGCTATGGGACCGGAGCTTGGCCCGGAACGATTGCGTGTTCGTCATGTAGTTAGGGCAGTTGGAGTACGGCCTAAAGTAGCCATCTCCGCACACGCTCTTGGCCGGTGTGACCGGGCCGTAGGCCCGGCCCGAACAATCGAACCTCGGGGTGTTTTGGGCCGTCGCGAACTTGTAATCATCGGTGACGAAACCCCAATCGTAGTCTTGGAGGTGCCGACAATCGGGGATAGACAAACGAGCCGGGCGGGACACGGGAGGGGCGACGATATCGCTTGGTAGTAATGATCGTCGCCGTACTCGGACATACAAGTGTTGATTCTCCGGGACCTTGATTTGGGCCTGCAGGTGTCGATTTCGACGATTTTCGGGTTTTCGTCGAATGCGTTAAGAGAGGGATCATAAGATGCAGAGAGCCTCTTGCTATGAAATTCACTCCTGTTTTCATCAAATCTCTCCTACAAATTTACCAACCATATATAATCAATCAATTTATTTCAGTAGTAAGTAAATTAAGATATATATCCTTTCCCAATAATCCATAACACATTCTTACAATGGATTTTCTTGCTCTGATTTCGGGTTGGAATCTGTAATCGTTGCTGATCGAACGTCGGGCCCTTTGGGCCCGAACACCGGCTTGGGCCCGAAACAGAGCTTGCATGCTGTGAAGAGTTGCAGCTGCACGCTTTCTAACAAGGTAGCCTCTAACAAGGGCCTGCAATTTCACCAGCCCTTTTAGAGCCCGTAGTGCTTTTCGGGCCTGTTCAAAAACATCAGTTTTATATCAAATTAGCAAAAAATTGCAAAAGGCTAATTAATGGAAACAAACACACAAGAATAATATATTTTGGAAACAGTACATTCACAAAAGATTAAACTATACTTAATATATAAACTTGTTACATAAATAGCAATAGGAATATATATACCTCATTTTGAAAAGAGATAATTTAACACACTTGATTCTAACAAAAATTCAAATTTCAAATTTCAAATTAGAGTTTTCCCAGAAAAGAAGAACAATGAATTCATAAAGATTACAATATAAGAAATGTAATAATTACACAAGGAATGTTTGTGTAAAATATTTGCTGACATTTTAAGCAAACATAAGAATTAAGAAAAAAAAAAACTCATATGAGACGGTCTCACCGATTAATTTCGTGAAACGGATCATAAAATGACTCGTATTTCCTAACCCATTTGAATTTGAATCTAACTTGTTTTGATTTGTAAAATGGATTAGATCCGTCTCACGAATTCAAATCAGGTCTCAGATGAGACTTACCCAAGAATTAAAATTTGTCCAAAACAAACTTCAAATTCAAGAAATCAGAATGGAAAAATAAAAACAAAACTAAATCCCACTTACCAAATAACCTCTAAAAAAAGTTTGAATTTTTACAGCAGCCAATTTCTCTCTGCCACCAGTAAATAAACCTCCTTTACCCTGACTAGTAAGCCTGACCACCGCCACGGCCGCCTGAGCGGCCGCGACCGCCGCGTCAGCGGCGGCGGCAGTTGCGGCAGCCACCGCAATGGCATGCTTATTCTGCTCCTTCTCCGAGTCAGCAATGTAAGATCTCAGCCAATCCGAATCACTCGCCGGAATATTCGCCGGAATCTGAGTCAACCCGCCGGAGTCTTTACCGGACTTAGCAAAACTCCATCTTTTCTTCTCCTTTTTTTCACCACAATTTGAATTTATCTCCACATTTTCTTTATCTTTCTTCATTCCAAGAAGACCCCTGAACCACCTTGAAGCTTTTCCCATCTTTTTTTTTTGTTTCAATTTTTTTTCCTTCAAGAATTCAGAAAAAAAAAAAGAAAGTATTAAGGTGAAAGATTGTAAATTTTTTTTTGAAGAGTACAAATGTGAGGGACAGTTAGAATCTTTTTTTACATATTGTGACTTGTGAACAGAGAGGAATGCAGAAAGCAGAGTGTGGAGAAAATGGTTTTTACAAATGGCATCAAACCTTAAAATAGTGCAGTGATAAAGACTGGTCTTTTATTTATATAATTTGTTTAAAAAAATTGATTTTTGAATAAAAATTATCCTGACACAACCTCGTGAAGAACTGTATTACAAGACAAAAAGGCATCACAGAAAGAAACGAATTTAAAAATGGTGTTGTGATAGAATGGAAAAATTAATTAATTAAGAAAAAGATTGAAACTTTCACCAACCTAACAAACAAGAAATTATAGACAAAATCATTGGTAAAGCTTCAACACAAAGAAGGTAATAATTAGGGGGGAATTGTGTAATTCTGTCTACAACTATAAGTTCAAGCACGAACATGATACAATAAGATATTATACTTACACGAATATAAACACAACTTTTTTTTGTGTTGACACGATAAATTAAAAAAAAATAAGTTTGAACGATACGACATTACACGTTAACACACGACAACACATATTCACATAACACAATATTACATGATGTAAAGTTGCAAACTACAAAGTGTCAAATTAAAGCGGATTGAGATTTCTATTTCACTTTCCTATTTAACTATTTATTCCATATATTGGATGAATAATACGTATACATAATAATGTCACGATTGTCGTATGTCATTCATCCACTATATGGAATATGGAATGGAATGGAATAGAGAAAGTCGAATAGGATATATCATCTCAATTAAAGCATACAAAGATCTTTAACACGACACGACACCGAAGTTTTTGTGTTCTTATCATATCGACACGATAAAAACACAAACACGACTATGCTAAACATTAATCCGCCGTGTCTAGAATTATCACCCTAGCAATAGTCACATCCAAAGAGAGACAATATTACAAAATTGTAAATAATAATTTAAACTAATCAATTGATAATTCCACTTCCACCAATAAGAAGTTCAAATAATCTCACAAAAAAGCACAATCATTTCTCACACAAACACAAATTCAAGAATCTGTCACCCCCATCACTCAGTCAAACAAACAAACAGTTTATCTACAACCCAAAAAAGTGAGAAGTGGGAGCAATAATCTCACAGAGAACCCCAAAAAAATAAAATATAAATATAAAATAAATTACTCAAAATGTAAGAAAGAACATACCTTTTCAAATTCAAAAAGGCACTCAAGATTTCCACTACCTCCAATCAGAAACCCACAAAAACCTATTAAATAAATACTCTTATCTCTCTAGCTTTCTGGAG
The DNA here is from genome assembly GCA_016081115.2 of Rehmannia glutinosa. Taxonomy (NCBI): domain Eukaryota; kingdom Viridiplantae; phylum Streptophyta; class Magnoliopsida; order Lamiales; family Orobanchaceae; genus Rehmannia; species Rehmannia glutinosa. The sequence continues at coordinate 262,112 of JABTTQ020002269.1, read as the reverse complement.
CAACGTGCTCTACAAATGACAAGCATATATATATTTCTTCTTTAATTTTTGAACTTATCTTAATGCCTTGTTTGGTTCCCTTCTCTTTAAGGGTCCAAAAAAGAAATCTCTTTATGAACCTGTACAAACTTTCAGTCTCCCCTTGAAAAATCACTTTCAACTTTTATTATATATAGCCTTTTTAGCTTTTTAAAGACTGAATTTTTATGGAATTAGAAGGTTGAGGAGAAGAAGGGTTTTCTGATTTCTGATAGCCCAATGATTTTGCTACTGTTATGTTGCTCTATAAGCCTATAATATAGCCCACAATAAAAGCAGTTACTAAAATAAAATGGCTTCTATTTTGTAGTAGCCTGAAAAGGATGGTTATAATTAGGAAAAAAAAATTGTGGGCTTTTTAGGGTTTTTGAGGTCCCTTTATTTGCGTTAACGTTGGGGTTTTGATTTGCTTGGAAATCTCTAAAGGCCGTTTGAACGTTTCTTCAATAGGAAATTATGTTTTCAATTTATTTTGTCCACTTTTTATGAAAATAATAAAATATCATGATAAATTTTCAAAAAATTGCAAATTTTTTTCACATATATATACTTATACATAGCTAATATTTCATATAATTATTCCAATTTTTTTTGGTTTTTATACAAATATATCTAATGAAAATATATTGTCAACTTTAAAAATTCTGAAAATGTGAAAGTGAGCCTTATCTTGTGCAACTTTAATTTCATGCAATCAAGAATTGAATAAATGAGTTTTTAGGAGTAGGACTGTTCAAATTCCCTAAAAAAAAAATCTGAAACCAAATTCCCTAAAATTTTGAGGGTGATGAAATGAAATTAATTTACTGCGTCCTACAATTAGATAGGTAGGGAAAATTAAATGTGACACACATATGGACACAAGTGATGTGACACCAATGTAAATGTTAGTTCAAGTTTTAAATTTGAACTACTAGTTGATTCAAACTATCAAATTTATTATTCAGTTAGATCTCAAACTTAATTTGACCATTCTAAATAAAAGCTAATTTATTAACATTTACTTTTCTCAGACTACTTGGTATATAACGTTTTTTTGTGTTGTAATTGTCCGTAATCAAGCTTTTGTTTTCCCGAGATTTCTTCATTTACTTTTCATTAATGTAGTGCATAGCATGAGATTTACACTAGCATAACCACAATTATGCAATTGATCCAGGAAAGTCTCTCTTCTGGGCCTGTGTGAGATGGGGCCCAACACAAAAAAAAAATTATTGAGTTCTACTACACGATAACTTTATCGGTCCTATAATCTTAACCTAACACCAACGGCGGAGCTAGACGCACATTTTTTGTGGGCTAAATAATTTTGGGAAGGTTAAATAAATAAAAATAATTATTTAGTACTAAAAATTAATATTTTAAAATAAAATATACATAGAAATAATTTATTTTAAAAAATTGGGGCGGGGGATGGGCGCTTTGTACAAATGATGATACACCTATGCCGGTAGGGGATGGGCGCTTTGTACAAATGATGATACACCCATGCCAAACACGATACGTTAAAAATACGAAAAGCATGGTTCTGCACGAGAAGCATAATAAGCAAAATTGTCAATTATATTTAATTAGGCTCGTTATACCCATTAGGCCCGTTAAACTCATTAACAAATAAAATATATTTGATACTAAAAACACACGTTCTAATAAATTATCAACAAAAATAGTTAAGTACAAGTAGTCAATTAATAGTAAATAATCAATTACTTTCAATTAAAAATTTATTGTGCCTTATCAGGCCTTATCGTATTTATCTGGTCAGATTGGTATCAATCCAATTTTTAACGGGTCTTATAGTGTCAGTTGATAACGACACGAGTCTGACAAGTCCCAGCCTGAAACTTTTAATTTCCTATCGTATTTGTGTTGATCATTTGTGTCGTGCCTCAAATGGTCACCGCTAGCGTAGTAGATGATCATGATAGCATATGATTTTGGGCATTCCTTTTAAGTCGAGCAGAAGCCCATAAAACAAATTGGGTATAAAGTCTAGGGTTAAGGACACAATTGTCCTACATTTAGAACAAATGACATCTTTCTATGCTCCCGGACTTTTTTTGGACTTTTTTACACTCTTACGCTCTTTTTGGACATTTTTAAGCCCCCGCTAATTTTTTTGGATTTTTTTACGTTACGTTGTTGTTTCGAATATATTTTGAGTATGTTTCATCTAATGAAATTTCAGCAAAAAATAAATTTTGTCCCAATTAAATAATCAATTTTATACTCGAAATCTTATAAAAAAAAACGTACACATAAATAACACATATTAAAACCAAACAAATTAAAAATAATATAGAAACAATACATGAATAAAAAACACAATCCAAATTTTGATCTAATGCATTTTTTTCGAACTAGTTATTATATTAGAACAACTCAAAAATCGAAATTACAACTACAAACAGAGCCGTCCTAGGGGTGGCCAAGGCGGCGCCTCCGCACAGGGCCCCTTTCGGCAAGGGCCCCCGAGCCCCGATCTTTTTATATTTATTTAATGGTTTAATTTATATGTATATGTAACATAAAGAATACAAAATTTCACAAAATAGCTCCTGGGCGCAGCGAATTTTGTTCTCCCTTGCATACTTGAGGTCGTGTGTTCGAGTTCTCACTGATGCGGAATTTGTTTACTTATTTTTTACCTAAGCAGGACATTAGGAAACAGTAAAGTAAAATAAATATTATTAGTTTTCAAAAAAGAGCTTGTAGGCGCACTGGTTTTTCCTCTTTCTTGCATGCATGTGGTCGCTTGTTCAATCCCTCACTGTTGCAAAATTAGTTTTTTATTTTTTAACCTAAGAAGCGAGAATCAGAGAATCTGTTTCATTTAGTGGCAAAATCCCTCACTGGTTTTTAATCTATAATGTAATGATATTAAATATCTTTTTTTTTTATAGTAGAAACGTCGAAATGGAAATATAATGTTCATTATTTTATTAGTTTTTTGTTAATTTTTTATATGAATATAAAGGACCCTCTTTTCGTTTACACTGGACCCCTTAAACTATATGAACGGCCCCGACTACAAATCTACAATCGGCTGGGCCAACATGACTAAAGAAAAGCCAAACGGGAATTGACAAGACCAATTCGGATCTAATTCACAAACTAAAACTCTCTCTACCGATACTAAAAACACTCCCATGGTAGTCGGTAGGAGACTTCAACACACCTTAACAGAGACTGCAAACCACAAACCACCCGAGCACGAGCAACCACCATGCACTATATGACAACTATTGCCCCACCTACGAGTTTAAGCCTTCAACCTGGATCAACCAAACAACAACAACAAGAAGAAATAAAATCAAAAAACGCAACTACCAATACTATCTAGAAATAAAGAAAACTAAAACACCGAGAAAAAAAAAATGACAAAACAAAATACGAAAGCCCACAACGAAGGTTGCCCCCCTATCCTACATCGCAGCGCCCACTCCCCCGTGATCGACCACGTCGAACACCACACGACTACCACATCCAAATCCCAAACAAGAACGTACCACCACAGATCTAAAACTCGATCTTCCAAAGCTCCACCATCACCGACATCCGTGGAGATAAAAGAAAAATCCGGTTTGGGGCAAAAAAATACAGCCTAAACTAGATCTGGACAACAAAAGCATAAGGATGGGGAAGGAGGTCGTTGACAGGAGAGGGCTGGAAGGGATGGTGTACTGTTGTAGAGAGAGGGAGAGCAACAATCGATTTTTCTAAGGTTTAGAGAGAAATATGTTTCTGGTTTTAGTTAGAGAAATATTAATGTTTGCGGTGGCAAATAATGTCAAAGCTGATTTAATGCATTAAAAGCGTAAAAAACATGGATACAATCAAGAAACAACAGAATAACATTAAAAATTATATATAAACTACCCAGAAACAATATAAAAAAAGGTTATTGTTTTTTTAGTACCTGACCTATAGACACTTTGCCAGTTTGGTACTTTGAAACAATATAAATAACATATAAAGCAATTTGGAACAAAAAAATTGAAAAAAGCGTAAAAATATCCAAAAAACTATACAAGAGCTTAAAAAAGTCAAAAAAATCAACTGATAGCTTATTTAAAGGAACTGGACGTAAATGGTGGATTTTTCTTGGAAAGTAGGGTAACCTTGGCAATTTCTCTAAAGTTTATCATGTAATTGTTTCTCCAAATTTTGGTTGTTACTGGGCCTACAATATATCATGGCTTCACGCCGACTTTCTTTTGCCTGACAAAATTCCTATAATTGTATCTTGGTTCGATCTATAAAATTAGAATTATCATTAATTCAATATATATATATATATATATACATATATATTGATGTCGGATTCTGGATAACCCACGTGTCAAACAATTATAAAATATTTTTCGTGATGAGCGGATGATAAAAAGGAAAACAGAATAAATAATACCAATAAATGAAGTGAATAAAAGCTATTTTTAACCTAGAGAGCAAGTCATGTTCTAGTATTTTATTATCTAGGAGCCAATGAATGATATATTAATGAGTTATCTTTACATAATTACTGGCCACCCCTTTTATCATAAACGATGGTATTTATAAGATAGATTATCCTATGTTTTATATTCATAAGTGTAGGTTTAATAATCATTTATAGGGATTGTGTGCCCAACCTTTATGGCTTGTAGTAATGAGTGATATACAGACTTAGCCTCATTAAATTATTCGTAATCCATCCGAGCTCCAACTCGGGCTAGTCGCTCGAATCTTGCTTCTTGTCATTTCAAGGTCGGAGCGGTCGAGTTGATCTTTATGGGGTTGGGCCCTCGAGTCAGATACTAAGATGGGTTACCGACCTTACTCTAGTACGTGTCAGACCAGGTTCAACTATATATTAAATTAGAAGTTTGGCCAACCTTTTTTAGTGGGCCGGTTTCGCGTTGGACAATTTATTTAAACCCTTGGAAGTAATATACTTCCATCATGTGCTAGGGATGAGATCCTATAATACCATAGCTATAGGTAGGAACATGAGACTCAATCCACACCCTCAAACCAAATAAAATAAAAAGCTAGGATTTAATGGCATTTTATAGTAATTAAAAAATAGTGGGGACCAAATAGGGGTACAATTGGAATGTTAAAATCAGCCAAATAATTTGTTTTCCTAAAATCAAGGAATAAAATCTTACCATAATCACCATCTTCTTTCTCCCAACGTGAACGCAACGTCCAAAACCGGAAGAAAAAAACCCAGCGTCGAAAGTCCGAAACCAGGCGTCGAAATATTAGCCTTCATCATCGTCTTCTCCCACGATCAAAGCAACATAAAAACACAGAGAAATCCCACGCAAATCGAACCCATAAATATTCTCGTGATCAAAAACACCAAAAAATCGCAAAGACACATCAATAGGATCGATATTGCAATGTCACAAACACATGATACCCCCTCCAAACTAGTCGCAACAAGGTAAAATTTCACACCAATTCATCAAAAATGTGTGGTTCGAATGCATGTAATGTTGAACAATCAAAAATTCACGAATTAATTACGTACATATAGCTTTGTAATTACATGCATATAGCTTTGTAATTATGTACATATAGCTTTGCAATTCTGAACTTATGTGTATATTATATGCTTAGAGTATGTGTGTTTAGTTCGTATTAATGATATGCGTGTATAGTGGAAGGAAGTGGAAGTGGAACTCACAAATGACATTATCATCAAACTCCCCGTGACTCGCCACTCCAACACTCTGTTTCTATCCGAAAAGAAAAGAAAAACAATTGAAGCATGGATGAATGAAGTGGAAGGAAGAATGGATGCTCGAGTTATGAACATCTTGAAACAACATGGAGGCATTCCGGTGAGACGAGACACTTATGCCATTTCGGATGTAGGGGCGGAGCCACGATCGGTTGATGAATTTAAAACGCTCGCATCCAAGGATACTTTGCGAAAATGTCTATGGCTCAAGCTTGGGACTTGTCTTTGGGAAAAGGGTCTCACGTTATGTGAAGAAGGCGACAGCGAGCTGACGGACCACTCGGCGATCACTCTGCTGGTCACTCCGTCACTCACTCACCGGAAAGAAGAAGACCCATCTGAAGACACGCCCGGAGGTAGAGGAAGAAAGCAGTGGTGGAGGAAGAAGCTTGGACCTAGGCCTCCGCCAAAAAACATTGAATATATAGATCCGAGGCAAGAAAAAGGAGGGATCTCTTGGGCTGGCAGCCTTGACCAAGTAGCAAATTTGCAAGTGACTAAAAGCAACGCGAGTATGCAAAAAGAATAGAAGAAAAAACAAGAGACAAACTCACTATGGGAGGAAAGACGAGGAAAGAATAAGAAGAGATGAAGGCGCCGAGGAAAGGCATATGAAAAGAAAGCAGAAGCGGTGACGATGAGAAAAAAGAGAAAGAAGATCTTTGATCAAGATGAAAGAAGGAGACAACGAAGGAGATGAAGTGTTCTTTGTCCACCCCTTCGTGTATTTTATAATGTAAATACATACAATGTAAGTCTTCAAATAAAGTCAGAAATTCTTTATTTTCTGTGGTAGAAAAATATGTACTACGATACACCTTGTAATTGTGTAAAAGAACAAGAATGATATGATCAATAAAAGAATTGATTCTGCGCATACATTCTATGTCAATACACTATTTGTATGTATCTTTGTTGTTTGCATTTTTGAATTGTTTAAGTTTTGGCATCATCAAAAAGGGGAAATTGTTAGGAATTTTATTGTTTAGATTTTGATGAATGCCATGTAAAACTTAGAATAGAAAGTTGGCACCCCATTCTTGTTGTAAAATGCTTTGTAACAATTAGAGTTGGCCAAGGCGATTAAGTCGGCTACGCCTAACATGCAAGAAGACAACGAAGATTGGAAGGAAGACTCACTGTTTGTGAGACAATGAGTATGGCAAGAAGAGTAGACGGGAACTCTATCTGAAGAAGCGGTGAGATGCGGCTAAGTGGAGTATCGGTCAAGTCAACTCGAGAAAAGCGAGTCTCAAGTTGAAGTGACGAAGAGTCATCCAATGATTGGAAGTCGACTCTAAGTCACCTGGGAAAGCAAGGAAATGCGGTCAGTCGAGATAATCGTAAAAGATCCGTTGCCGAAAATCAAGAGATTTACTTAAACAAGTAATATCTCCATACCACCTTTCTCGAGTGCTCGGTCGAGGAAGCGTGCAAATGGAATGAACGAATGGGAAGCACTACACCGTGTCGAGAACTCGAAAAGGTGAAAGAACAATTCATACGAGGAAATGGCAATTCCAAGGATCGCAACAAGACAAGCCAACGATTTGCAGTGACTTTCAAAAATTAGCTTTATCTCTTCAACGGGCAAATTTTTGAAAGATCACTATAAAAGGCCGAGGAGTTTAATTGAGAAAGCAGAGAGACAAGTGACACAAGAGATAAACCCGAACCAAAGACGTTCAAGCAATTATTAGAAAATCAAAACATTCTCAATCCTCAAGCCCTAAACTACGAAGAACATCAATCCAACACTCACCCGTGAAGGAAAGATAACTTCAATCGGTTGAAGAGAAAATACTTTTGAACAAGGGGTCTACATTCCACGTAGGATTGTAGGAAGGTTCAAGATCGAACCAAGTCTTAAGCTTTTGGAGGGCTTCGTGATCAAATCCAAAGAGCTTGAGCAAGTGAGAGTTGTAGTAGCAAGCGCATTTGCCTGTGAAGAAGGCGAGTCGTGCGAGAAGCCACCGGTGAGTGATCAAGGCGTCTCAGGATCGAGTCCCAAAGGATCAAGTCACCGTTGTGTGATCAAGACTTGTATCGGGATCGCTACCACTTTGTAAACCGATCATTACCTAGTGGATTCCTCCGGAGTTGGAGAAGAGAGGAGTAGAAGAATTACCCCATCTTCGAACCTCTATAAAAATTTCACTTGTGTCATTTACATTTCAAAGATTTTAATTCTGCATTTTTAACTTGTTTATATCTGTGATAAATTTGCTATCCACTTGATAATTTATAAGTACTAAACCAAGCACTAAACTCTTGCTTAATCAAACTTAAGGGTGTTAAGTCTTCCAATAAAACAAAACCACGATCGAGTTAATTTAGAGCAAAAGTGAGTTATTCCATCAACGGCTCGGTTGAGTGCATTGAGAGATTAACTCTACCGAGTGACTAAATTGATCGTCCATCAAGACACAACTGTGTAGTATCAACTCTGAATATTTAAAAAGGACTAAATCGAAAATTTGGTAAGGTTTATTCAACCCCACCTTCTAAACCTTACACTTACACCCCTTGGGACCTACACCCTCCATACCATTCAACATCCATGCCCAAAGGTCCATAATAGAGACATTAATGTAACCTCCGGACGCATTGTCTCCAAAATTTCCCTCGACAAAATCTTGTCACCGGCGTTAAATACAATAACGTCTCTAAATGGAAAAAAAAGAATTATAGTGTAGATAAAAAAAATGAAACTAATGAGTTGAATGATAAACGAATCCTTACTTGTCCATCCCAGGATTTTCAAAAAGCCATTTCGCAATCATGTTCGCATTTTGGTTTGGCTTCGAGGAGACGTCAATCTGTCTAGTCACAAATGGCGAAGACATGACCACACTTTTCTTTGTCTTCCTAGTAGCTCTTCGGGAAAAACCTTCTTAGATCTTTCTAAGGTAATGTCACGCCCCTCGACCTCCCCGAACCACTAGGTTTCACGCTACCAACCTCCGTTTCAACATCCTACGAACCCAATAAGAATAATTATGAAATCGTATACACATTGATGATGTAAATCATAAAAGTTGGTAAACCAAATACGTACGGTCTTCGGTTTCTCACTCAAAGGAGCGTCATGCCCCCGAACCACCAATATCGAGAATCTTGCACCTATAAACCAAAAATACATAAAAATAAAGCTACTTATACACAAAATAAAACTAAATATATATAATATAAACTATCTAAACATAAAACAAAACTAAATAAACATAATTACAACCATAAATGCACATAATATTATACTAATTTAAACATACATTAGCTGATTTTCCGATCCCCACTTGCATCACGACTCCCTGAACATCCATTTCGGAACCTACAAAACATACAATAGTGTGAACTAAAAAAATACGTAAAAGCAAAACTAATTAATCATAATATATAAGTAATGTAAACATATATAATACTCCAACCTCCATGCTTGCCATACCACCATCTCGCACATCTCCTCTTTCGTTGACACTCTTCTCGTAGTCTTGACGGCGTGTCAATGTCATCCCATCTACCAACATTGGTATCTCGAGTCAAGCCAAGAGAGAAGCTTGGTGCCTCATCACACCATTTCTTAAATTCATATCTCTTGAAATGCACTTTCAATCGCCTCAATCGCAACAATATTCTTCGGCTTGCTCCAAAAGGCTTCATTCTTGAGTTTCACCCATTCCATACCATCATCCGAACAACGAACCCCACCCGCATAACACATTGAGCATAAGAAGCCCTTCGCAACATTCCCAACCATGGCAAATTCTCGTCTCGACCAAGTCCTTTGGAGCGGATCAAGAATAGATATAATCTCGACTAAGTCGGAGGACAAACATGTTAATCAGTCAAGTAATCGACCAGTTATCCGCTGCACATCAAAACATGTGTATTAAAATCAGTAAGTGTATATGCACAAGATTTACAAACTAAATACACATAATCACTAACATGAATGCACATAATTAGAATGTACATAATTTGAAACACTAAATGCACATAATATAAACCTAAATACACATAATCACTAACCTGAATGTACATAATTAGAATATACATAATTTAAACACTAATTACACATATTTGAAATACTAAATGCACATAATATAAAACTAAATACACATAATTACTAACCTGAATGTACATAATTAAGATATACATATTTCAAAAACTAAATACACATAACATAAAACTAAAATACACATTGAGATGAACAACCTTCGCATCGGCCCGGGATGACGAGGTCCCCTGACCTGTAGCATCCTTCTCCTTCCAAGCCCCCGACAAATTTAGCTGCGGCTCAATTGGTGCTTCCCCATCAAATGGGGGCTCGATAAACCCCATCCCAAACCCACCAAGGTCAATTTCCTTATTGTTCATTTCCTTTAGTTTGTCCCCGCTCCAAGCCAACACGATGGGGACCGCTTGGAACACTCCGCCTCACGCACTTAACTCTATCAACATAAAATACCTGTGCAATTACATAGATTACATCAAAAAAGAACATGCTCCAAACAAATCAAAAAAAATAGTGGGATATAATACCGCCAAAAACAACAAAGGTCCATTAAATTCGGTATTATTTTCCCGCGACCAGACCACTCTCTTTTCAACCAATGTTGCCAATGTATGCTCACACCATGCTAAGTTCCTAACATTTATGACGTCCACAAGGCTTTTAAGTAAGTGAGGATACACATATGCAGTTGAAAAAGTCCCAATAATAAGGTACTCAACCAATATTCAAGAAGAGCCTTCTAAACCAATCACTGCCATCCACAAAACTCCGCATTTTATCAGCCACTTGCTTCGGTGTTACTTTGTAATCCTCCTTCCCGAACATAACAGGCCATCCAGTGTACAAATCGCAAGTCTCCGATTTTGTTTTCTTCACTATTGGCTCCTGCCCATTGGGGAACCCCAATACTATCTGGACATCATTCGGTTCAATGCGAATGCGCCTAGAACTATCCAACGACAACTCCGAGCTAGCAGGGTTAAAATTTGCAACGAACCAGTACATTAGTTGGGATGGGAAGTCGACAATTGAAAGAGAAAGCAAGCTTCCAAATCCCATATCAACAATCGCAGCAGTCTGAGCCGGGGAAAGATTTACAAGCGCATTCACCAATATCCTTGGATTCGACCTAGTCGATAATGTCGTATATAAATTCTTTGTCCTCTTCCCCCGACCATCGCCTTCGTCCCCACTCCCCGCGGCCCTTTTCCCCTTGTTTTTTGCCATTTAGTTTCTAAAACAAAACCTACAGAAAAAATAGGACCAATTATTTACAAAAACATACAACTAACTGTCCATTATCAGAAAACTATATACACATTATTATATACCTAAACACACAGTATTTTATAGCTAAATACACATGATTCCAAATCAAATATACATGCCCCTACCAAAATAACAAAAAACAGTTTACCATCATACAAAAGGGTAAACTGAGCAAGAAAATGCAACACATATTTCTTATGAATTTAACTAAAAAAGGTCACTACATGCTACATCCATTAAAAAATAATCTATTATCCACTAGATGCATTTGATGCAATGATCTTAAGATAAGAAAACAGAGGCTTGACTACAAAAAAAAGACAGATTACTTTGAATGATGTTTTTGGTCACTAGCCTCTTGTGTTACTATTGTAATGTGAAGCATAAATGTGGGGATGAGGTCTTAGTGGTTGTCAAGTTTTAATATTTATCAATTTGGAGAAGTATGGTGAAGCCATTAGCAACCTAGATAAATATCTGCCAACAAAAGCAGCGGATGTGTCCATTTAGCTTGTTCATTGTCATCATAATTTTGCACTCACAACCACCAAGTGAGCCAGTTCCACTCAAATGAGCCAGTCATAATTGGCAACATCTTTCTAGCATAATAAATGTTATTTCTAATAGCTTATCTGACAACAATTAAAACTTTTGTATCCTTTTATGGATAAATCCATGGTTCAGAAATGAATTAACATATTTTTCATAAGGGTTGTATATAGGTAAAGGTAAATTTTCATTTATTTATGACTCATCCTTGACCTTCATTATGCATTAATCATATGAATCACCTTGCATTGAACTATATATGAGAACAGATGGAAAATTAGGATTAAAGTAAATTAAATTACACAAAGTTCTTATTTTGGGAAGGAATAATAAAGACTAAAAAGAGGTTTGAACAATCCTATTTTCTCCAATGAAATAATTGTACAAAGATGTTGAAGATTTTGTTACAAATTCATAATAACTATTTGCCACTTTGCACCTTATAGATACAGTAACACATTGACGGACAGACAAAACATACTTCAAAAAGAGGAAGAAATCTTCAAATGAGATGAAAATCAAGATGGAATTCCCCTTCCCTCTAATTAAATTATTCCTATTATTTTCTTTTATACTTTCTTTGCTCAGCAGTATCATAATATTAAGTATTAGTGCAGATAGAACAAATGATTTGATCTTTGAGGTTTGCAAAAAAACAAAAAACCCGACGTTACTGTATATATATATATATACATCACATTATCAACAAACCCCCAAAATTAAAACCCACAAAATATATATACATCGCATTATCAAGCTTCAAAAATTTTGCAAATCTCTTATACCTAAAAGTTCATTCCCTAAAATTAAACAAATAAGAACAATAGAAATCGATAATAAAAACCCAAATTGGAACCCTAATATCAACAAACACCAAAATCAAAAAGAAGATAAAAATCACAGAAAACTTACAATGTTTTGTGCGAGACCGGCCATGATGAATGTAGGAAGAATATTCGTGTCAGTTGCAGATGGAGTCCGACCGTGGTGAAGAGATGAATAAGAATCGGTACATCGGTTTCGAGATTTTGAAGACGAACGGCCAGGGGCATGTAGCGATGAAAGAAAAAAAGAAGAACGTGTATCCGGAAAAGAAGAGAGAAAAATCGCGGGATATTGATAATAAGATTCGATTACCAAATTCAAAAATTAAGGATTTACAATTATATCCTTTGAATAAAAAGACAGATTACTTTCCTACCCTTGCTTGCCACCACCATGACTAAAATAGATGGGTAAAATCTGGACCATTGAATATTAAATCAAATGGTCTAGATGTGGTATCATGTTCTTACCTAAAGGCCTTGGTCTCATTTGATCATATCCCTATATGTATATATATTGTCTTTCCATGTAAGGATTTGTATTTATAGCACGTCAAACAATAAGATATGAGCTATATGAGTTATCAACTATCAAAAGCAGTGTAAAAAGAAGAAACAAAAAATTACGAAATTGGAGTAGGTCGAATTAATATTCCTTTTTGTTATTAAATTTGGATGCCTAAATGCTCGTGAATACAAAGTTGTTAGAATTATTTTTACAGTCATAAACAAGGATATTTATAGGAGATGAGTAACCCTCTCTCTAATATACAAATGATATATTCGTCCATATAAGTGATGGTTCCATGTCAATAGATCGGCTGACACCCTGGTTTTTAGGACGTCAGGTGTAAGGCGACGATTTGATTGATTGATGTAAATGATTACTGTGACATCCGTTGTCTAATATTTCTTAGGTTATAAGTTTCTTCTTCATTAAGTTACACATTACGTCCAAATGGGAATCCTGGTGCTGGTCGGTTCATCTGTTAAGTCGATCGATGTGGCACCTCTTGCAGTATGTTCGACAAGTCGGACACATAACACATACTCTTACTGTTAAGTTGGTCTTTTTGAGACAATTTGTTCATATGTTGCGTTGGTGCAAGAATTGGCGTAGCCAGGATCTTCGGCCAGTGGTCAGATTTTTTTCATTTTGACAGGACGAATATCAAATCGATATTTGAAAAAAATAGAAAAATGGGGCAAATATGAATGTGGTCCTTACAACAATTCTTTGCGGTTTTTCATAATCTTCATCATGGTTTTTCTAGAATGATTTTTTTGGATAAATAACTTATTCAAAAACATATTCTAAAATAATCATCAAATAACTATTATTATTATTATGGAGTAGATTTCTATACAAAATTTCATTTGAAAATACTTCCAAAAAATTATTCTATTATCAAGCTTGGGACATATGTTTATGTACATAACAACAGAAGAATCATTTATCCACTAATATACCTTAATTGAACCAGGTAATTATTAATATTTTGAGCCAATATAGTAAACTTTATTTGCTTTTTAAATTTAACTCATTTTTTTATAACTAAACTTTCGGTTGAATTTTCAGTGTGGTCCAACTCAAACTTAACATGGTCATTAAGAGATCGAGTGCGGTCCGCCGACCGCACTGTCTAAGGTGGCTTCGCCCATGGGTGCAAGCCGGGTCGGATGGGTCCTATTGAGCATGACTAGCTATTCTTATCGGGCTATTTGTTCGACGTGGATGCTGACTAGCTATTCCATGTGTATGTAAAATTTCTAACTTGTTACCTCACATAATATCTAGAGCAAATCACGCATTATATTCCAGATAAATTTTAGATTTCTCGAAGTTCATTTTTGTTTTATCTTTTATTGGTGCTGCTTTATTCAGCCGATACTCGTGCACAAATTTATGTCTTGACTTTTAGAAGGACATGGATTTTTCATTTATTTTGTCATGCAATTTAAGTGGTTATTGTTTTGTTGACAAATCCACTGAAATTTCAAAACCATGTCTCCATTTTTTCCCGTATTTTGGTGTACTTTTTCAACATCATAATACTTTTGAATTGTGGTGGCAGTATTAGTCAAACTGATTTCAAAATAAAAATAAAATTTCCAAAATCCCAAGACGCTTTCAAAGCTTCAATGTCTTGATCAAGATAACATCTTTCAAAGCTTAGTACGAAAATGGTATTCTAATTAATAGTTACATCTGGATTCTAGTATGACACTTGTGTAATAATGAATCTATTGAAGAAAGGATATATAAAACAATCTAATACCAAAGTAATATTAGTAGTTTAATCCGTACATCAAAATACAATTACCGTATGATTGGTATGAATGAATGAAATTAAATTTGGAATGGAATAACATTAGAAATGGAATGATGTAGTATTACTATTCCTATGATTGGTATGTACAAGGAATAGAGAAATAAATGGATGACGATTTTTTACGTGATTTAAATATCTTGATTGGTAATTATAAATTAATGATAGTAATTGAGAAAAATAATTTTAAAGTATCAAATTCTCTTAAATAATATTTTTTAAATAAATTTTATTAAATATATTATTCGTAAATTGATATAAGATTATTTTAATGTGTGCTAATTAATATATATATATAGAGATTTATATCTACGATATCAAAATTTTATATAATATTTTTAGGGATAATTACAAAATACCCCGAGATTTGGGCTAATTACAAAAAAATTCGAGAGATGTTTTAAAATTACAAAAAACCCCATCGGGTTTGATTATGTGTTAAATTTCAGGGTAACTATAGTATTTTTATAAATGTCAGGGGGTTTTATATTTTTTTTTTGCTTATGAAGGGAAGAAATGTAAGATAGAATCAAACCTCAATGGGTTTTTTGTAATTTTAAAAAATCTCTGGGTTTTTATGTAATTATCCCAAATCTCGGGGGTATTTTTGATTATTTCTATTTTTATAAGAAAATATAGAAAATCAACAAAATAATTTTATATCAAAATTTTGATTTAACTATTGAATATTGATAGAAATTGACTATGATTTATTAAAATATTAAATATAACTTATATTTAAATTATAAATAATTTTTTTTATAACACTACTTTTCGAAAATATAGATTATATCCAGTATTTTTAGTCATTTATAGAAAGATAATTTTATTAAAAATAAAATTTGAGTCATTCTTGATGATTGAGAATAGCTAAACCCATGGGGGAGAGGAGGAATGGTCATTCCCTTACTTTTAGGAATAGGGATTCCCATGAGAATGAGTATTCTCATTGCTATAGCATACCAAGCATGTGAATGAGAATGAAACAAAGAATGTTCATTCCATTCCTACCCCATTCCCACATACCAATCATGTCGTTATATCCTTACGTGGAATGGAATCATGAGGCTGCGATATTTTATTATTTTCTAAGTGAATAGTGATGAAAATTTGTTTTGAAGAGTTGTGATTTTTTTTTGAAGTGTGATTTGATATGTAATGAAAATATTGTGAATAATAGTGATGTGCTAATTTTTCATAAAAAAATGTCGTTGAATGTGAATAGTGATTTGAAAAATAAGAGAACGCAAATAGTGTATTTGTGATATAACTAGATCCACCCGTGCAATGCACGGAGTATATATATTAAAAACTAATTTTAATTTTTTACATTCAAATGGGTAGAATTTATATAAGAGGGTGTTTGCCTGAGCTTATAAGGTATTCAAAATATCTTATAAAATGTTTGAGAGCGTATAAACTCTTTAAAGTTGTTTGGCAATTTTTTTTAAAAGAAAAAGATTTTATAAGATCCCAAAATAATATGTTATGAACTTGTAAGTTATTTTAAAAAAGTTGGGAATCCCAATTTTGTTTTTTCAAAATAAAATCTTATTTCAACAACCCCTTTAATTTTGACTATTTTAATTACAAAATTGTCATTATTAACATCTTAAAACTCCATCATCTTATTTTATCCAAATACTTCAACAACTTATTCTTAAAATAAGATATAATATTTTATAAGCGAGCTTGTAAGATCTTTTAAATAAGCTTAGCCAAACACCTTCTAAATAATAAAATAAAAAATTAAATTAATTGAATTAATTAATAAAAGAATAAAAAAAATATTGTGTAATTATGGGATAACAAAACCTTTAAGTGGGACTAAAAATTGATGGACCAAATCCATAATTATTACATTACAATTTAACATTTGTTTGGGCCACTTACATATGGAATGAAAAGATAAAGGAAACAGCAGAATTTTGAGCTTGCGGACCCGTTTACTCAAATGAACCAAAACACAAAAGATTAAGAGAACAAAAATGTAGATCATTTCTACAAAATTTGATGCGGTCATTTACTAATTGAGGACCAGAACATAGAATTCCTTAACTAAAAAGCATAACACTCGAAAACTATAGGAAAAACATATACATATTTCCGCCGCTAGCTTTATTTCTCTCCTCCGCCGATTACTTTCACCACCTCCGTCGATTCCTTTTTATCTTATGCGCCGCTCTCTGAGTATAAAAATTAAAAATTCATCATAAGGGTGAAGTTATCCGAACAAATGTATATTCTGGCAATGATAATGCAGATCTAAAGTTTTATGAATTTTTCTATGCGTAAGTCGTCTCAGGTATTCTGTATGTTGACAGAAAAATATTGCATTACACATGTTTGTTTGATTTCTTGTATTTTTCTAATTTTATATGCCCACATAAATATTTGGTATATAATAAGACAATTTAGTATGATTGTTTGCAGTTCATTCATGGAATGGTGTTACTATTTAACATGCTTTTATAATTTTAATTTATATTTCAATTGCCAGTATATTATGATTGAATTAAAAGAAAAACAAAATGCATGGTAGAGTTAAATAATATGTCAAACCAAAAATTCGCAATATTTTGAGTATATAAATTTTTTACTTTTATTTCAATGCCCAGTAACTATGCTTGAGTTTAAAAAAATAATCTAATGTGCTTAGTTTTATTATCTGCATTGCTATATTAAATCATTTTAGTACATATCAAATATTGTTGGGTATTCATCTAAAACAAAAATATATATTGTTGGGTATTCATTTGTCTAATAACTACTTTTAAAGCAATTGTTCGGAGTTAATGTGTTTTGTGTGATTTGAAGCTTGTATTTGATATAATGTATTTTTTCATCTTATAATTTTATTTGCTAGAATATTATGATTGAAACTAAAAAAAGATGGATAAGATCAAGAGAATCATTAATAATCTATCAAACAAAATATTTACATGTGTTTTTCCATGAATGCATTTTGTGTTTGGCTTCTTTAAATTTGATAACTTTCTGTGTTTCCATGAAAATATTATAAACCAATTAATCGAAATAAAAGCACAATAAAATAATTGGACCAGTGTATTGTTTGTTCATATACCTATATATAAATATTACGTATAGAATGATAAAATATTACGTAAAACTACCAAATTAATTAGAAAAAAATCCAATAGCAGAATAGTTTGAAAAGAACATAGGAAATTAGTCATCAATTGAATCTACACAAACTCTGACATTGGCTTGAAGTCATGTCTTCCATGGAAAAGCAACGTTGAAGAATTCAGTAAAAGGAATTTTTCCTGCAAAAATAAGGTTGTATTAACTAACCAACATTGTTTTTAGAATTTCATCATGTTGTTGACATAATAAAAAAATTTACAGCATGCAAAATGATTTTCATGTAGAATTAGCTCTAATTTATCGATTTCTTGGCGCTTGACTGCAGTATGAATTCTTGATGCCTAACTAAAAATGAAAAATATAGTAAAAAAAATGAAATGTAAAATCATTATGTGCATGAAAAATGAAAAATATAGTAAAAAAATGAAATATAAAATCATTATGTGCATGAAAGTGAAAAATAGAATATAAGATCGTACCTCTTGATGCATTCTAAACAAAAGATACTTGAGTTGTCTCTATATGTAGGTACGCTATAAACTCGAAGTAATCGAAGATCTAACTTGTCCCTATCTAAACTGAATAATGGGGTCATTTGACACTTTGCAGCAATCTCTTGTTTATGGGTGGGTATTGGAACTGTTTCCTGATTCTATTCAATTGCTAACAATGGGTTGGTTTTGGAAAAGTGATTGTACCAATTTATATTGCTTATATAATATCGGATTTCAAGGCCAACTTTCTAGCTGCCCAATGTAAGTTATCTACAATGAGTAACACAACTGTATACATTCCATTATACATTTATACTATATATGAATGAATAAACAAAATGAAAATTGGAGAGATATTGAGTTTTTCAACTGCCTTATGCATAATATTTAATAGGAACTATTTACTATGCAACAAACGTTTCAATTTCATTAATTTATGTTGCAGCCAAAATATGAAGAGTTTCTGCAGATATATATTATATATTATAATATAAAAGGGTCATTGAAAATCAATACAGAATTGTGTATTTCCAAGGCAATGTTGGCTGCTTAATTAATGAGCAACACTTGTCAAATTTGGCAAGTGCTTTTTGGCGGGAAATTGCCAAAAATAGAGGCTATCTTGTTTTTATATATTATATAGATATAGATTGTATAATTATGAGAGTTGACAATGATATTTTTATAATAAAATAATAATTTGATGCGATGGTTGATTGAAATTGTGAGAATGAGTGTGAGAGAATTGTGAGAGCATTTGCCACTACTAAAAAAAGAAATTCTTAGTTTATGGCTAAAAAAATCAGTATGTAGTGTTTGCAAATGTCAACTTCTACTTCTGATTCAACTTTATTTAATCAGAATCTAAAAACAACGAGATGGATGCTTTAGATTTCAACTTCGACTTCTTGTAAAACTTTTACAAATAAATAAGTATTTTTTTTAATTTTTCACCGAACACGCTCTAAGTTATAATTCTCAACTTCTGGTTCAATTATCACACAATCAACTCATGATTCTCAACTACTATTACACTTTTTCTGAAAGCATAATTTTTTGCAAACATCCCCAGTATATTTTTTTAAATTTTTTTACAAACAATTGCATGTTTTGGCCAAAAATTTATTTTGAGGTAAAATCTTCTAAATTATTTTTACAAGTTACAACCAATCTAATGATTTTTGGATCAAAGCCCATCCAAATTAGGAGTCCAAATTTAAAAAAAAAGTTCCAAATATAAAACCCCACCCGCACCAATCGCCACCCCTCTTCCCACGTGGCCACCACCCCTCTCATATTTTCAGTTTTTTAACAAGATAGATATAGATACAAATTCCCCGTTTTGCCCTTATTCTAGAACATAGTAGTAGTCATAAATAAAAAACTAAATAATAAAAGGAAACAGCGTTTCTTTATGGAAAAAAATAAAATCGGTGTGCCCAATAATAGAAAAATAAAAATATCTTTGCCATTTAATTCGGATTTTTTCCAACTCATTGCCACTAATAATGTAATCGGCGTAATTCTTCGTCCCTTCAACTTCCTTCGAAAGTTCCTTCTCCGTGTCGGAATTGGAAAGTTACAGGGGGTTATTTAGTATAGATCTATGAGTTTAGATTGCCCTGTTTTAGCGTGTGAAGGGTTCTCTGTCCCCGAATTTTTGGGGTTTATTCTTTGGTTTTATTCTTGATCGATTTTGAATTTCTGTGTTCTGTTTTTGTTTTTTTCGAATTTTGCTTCAAGGAGCATTGAGGGTATTGTGATCTGAGTGGTTTCTGAGGCAACGTTTTGGGGATTTTTCGTTTTTTTGTTTGTTTGTTTAGGCTTTAATCGACGGTTAGGGTTTTTGTTTTGGGCTTTTGGTGTTTGATTTAGGTATAGAACATAATTTGATTAGGATTAGCGTTAGGGTTCTGTGCGATTTTTTGAAGTAGAGATATGGTTGGATCAGATAGTTTGAATTCATCGTTCTCTCCATCGCCGCCGCCGCCGGCAGAGATAAAGCAGCCGCCGAAGCAGTGGGGCGTGACTCGACCTTTGTCGCACGCAGGGCCTAGCGATGTGGATATTCAAAGAAGTAGGGAGTTGGAGAAGGTTTGTTTCCTAATGTTGGTAGCATGTCGATTAATCTTTCATTCCAAAACTGTTATTGGTCATTGTTTTCTGGAATTCTTACGAGATGAAGCTTTGATGTTTTTGTGTTTTAGTTTTTGGTGGATTCGGGACTTCATGAGAGTGCGGAAGAAGCTGCCAAAAGGGAGGAGGTTCTTAACAGACTTAGACAGGTATTTTGCCATATATTGTTGTCTTGTTTTAGCATCAGTTTATGTTATGCGCGCTGGGTCGATTTCCTATAATATGCAATTTGGGCAGCTTTTGACAATAGAATGGTTTTTCAATGTATTGAAATTGAGAAAAGGCGAAAATCAAGAAATATGGACAATGCTATGGGTGGACTTTGCTCTACTGTTGAATGTTTAGAATTTATTGTGAGGAAGGTTGCTATATTGAAATCATTCATTTGTATAACTTTCTGGTAGAATTTTAACTGAAGTGATATTATTAGTTGTTCAGTTGGGTGGTTAATGATTAGTAATGATTTGAGTGTTTTATGATTGATTTGGTTTCGAGTGATGGGTTGTCAAGGAGCTGGACTGCACTAGTTGATTTTTTGTAGTCCTTTGGAATTGTAAACCTTCAGTGAGTAATGAATGTGTTTGTGCCCCAAATGCAGCATCAATACATATAAGGTGCAATATAATGTTGCAACTTGCAAGTCTGTTTATATGGTTTAAGGATTTAATATGCAACCTTCTTGGCTGCAATCCTTGGTTTTCTTGCGGCTGGTGAACAAACTAGAAATGAATAAGACCCGGCCATGGGTGTGGTATTTCTCAAAAAAAAAAAAAGAAAGAAAGAAAATAAAAGCTGATTCCTTTTGGACATTAGAAATTTTGAATTTGAACTTAGATACGTCCCATCAGATATTGAACAGAATCATTCTTAACTGATGAGTCGGTACAGGTTCATGAAATTATTTGCATATTTCCTTGTTTCTGATACAATTGATATGTTACTGGATGTGGGTATTGTTTTGAGTTTGCATGGCATTGTATATTTGCACAATTCAATCTCTTCATCATTTAACTTATTATTAACTTCTTGTCTTGGCTTAAAATGATGTGCCTTTTCTTTTCTTTTAGATTGTGAAAGGCTGGGTGAAAGAGCTTACTCGGTTGAGGGGATACACTGATCAAATGGTGGAAGATGCCAACGCTGTTATTTTTACTTTTGGTTCTTATAGACTCGGAGTAAGTATCTTATATGTATGCTTGGCCGTTTCCATCATTTTTACTTTTGCATATTAATTTTTTGTTTCAGTTTAAAGTGGAACTTGAGATTGCAATTCATAAGATCACATCTAATGCCTGTATACATTTCATTGGAAGAAAATAGGATAAATTATTGGAACTTTTGCAATGATTAGGAAGGGTGCTGCTTTTCATTTGTAAGAAATGTATGTGATAGTTACCTGAGTGGCTTTATGAAGGTAATTCATTGGTATGGAAGGTGGTAATTTGATTATGTATTCAAACCTTTGAAGGCTCTATACGCAAGTATCCTAAACAGCAACTTGGGTGCCAAGAAATAGTAAGACGCTTTTATCAATATTGTGTTTTCTTTATATTATTTGCTTAACATGTTCAGTGTTTCATAATTTTTAATAATTTTCACAGCGTTAGTAGTCTAATTTTCTGTTCTTTTCTTGATTTTACATGTTTATGCAGACATGCTATGATATTCAGTTGAGATCTTCTGGCTTTTAATTCTTTATGTTAACTGTTTGTTTTTGCAGGTTCATGGCCCTGGAGCTGACATTGATACTTTGTGTATTGGGCCATCGTATGTTAGTCGGGAGGTACTTTGTGAATTCATGTTTTCCATTTTGGATCTAGTCAGTGTATTTAAAATATGCACTAATTAAAATATTGGTCACCAGGAAGACTTTTTTTATGTATTCCATAACATGTTAGCTGAGATGGAAGATGTTACTGAACTCCAACCAGTACCTGATGCTCATGTTCCTGTTATGAAATTCAAGTTTGATGGGATATCAATTGATCTTCTATATGCAAGTATCTCTCTTTGGTTGTTCCAGATGTGAGTCTTTCAAGTTTCTCCTTTTGTTATGGTTTAGTTTTCATCCCCTCGCATGTAGTTGGTATAGTTGGTTTTTCTTGTAAATATTCATTGCATCAAATTGCGGCATATAAGCCTTTTTCCCAACAAATTTACTTTTATTTATTGTGATCTTCTTGCGTTCTATCATATGTTCATATATTATCTGGTGCATAGCGTAAGCATGGAACTGAACCTGCATTATCAATGATGTTGCATGTTTTGGACAATCTTCATTGATGCCGTGTTGATATGTCCAACTTTGAATATAATATGGAACTCTATTCAAGTTAAATTGCTGATATTTGACAGGATTTAGACATCTCAAATATTTCTGTATTGCACAACATAGACGAACCAACGGTGCGTAGTCTTAATGGATGCCGAGTAGCAGATCAAATTCTCAAGCTTGTTCCAAACGTTGAGGTACTTATTTAAAGTGAATGTTCCTGGTCTCCTGCTACCTTATTTTTGTATAAGGTTGCCCTGTCAATATGTGTAGTTGGCGCTTTTCATTTCTTATTGTCTTGCATCTTCAGAACTTCCGGACGACACTGCAATGCCTAAAGTTGTGGGCCAAGAGACGTGGTGTTTATTCGAATGTAAGTTGATTTTAGTTTAGCATTATTATTTTTTCTATTTTGATGGAAAACTATTATTTTCTATCTTTGCATAATATTATTTTTACATTGTGTATTTTAGGTGATGGGGTTTCTTGGTGGTGTGAACTGGGCTATTCTTGTAGCTCGTCTGTGTCAGTTTTATCCCAAAGCAAATCCTAGCATGCTAGTTTCTCGTTTCTTCAGGGTCTATACAATGTGGCGTTGGCCTAATCCTGTGATGCTTTGTGAAATAGAGGATGACGAACTTGGATTTTCTGTATGGGATCCTCGTAAAAACCCGTGGGACCGAAATCATCTCATGCCAATTATAACCCCTGCCTACCCTTGCATGAATTCTAGTTACAATGTTTCAGCAAGTACTCTTCGGGTTATGATGGAGCAATTCAATTTGGTAGAAAAATCTGCGAGGTAGATAGTGCCAAACATGTATGCTTTGGTGTATAACGTATTTCTGCCTATTAATCATTTGTTCATTTACAGGATATCGAGCTGAATAATTTGCATTGGAGTGCTTTGTTTGAACCGTATTCATTCTTCGAAAGCTACAAAAATTATCTGCAGGTTGAAATTATTGCTTCTGATGTTGATGACTTGCGTACTTGGAGAGGTTGGGTTGAATCCCGGTTGAGGCAGCTAACTTTAATGGTAATATCTCTCTTTGTGGTGCAAGCAATATTAATTGAATTGGTGATGACTTTTAAGTATTTTTAAGTCTTCCCAGGAACCGTACTGTTATTAATGTTGTCTTTCCTACTGGTGGTTTTTATTGGTGTGTGCAGATAGAGCGAGACACATCTGGAAAATTACAGTGTCATCCTTACCCACATGATTATATGGATTCTTCCAAGCAGTGTGCTCATTGTGCCTTTTTCATGGGTTTACAAAGGAAGCAAGGAGAGGTTATTCAAGAAGGCCAGCAGTTTGATATCCGTCAGACCGTTGATGAGTTTAGGCATCAAATAAACTCATACCTGTACTGGAAACCTGGGATGGAAATATATGTTTCTCATGTTCGTAGAAGGCAAATTCCCTCTTATGTGTTCCCAGAGGGCTACAAAAGAGGCCGACATCCGAGGCCCGTGAGTCAGCAACAGGGTGATAAGATGTCTACTGAAAGTGGGGAGGCCTGCAGGCCTGGATTTGCTGAAAGGTTACTAAAACGGAAAAAGGAGCTTCATGGGTCAGAATATGGGGACAGTCCAGAGAAAAGGCATTCTATTAGTCCTCAGAGGCAAGTTTCAGTTTCGCCCGATCTCATTTGTTTGAGAGGTGGAGGTGCATCGAAAGACTGTTGCTCTACTGTGTCTGAAACAATGAAAGAAAAGACTGCAGATCGAATCACTCAAGAGGTGATCCCCACGATTTTGAAGAATGCGTCCACTGGATGTGAGCAGCAGCTTGTTGATAGGGATAAAGAAATAAGTGCCGATTTACTAAAATCAAACCAGGGTATGCACTGTGCAGAAAACTCTGATGCTGGGTACACTACAAATCCCTGTAATGCTCAGGATGCAAGCAGCAGTGGTGGTGACCCACAGATCCACAATGTCGGACCTTCACTAGATGGATCATGCAAGGCTAATCCACAGCTGCTTTTGGATAATGGACATGAGAATGGTGCTTCTGTTTATGGGGATGGATTACGGGAGAAGTTAGAGGTTTTGGATTTATGTTCTCTTTGTCTCTTATGATACACATAGAGTTCTCTTTGTCTCTTATGATACACATAGATTCTGCTGTTTTGCACTTTGTGTATCTATTTGGTTTTAATAGGAAAAGCTTAATGATTAGTAGATTAACCAACTGATTATGTCAGTTAATATTTTTTTTTGGTCTTTTATTGGTATCATAGAAGTAATAATCTTTCTTGTGTTGCTTTGTTTTTGTGAAGCCTAATGCTGCCCTTGCGATGGTTCTCAAATCTGGAGATGGAGTTGGGTCAGAACCTGTTCAAAACAACGTGATGAGGCATGTTTACATAATTTGAAAACTGCATGTACGTTTTGAATATATTTATACAATTTGTCTTTATGCTGCTTTGTCTTTGGTTATTTTGGTCCTTCGTACAGCAGCAGCAGGTTGAGTCTTACTTCAATTGCGTGAATGAGAAGATGACGACACACCTGGATAGGTGAACGAGCAGTTTTCGCATGACTGAAAGCCAGCAACTCGGGTAAGTATGCGTATTCCTTGCTGGCTTTCATATGTTTCTTATTTTTCTAGGCAAAGCTTTCTTTGTATCTTGGGAGGAGAAAAGAAATCAAGCCAGCAGCTGTCGATAATATCCTAGATTTCAAGGATGCAAAAGCCGTATGTCTGCTGTTTCTGATTAGTTTGGTGATTCTAACGTTTCGTTAATTATGTCGATGGTTGTTGAAGGGGTGTGGTGCTATATTATGGTGCTAATAGTGGCCGGTTTCGTTATGTTTATATGTATGTCGTAGTGGATTTTTGATTTAGATTAGGGCGTGAAGTGTTTGCTTTGCTGGTCTCTGGGAGTTTCTTGTATCTACTGAACTGGAATTTGTACATTACTAACATCTAAGGACATGCATCTAAGGACATGCATTTCTTACTTATTTTAGCTTCTCTCATCCAATTTCCAAAATACGATTGTTGTTTGCATGTCCACCTCCAAAATATTAAATTCCATGTTTGATTTGAGATTAAGCGCTTAAGCTCTTGGATTAACGTTATTGAAAGTCAAATTCATATTGGAGGAGATTGAATAAGCTATTCCACCCCCCAAATGTTAAATTTAGAAGTTCTTGATCTTGAATAAAAGAATTAGAGAAAGAAATAGAGATAGTAAGGTGGTGATTGAATATGAAATGAATTCTATTTTCGTTCCGTTGAAGATTTTTTTTTAATCAAACATGCGATTGTTTATGAAAATTTTCAGAAAATATACTATTATTTCACTTTTACTTTTTCTTATTATCAATTACATCTATACATTTTTTCACAAAAAATTAATCATTATAACACATTCTCTCACAAATTTCACTATTCACTCACATATTTCTAACTACCAATCATATATAATCATTATTTTACTATTTTTAAATCAAATCAGCTTTCATTATTATTTTTTCATTTCACATTCAATTATATTCTTAAAAATCCATCTTTTTTCTTTTAAATTTTTTTTCACCACTATTTTTTACCAAAATGAAAATTTTTAAAACATTAAGTCGTGGTTCTAGCCGTCTTTTTTCTTCTTCCCTTCATTCTTAATGGAGTTAAGTTTTATAGATAAAGGGGCTGAATCGGCAAGTTTGACCTAGTGGTTTTATTACGATGATCAACAATAAAAGACGAACAAAAGGATGAAAATTGGGTCGGACATAACGATTCATGGGCTGGAAAATTCAACCCTTTAATCTGCCCATCAATTTAAAGGGAGTGATACGACACAATAACACGACACGATTACAAACACGATTATAGAGACAAAAATACAATATGATACAACACGAATACGAAATTGAAAATTAAGTGAAAATCACAATTATTATTATATTTAAGATCCAATAAAATAGATAACATAAAAATACCATAGTATGATGACACAAATACAATAACACGATTTGCCACTCATGCTTTACACATTGATTACGAGTTGAATTTCAATTTGAGTGGACCCGTGGTCATGTGGTCATCTCTGTCAACAAATGAAAATGAAGTATTTATCATTGATGCATAAGTGAAAAGAATGGACACGTAAATCTACCCACATCGAATCTTTATTACAGTCGAGCGGAAAATAATAAGTCAACTCTATTCATGCTAATCAACATATATTATATGAAGCATGGGTACGGGACACAAGTACATTATAAATATGAGAATATTTATATATTTTGAAATTTTAAGAATACAAATACGATATATATACATTTAAAATTATATTTTTTATTTGATTGAAAATACTCACTTGCTAAGTATAATTAAAAAAATAATGTTTCAAGCATAAAAAAACTAAAATTTCATAAGACTTTCAAAATCAAATGATAACTTACGCGACACACAAAAATATTGAAAATATGAGCAATAGAATAAAATTTATCTTTACATGTGAGGATATATCCATAGTGTATCCATGAAGTATCAAATAAAATATCATATCGGATACGTATTCAGTATGAGTACATCATCCTCAAAAAAGTATCCGTGCTTGCATATATACGATCCTGTTGTTGTAACCTTGCAAATACATTAATCAACATTTTTCTTTACATTCTCACCAAACCATTACCAGATTTTCATGAGCAGGATGGGTTAAGGTTGGTCATAAATGTTTTTTTTTTGTAATTAGAGTAAATTTTATGGTTAGTTTTGTAAATAACTCCTTTTCACCACAGCAAAATCCAAAATCAATGTACTAAACTAAACACACATAATGCTTCTTTTGTAAGATCCTTTTGTATCCCCTCGTGAATCTGATTCTCAGATACCAATTAATTTTCTTCCTATAACTATTATATTTTTTTATAAAAAAAATGAAAAAAATATTAAATAGACAAAATCCACCATTAAATTAAATAAAAAAGAAGAGACAGAACGAAAAATGAGGAAAATTGCAGAGGTTCCGAAAATAGCTGACTGGAGCTTCGTCACCGGACTTCCATCCACGCTTCAAAACAAGAAGGTGAGGAGGAGAAAATTAAACACGAGGATCCAACAATTTCAGATACAGATTTCAAGATCCTCTTTCAATTTTTCAGGTCAGTCAAAAAATTCTCCCCCGCCATTAATTTTCCTTTTCATTTCCATCGTTCCCCTAATTTGACTCGACTCCTTTTCCATTCCCTTCATCCATTTATCCATCAATAAATAATCCCCAACTTCTCGCTTCTGGGGAGACTGGAATTGATTATAAAATATTGGTGTTTTGTTGGGTTTATTTTATTTATTATCTGTTTGAAGGGATTTGAAATTGAAAATGAAAGAGGGAATGGGAAAGGTAGCGGTTGCAGCGGCGGTGATCGGAACCGCTGCGGCGGTGGGAGTGGCGGCGCTTGTGGTGAGGCAGAGGATGAAGACTTCTGGGCGGTGGGCTCGTGTTATGGCTATTGTGAAGGAATTTGAGGAGAAGTGTGGGACACCTGAGGGGAAATTGAAGCAGTTGGCTGATGCCATGACTGTGGAGATGCATGCTGGATTGGTATCTGAGGGTGGCAGCAAGCTCAAGATGCTAATCAGCTATGTTGATAATCTCCCCACAGGGTAATTTTTTTAGATTATTCTTTAATCCTTTTGTTTTTATGGCTTTTGTTTGTGGAAAATGATGGATTTTATTTTTTTTGCATATCCCCTGCAAGTTGTGATTTGTGAAGTAGTTTCTAAGTGCCTGCATGTTTATTATTTTTCCATGAGATAAAGAGTTGTGGTATTTTGGACTTTTTAGTGCAAAGTTCCCTTTATAATACAGCCATCAACGAACACGCAAATATGGATATGTTTCTGATTATAGGAAGCCACATAAGTATTATAATTACGAGACGAAATAACATATGATCTCGATATCATGCTATTGTATTTGTACGAGGTAAAGAATTTGGAGCGGTTGAGTTGTTGCTTTATTCAATATTAAGAAGGACTTGTTCGCAATTGAATTGATAAATGCAAAGAAAACTTATATGTTCCTTTTGTTTGTTACTTTATATGATATTTAATAAATATGGGGTTTAGTTACAACTGAAAAGTTATGTCAACCTTTCAAAAAACGAAAAAATTTATGAAACAGCCCGTTACTACCATGACTGATGAAAAAAGTACCAAAGGGTATTCAGTATTTTAGTTGTTATAAACCCTATCCAGCTATAGAAAATTAGATACAGTTAACATCTTAGAATCCATTGATTGTCTTTAACACACCAAATCGTGGAGAGTGCAGACTATACCAAGAATTTGTTGGAATGCTTATTTGCTTATTTGGGTATGCATGATATGCATTTGCTTCCTATCTCTATCGACTGTTATAGTTAAAACATTTATCTTTCATGTTTCCTTTGTCTCAGTGATGAGAAAGGAGTCTTTTATGCACTAGATCTTGGTGGAACAAACTTCCGCGTCTTGCGAGTCCAATTAGGAGGCAGAGAAGATGGTATTGTTCATCAGGAATTTGCTGAGGCATCAATTCCCCCTGAGTTGATGAGTGGGACTTCCGAGGTAATAAATTATTTTTACGAATATTCGGTTGCTTTATTTGTTATATTTTCTTCAGAGGTCACTTAATGTTCAAAATCAAATGCTTTCAGGCACTTTTTGATTATATTGCCGAAAAACTTGCAAATTTTGTTGATGAAGAAGAGCAAAGGTTTCATCAACCACCAAATAGGCAGAGGGAATTAGGTTTCACTTTCTCATTCCCTGTGATGCAAACTTCGATAAATAGTGGAAATCTTATTAGGTGGACCAAGGGCTTCTCGATTGATGATGCTGTAATCCCTTTCTCCTAAGCTCGTTTCAGTTATTTTTCTTTCATTAACTGGGATTTCATCATGCCAGGCTAAGACTACTCCAGTCAAATATTATGTTTTCTATATCTTTTTGTGAAATGTTCTCATCATGAAGGATTATTTGATCTAGTGAATTTCTCATTAATTAGGGAAAATTACAAACACTACCTTTGAGGTTTGGGGTAGTTACAAAAAAACCGGATAATTTCAAACATTAAAGTTTGATTCTGTCTTGTATTTTTCCACTTCATAAGTGAAGTTTTCAAAAGCCCCCACAACATTCATCAAAATATGACAATTAACCCCTTAAAATTAAGGCAAAATCAAACCTTGGGGGTAGTTTTTGTAATTTTGAAACTTCTTTGGTTTTTTTTTTTTTTTTTGGTAATTACGCCAACCTCAATGGTAGTTTTTGTAATTATCCCCATGAATTATGTATTGATTTATATTAACTATGATTCTATATGAAGGATGCTTTGCAATAAGCAATAAGTTCTTATGGTATCACTTAAATTTTGGACCCGCCAAATGTTCATGTTCTATTCCTTATAAAACTTTGACGTTTATAGGTTGGCCAAGATGTCGTAGCTGGATTGACTAAAGCCTTGCAAAGAAAGGGTGTTGAAATGCGTGTGGCAGCTCTGGTGCGTTTGTATTGCTATTGAAGAATGATGAAGAAAAAAAAAAAAGAAAAACTCACAATTCATGCATATTTGTTATTTCCCTAATTCTCGGTTTACATGGGTGATAAATATGCTAGGTTAATGATACAATTGGAACATTAGCCGGAGGAAGATATACCAACAGTGATGTTGCTGTAGCCGTTATATTGGGTACTGGAAGTAATGCTGCATATGTAGAACGTGCACAAGCGATTCCAAAGTGGCATGGTCCTTTGCCTCAATCTGGAGAAATGGTTAGACAATTATTTTGCTAATTTGCTTTATACTCGTGTAAATAATTTCATCAACTAAGAGGGTGTTTTGGCTAAGCTTATATAAAGATCTTATAAGCTCCTACGTCTTGTAAGATGTTTTTAGAGGTTATAGATATTAGATCTTATTTTAAAAATAGTGGTTGAAGTGTTTGGATAAAATAAGATGAAAGAGCTTATAAGATGTTAGTAACACTATTTTTGTAATTAAAATGGCCTCTTATTTTGAAAATAAGGTGGGATCCCCCACCTTTTCTCAAAGGAGCTTATAAGCTCCTAAACATCTGATTTTGGGATCTCAATAAGGCATTTAAGACAAAAAAAAAAAAAAAAAATTACCAAGCACTTTTAGAGAGCTTATAAGCTCTCAAACAACTTATAACATATTTTGTATAAGCTCGCCCAAACACTCTCTAAATTGAAACGCTGCTCAGATTAGAAAGTTAGATGTTTGGTTGACAAAGGTCAAAAGAGCTATTGAATGCTTAATTAAGTCTTCGATTATGCAGGTTATAAATATGGAGTGGGGTAACTTCAGGTCATCGCATCTTCCACTTACTGAGTACGACCATGGATTGGATATTGAAAGTTTAAACCCTGGTGAACAGGTAGGAATAACAGGCACATTTGCCATATTTTTCAGTATATTAAATTCAAATAAGGGTTAATTACAAAAAAGTACCTTTTGACCTTTTGATGTTCACTCTGATTACGAAAAAAACTCAGCTATCTTTCTAAATGACAAATACCTCTTTGATAATATTAATACTGTCGTGTCCCTGGCCAAAATAGTATGCTTCATGTGATTTATGAATTTCATTTTTCTTTCAGATATTTGAGAAGATGATTTCGGAATGTACTTGGGGAAATTTTACGCAGAGTTTTACTTAGGTTGGCAGAAGAAGCTTCCTTCTTTGGTGACGAAGTTCCACCCAAACTTAAAATTCCTTTCATATTAAGGTACTCCAAGAGTAACCAATTTTTTTTTTTTTTTTTTTACACTTCAATTTCATGGCATTGAGCCGATTGACTTAAAACTATAAAATGTGCAGGACGCCGGAGATGTCAGCAATGCATCATGATACATCCTCTGATCTGAGAGTGGTGGGCAGCAAACTGAAGGAGATATTAGAGGTAAATCTATGAATTTTGTTTACATGTCGTTAATTTACTCCTGCACTGCTTTTGCCGCTGTAATCACACAACGATACAACTTGGCAACCGTCATTCAAACTAGTTTATGTGCCATGAAAGACATTTTGGTTCTAAATGCTTTTCTTTCCATTTGCGGACCTCTAATTTTATACCGGCATAGTAAATTAGCTGAAAAAAAGAAAAGAAAAAAAAATTAGTTTTTAGTGTTTTCAGTGTCAACTTTTACTTCTGCATAATTTATTCAGAATCTAAAAGCAGATGAACGTGTTTTAGATTTCTGATTCTACTTCTGGTTATACTTTCACACTTACATAATTAAACATTTCTGCAACTTATTCACCAAACACTCTTTTAACTTATTCAACTTTTAGCTTCTATTTGTAAAAGTTGAAGTTTGTGCAAATACTCCCTTAATGACCTATACGTTTTTAGATCTTGATGATACGATTATGTTCACACTCTCATGTCAACTTCTCCTACCTCAGATACCCTCTACCTCCCTAAAAACAAGAAGAGTCGTCGTCCAGCTCTGCGACATCGTCGCCACACGTGGGGCCCGTCTTGCTGCCTCCGGCGTCTTGGGGGTGTTGAAGAAAATGGGAAGGGACACTTTACGGGACGATGGAAAGAAGACGGTCATAGCCATGGACGGGGGATTGTACGAGCACTACACGGAGTACAGAGAGTGCTTGGAAAACACGTTGAACGAGTTGCTTGGAGATGAAACGGCTAATAGTATCGCGATCGAGCACTCGAATGATGGTTCGGGTATTGGGGCTGCTCTCCTCGCCGCCTCACACTCGCTATACGCCGACGAGAAGTC
The DNA here is from genome assembly GCA_016081115.2 of Rehmannia glutinosa. NCBI lineage: Eukaryota > Viridiplantae > Streptophyta > Magnoliopsida > Lamiales > Orobanchaceae > Rehmannia > Rehmannia glutinosa. The sequence goes on along the minus strand of JABTTQ020002269.1, from coordinate 229,575 downwards.
TTCGTCAAATGTTGCCTAACCTGGAGAAATGCTATCAGCCGTTGTAATTATTACCGCCTCTATATATGCCTATTTTTCTTTCCTGTACTTTTTTTTCTCTCTTTTTTCTTAAAAAAATTTTCCGGCCTATTATAACTTACAAGCATGATGAGTTCAAAAAACAGTTGAAAACGGCTATGATTTTTTTTTTTGTATGTATGAAAAAAACACAAATGCCGATGCGATACAATAAATAGAAAAAAATCTTTACCTCAGACAAATAGTTTACTGTTTTGTCTTGTAATTGCAAGTCCAATTATTTTGTTGAATTGGGTAATTCTTAGGAGATATAAATGTACTGCCCCCGTGTCCATTATTTGAGCTCATTGCAAACTTATCAGCACATTAATTCTCAACTATGAAGCGCTGATACAGCACTCATACAGGTACAAGACGACATAGGTACGGGAATAGATAATATTTTAAAATTTTAAGGACACGAATACAATATATATGTATGAAATTGCATGTTCTTATTTTATTGAAAATATAGATGTACTAAATACGATTGAAAAAACAACATTTTAAACAAAAAAACTAAAATTTCATAAATACTTAACTCTAAAATGTGATAACCGACGTAAACACAAAAAAATATGTTCAGATTATCAGCATTACAACAAATTATATCTATGGAGTATCCATAGAGTATCAGATAAAATATCGTATTCGATACATATCCGGTACGGGTACACCATCTTCAGAAAAAGAAACTTTAAAAATCAAGATTGAACAGGGCCATCAGCAGCTATTAACATACAAAAAAGCCTCATTCCAAAGCAAGAAAAAAAAAACAAGTGCAATTATACAATGCAGCTTCAAATTTCTCCTTACTACAAAAACCCAGAAAGGCCAAAAGTTGAACAACATGAACAAGGTTTCAGTCAAGCAAACTTACAGGAAAACCCTTTTGGAAAAAAAAAAAAAAAATATTAGTAATATCCAGAAGTCGATAATCAACGCAAAATAGTCGCCTTCCTCCCGAGCTCAATTACGCGTTCAGAGAGAGCTTCCCTGTTTGCTTCCACCTGCAAAAGAATATCAATCCAAAATCAGTTCTGTTAAACAAATTATGATCATTTTATTGAAATGGTGATGACAAAATTAAACATCGAAGAACAACTCACGGGACAGTGTAGAGAGTTCGAGCTTTTCAACACGCGCAGTCTCTTAACCGTTGAGACGAACATGCTGCGGAAAAAACAAGACATTAGATATAAGTTGTCGTCGATTTTCAGTTGAGAAATGTCATGCAGTTCTGTAAAAATTTAATTTAGAGTTAATTACAAGAACTCAACCCAAGGTTATCTTTGAAAACAACAAATACAACCTTGACATTTGTTTTACGTTACAAATTCCAACCTCAATGCACCCTCAAGAGATGGTATTTGTTAGTTAAATACAAATCTGAAGAGGGCATTCGTGATTTTGAAAGATAAATGGAGTTTGGTGTAATTAATCCAAACCTCAGGGGTAATTTTTGTAATTATCCCTTTAATTTATAACATTCATTTGTTTCATGCACTCAAGATCTTATGTTAAGATGATAATGGATCGAAACATATAAGGGATAATTACAAAACAACCCCTGAGGTTCGGGCTAATTACAAAAAAAAAAACAGAGATATTTGGAAATTACGAAAACCCCCTTTATTGATCCTTCTTACATTTTTCTCCTCCATGTGCAAAAGCATTTCAAAAACTCCCCTTTCATTTATCAAAATATTATAGGTACCTCTTTACATTTAATACACAATCAAACCTCATGGGTTTTTTGTAATTTTCAAAAACCTCTTGATTTTTTTGTAATTAGCCCAAACCATAGGGGACTTTTTGTAATTATCCCAACATATAATGGCAAGAGACATGGGCAGACATATGCATGTTGTGAAGCAATATAGATTTATTATATAACACCAAGAGATTTATTAGATGTCACTTTTGTTGCAAAGATTAAAAACATCAGATTTGAGATTCAACAAAGAGGTGCAGAAAAGCCAAAATCAAAGGGATTAAATATATTAGCAAGAAGAATATCAAGAAGAATAAATGTCTAAAACAAAAGGCATCTAATTTATGTAATATATCCAAGGTGGTAAGATTCTTACTGCCAAGGGACATCCCCAACAAGCATTCTGTCACCTTCATTATCTTCATACACAAGAGTATATTCCCCACTTCCATCCAATAAACATCCAATCCCTTTCTCTCTATCTTCCTTGTCTTTCATTCCACCAGCACATGAATCGCTTTGAGCTACAACGATGATAGAAACACAAAACCGAGACGAATCAGTCATTTTCTTTATTTAGGGATAATTGCAAATACACCCCTGAGGTTTGGGCTAATTACAAAAAAGCCCATAAGATTGGTTTTGATCATGTCGTAAACTTAAGGGGGTAATTGTAATATTTTAATAAATATCACGGTGGGTTCTGAAATATTTTTTTACTTACGAGGAAAAATATACAATGGAATCAAACTTCAAGGGTTTTTGAAATTTTCAAGAACCTCTATGTTTTTCTGTATATAGCCCAGATTTTGGGGTTCATTTGTAACTATCCCTCGTGGATAATTACATTAACACCATTGAGGTTTGGGCTAATTACGAAAAAATCCAGAGATGTTTCAAAATTACAAAAAAAAACCATCAGGTTTGATTATGTCGTAAATTTAATAGGCTAGTGCCCCAATTGTAATATTATAATAAATGTAAGGGTTTCAAATAATTTTTACTTATTAGATAGAATCAAACCTCAAGGGGGGTTTTTGAAATTTTTAAAAACTTATGGGTTTTTTTGTAACTAGTCTGAAATTTGGTTTTTTTTTGTAACTATCCCTTTTCTTTATTGATAATTTACAAAAACTACCACCAAGTTTAGACTAATAACAAAAAAACCCAGTTGTATTTTAAAAATACACCCCTCAAGGTTTGTGTTTGTTTTACAAATACCCCCTCCACTACACCAACAATTGGTGAAATTTTGTAAAATACAAAAACTACCCCTGAAGTTCAGATTAATTACAAAAAAAAACCCAGTTATATTTTAAAAATACACCCCTCAAGGTTTGTGTTTGTTTTACAAACACCCTCCACTACCCCCACAATTGGTGAAATTTGTAAAATATGAATATATGTAGGTGTCTATTTGAAATTTTCATAAATTTCTCACATAGATAACCTGCAAGAAGTCCTCTGAATAGCTCATCAACAGCAAGAGATAGCTTGTCATAACTGTCATATGTTTTGAGATCCACCTTTCTCCCAATGGGAATACCATCCATGTTGATCTTCACAAACAGGCTTCTTGGGCCCGTATTTTCTGCAGGTTTTGGGCCGGAAACCTTGGGCGGGCCCACATCTGGTGACTCAGAGGATAATTTAGAACAACTCCCACTTGCAATATTATTTTTCCTAAATGAACGAATTGGGGGCCACCCCACCACTGGACCTGGTGCATTCCTGTATTTTTACAGAAATTATGGGCCAGAAATAAAGTTAGTTATCAAAAATAAATAACTCCACAATTAATTTATCTAGCACAAAAGCCTGAATTGTGGGAAATGAGGATAAAATGCCAAGAAATACAACTCAGCCTTAAATTATTAGCCATAAAATAATTACAAAAACACCCCTGAGGTTCGCAATAATTACAAAAAATCTAAGAAGTTTCCATTCAGATTTGATTCCTGTCTTACATTTTTTGCCTTCAAGCAAAGTCATTTAAAAAAAAAACCTAACATTTAGAAAAATATTACAATTACCCCTTAAATTTAAGACAAGTCATACTGAGGGACTTTTGTAATTTTTAAATATTTCTGGGTATTTTTTGTAATTAGCCCAAACTTCAGGGGTGTTTTTGCAATTATCCCGAAACAATATAACAAACTAGAAAAAAATGGAAAATTATGCTAAATAAAAAGGAAAACCAAATGCATGGACCACAAGAAACATGTACAAAGAAATGTTTGGGTAAAAACAGTGAATATCCTCTGTCCAAAAATCAAAAACAATAGTTTAAAAAGGCAAGAAAAAATAAAGCTGATGCACCTTTTCTGACTATTGGGCACAGCTGTATTATTTGCAGGAGCTGGTGAAAATGCCTTCATTTTTTCTGCACTCTGCAACTCCACTCTATTGTTACAGCCCTGTGAGGATTCATTCATGACAGGCATCTGCCTCATAGCTTGGTGTTGTTGCCATGGAGATTTTGTAAAGTTATAACCAAAAGAGGAGTTTTTGTTGTCTGTGATGGTCCATTCTCCACCTGGTGGACCAAGCCTAAGCTCAAGCGTTTTCTCTTCTGAAAGCCCATGGCTTGTTTTTTCTACCCTTTTTACAACCCATTCTTTATCTTTTGGAATCAAATCCAGTAACTGTGGACATTTTGAGTACCCTTCCATTTTTCTTTCTTTTCTCAAGAACAAATAATCACTTATTTCAAGGATTTAACTTTAAAAAACAAAAGATCAAGATTTGAACTTACCTTGTTAGCCAAAGCTTAGAATCAAGAAGCCCATTACCAAAAATCAAAAGCTGATATTTTTTTTCTTCTCCCAAACAAGCCCTTAACTCAAAACAAGTACTACAAGAATTCCTAGATGCAAAAATGAGAAAAGACTGAAACTTTTGAGACAAGAATGATGCAAATAAAAAGCCCATTACCAAAATCAAAAGCTGATATTTTTTTTTCTCCTACCAAACAAGCCCTTAAACTCAAAACAAGTAGTACAAGAAATCCCAGATGGAAAAATGAAAAAGATTGAAACTTTGGAGACAAGAATGATGCAAATAAAAAAGCCCACAAGAGGGATGTGAGAGATATTATAGCTTCTGGATTGTGCAATCTTGCTTTTATGGCTTATAGCTTTTTTTTTTTTTTGGCACGCTCAGATTGGTAGAGACTGTGGTGGGGTTTTTTTGTTTTCTCTCTCTAATAAATACATATACACTTTTGTTTAATCCGTATATTATGATGAACAAAAAACAAGAAATAGGTGAATAAAAGGTGATAAAACCAGAGAGATTCTTTTTCACTACAAGTACCCCTAAAACGGGAAACGGAATTGGAACAAATTGCACGCAACTAACAGCACCATCCCCCAAAATACTATTTAACGTTGTTTGGTTTCGCAAGCAAAAGCGTGCTGACCTTTCTCGATCTCTCTCTCTGTCTCGAGAAAAAGTTAAAAATACTTAAAAACTAAATTAAAATGTGACGCAAAGTCCATTTATGGCTATAATTTTTTTAACACACTGCCCCAAAAACATGCTTTCCTTTACTTAATCTGGGGAGAACCCTTTGAGTAAATCGGTATGATTAGATTATATAAATATATAAAAGTATAACAGTGCCCTTGTGAATATTTAAGAATTAGGACATGTACAAAGGGAACAATTTTTTTAATTAGAGCTACTCTCATGTCAGACCATCTAGCACCTAAGTGTTGGACATTTGTATGATACAGTTCGTTAGACGGATCTAAATATCATACTCATTTAGACCTAATTTGGATCCACAAAAAAAATGATTGTCTCTACCTTCTCCGTTGCAAAGTCCACCGCCCACGTCTCCGCCGCGTCGAGGTGGAACCACCCATTCTCCGGCGAGAATGTCGTAGAACATCGTGGTGGCCGTGCTCCTCCCACAAATCTCACACACATGATTTCCACAAATCTCATAGTTTTCCTTTCAGATGATATAAAAAGAGAATTAGTTCTTGTATGTAAAAAACGTTCTTAAATACAGGAACAGAGATAAAAGGGTCCAACAAGAAAATATGAGAAGGATTAGTATGACATCAGAGTGGGGATGACTAATTGTGGATCATTTTCTTGGTAAATCAGAAAGTGAAATGTGGAGGAAATGTGCGGGTCATTCTTACAAAAATCCTTATCTAAAAATGGATATGGCGGTAGCTGAGTATTTGAAGACGAAAAACTAAATGATACAAGTATTAGTATCAGCTAATACTTTTATGTAGAAATACTAATACATTTTATAAGAAAAACTAATACTTTGCAGGAGCACTACTAAAAATACTCTCTAGGAAATTATTAATACTTTTTCGAAAAACTACTAATACTTTTATGCGGGACAACTAATATATTTCAGAATAACTGCTAATATTTTTTAGAAGGACGGCTAATACTTTTTAGAAGGACTGTTAATATATTTTAGGAGAAAAACTTAATTATATTCAAGGAAACTACTAATACATTTCAAAAGAACTGTTAATACATTTTAGAATGACGACTAATACTTTTCAGAAGGACTGTTAATATATTTTGGGAGAAAAATTTAATTATATTTAAGGAACTACTAATACTTTTTCGAGGAACTACTAATACTTTTTGAGAGTCTGCTAATACATTTTGGGAGTATATTCAGCGAAAATACTAAAAACTCTTCATGGAACTACTAATACATTTAAGAAAAACTGCTAATACTTTTTAGAAGAAGACAAATATTTTTCAGAACGACTGTTAATATCGGTGGTCCCTGAAAATTACTAAACATCGCTGCTATTATTATGGAAATGCCACCGGATTCGCGGGTCATATCGTCAGACCCGTTAAACGGTGTGATAGGAGTTTTTGTGTTTTAACTATCATGTAAAAAGTCAAGATTTTTGACACATAGAGGCCTAAGTTGTATGTTTGTCTAACTTTGTATTAGATATTTTGTTTGTTTAGAATGATTTTTATGTTTATAAACACTATCATATTAATTTCGAAACCTAAATCGTGGTGTTTAAATATATCTGTAAGGTGTAATATGAGATAAAATCATAAAATACCATATTAAAACAACTCATCCAATTCGGTCTAACCAATGTTGCAGAAATCGCTAGACGCTAGTCGGGCGGCAGCCGGGCGCCTAGAAACACCAAGTTTTTTATTTTTTTTGTATTTTTGGCCGATTTTCCCGATTTTTGCCCATTTTTTTGGCCGCCTATAGGCCGCTTAGGCCGATTTTTTCCCCGGACCGATTTTTTTTGCCAATTTTGAGAAAATTGGATCGGCCTAGGGGCGCCTAGTCGACGCCTAAGTGGCCGCCTAGGCCGATTTTTACAACACTGGTCTAACATACAATTTCTTACTAACATTTTACATGATATATTATACACTCTCTCTAATTTTTCGACCATGAATCAAACGGGAACATAATTTTACTAATAGAATATCATATAAATTATTAGTATTATCATTTTATATCACAAATACATTCGTAACTCTTTTTTACCTTTTCACCTCCAATAACATTTAATAACTATTTTATCAAACTAGAGGCGTTCATGAGGCAGTCGAAGCGGCGTCGCCTCACAGGGCCCCACCTCGGCGAGGGACCCCGTCCCAAGATTTTTTTAGAAAAATTTTAATGATTCAATTTACATATATGTAAAATAAAAACCCCATAATTACTAAAAAAACATCTTGGTTCAGCGGTGCACACACTCTTTTCAAGCATATGTGTTTAACACAAAAGCTAAGTTACTCCTCAGAAGCTCCTAAAAATTATAGACATCAACCAATATTTATTTTGGGTAAGAATTATCCATCTTTAGATATTGTATTTTCACCATTAGCATGAATTTTATCAATATTATTCTACTTTTCTAAGTATTTCTTTTCATTTTTTTCAATATTAGGGATAATAACAAAAAACCCTTTGAGGTTTGGGCTAATTAAAAAAATCCCATTGTTTATTTCTTATATTTTTTTATAAGCAAAAAAATATTGCAAAAAAATATTGCAAAAAACTCCTTGATCTTTATAAAAAAAAATATATATAGTTACATCCTTAATTTAAGACAAACTTAAATTTGAGGTACTTTTTTCGTAATTTTGAAACATCTTTTGATTTTTTTCATAATTAATTAGTCCAAACCTCATGGATGTTTTTGTAGGTACCCCAGATTTTAAGATATATTTAGATTTATTTGTTTGATTTTCACCACTAACAAAAATTTTATTTATAATTATTCTTTTATTCTTTCAATTCTCACTTTTATATGAATAAAAATGGCCCATTTTTTTCTCCGCTCCAGGCCCTTTAAAACATAGGAACGGTCATATATCAAACTAATCATCAAATCAGCTAGTCGTTATATATATTCAATCACAATCTCAAATTTCATTCTTATTATTTCTTATTATTTTGCAATAAATGTTTTTTTCCCATTTCCCAAAAATCAAACAACCTTACCGAACAATCTTGCACTAAAAAAGCAACCTCAATCAAAATTCTTGGCATTTAACATTTACTCTTTATTATTAGGAAGTATATTTATGAGCAATGTTGTAAAAAGCGCGAGGCTCTAGCTAGGTGGTAGGCTGGGGCCTGCTTAGCGGAGATTAGGGACAAGGATGACTTTGTACTTAGGCGGGGATTAATCGGGGCTAGGCAGAAATTTTTACAACAGAGTTTATGAGAGGAAAAATTATTTAATAAATATAAAGAGATATATATATTTGCATGATCCATATTTGCAGGAGGGACAGTGCAATAAAAACATGCAGATCCCATGATATTGTCTCCTACTCCCCTTGCTGCTTGTTTTAATTACCGTCCACACCCCACTTGGAAATTGGAATATATCATTATATCTCCAGTGCGGCTAGAGCAAATATATGATGTGGGCACGATCTACGGTAAGGGTCAAGAGTCAAACACTAGCGATTGGAGAATCGACTGATCCTACGGCTGTAAAGGAATATGAACTCTTCTATTGACTTTCTATGGTTTGCAACTTGGCATGCATGCTAAAAGGCGTTGATTATTATTTAGCAATTCTTCACAAGCGTGACAAGAGGTTATATTGGAAAAAGAAAAGGATGAACCCGAGTGAAAAGGCCTCTCATGGTGAGAGCTTCTCAAGAATCTAACTCGATCCTCGCCCAAGATGTAAAAGACCGATCGGAGAGAACTCCGTAAGACTCAACGATCAAGTCGTAAAGGGGAAAAGAGTAAAGAGAAGTGTATAAAATATAAAAGCTGAATAAAAATGCCAAGATCCTTTCATTTCTCACCTTCTTCCTCCTTTTATACCCAACCCATTTTGTCCTTGATGTCCACGTGTCCAATCTGGATTGGGAGTCAAAACAAGGTGGAAAATTGTGTCAGGTCGACAAAAAGAATTAGTCACATCCGTCAGGTCGGCCCTGGGGATAGTTACTTCCTGTCGAATCAGCTTTTTAGGATATTAATTACTTGTCAGGTCTTCCCCACGGGACATTTAATTCTTGCAGGTCTGACACTTAATAAATTCATGTCAGGCCATTCACATCTTTTAGTAACTTCTTGTCAGGTCGATCGAAGCTTTAGTATTTCCAGTCAAGTCAACCGTATCTCTTAGTAACTCTCTGTCACTTTCTGGTCGTATCTCCTGGGGCTTACTCCTGTCACTCGGCCGTAGTATCCTAGTTACTCTCTGTCAGCTCGGTCATATCTCCTAGTTACTCCTGTCAGCTCGGCCGTATCTCCTAGTTACTCTCTGTCAGCTCGGCCATATCTCCTAGTTACTCCCTGTCAGCTCGGCCGTATCACCTCGTTACTCTCTGTCAGCTCGACCATATCTCCTAGTTACCTCTCACTCGGCCATATCCCCTAAGATTTATCGTCGGCCGCATCGTCTAGTTACTCTGCCAGGTCGTCCAAAGCTCCTAGTACCCTGTGTCAGCTCGGCCATATCCCCTAGTACTCTATCAGGTCGGCCGCATCGTCTAGTTACTCTGCCAGGTCGTCCAAAGCTCCTAGTACCCTGTCAGGTCGGCCGTACCATCTAGTTACTTTAAATCAGGTCGGTTATGTTTCCAAGCAGGTAGTCAGGTCGGTCATAATGCCTCTTTTTAGGTCTGTAGTATCTCATGTAACCTAGCTCAGCTCGGTCATGCTCTATTTGTTACACTTCCCGGTTCCTTTTGTATGAACATAAATACGCCGAATCAACTAGTCCCCCTACTCTCCTAGTTTGAGCGTAGATCTAAACTAAGTGAGTATAGAATGCCAGGTCTCCCTTGAGTATACCGAATCAACTAGTCCCCCTACTCTCCTAGTTTGAGCGTAGATCTAAACTAGGTGAGTATGGAATGTCAGGTCTCCCTCGAGTGTACCGAATCAACAAGTCCCCCTACCCTCCTAGTTCGGTGGTAGACCTGAACTAGGGGAGTATCAAAAATTCTAATATGCTGAATCAACTAGCCCCCCTACTCTCCTAGTTCGGTGGTAGACCTGAACTAGGAGAGTATCAAATTACAGCTCTCTCGCCGAATAAAACTAAACGAACAGATTTGAGATGGGCCGAGCTGAGCTCGGCTCCCAGGGGTTTGCGCTTATTTAACCCTCGAAGTTAGAATTTCCCCAAGGGACCTGCGATGGTACGAGTTGAGCTCGGCCTCCCAGGGGTTTGAGCATTTAACCCTGAGTTAGAATCTCCCCGAGGGACCTGAGATGGTACGAGCTGAGCTCGGCCTCCCAGGGGTTTGAGCGTTTAACCCTCGGAGTTAGAATCTCCCCAAGGGACCTGAGATGGTACGAGCTGAGCTCGGCCTCCCGGAGGTTTGAGCGTTAACCCTGAGTTAGAATCTCCCCAAGGGACTGAGATGGTGCGTGAGCTCGGCCTCCCGGGGTTTTGAGCGTTTAACCCTCGTAGTTAGAATCTCCCGAGGGACTGAGATGGTGAGCCGAGCTCGGCCTCCTGGGGTTTGAGCGTTTAACCCTCTGAGTTAGAATCTCCCAAGGGACTGAGATGGTGAGCCGAGCTCGGCCTCCCGGGGTTTGAGCGTTTAACCCTGGAATTAGAATCTCCCCAAGGGACCTGAGATGGTACGAGCTGAGCTCGGCCTCCCAGGGGTTTGAGCTAGACCTGGAAACAATTTATATAGCTGCCAAAAACATCGATTGCATTCAGACCAGTGAATCATACATAAAATTTCCTTAGATGACAACTGGTCCCTGGTTACCTGGATTGACTCCGCCGCAAACATGGCCTCCAAGTTTGCCACCGGCATCCTCGTGGTAAAGGGTGTGGGAAGCACCCCCGGTATAGTTACTCCAACCCCACTGGGCGGGGTCACCTCTACCTCCGGTATAGTTACTCCGGTTCCTCCGCTGGACGAGGTCACCTCCACCCCACCGGAAGATCCTCCCGCAGCCACCACCTCCTTGCCTTTCCAACCCAAACCTAACATACTCACGTCTTATACTCAAGTTCCCACAGACGGCGCCACTTGAAAAGGCCTCTCATGGTGAGAGCTTCTCAAGAATCTAACTCGATCCTCGCCTAGCCAAGCAAAGATCGGCGAGAGAACTCCGGCGTAAGCACTCCGACGATCAAGTCAGTAAAGGGGAAAAGAGTAAAGAGAAGTGTATAAAATATAAAAGCTGAATAAAAATGCCAAGATCCTTTCATTTCTCACCTTCTTCCTCCTTTTATACCCAACCCATTTTGTCCTTGATGTCCACGTGTCCAATCTGGATTGGGAGTCAAAACAAGGTGGAAAATTGTGTCAGGTCGACAAAAAGAATTAGTCACATCCGTCAGGTCGGCCCTGGGGATAGTTACTTCCTGTCGAATCAGCTTTTTAGGATATTAATTACTTGTCAGGTCTTCCCCACGGGACATTTAATTCTTGCAGGTAGGATCTGACACTTAATAAATTCATGTCAGGCCATTCACATCTTTTAGTAACTTCTTGTCAGGTAGATCGAAGCTTTAGTATTTCGGTCAAGTCAACCGTATCTCTTAGTAACTCTCTGTCATTTCGGCCGTATCTCCTAGTTACTCCTCGGCTCCGGCCGTATCTCCTAGTTACTCTCTGTCAGCTCGGCCATATCTCCTAGTTACTCCCTGTCAGCTCGGCCGTATCACCTAGTTACTCTCTGTCAGCTCGACCATATCTCCTAGTTACCCTCTGTCAGCTCGGCCATATCCCATAGTACTCTATCAGGTCGGCCGCATCGTCTAGTTACTCTGCCAGGTCGTCCAAAGCTCCTAGTACCCTGTGTCAGCTCGGCCATATCCCCTAGTACTCTATCAGGTCGGCCGCGTCGTCTGGTTACTTCTGCCAGTCGTCCAAATCTCCTAAGTACCAGTCAGTCGGCCGTATCATCTAGTTACTTTAAATCGGTCGGTTATGTTTCCAAGCGGTAGTCAGGTCGGTCATAATGCCTCTTTTTAGGTCTGTAGTATCTCATGTAACCTAGCTCAGCTCGGTCATGCTCTATTTGTTACGCTGCACGGTTCCTTTTGTATGAACATAAATACGCCGAATCACCGAGGACTGGGACATCACTGTCCCACTTTTATAGCTTGACGAAGGAGATGAATCGAGTTAGGATCATGAGTTGTTTCATACGATTGGGGTGGTATATAAGAAATTAGATAAATATAGAAAATTATCAATTTGATAACAGGTTCGACCCAATTAACTCAATTAATTGTTGGGAAAAATTGGCTACCACATTCATCCCCTAGGGACAAACAGAAATAACCGAGAAATAAAATAAAAATAACAACAATCCATAACACAAGAATTTACGTGGAAACTCCAAAACCGGAGAAAAATCACGACCACGAGAGAAAGAAATTTTACTATAGTCAAACCACAAAGGTTAAAGTGTATTTGACTGGTGCACTTGAAACACACTACATGGGTTCCTTAAATAACCTTAAGGTTCCCACCAATTTTGTTCCACTACCAATGTGGAACAAAACCCACTTCTTTTATTCGACACCAAAAAGCAACAAATTAAACTACACCTTGGCAAAATAAAATAAGCTCCACCATTGACTTCACCGACAATCACGATTCTCAAACCCGAGAACCATAATTCTCAAACCAGAGAACCCTACTCCACCATATGAGTAGACAACTTAGAATACACCATTCTAAGAATTTTCTTCGACACATGTCGAAAAAACCCGCTGAAGTTTATGGTGCAACTCCCACCTTTTGGCCCTCCTGGAAGTCCTTCAACCATCAACATAACACACACCATGTATCCATGTCAAACCGATGCCCCTATGTAAATTCCACCACACACTTTGCATCCATGTCAAACCAATGCCCGTGTGAAATTCTACCACACCCTGCATCTTTCCATGACAAGCCAATACCCGTGCGCAAACTCGTGGACCCGCTAACATAGCCACATATTCTTTCTTGACAAATCACATGCCAAAAGAATATATATTTTCTCGTTAGAGAAAATCCTCACTGCCACAATGTTAGCACGGATTAGGAACTATTTGCCAAATAAGCTCCAGCTCCAGCTCCACCTTGACAGTTAACCCTCAAAGCCTTGTGTAACCCGGATTATACCAACACATTCTTATACTTGTCATAAGCCAAACTCAACCCTTCCATCAAATTTCTCCATATGCTTGAACCACCCTAGCCTGATGAACAACCGCCTCCAAAGAAACCCCCGGACACTGCTCAAGAAATCTTTTCTGATGTGGAAGATCAGAAATCGCTGTGACCACATAGCATATTCAGAATTTCAAGAGACCCAACCCGAGCTCTGATACTACTTGTTGGGAAAAATCGGATTTCACATTCATCCCTTAGGGACAAGCAGAAATAACCGACAAATAAAATAAAAAATAACAACAATCCACAACACAAGAATTTATGTGGAAACTCCAAAATCGAAGAAAAACCAAGGCCACGAGAAAAAGAAATTTCACTATGTGACACATTTTTACAATCATACAAACATTCTCTCTCCCGACCCCAGTACTCCCATATTCTTACAAATATTTGACTAACTAACACATCTCTCCCAACTCTCCATACTAAAGAATACAAGAAATAAATTTTACTAGAGTCAAACCATAAAGGTTAAAGTGTATTTGACTGGTATACTTGAAACCACGACATGGGTTCCTTAAATAACCTTAAGGTCCCACCCATTTTGTTCCACAACCAATGTGGGACAAAACCCACTTCTTTTATTTGACACAAAAACCAATTTTAGTTATCTCATACTTTGATAATTTAAGTTCTTCGATTTTGATATATTTGACATTTGTAACATAAAATTATATATTATGGTATATTCGAAGTATAATTAGTTACACTTAAAAAAAATCATCTATTGGAGCTAGATACAAGGGCTGATGATAATGGAGCGAACACAAGCCCAAGTGCAAATTTTCAAATTCCTACTTTTAGTACTATAAGTTTTACATTTTCTATAATTAGCCCATCTCAAAATCTAATGCAAAACACAAAGCCATCCCGAAATTTAAATTCATTTTAAAAATCAAGAATGAAAAACTTAAAACTTTTGTGTTATCATGATATCATTTAATATGTTTTTTATTTTTAGACTATTTTTGTGATCCTTAATTTATTATTAGTATACTTACCATATCACTAAGTTCAAACTATACTTTACTATTTGAATTGGTAATTTATCAGAAATTGAGTATGTATTCTAATTATCAAATATATTAAAAATTTATTTCTTTTATTAGTTAATGGCCTAACACATATAACTAAATAAATTTAACAATTTTATTTATTATGTCAATCGTGTCCTGCCATGCTTTTCGTATTTTTAGCATGTCATGTTTGATTTTAAATTTTAGGCCCAAATTTTTGTGTTGTGTTCGGAATTTTAGTTTATTGTGTCAAGTTGTTATTTATTGTCTCGGTACTACCGATTTGTCTCCCATAAGTGTCATCATCATTAAATATGAAATTAAAAGGTTATTTGTTTCTTTAACTTTTTTATATTTAGTTGTTGGATTATGTTATTTTGTTGCCAGAAACCAAATATCATGGAAAATAAAACATGTCTATTTGATTGCAAATATAAATATACCATCGTGTTTTTGTGAAGTAATTTTTACACTATGTGTAATTTTTATTTCTTAGCACACCTTACTACTAATTCCTGGATCCGTCACTGGTTAGATATGAATTATGATAATGGGGTGAACAAATTTTTCGAGATTCAAGATCCATTTTATTTTATTTTTATTCTAAAAAGGTTCAAAAATCATACTCTTAGGGCATCTCCAATGTCATACCAAATAAAAATCTCATGCACAGTTCTTTTATGTGATAGATCACTGTCATATCAGTGTCGTCACGTCAAAAATAAAAACTCTACAAATTTTATAAACTTTTCTCCACAATCCATAAATCTCTTCAGCCATTTTTTGTTGGACCCTACCATAAGTTCACAATTATTAATTATATTTTTACTTATATTTTATATATATTCATATAATTTAATAACCTCATAAAAATAAAGATATCAAAATTAAATTTGCATCGAATTATTTATATTTTTATTTAACTTGATAAAAATATTATTAAAATTTATAAATATAAAAGGAACAAGTTCAATACTTAATTTAGATATTATTTATTCACTAATATGTAACATAAGAATACAAAAGTTCAATATAAAAAAAATTAAAATCAGTATTAAATATTTATGCAACACTAAAGAAGAAAAAAAGGAAAGGTCATTGCCTTAAACCAGATTTATAAATATAAATCAGTTTATTTCACATCATCAACAATCTTTCCCTTACAATGTGATTTGGTTTATATAAACCATTTTTTTATCTTAAAACCTCATTATAAACCAAACATTGGAGATGCTTTTAAAGCTTTCTGTTTATAAAATATATATTATTAAAAATATCAAATGAATATATATATATATATATATCAATATATATGTGTAATAATTTTAAAAATTCATCCCATATAAAATATGGGGATAATTACCAAAAAAAAAAAAAAGAAGCGCAAAGATATTTGAAAATTACCAAAAAAAAAAAAACATTATAAGTGATTATGTCTTAAATTTAAGGGGCTAATTGTAATATTTTCTATATATACCATGTGAAATTTATAATGTTTTTACCTTTTGAAAGAAAAATTTAAGACGTAACACGATTTTTTACAATTTTTAAAAGATCCATGTGTTTTTTTTTTTTTTTTATGTGTGTTTAGCCCAAACCTGATAAGGGGCTTTCTGTAATTATCCCGAAAATATATTCGACATGAGTCTGTAGCGGTTCGTATTCCATTGAACCATGTTTTCTATGACCTTTATTGTTGTACTGTCAAAGGTTTTATTTTTACTAAACATTAATTGTAATATCCTAGAAATCAAAAACTGTTTTTAGTCCAATTAGTAGGTTTGTTTTGTTGTTCCCTTAAAGTCAAGCAACTTGACTTGCACCCTAAAACACTCTGCCTAAGACAACATTTATTAGCCTAATTTGATGATGGAATATTCAAGCTACAATGGATTTTTTTTTTTTTGACAACGATTCAAGCTACAAAATTAGTTTTAAGAAAAGTCAATAAATTGTCAAATTGAAATCTTGGTAGTTTAAATCAATAAATAAGTTTGCACGAGTGGATGTTATTTACGTCAAAGATTTCAAGTTTTATAATTTGTTGACTGAAAATGACGTGTCTGTTTGTATCTCAAACAAGTTTACCTGCCTCAGTTTTAGTATTTTTAGATGCCAAATTAACCATGCTCTCCTTAAATTGCGCTTTTCTCCTAACTATTTGTTGTTTTTGGTGTAAAAATAAAAGAAGTTAATTATCCATGCTAATAGAACAAAATGTCACACCCCATGATATTGGAGTGTCTTTCCTTACAATTACTGGTAAATTGTGTTGAGAATGACTATATATGTGGCTTCAGTTGGCTGGTTTGTAGGTACGTACATATGACCCTTCGTGTGTTCAGGCAGACCTACCCAGTTAAGCTCGGGGAGCTTGTCTCTAGTCTTGGACTTGACGGTGAAAAAGAAAACTGGTCATCCCTATCAAAACCGATCGTATGTGGGAACCGCATTCCTGATGAGCCCAAGACAGGGCGAAACCAGTGGTTGTCTTAAGGGATAGGCTTAAGGATGGCAAAAGACCCGCCATTGCCCGTTTGGGTGGGCGTCCCGCCCCGTGACACGTGGCGGGACGGGGCTAGTCTGGGTATCACTTTCGCCCGTGAGTAGAGTGTCAAAAGCGGGTCGGGCCGTCAGTAAGAGCCGCCCCACCCCGCCCTAAGGTAGGGGGTGGGTTAAGTATTTAGTAGCCGCCGCGGGCTTGGCGGGTTGGGTCGGGCTAGCCCGCCTTAAAAATAAAAAAAAAAAAAAAAAAAAAATGAAAAATTAGATAAAATAGACAAAAAAATAGGATAATTGATTTTTATATTTTTATCTCTTATAAAAGTATATATAATATTTTTATAAATATTTACTTGTTATCCATTAGTATATTTAATTCATTAAAATTAATAATATAAATAAAAAATATTTTTTATTTTTTTATTTTTTTATTTTTGGCGGGCAGCCCGCCCAACCCGCATGACCCAAGGCGGGTTGGGTTGGGTTGAGCTTTCTCGGCCCGCCACTGCGGGCCACGGGCCGCCCGTTTGACACACCTCTACCCGTGAGTACCCATCCGCCCTGTCCCGTGCTATTTTTTTAATTTTTTAATATATTTAATATATATTTTACATGTATTATTATATAAAATAATATAGTATTATGTATTTAATATTATATTTAATATATATTATGACAAATTTTATAAATAATATTTATTTATAATACAAAATTAATATTACAAAATTATTAATAATATATAAGATAACAATATAAAAATAAAATTAAAAAAAATTAATATGGGGATTCCCGCCCCGCGACCCGTGGCGGGTCTGGGTATTGAGATATCCTCCCACTCTATTGTCATTCCTAGATAGGCTGGCCCTAGGTTGTCCGGGGCGCCGCACGGGCATCTTGTGGGGCCAAAATGGCTAGGCCCGTGACAAGTGGTATCAGAGTCGTCCCGACATTTGTATTTTGTAGTTGCAACAAGCCCTCTTACCAAAAGGGGGGTAGAGTAGGCTGGGGAGCGGAACATGTTGGGCGATCATTGGGATTCATATCTGGTCTCCGAGTGCGATTGGTGTGCGAGGGGCACAAGTGTGGGTTGTCTAGGGGGCGCCATCGACGCACTTCGGGTGAAGCGGACTGTATACGAGGGCGTACACCACATTGGATGGGGGAGGATGTCACGCCCCGTGACATTGGTGTGTCGTTCGCTACGACTACTGGTGGATTGTGTTAAGAATGACAATATATGTGGCTTTAGTTGGTTGGTTTGTAGGTATGTGCATATGACCCTTCGAATGTTAGGTAGGCCTACCCGGTTAAGTTCGGGAGCTTATCGCTAGTCTTGGACTTGACGGTGAAGAAGGGAATTGCCCATCCCTTCCCAAACTGGTCGGATGTTGGAGCTGCGTCCTCATGAGCCCAAGCGCACGGCAAAAAAGGTTATCCTTGAGGGATAGGCGGCCCCAGTGGTCGGGGCGCCACGCGGGCATCGTGTGGGGGCACGACAAAAAACTATGGACACCATAAGATTGTTTAAGGAACTCATATATTTTTTATTTCAAATACACCAATTAAATTCATATAATCTTTGTATTTTGATTTGTCTAAATTTATTTATTGTATTATCTTGTGTAGAGTTGGGAGAAGGATGTGAGTTAGTCATAGATTTGTAATAGTGTAGGAGTAATGGAGTCGGGAGAGATAATTTATGTGTGATTATAAGTTTTTTCATACGAGAGAATTGCTCTACGAATCGTGGTTTTTTTGTTTAAATTATAAATGGACGTGATTGGTAATTTGAATTTGAGAAAAAATGAATAATATATTTTTTTTGAAAATTTTCACAAGCAAATACTCCAGAAACTTTGCTCTGTTTGCTATCATTTTCGACTATATTTGATAAAATATTGTATTTTGATAATTATATTTGTGGAATATAAACTAAAAGAAAAAAATCAATTTACCTACAAAAAAATATTTTATGTAATTATTAAGATAATTACGGTAAAATATATGTAAATATCAAAGATAAATAGTTACCTACAAAATTTAAAACTATTGATAAATACCTACATTATTTATGTCGGTAATTTGTCGTTAGAATCTTGGGGGAAAAAAGAATATTTATTATTCTGTAGGTAACTGTAAAATTTAGGGATAAAATTATTTATGTCAGTAAATTGAAATTTTCTTATAGTTTTGAATTTTGTAGTGAAAAAATAATATTATGCATTTTGAGAATATTTTTAACTTCAAATACTTAGAGAGTGATTGTTTGACATTTCGTTCCGCTCATTTTTACTTTTAGAGAGAATAATATAAAATAATTATTTTAAAAAGTGAGAATACATTTTGAGAGTGTGATTGGATATAAGATGAAAATGTGATAATGATAGTTGATGTGATATTTTTTTAGTATAATAGTGATTAGATTTGATTGGTGATTCGAAAAATAAGATAGAGTAAATAGTGTATTTGTGATATGATTGTATAATAATGATAGTTGAAGTGATATTTTTTTATTTAAATTATAATTGAATGCGACGATTTGAAATATGAGAAAAGAAAATAGTGTATTTTTTGAAAATTTTCACAAACAAATATATATTCATGCAAAATTTTGTCCAAAAAGTTGAAATGATGAAAACTCTTTTACAAGCAAGCACCCCCTTAATATTATTTTTAATATTTTAGTAACATATTCTCAGCTTAAATTGTCTTGTCAATAAAAAATAGCAATATTTATATTCGTGCAAAAAAAAAAGTAAAACAAGCAAAATTTCCAATATAAGTGGCAAAATAAAATTTTAATTTATTAATTAGTTGCTTCAATAATCAATGCAAGAGGATGAGGTAAGCTGAGGTGGGCCTACGTGAGCCTAAGGTTTGGACTTTTGAGGTCGGCTGGGCAATGGCAATGCTGCAGCTTGGATACTCAGAGACGCTACCCACTCAGGTGGGGCCCTTCATGCACTGATTCGCCACGTGTTGAGCACATTGGTTTTTATTGTGGACCCCCTGCACAGGGAATCAACACACGCCAGCGCGTCGACGTGGCCGGAGTTTTGTTTTTTGCTTTTTGGGGACTCCCGATCACCAACATGCTCGAACATTAACGCGCCCAGGGCCCCCGTACCCCCCAAGTCGGCGCTATTATTACGTGAACTGTGCAGGTGTCTGTATTCACCACCACTCGCCCAAGCTAAGCGTGTAGTATACGCTGAAATTAGATTGTACCCCTCTTATTCTTAACGTGTAAACGAAATGAATTATGTCATTATGTGTGCTCATATTTGAGTTTTTAATGTTATGATTGGAGTTTTTTTATTTAGTGCTTATGGATTTTCTCTTGATTTTATTTTTTATATTTTATGTTTATACCTATATTTTACCATACAATTAATTGTTTAATCGTTTTCCTCACCCAAACTATAAATTAATAAATAATTTTTTTTTCTTCTGGAAATGAATTTTTAAATTAGTAATATATTTGATAGTAGAATATGCAAAGTTACATGCACAAGATAATTTATATATATTTACTTTATATTTTTAAGATGTATTTGATGTATGAAATTTATGGTTTTATACACATTCTGAATATGATTCTACTTAATAAATTGAAAATTCTATTGTCGTGAAAATCATTTCAAATTAAATTAATGATGTGATATTATTAACTTTCAACTGCTATATATAAATAGAGTTCTACAAATATATTTGTTGTGTCTACACCGATATATACACATATGCAGAGGTCCACATAGACTAAGGAACCATTTAGTGAGAATTGACAAGTGACTTTGCATGTATCGACTTAATTAAAATACGAAATATGCGAGATGAAGACAAATGTCTAAGACTCCAACCTAATCGTCGATCATCTTGGCTATACAACCCAACTTGTAAGATTTTTATAAGGAGATTCGAGATTATCGATACATGACATGGTTTGCTTGATTTGTAGATTCCACCAAGATCAATGGGATTGTCCATCATAAGATAATGGTAGACCCATAAATGTCGATCAAGATGTGGCTCGTATCATCAAGTCACATTCACTTCGATGCCTAACACTCTATCCCCCCCTAATTCTCGGATACCAAGATTTTGCTTGCAATCAATGATTATATTATGATTTTTGCATTATCTACACATAGACTAAAATTGAACTTTTCTATTGTATGTATCCAAACTTAATCTGAAAAAATGTTCAAAAACTTTGTAACTTAAAGCATCTCAGTGCATTTATTTTGCGGCCATAATATAAAAAGGAAAATACATCCACCTGTTAGGTCACCTGATTAAGATTTTTTTGAAAAAATCGGCACATCATTACAAAATGACTCGAATACGAATCTCTTCATTGAAAAATAATACCCATGGCCACTAGGCTTATAACCCAGTAGTTTAAGAAAATTTTATATGTTCTGTTCTGTTATTCCTATCATTTGTTGTTGTTTGTTTGACACGTGGATAAAATTATTTATGGGAAAATTTTCGATGCCAACAATATTCAAACTATTACATTTTCATTTCAAATTGGTATATAATATTTTCTTTTTGTTTCAAATTTATCAAAGTCGAGATGTCTTAAAATTGTTAAAATATTTTTAAAAAGTTATTATATGAATTTTGGTAATAATATATCTTGACCAAATTTCAATTATTACTTTTTAACGGTAACAAATTGGAAAAAGCACATAATTAAATTTATATTTATTTATAGGTGAAATTAAATCCAAGTTTTTGAGACATTTATGATTACTGCTGACCTACTCGCCCACACGCTGGCTTAAACGGCGACAATAGGCATCTCGGCGTCACATCAGGATTTGAATCTGGTGCTTTAGTCTTCACAACCCAAAACGGGCAATAAAAACGTCTGAGTAATTATCAGCCGTTGGATTAATATCGACGGCTGTGAGTGGATGAAAATTGTGGGTGGGGAGATAGGAGGCAACTCGTGATATGGGTGTCAAATCAAAATAGCAATTTGGGAGGTAGCAAGAGTCGTGGGGCTAATGATGCGACTCTGGGTCTCACAATTTATGGATTGGGAAGTTAGATATACCGCACTAGGTAAAAGACTAAAGTCGCCAATCTTATCACATTATTATTATGCACTATGTTGGGATGCAAAGTAGGAAGATTATAATTCACTTTCAATTATTAATGATTAACCTTTGAAAAAAGAATTATTAATGATTAACTATGGTTTTAGTTATTATCCCCCCCAAAAAAAAACTTGGCGCTATTTTGGTTGATTATTATAATTTTTTATAATTGTGGTTCCAGGTTTGCGGAGTACTAATCAACAGTCATGGGGTGACAGTTGCGGCCCATCAAAACTTTCCCCATTAAATCGAGGGATGCACAGTAACGGTAGAGATCTAAAGAGAGATGAACTACAAGACACGAACCTCCTAACAACCCCGTAATAAATATTAACACCCCAACTCTCTTAATTACTTTGATTTTTTTTCCAAACGATGAACAAAACTTTAATTGAAAATTGCAAAAACACAATTCATTTATTTATTGGCATGAATGGAAACAGTGTCATCTAATTATTTTAAATAAAAATGCATCTTTGAAGAAAATCATTAATTACTTTAGAGATATTTTTTTTTCCATAAATATTGCATTTAAAAAAGAACATTCGATTCGGGACAAAAGCAATTAAAATTTTAAAAAAGAACACTCCATGTTAAGACAAATGCAATAACAATTCTGAAGAGTAACATACTTCTTTCTTGAAAGAAATTATTTGTGTGCATGAATTCTATTTCAAAAAAACACATCAAAGTAAAAAAAGTATATTTCATGTTTTACCATGATGCTATTTTTAGCACTTCCGATTAGAATCACTCATTAATGTGTATTTCATGTTTTTCAAACATCAAAGTAAAAAAGTATATATTATGTTTTACCATGATGCTAATTTCGTTATTTTTTTGGTGCGTGGAAGTGAAAAATATAATTTGATTAATTATGTTTCTATGCACTATTCAAAAAAATTCGTTTAGCCCCGATTAAAAATCGTTTAGGCATTAGGGTATCCTTGTCCGCCTACAGTTTTATTTCGATAGGTCTCATCTAACCCTACACATGTTCCGTCTAGCCTTCAAGCTCAATTTAGGCGCTAGGTAGACTACCCTTGTCCGCCTATAATTTTATTTCGATAGATCTCACCTAATCCTATACATGTTCCGTCTAGTCCTCAAGCTCAATTTAGGCGCTAGAAATTCCAATATGACGTTCGACTAGCGCCTAATGCTTTTTCAAATTGGCACGGAAAAAAGGAGCATTGGGTGGTTGGTGATATATGGCTGCTGAGTGGTGTTCCATTTGTAGAAGGTATTCTTCCACGTTTTTATATCAACATCAATATCCAAATATAAGGCATTCGGTTCCCACTTCCCACCAACAACTACAAATTATAGCCCAATATTTTCATATAATTAATGCTTAGAAAGATATGGCCCCCCTTTACTTGTGCAGTTATGCTCAGTAGGGACCCATCAATAATATATATAAGTGTTAATACAAAAAGTGCCTCTCAAGTTTGAGATAATTACAAAAAAAACTCAAGTAAGTTTTAAAATTATGAAATGTGCACATGTGGTTTGATTTCGTCTATCATTTTATCTCAGCATTAGCTAATTTAACAAAATTTGCTAATGTCATTAAAAAGTTATTAGAACTGCGATGAGACAAAAATATCATTTGATTCTTCACTGAGATTAGTAAGTTATTTTTCATTCTTTATTATTTTTTATTTTCATTTGAATTGTTCAGAAATTTATTATTCTAATTTTTGTACTGAAATATACTACAGGGTGATCGAATTCATGCCACAATCCGGAAATTTCAGATTGCAAACTTCAAAAAGATGTTGAAGGAGGAACATGTTAATTATGTGATCAAGGATTTTCTGGTCACAAAACAAACTGACAAGTATAAGACCACAGCTACAAAACAAAAAATTTTGTTTTATAGTAAAACCCATGTTTTCGAAATGTTTGAGCAAACATTTCCCCAATTTATGTTTGATTTTAAGAATTTTGTTGATTTAATGAAACCGGAGAAGGTGGACGATAGAATGTTTTTAGGTACTGTTACCTTTTTTTTTTGCTCTTATTGTTTTTTCAAAATAGAATATATGAATTGTACTGTTTCTGTTTTTTTTCCAGATGTCATGGGCAGAGTTGTTTCAATGCACAGTGCTCAAAATAAAGACATTGATGGAAGGGTTACAAGATTCATCGAGATAACCCTCGAAGATTTAGAGTAATTTTCTTATTATTATTTTTATTATTTATCATAATGTAAACTAACAATTAAATTTGTATAGGAATAGACGTCTGTCGTGTACTCTTTGGGAAGATTATGTCGAACAAATACTTCCTCATTTGGAGAATAACATTGTCGACCCTGTTGTTGTGATTTTACAAATGGGACGTGCAAAAGTGTTTAAAGGTATTTGTTTGTTAAATTAATTTTTTTAAATAATATTTCTGTTTTGCATAATAATTTATTTAAAATTATTTTTGCAAAAATTTTACAGAGCAAGTCAAGGTTTCCAACAACTTTTTTGTTACAAAGCTGTATGTGAATAATCTCATTGAGGAAATTCAAGACTTTAAGAGAAGGTTTGTGTAACTAAATAGTTTTGAGTATAATTAATCTTTTATTAAATTGTTTCGGATTAATATTTGTATAATTAATATTTTATTAAATTTTTACTTGATAATTATTTTATTATTTAGTCTTTTGAACAATAATAATCCGATATTTTCGATAAGCCATGTGCCAAATCCACGATCAATAAATGTTTTGGAGGACCTAAAATTTCCAAAATTTTCAATCAAGCCTTTAGAAAATCAGTATGCGAATGAAGCGGTAATATAATTATTTTTTATATTTTATTTTTTATTCTAAACTTTAAAATATATCTTCTAATCTTTTATTGTAGTCACTTATATAGTCCGGAGTTTTTGGGTTTGTGCAAGAATTATGAGAGTTTCTGATGAATGGTGGTACACTTCGTGTACACGATGTACCAAAAAAAATCGCATCAATCATGGATCGAAACTTTTGCGCATAAAATGTGACCATTTGCAGGAAACATGACGTATATGATAGTTTGTTTTTATATTTATTACAAGTAGAAATAATACAAAAAAATCGTTGTAATTGTTTTTCTGATTATAAATTTAAATTATTTCATATGAATAGATATATGATTCACTTTCAAGTGGTAGATGAATCAACAAGTGCAACACTACTTTGTTGGGATAGAGAATGTGAACTATTGATAGGGAAACCATGCGTGGATTTAAGGAATGATTATGTTAAAGTATAATTTTTTTTCGAAAAGTTAAAAAAATAATTAATATCAAAGCTATATATATATATAATTATATATTTAAATTTTTGATTCATATAGAAAGAGGAAGGTGGCAATATGCTTCTCCCGTTGAGTTGTTGTTTGAGCCTAAAAGCCTTATTGGCAATATGGTACTTTTCAAGGTTTAGATTAAAGAGGAACAACTACGCAACAATGTTGGAGCTTTCTCGGTGGTTAAGCTCACAACAGATCATGATTTGGTGTGGAAATATGGGGCTACTTCTCTAGAGAGTCAGATAATTTTTGAAAAATTTATAATTACTTAATTTTTTGTTTAAAACAGTTTCGTAATTATTTTTTTGACAATAAAGGAATCATATTATTTATCAAAGCTCCAAACAGAGGAGCTTTGTCGTGAAAATGTAAGAATCCAGCCTTTAATTTTATTTTATATTCCTTTTAAATATTAATAATTAATGTTTATTATTTGTTTTTCACAGGAATTGGATGATACAAAATCTGGTGATGATGTTAGCACACCTAGCAAGATTCTTGGCAAACGCAATTGGAATGATGTAGCGCCACTTCCAAAGAGGGCTTTGAATGAGCAATTTTCATCTTCATCCATGAAGATGAAAAACGTTATAAAAAGGAGGATTAGATAGATAGTGAATAGTTATTTTGCCTTATAGTTTTTTATTATTGGTTATTTAAACAACCAATTATAGGATTTTGGTTATTTGGAAGAATTAATTTCAGTTCTCAGTTTTCTATTTGAATGGTTGCAGTATGCTTAATAAAAGTTTCTATTCATACTATAATAATGTCATTTGCCTATTTATTTAATTTTACATCTGCTTGCAGTGGTTGTTCTTTAAATTTTTTGGGTTTTTCTTATTGTTGGAATTATAAGCTTCTTTTAATATTTTTACTTAATAGGTATTTTTAATTTAAGTTTTTAAGAGTATTCCATTTTTCATTATCAAAAGATCTTATTAAAGGATATGTTCAGAATGAAGATGAATGGATTTTTTTCGATTTTTTTTATCACAATCTCTTACTAAATAATTAATTTTCAAAAATAATTTTAATGTGTGTTTGTTATCTTTTATTGAATATTATATTATAACAATTTTTTTATTAATAATTTTATTTTACCTTCGATTTATTTATTGATATTGGTTTTCGCTCATTATTACTTCTATGAGTCCATTTTGCAAATAGACATTCCAGATTTTGACTTTCTTAAGATTTTCACTTACAGTTATTGGGATTTAGGTAATTTTTAAAAATTATTTATTAATTTTGTATTTCAGTTCTATTGCAAGTTTACAATTCACTCTTTTTAATCGGATAGAATTATTTTTCAATTTTAAATTTACAAATAAGTCATATGTAAGTCCAAGCGACTACGATAATCTAGAGGGGGTGAATAGATTATCTCCATCTTTTCGATTTTGCCCACCTTTTCAAACCGAATGCTCAAAGACAATAATAAATGTGCGAATGTAAACAACACACGCCGATTTATAGAGGTTCAACCCACCTAGGGCCTAATCCTCTACCACCCCAAGATATCCGTGATGAATTTCAAAAAGAAAAAGATTTTATTAATTACCAAAATTAATACAACACCAACTTACAACAACACCTTGAAGAGTACCACACTCTTCTTCAACACCACCTTTGAGATTACCATAATATCTTCTTGAAGATTACCACAATCTCCAACGACACCTTGTGAAGATTAACACAATATTCAACCTTGAAGAATACCAAATTCTTCAACACCTCTACAAGAAGATTACCACAATCTTCTTACACCTAACACCTAGATCACCCAAGTGTGTTCTTACCACAAGAACACTCACAAGGATATCTTGTGTTTGAATGATAACCCAAAAATTCAAGATTACAACTCGATAATGAATTATACAATTGAGTGCAAGTGTAATCAAGAGTAGCCTAGACCTCAAAGATGTGAAAGTGATAAGCTAGGCAAATTTATAACAAGAAAAATGACAATAGAAGACCAAGTGTTTGCTTGAGTATATCTTGTTGTGTTGTGTTTTCTCTCTTGTTGTGTTGCTTCAAATCTTCCTCTATTTATAGAAGATGTCCTGTACAAGATAGGCTCATCTTGGGGTAAAAAAAATACCAAGACAATTGAAGAAAAGAGCTGTTAGAAATCCATCCCACAAATTAAGGGAAAGTTGTCTCATTGTCAAAACTACGATTTTTGTTGTTAAATAGAGAGCGACCGTCGCACAAATAAGATTAGAAAAGAACGCAACAAAATTTACACGGGTGGCGGTCCAAGGGGGGTCGACCGGTCCAAGGGGGTCAACCCAATTGAGCTAAAGAGAGTGAAATTCTTACCATTCAATCGGTAAAGATGAGCATTGATGATGATAATCGAGCTAGATAATCCCCAAACTATGTAATTCATGCAACAAAACACATTTGAAGTGAAATGTGTGCAAATGACAAAGGGGACGAAATAGAGAAGAAAAAAAAGCCAAAATGCCAAATTCTCGAAACAGAAAGCAATATATCCGAAAACTCGGGGGGGTGACCGGTTGGAGGCTTGGGCGGCCGGTCGGAGGCTAGGCGACGATCGACCTCGGCCACCTTCAGCCACTCGCTTCTTTCTTTTTGCAAAATTCAAGTTTGATCCAAAAATCCGATTTTTTGCCCCTAAGTTTTAAAAACGTGCAAAATGCAAACGTAGACATCATTCAATATACATTATGTCATAATCAAGCTCGAAATGAGGTAAAATACTCGGC
This sequence comes from Rehmannia glutinosa, assembly GCA_016081115.2. Taxonomy (NCBI): domain Eukaryota; kingdom Viridiplantae; phylum Streptophyta; class Magnoliopsida; order Lamiales; family Orobanchaceae; genus Rehmannia; species Rehmannia glutinosa. The sequence continues at coordinate 201,507 of JABTTQ020002269.1, read as the reverse complement.
GGTGAGTGATTAAAAAGTCCGCGAGTTATCCTTGAGACGGAATTAAACACATCTCAAGTTTTTATTAAAACATGCAATCCCTTAAAAAATATCGAATCTTAATATGTTTAGTTCGATTATGACGAAAACCATATTTTGAAAAATAAAATTTACACCGACTTGTTATCCCGAAAAATAATAACTTTTTAAAACTTTGGATGAACAAGTCATAAGAAGAAAGTGCCTTACAAGTATTTGAAAATTTCTTTTAACGACACTTTAAAGAGATTCGTTGGGATAGTTTTTGAAGTCGAGCATATAGACATAAGACATGTGGAATGTCGAGTCTATAGAAATAATACAAGAAAACATACCTCGAATTTGTTTGTCGGCCGATATGCCTTTCTCAACCTTTGTCAATCTTTAGCCATAGAGGTTGAGATGGTTCTTCTTTCTTCAATGCTTAACTCCTTCAAGAGTTCTTTTGAAATATAACCATCTTCTTGGTATTGAATAATTTGTAGTCAAGCAAGAAATTGAGCTCCCCATCATGCTCATCTCAAGTTCACCTAGTATCAACTTAGAAAAATATCTTGCACAAATATTCATTAGTAGCACCAGAAATACTCCCATAAGATGCACAAGTAAACAATTTTGCCCTTTTTCAAAAGGCAAAGAGTGTAGTATCAATTTTACCTCTTGTAAAATTATTTTGCAAAAAATAGCTAAGTCTATCAAACAATATATGGGTACTTGTATCAACCGTACAAGGCCTTTTTATAAAAATCATTTGGCCTAAAAATTTTAAACTCCGATAGACTTTTATTTGAATAAAACAATTTAGAAAATTGGATTTAACATCCATTTGGTAAAGCTTGAAATTTTCTCAAAACAAGAATGGACAAGTAAAGTGCAAATAACTTCTAAATATGCTATGAGTGCAAATATTACATCAAAATCACTACCTTCTTCTTGACAATATCATTGAGCTACTAACCTTGTCTTGTTCATTAAACCTGTTGCGAAATATCACAAATTTCTGGAAAATCTTAACAAGATATTTTGCACACGAGCATAGTAATATCGAATAACGATACACTATTTTAAGCACCACATACTATGCATCATCAAGAGTCTAATAAATCATTCAAGTTCAAATAAGCTTATGAAAGCTACGAAAGGTCTCTTTTGAAATTTGAAGTATTTGAACAAGAGTTGACAAAGCAAATAGGAGCAATCAAATATCGAATAGTGTCATTCAAAGAATCTAAAAACCTCTTAATGGCACTTGTATGAAATACTATGAAAAACAAGCACATAGGCACATGGCAATACATATATCGAGTTTATAAGAGTAAGAAAAACACAAGTAAACGTACCTCGATAATTAATGCATTTCTTGACAAGTAATGACATAAATGGTCATTTGTGAAAATATGTAAATCCTACACAATTCTTAAAGCAAATCTAGCACAAGTCATAATGATAAAAGTGTAGGCTAAGAGATATCATAAGTAAGCTCATGCCATAAAAATCCATAAGAGATGATAATACACTTTAGTCTACAAAAATGCATAAGAGTGTTAAAAACAACATGTAAGGTCTCCTTTTTCAAAAGGTTTTAAAAATACAAATAAGTTTTGAAGACCTTAATTTAAAATTAAATACATGAAAACTCATTTTGCAATTAAGACATAAATAAAAACATGCATAGAATAAAATAAAATGCATATTTAAATGGGAGATACGGTTTACCAATTCACGTCGTTTCCATGGGTTGTGTCTTTCCCATTGTTGATGATATCTTCCCCTTGAGAAGTCACTTTGTTGATGATGGCTCCTTTGATTACTCCATTTCCAAGATTTTTGTCCTTCCCATTGTTGATAGTCTCTTCTTTTTGAAAATCATCTTGTTGATGATGTTTTTGCCATTTTCAAGGATTTTGTTCTTCCCATTTTTGATTATATCCTCTTCTTGGATATTGGCTTTGTTGAAAATGTTTTCTCCTTTGATCAAATGAATTGGTCATTTGATATCTTCTTGCGGTATGAATTTTCTCCGATTATTATTTCACGGGTACCTAATACAACATTATTTTGTGGTACCCTTATTAAGATATATTTCAACTTCAAGAAATACCCCTTAACACATTTGTTCCAAAATTAACAAATCGAATTATATAATACATACAATTTTAAAATATCATAATACCATATCTGTCATTTTAAATCGACTTATTGTATCAAAAGATATTTCATGCACTCATCATTTTATGGACATTTATTTTATCACACTATATAACAAATATAAGATTCTCTTTTGACTAAATAGTTAATCTAAATTGTGCTTTTTAAACATATAAAATAAAAATATTTCCATCATACACATGTCATGTATAACTGTCAGTAACTTTACCTAAATTGAAAGATACTATTTAACATGTCACAGCCATTCTATATTTATTCATCCACAGTCTATATAAACCATTTCATTCATACCAAATGGATTTGCGAAAAAAAATCCAATATCTAAACACATCTCATAGTTCAACATTAAAAACTGTAAATTAAATTCTCCTAGCCCTAACGATGAGAAAGCTAACAGGACACTGTGTTGTTGGAAGTAAGAGGAATAGGAACTCAGGAAATGAAAAGGGTATGTTGCTTCTATAATTTTTTTATGCTGTGAACGAATAATTCTAATTTTTAACTGTCAATTGTATTCCATTTACACAATTCTCATTGTTTTCTGTATACTATATTAAGTACTTAATTCTAATACCTATCTCTAGCTTTAATATGTACAGTGGTTAACTGTAAGTTTTGTCATCTTTCTGTAATTTTTTTCTAATTTTTTTCGTATTTCATGTCAGTTACAAGACACATATCTATATCATACTAAATGAGTCTATATACAATCGAATGTGTTCGTATAATCCGAAAAGATGATATTAAAACTAACGAATGAGAAGAAAATAAATGTTATTACCTTAATCGTTGACTTGGTCACCAAATAACTGTTTTTTCATTACCCCGCCACCAAGAAAGAACATAGTCGAATTGTTCATATAAAAATTGAATGTAAATTGAAACTCAAAATTAATAAAAGTGTAATACTTATCTTTTTTTTGGTTGCTTTGTGAGTGAAACTCTATTCCATACACGAAATAATCTAAGCACCAACATTCCTATAATTTTGATTTTTTTTTTTTTCACATGGATTTCACATCTCATAAATCAAACAAAAAGACATTAAAAATACATTGATTCTCCAACGATTCCACTACTTTCTAAGAGTATGGTCAAGTTGGTGTTAACCTCAAAGTTGTATCAAACTATATTTAGACAATTAGGATCTTAAGTAAAATAAATACATTAATTAAAAAAATAAAGCTGAGAAATTATAAATTATTCTTCTTAATGTTCTGAGTATTTGTTTTTATATTTTGTAAGACTAACTAAATAAAATAAATTTAGGATCTGATTTTCTCAAAAAATAAAAATAAATTTATTTTTAAAATAAGTGATTATAAAACGAGATAATAAAAAAAAATATATGTAATATCAATTTTTGTTCATACTATCTAGATTTGAGATATTATTGTAGGCTAACTTATTTGTTTTAATCTTACTAACAGAGAAAAACATTTTATCATATTCGACTTATATATCTTATAATAAAAATTCAAATAATTTAACAGATCTCTGGAAATAATACAAAATAAAATGCCAAAACAAAATGAAGATTTAAGTATAAAAAAATTTCCCTATTAAATGGTTTGTATTTCTTACGAAAATACCATTAAATAATTTTTAACAATTAAGTTTTATTTGAAAAAAAATGTGTCGCATAAAGTTTAACAGATCTGGAAATAACATGAATAAAATGCCAAAAAATGAAGATTTAAGTATAAAAAAATATCCGGATTATTCGTTTAATTTTTTTACGAAAATACCATTAAATAATTTTTAATAATTAATTCTTAATTTGTAAAAAAGAGAGATTCACATAAAGTTTTACAGATCTGGAAATAACCTAAAGAAAATGCCAAAATAAATTAAGATTTTAGTATAAAAGTAATTTATGAGATAATCGTTTGTATGTTTTACAAAAGTACCATAAACTAATTTTTAACAATTATATTTTAATTTGTAAAAAAAATATGTTGCCCATACTATTAACCAAAAATGGAATACAAAATATAAAAAATATAAGACTTACCGATTCAAGCTGAAGACCATGATTTTTCTGTAGTAAACTAGTTCTTAAAAATGGAAAATTGGAAAACCTCAAAATATCGGCAGATCTTACAGATAACTCCATATTCTTTGCATTTGTGGTTCATTTACATGTAAATCACAAAAAAATCATTATAACCTACGAATATAGCCGAATACGTGTCTGGACTGTTAGAAAACCATAAGATTTTTGGTTTAAAAATTAAAATGTTTGTAAATCGAGAAAATCCGAGTGGCTATGAAGAAACCACCAGATTTAGTTATTTACAAGGTAAATGTTTGAAAAATCATATACAGAACCGATAAAAATGAGCGAAAACCACCCAAAAAACCCATCTCATGAATATTTACAGATTTTATTTTCGAAACCCTAACTCGAAAATAAACAAAAACATAAAAAAAAACCCAAAAATTTACCATCTCCTAAAATTACACTCAGTCTTAAGTAGTATACATAGATTACCAAAAGACTAAGAGATTAGAGATGTGGGTTTGTTAGAGCCGAACTCGATTCTGTTCGAATATGAGAGAAATGAGAGATGATAGATTAGGATTTCACAAAGTGAGAGAAAATATCTAGAGAGAGAGAGAGGTTTTTCGGATAACAGAGAAGAGTGAGATGTATCAACACGAACAAAATGCGTGTTATGCTCATCTCCAAATGAGGGGTGGTTTTGTGTGGGTTGTGTTATGGCCATCCGATTTCAAATCGTATGGCCAGGGTTTTTTTAAATTTTTTTACGATTTTATTTGCATGCTTAAATATATCAACCATCATACACGTGTATAGCTTCCGGATTGTTCCACAAATTGAGGTTTGCACGTCAGGATGGGTCATGTGGTTTTTTTTTTTTTTTTTTAATAAAAAATTGGTGGATTTGTGTGGAGAATTTGGGCCTTATAAAAAAATAATTTTTTAAAAAGGGTTGGGACTGGTCCAATTTTTTTGAATTGAATACTACTCAATACTATGTTTTTAAAATGTGGCACAATTTGAATTATTTTTGATGTTTATTATAAATAAAAGCAATGTTTTAAATAAAATAAAAAATAAAATAAAAATACTAAAAATAAAACATAAATTACTTTTATTTAATATTTTTTCAGTTCCAAAATTTATCATATTGGTAATAATGTTTGATTAAATTATTATCGAAAAATATTAATTTAATTATAATATATTGTTAACGACCTATTAAAATTAATTGTAAGATATATTATCTAAATAAAATTTAGCTTCCAAAATTATATTTTTTACCTATTAATATATTACCTAATAATTATAAATATTTTCCATTGCTAATAAAATGAAATGATATGATTTATACAAAATCAAAAATTGATTATATACTTATAAATATAATAAATATATAGTCAATTTATTTGTTTTTTTCGCTTTTAAAAATATAAAATATAAAATAATATTTTATTTTTTTAATTTCATTAATTATTGTAAATACATACGAATTATTTTTAATGCTATCGTGTGCACATTAATTAATTTTTGACCTTATGTTGTTTTCATCTATGCAAAAAATATGAGAAGCTCAAATTTGTCGATTTCTAGCATGGATGCGACAAAAGATTTGCAAAATTGGCCTGAAAGACAATTATCAAACCATTCGCTTATTAACATCACAAATACATATCCTTCAATATCAACATGAATAGATATGTAGTCGTAAATCGATGTTATGTAACATTAAATGATTTACAAGGTTGTTATGGCACAAATATTAATATAGATAATTATATCCCAAGTTCACATTCACGGATGGTACGTTATTTTTTTTAAGTTGTTTAATTTAATTATTTGTAGTGTTTTAATATTTAATACTTATTAGTATTACCAATTACCAATATATATTATAATAGATTTTATTTCTTATTTCTTGCAATTTGTTTATTTAAATTAATCTAATATAATGTTCTTTTTTTCTCGTAAAACCGTCTGCTATTTTTAAAGACGGGTACAAATGTATCCAAACAATATGAATTGCAAGGGTCGTCAAGTAGCATTGTTAATTTAATGCCGAAAATGGCATTTATTAACTTCACAAATGGTATATTAATTTTTAATTTTTTTAATTATTCTCGTATATAATCATATATTTAAATTACATATTTTCATTTGAGGTGTATTTAATTTAGTAAATTGGTTTTACAATTACGGGGACATCGTCATCAAAAAGAATTTCAAAGATACAATAAAAAGAGAAAGTGCGGAGGAGTCTTCAAGTATCTCTTTGGACTCAACAAAAATAATTGATCTAACATGTGAGCAATCTACGCGTGTGGATCCCATTTCTAAAGGTACAACAATATTCGAGGGCATTATGAATTATATCACACATTATTCATCAAATGGGACATCCGTAGTTAAAAAATAAGGTATGTATGTAATGGATTCAAGTTCACGATGACATTTTAAATTTAATAAATTTCCACTTAATATCTTTGTGTAATGTCTGTGTCTTTTCTTTTTTTATAGAGTATTGGGATATCATAGATGCAACATACAAATGTGAATTTTGTAACGCGGTGTTTTGGTTTGAAGAAAGGTTGATCTCATATCCAAAATCCAAACCTCGATATTCTTTGTGTTGTGCCAATGACATAATTCAACTTCCTCCCATAAAAGAACCACATGTAGTACTTGGAGATTTGTTATTTGGAGATGGAAATAAGAGCAAACACTTCCAAGACTGTTCACTTGGTTTTATACCATTGATTTGGGCTTCCTAGACTTGAGTTTTGTGTTGTTTTTGAGTATTTTGAGTCATTTTTGTTATATCTCATAGGTTAAGCATTAATTTCTATTGTTTCGAGTCATTTGAGTGGCCAAGACATATTATGGGCCAAGTATATTGAGTCTAGAGTCATATCAATGAGTCTCATGTCAAAAGAAGCAAGGATGATCAAACAAGAAGGGGATTGATATCAAGAAATGTCCAAACGCGTCTAGAATTTCCAGCACTGGCAGGTTTTAGTATTTTGGCCATATCTCTCTCCACAAAATTGATATTGAGCTGATTAAAGTGGCTACGGAAAGCTAAGAGATAGGGCTACAACTCTTATGAAGACACAAAAAGCAAATTCGGACGTTTGGATGGCGCTACAGCGCGAAGAAGAAGAGCGCTGCAGCGCAACAGCGACACCCATGCGCCAAAACGAGCGCCGCGGCGCCCGGGAGTATTCTACGGGCGCCGCAGCGCCCCCCCCCCAGCCGCAGCGCCCGGTACCGAAAATGGGCAGTCTGGGTTTGTGTTTTGGCGCTGCAGCGCCTATTTTCGAGCTGCAGCTGGCTCGTGACGGACAAAACAAGAAATGTCCGATTTTTGGATCTAAAAGGAGGGTACTATAAGTAGATAAATGGTAGGCTTGAACTAGGGCATGGAGGACACTTGGGGATGAAAACCAACACCACCAAGACACAAGGAAGAGTTGGGGAAGAAGATTGAAGACATTTATCATCTAGAAATAGATAAGATTCTTCTTTAATCTCTTTAATTCTTTCTTTGTTATTTCTTGTATATCATTTGAGATGCATTCTCATTTGATTATGGGTATTTGTATTTTCATCATGAGCTAAACTTTATAATTCTAGAGGGATGATGTAATCTATGTTTGAACTTATGTTTTGATATTGTGGTTTATCAATCTAGATTTCCCAATCTATTTGTGCTATTTGGATTTATTGCTTCTAAATTACTTGATCAATAATTTAGAGTGTTTGGTGTATTTGATTTGACACTTGAGAGAGGTAATTGAATACATGGCCTTGAAATAGCATAACCTAGGATTTCATAGAATTGAGAGATTTGTGAATCCTTTGAAGTCATCAACCAAGATTCATAGTTTTTATTGAGATTTCAATTGGTGACTTTTATAGAGATATTGATTTCTCAATTGTGATCTAAAATCATTTGGCACTCGAGAGAGAAAAATGATTATTGTAGGAATCTAGACTTATAAATTGGTAATTTGTGATTGGTATACCATATTGATAATATAAGGGAAAACTAGATTCATCACACCTCTAGAATTCATTCTCCCATAGATTTAGATGTTTATATTTTAATTAGTTATATCTAGTTATTTTTATTTATAAATTGAGACATCCACCTATTATTGATCTCAAAATATAGCATAGGTAATTTATACTTGGTACTTATACACGCATTCCCTCGTGGATACGACAACCCTACTCATATCACTATATTAAAACTTGACACCGTAGACTTGCGGTTAGAAAAATCTCTAACAAGTTTTTGGCGCGCTTCTTAGGAATGTGTTTTGTGTGATATCAAGGTTGATTGCCTAGTTGTAATTTGACTATTTTTTTTTGTTTTTTTCTTTTCTTGTTTTAATTTTGTGTAATTTTTTAGGCACATCGTTGGATGAAATTATAATGTATGCATATACGTGGCCAACCGATGATCTTCTTTGTGATTTTTGGAAGTCAAAGTGTGAACCATTTTGTTCCTTATTATCCACCTCAAGAAAATGTATGGACCCAAAATATGGCAAATCATGAAACCTTTCATCACCACAAGAACAATTGTCAGCTTGGAAGAAATACTTTATCAATTTCTAGAAGATTGTGAGGCAAGAAGACGACAAGATGAGATAAAACGTCGGTCCGAGTTGGAAAAGAATCTTGCTTGAGTTTATTGAAGAGTGTAAGATAAGAAATCGAAAGTGATGATAGATTACTACAAACCGAGGCAAGCATTCAACAAATTGAGATTACATGTCAAACTATGTCAAAGTTACTCCAACAAATGATTGACCAACTTAATAATGAAGAGTCGTCATCATTCTTGGGACCTGGTGAAATTGAAAATCATGAACATGAATTGCCCATTATGAAAAAGGTGGACGTCCTTCAAAATTTGGAGGAGACTTTTGAAGAGTGCAATCCGATCTTACAAGAGGAGGAGCCACATCAAATTAACTCAGGGAGTATCTCTATCTCTCACTCTATTGAAAATCCTCATATTGACAAAAATATGTGCACTCTAGATGTAAGCTTCAATACAAATGTATCAAATTTTAAGAAGCATACACTTGAAGGAACAATGTTTGAAAATGGTGATCAATTCACATGTTCTACAGATTTCATGATATTTAATGTGAGTAAAGATAGAAATATCTTTACTATGATTGATAAACCATTTTTCATCATTAGGAACACATTTTTTGATTTCCAAAAGACCATCAACATTCTGATCCTTAATCATCCACATCTTATATACACTAAAGGATCGCCTATATCTTTGTTGGAAAATACAAAGGCGTGGCATGATCGACACTTGTTTTGGATCCCTGTTGAGTAAAACAAAAGTCCGGCTAAAGACTTTAAATTTAGCGCTTCTTGGGAGGCAACCCAAGCTCATTTTACTTGCTTTCATAGGTTGATTAGTTAGAATGTTTGTGCTTTATTAGAAGTAGTCATGTTGCATCTCACCCCTATCCCTCTTGCATGCTCATTACGCGATTCTTGTGAAATTATGTGCAAAAGGTGCTTATTGTGATAGAATTTGGATCGGTATTGAAATTTCGGGCATAATTGGTTATATAAATTACCTTCACATCCTTATTATCTATCTATGCCCACAATGTGTTTGATAAAATACCTCAATGAGAAATTTAACACTTTTGCATGCCCTTCTTGGTTTATTGCTTGGAGGAGTTCACATGTCGATCACAATTATATAACATTGATGTGTCTCCCATGGTCTTCACATGATATTGTGGTACTTTACCCCATTGCTCGTTTCCACGTGTTTGGTTTTGTTTGACAGGTTGGTATTGTGCCTCCTAAATCGTAGAAATACAAGAAAAAGGCATCGGCCCCATGGAGTGCTACCAATTGGCCCCGTTTTCTCTCTTCATCCCACGATTCCGACGAGGAGTTGCACCTCCTCCATTGAGGACAATGGTTATATTAAGTTTGGGGGAGTGGTAATACCTTTTTCAGTTTGTGATCCAACTTTCTTCGTTTTTTTTTGTGTCTTGCATATTTGCTTTGAGTTGAGTAGAGTCGGGTCGTTTGTAAAACTGTGAAATTGCTTGACTAAGTGAATTTGTCGAATATGAGTTGAACGGTCAAGAGAGCATGTGTTGAACTGTGATTTAATCTTCTTTCCATTAATTCCATCTATGTGCTTAACTCTGTTGATTTATTTGGGGATGATTTATGCAATTGAGTGGTTACTTTATGATCCCACCGGATGCTAGAACTTGTCTAATCACTAGTCGAGGCGAAATCTAGGTGAAGTAACATTAAGGAAGTGATTTAGGCCATCTTTGAACAAGCCGGGAGCACAGAATGCCTACCTTTGTATTATATTTTCCCTAGTGTTCCCTTTGAGCCTTATAAACCCGTTTCTTTGGCAACCAATCTAATACCCGAGCCTAAAGGTTAATATCCTAATTACCCATCAATCATACACACAAAGTATAGAAAAAAATATTGGAAGTTGAGGAGGGTATGATGAGAAGGGTGTGTATTTAATTGAATGAAGTTGCCCGAAAAAGAAAAAACATGGAACCCCATGTACGCAAAAGAATAATTTTGGGGTTCCGAAAAAATATGTGTAAAAAAAATTTGAGAAAAATCATCGGGATTGAAGGTTCATAAACATTGGGGATGTCAAAAAGTGAAGGGTAGTTGCTTATTGATAATTCGAAGTGTTAATTGTGTGTTTGGGTGATTTGAGCCACTTAATCCCATATTTTCCTACCTTACCCTAAGCCCACAATACAAGCTTTAAAAGTCCTATTGATCCTTGTGTTACATTAGCCTACATTAGTGGAGATTAGTGTGAAAGACAAGCCTATGGAGTCCTGGTAAGATCTCATCTCTATATTCAAAAAGTGGATCATTTTGAAAACACTTGATTGCGTGAATCTATTTGAATAATGTAAATGGAGTTGGCATGTACATTCCATACTTTTGATCACAATGTTAAAACACATGCTTGATTGATAGTGAAATGAGTATGAGACAAATGATATTGGTTGTGAAGTTTTGCAGTTTGTTTGTATTGTTGTATCTTGTATTTTTCATTTTAGAGTTGTAATTGCTTGAGGACAAGCAATATTCTAAGTTTGGGGTATTTGTTCACTTGGTTTTATACCATTGATTTGGGCTTCCTAGACTTGAGTTTTGTGTTGTTTTTGAGTATTTTGAGTCATTTTTGTTATATCTCATAGGTTAAGCATTAATTTCTATTGTTTGAGTCATTTGAGTGGCCAAGACATATTATGGGCCAAGTATATTGAGTCTAGAGTCATATCAATGAGTCTCATGTCAAAAGAAGCAAGGATGATCAAACAAGAAGGGGATTGATATCAAGAAATGTCCAAACGCGTCTAGAATTTCCAGCACTGGCAGGTTTTAGTATTTTGGCCATATCTCTCTCCACAAAATTGATATTGAGCTGATTAAAGTGGCTACGGAAAGCTAAGAGATAGGGCTACAACTCTTATGAAGACACAAAAAGCAAATTCGGACGTTTGGATGGCGCTACAGCGAAGAAGAAGAGGCGCTGCAGCAACAGCGCACGCGCGCGCAGCGCTAAAACGAGCGCCGCAGCGCCGGGAGTATTCTACGGGCGCCGCAGCGCCCGGTACCGAAAATGGGCAGTCTGGGTTTGTGTTTTGGCGCTGCAGCGCCATTTTTCGAAAATGCGCCTAGCTTGACGGACAAAACAAGAAATGTCCGATTTTGGATCTAAAAGGAGGGTACTATAAGTAGATAAATGGTAGGCTTGAACTAGGGCATGGAGGACACTTGGGGATGAAAACCAACACCACCAAGACACAAGGGAAGAGTTGGGGAAGAAGATTGAAGACATTTATCATCTAGAAATAGATAAGATTCTTCTTTAATCTCTTTAATTCTTTCTTTGTTATTTCTTGTATATCATTTGAGATGCATTCTCATTTGATTACGGGTATTTGTATTTTCATCATGAGCTAAACTTTATAATTCTAGAGGGATGATGTAATCTATGTTTGAACTTATGTTTTGATATTGTGGTTTATCAATCTAGATTTCCCAATCTATTTGTGCTTTTTTGGATTTATTGCTTCTAAATTACTTGATCAATAATTTAGAGTGTTTGGTGTATTTGATTTGACACTTGAGAGAGGTAATTGAATACATGGCCTTGAAATAGCATAACCTGTGATTTCATAGAATTGAGAGATTTGTGAATCCTTTGAAGTCATCAACCAAGATTCATAGTTTTTATTGAGATTTCAATTGGTGACTTTTATAGAGATATTGATTTCTCAATTGTGATCTAAAATCATTTGGCACTCGAGAGAGAAATGATTATTGTAGGAATCTAGACTTATAAATTGGTAATTTGTGATTGGTATACCATATTGATAATATAAGGAAAACTAGATTCATCACACCTCTAAATTCATTCTCCCATAGATTTAGATGTTTATATTTTAATTAGTTATATCTAGTTATTTTTATTTATAAATTGAGACATCCACCTATTATTGATCCACAAATATAGCATAGGTAATTTATACTTGGTACTTATACACGCATTCCTCGTGGATACGACAACCCTACTCATATCACTATATTAAAACTTGACACCGTAGACTTGCGGTTAGAAAAATCTCTAACAAGTTTTGGCGCCGTTCTTCTTGGAATGTGTTTTGTGTGATATCAAGGTTGATTGCCTAGTTGTAATTTGACTATTTTTTTGTTTTTTTCTTTTCTTGTTTTAATTTTGTGTAATTTTTAGGCACATCGTTGGATGAAATTATAATGTATGCATATACGTGGCAACCGATGATGCTTCGTGATTTTTGGAAGTCAAAGTGTGAACCATTTTGTTCCTTATTATCCACCTCAAGAAAATGTATGGACCCAAAATATGGCAAATCATGAAACCTTTCATCAGCCACAAGAACAATTGTCTAGCTTGGAAGAAATACTTTATCAATTTCTAGATGATTGTGAGGCAAGAAGACGACAAGATGAGATAAAACGTCGGTCCGAGTTGGAAAAGAATCTTGCTGAGTTTATTGAAGAGTGTAAGATAAGAAATCGAGAAAGTGATGATAGATTACTACAAACCGAGGCAAGCATTCAACAAATTGAGATTACATGTCAAACTATGTCAAAGTTACTCCAACAAATGATTGACCAACTTAATAATGAAGAGTCGTCATCATTCTTGGGACCTGGTGAAATTGAAAATCATGAACATGAATTGCCCATTATGAAAAAGGTGGACGTCCTTCAAAATTTGGAGGAGACTTTTGAAGAGTGCAATCCGATCTTACAAGAGGAGGAGCCTACAGATGATGAGAAGATGAACCTTCTACAATATTATCATCTAGAAGATTGTTTGAATTAATTCATTGTCGATGGTTACACAATGGTTGAGTCAGCGTGATTAAAGTATGTACGATTGAATCAGAAGAAGTTGCATTGCGACATTTATAAGGGTCTAAGTGATGCATTGCTGCATGGAGATATCAATCCTAGTACTCAGGGAAGACGAATTATATTACCTTACGGGAGGTGCTCGATATATGATTCGAGAATTATCAAAATGCTATGACTATATGTCGATGGGCAGGATATCCAGATTTGTTTATAACATTCACATGCAATCCTAAGTGGCCAGAGATTCTAAGATTTCTTGCTAAAAAGAATTTGAATCCTGAGGACCGACCTGATATTGTTTGTAGGGTGTTTAAACCGAAGTTGATTCTTTGATCAAAGATCTTGGCATAATAAAATCTTTGGTGAAGTCATGCGGTAGAAATTTGTTTGAAGCGTCGATTTTTCCAATATGATTTAATATATGCCTAAAATTTTTCTTTTTTTTTTTAAATATTGCGAGAGTATACACAATTAGAATTTCAAAAGCGTGGCTTGCCTCATGCCCATATTTTGTTATTTTTGGCAAAAGAGAGAATAATCCTATTGTAGATGATATCGATCGAATAATATCACCAAATACCGGAGCGAGTTTAGACCCATCTTATTATGCGATAGTGAAGGACCATATAATACATGGTCCATGCGGCGATGAAAAAGAAAAATTTCTCCGTGCATGGTGATGATATTTGCACTAAGCACTTTCCTAAAACAATTGTAGATGTGACGACTATTGATGATGAAGGTTATCCACGTTATAGATGTAGAGATGATGGGAGGGTAGTGGAAAAAAATGGAGTACCGCTTGACAATATATATGTTGTGCCACACAATCCTCATTTGTTGCTAAAGTATGGAGCTCACATTAATGTAGAATGGTGTAATCAATCTAGTCTATAAAATATTTGTTCAAGTATGTCAATAAAGGACATGATCGTGCGGCGACATCATTCATCATTCTATACGAGTAGCAATGTCGGAATCTGGAAAACTGTTGACGAGGTGAGCATGTATTACGATTGTAAGTATGTTTCGTCGTGGCAAAGATGGAGACTATCGGGATTTTAAATTCAATATAAGTATCCTCCTGTTGAACGTTTAAGTTTTCATCTTTTGGATGAACAAAACATTATTTTTTTCGGATTTTGAAAGAGTAGTTGACGTTCTTAAGAAAGATTCGGTAAAAGAAAGTATGTTTTTAGCATGGATGGAAGCGAATAAAATATATCCTAAGGCGAGAGAGCTAACATACGTTGAAGCTCCAATGAAATTCACTTGGAAATCGTATCTCGAAAAGTGGATGACCAGGACAAATTGGAAAATCAATAGGGCGAGTATTTTATGTCACCCATGGATCTAGTGATATGTACTTTTTGAGGTATCTTATCAATGTTGTTCGCGAGCAACGTGTCATGACGATACAAGAAGGTCAATAATGTTCAACATGCTTCATATAGAGAGGCTTGCTATGCTCTCGGATTGTTAGAAGATGATAGGGAATATATTGATGCTATCAATGAAGCGAGTTCTTGGCTTCTGCGCGAGAATCTTAGAAGTTTGTTTGTATCCTTGCTTTTATCGGACTCTTTGAGCCGACGAACATGTCCGGGAGAAATGTTGGGAGTTTCTTTATGATGATATTTTATACTAACATCGACGTCTCCTACAACACATAGGTATTATTTACAAAAAATATTGTTAAATACTAAAACCTTTTATATTTTTGTAAATGTTTTTTTCTTATAATTATTAGTTTGATCTTATGCAACAGATTTGGTATTGAGTGAGAACGAAATTAAGAATCTTACTTTGTTGGAAATTGAGAAATTATTCCAAAGTCTAGGTAGGAGTCTGCGCGATTTTGAATCAATGCCATTTCTGGATGCTGACACTATTCATAGCAACCGAAACAGAGTTATATATGATGAGTTGCGGTATGATCGTGATGTTCTGTTGTAAGAAAATAGAGACCTCATCTCCAAACTTAACGATGAGTAACATAACGTTTACTCAACGATAATGTGTGTTATACGATCAAATAAAGGTAGGATGTTCTTTGTGTACGGATATGGAGGAACAAGAAAAACCTTTTTGTGGAAGGCTTTATCTTCAAGATTGAGGTCGAAAGGAGAAATTGTACTGAATGTTGCATATAGCGGTATAGTTTCCCTTCTGTTGCCTGGTAGGAGGACTACACATTCGCGATTTGTTATTCCATTGAACCCAAATGAGGAATCAACTTGCAATATCAAACAAGGGAGTCCGCTGTCGACTTATTATTCATTCTAAACTTATAATTTGGGGCTTGAGGCACCGATAATGCACAAGTATTGCTTTGAAGCATTAGACGAGACTTTACGAGCGTTTTGAAACTCATCGACCCAATATTGGAACATAACCTTTTGGAGGGAAAATTGTGCTTGGAACATAACTTATCGACCCAATATGGTGGGGATTTTAGACAGACCGCATCTGTTATTCCCAAGGAACTCGACAAGATATTGTTAATGCATTCATTAATGTGTCGTATTTGTGGAAAAATTGCATTGTGCTTAAACTGACTAAGAACATTAGCTCGCGAACCTTGGTGATACCAATGATTATAAAGATTTGGCCGAATTCTCTGAATGGGTCGCAAGCATTGGTGATGGAACAATTGGAGGATCAAATGATGGTTGTCCCATGATTGATATACCTGATGATATTTTGCTCGAATCTTCTGCTGATCCGATTGCAACTATTGTACAAAGTACTTATCCAATGTTTAAAGACGTCATTGATGATCCGACGTACTTGAAAGAAAGGGCTATACTAGCTCCTACCCTGAATGTTGTCGAATCTATAAATCAATATATGACGTCTTTAAACTCATCGGAGGGACTTACATATTTGAGTTCCGACAGCACATGTAAATCAGATGCTAATGTTGACTTCCTGCATGATCTGCACACTCCCGAATTTTTGAATGAGATAAAATGTTCTGGGTCCTAATCATGAGTTGCATCTGAAGGTCGGGACTCCAGTTATGCTCTTGAGAAATATGGACCATTCTAATGGATTGTGTAACGACACTAAGATGGTGATTACGAGGGCTTGCCAAGCATGTTCTTGAAGCTAAAATTCTCACTGGAACCAATGCAAGTAATAAAGTTTTGATTCCGCGAATGACATTGACACCGTCGGATCTCAGAATCCCCTTCAAGTTCCAACGTAGATAATTTCCTCTCATTGTATCTTATCACGGTGACTATAAAAAAGAGTCAATGACAATCGCTCTACAATGTCGGGTTGTAATTGAAGAATCCAATATTCATCATGGCGAGCTTTTACGTTCT
Source organism: Rehmannia glutinosa (assembly GCA_016081115.2). Classification (NCBI taxonomy): domain Eukaryota; kingdom Viridiplantae; phylum Streptophyta; class Magnoliopsida; order Lamiales; family Orobanchaceae; genus Rehmannia; species Rehmannia glutinosa. The sequence continues at coordinate 184,527 of JABTTQ020002269.1, read as the reverse complement.
TTGTTTCCCGATTACTTAATCGCGGGTTTGAAAATATTAGTTTGTGGTGATGATTTAATCAAAAAATAAACAAACGATGAATGTTGTGTATAAAGAAGTATTCCAAAATTTGTAATATGTACAAGTAGTGTTTTAATAACAAACTCATCGTTTATAGTTTTTGTTATTTTTTTGCTCATTACAATTGTTTTGTGTACCCGTTCAAATTATATAATTCGACAAAACCAATAACATATGATTCACGTATCATATGATTTAGCATAACATCTTCCGTATAATCGCACGGGTTCACTAGTTTCATTAATTTTACCGCAATCCTCAAAAATATTTCCTCACCGCAAACACATATAACCTTTACTTTTACTTTTTTTTTTTCACATCAATACTTAAGTTAAACACAAAGCTAATATACAACTTTTTTCTATCCGAAAAAACATAGAATATAATTTTGGTATGTGGACTAACTTTTGATCCTACTATTTACAACCTCAACAATATGCTTGAATTGGAAGATTTTCCACCCGCTTAATCGCAAATAATCACGTGAGACGGTAAAAATCCGGCGAGACCGTGAGACGACGATACTTTTAGTGTAACAAGTGATACTTTTAGTATAAAACGTTATACTTGTCTAAATACACTAAATAGTATGTGATACTTTTAGTGTATTTTGACAAGAATCATTTTTTTACACTAGAAGTATCACCTGTTAAATTAAAAGTATTACAGTCTCACTGTCTGACGGTCTCACACTATCTCACAAGAGACATGCGGTCAACCATGCCTACCCCCAACTTTTCAAATTGACCAAATTTGACTAGTCTAAACTCTATTCTATTTCCAGCAAACTTTCTTATTTTTATTTTTTAAGACACATAGTCATTGGTCTCGTTATTTTCAAAATTTAAAGTTTTTATTTTTTATTTTTTATATTGTAAATTTAAAGATTGGGCCTGCAAGTTGTTTTACTATTTTCCTATAGTTGTATTAAGTTGTCTGTATAAATCTTGCTCATGATTATAGCAATTGTTAACCTCTTATATGTGATCTTTTTAAAATCAAAGTCATTGCATTAATAGCTTCACTTTCAAAAATTAAAGATTCATAATTTTATTGTACTACTTAATTAGCTTATTCATAATTTTGATTTACTTACTATGATTAATGTTGTTATAAGCTTCTCTACATAATTAATCGGCTTATGCTTCAAATTAAATATCAATCATTTCTATATATAATTTAACGTATATTGCACATTGGTTATTTTTTCTTATGATAAATTAACTAAGAAATCTTTGTTTCGTGCCTAGTAAGATGCTTTAAAAAATAAAAAAATAAGACATCCATAACTTCGTGGACAAATGCTGATTCTCGTGAATAACTTACGAACAAGTGTCTTAAGACGGTCGTCGTCTTGTGCGACAAATTTAGTGTAAAAAATAATACTTTTTAGTGTAAACATCGATACTTTGTCTCAATACACTTACTTTAAGTGTATTCGGACAATGTATCACTTTTTAGTTTTTACCCTAAAAATATCTCAGAACACAAATTTTTATTGTTTGCAAATTAACAAACAAGAAAAATAGAACAAATTGAATTTATATAAATCGAAATATTAAATATGGATTACAATCTCCTAAAAAATCCTCCGATTCTTCTCTTCAAGAATATAATATCTGAATTTGGGAATTTGGAGATGAACTCTTGATTTGCTCTTCTCCAAACTTGGACTTGAATTTGAATAACGTTAATCCGAGGGCTTGACAAATTAATCCCGAATCAAACGTGATACATCTGGCGATGTTTGACTTGGATATGAGAACTTCTTGGTGGATTTGACTCTTCAATCTTCCTCCAAGATGGATTTGACTTCAATAACGTTAATTCGAGGGCTTGAAAGCTTATTCCCGAATCAAACGCCGTGATTTGAGTGGACTCCGCGATGAACGCCTTGAATTTCGCCTTGAACACCGTGGAACTCCTTGAATATATTCTTCTTGCCTTGAGAGAATTTCCTCCACCGCCTTCTTGCTTGGATTTGTTCTCTCCGAATTGTGATTTAATTCTTGAGAATGACCCCTATTTATACTTGTAGGAGAGGGGTTCTGGATATCTCATATGGTGAGGACTCTAATTTGATTGGCCCTTCAAGATTTAATATTATCCCTTTAATCACAAATTGTGATAATTATCAAAAAAGATAATAATAAATCAAGATAAATCTTGATTTACAAGAATTTGATATTCGGCAATCTTTAATTGGTCAACAAATTTTACATGTCTACAAATGCCCCCTCGAGACTTGTTCACGTGCATTCGTTTCGCGAATGTGAAAAGTGAACTAGTCTCGAACTCTTTATCCAATGATCAACTCGCAATATTTCGCTTGACTTGGGACATAGAGATAGTTTAAACTCATATCAAGGAGTCTCAATTTGTAGATTGTTTATACTCATATCAATGAGTTCTTGAATTTGTAGACGCTTTATTCTCATATCAAGGAGTCTTCATTTGGATTTGAGATATCTTTGATAGTTTATACTCGTATCAAGGAGTCTTCATTTGCGTTTGAGATATATTGATAGTTTATACTCGTATCAAGGAGTATTAATTTAAATTTGAGACATGCTCATAATTTATACTCATATCAATGAGTTCTTGAATTTGTAGACAGTTTATTCTCATATCAAGGAGTCTTCATTTGGATTTGAGATATCTTTGATAGTTTATACTCGATCGATGAGTAGAAATTTGAATTTCGGATATATTGATAGTTTATACTCGTATCAAGGAGTATTTCATTGAATATGAGACATATTGATAGTTTATACTCGTATCAAGGAGTATTATTGATAGTTTAGGCTCTTATCAAGGAGCCTTTGGGCATATTTTATTTTGACAATTTTAGATGGTTTATGCTCGCATCTAGGAGCGTTGAAAAGTTAAAGATGGCTCCACTTCATCATCATTGTCATCACCGGCATCACTTTGGCATTCGGTTGGTCATAGTTCAAACTTGTCTCAATGGTATGTGCTCGAGTTGCTAACTCTTCAAAAGTTTTCGGCTTTATTCCTTGAAGTATGTAGCATAGGCTCCAATGCATTCCTTGGATGCACATTTCAATTGCTGAGGTCTCTGACAATTGATCTTTGCAGTTGAGGCTCAAGTCCCTCCAACGATTTATGTAGTCAATGATAGACTCTTCCTTCCACTGGCGTGAATTTGTGAGTTCAGTCATGCTGACGGTCCGCCGTGTGCTATAGAAACGATTGAGAAACTCCTGTTCCAATTGCTCCCAACTATCAATTGAATTTGCCCCAAGTCGATGTACCAATCGAATGCACTTTCCTTCAAGGATCGGATAAATCGCTACGAGAAGATCTCCATAAGTCCCAAAGATCATTGCATGTTTCGGCCAAGTGAGCCACATGTTGTTTTGGGTTGCCCTTGCCATCGAATTGTTGGAACTTCGGAGGTTGATAACCAACAGGCATCTTCAAGTTGTCAATTCTTTGCGTGTATGGTTTGGTGTAAGTCAAACACGATTTGGAACTTCCATCAATCTTATCTTTGATAGTCCCCATGATGAACTCCTTGAGTTGGTCAACTGGAATCAGGCCATCAGACGAGACTTGCAACTCTTTTGCGGGAGACTCCTCTTTTTCGTTTGGTTGTTGCCTTGTGGATGTTTCAACATCATCTTGAGTTTCGACTTCTTTGCGCATCACACGACTTGAATCAACTTGGTCAACTTTGTCTATCAACTTCATGATTTGGGAGTCTCGCTCTTGAACATGTTTTGTAAGTCCTTCAATGGCTTTCGTCAAATTCGCAAGTTGCTCTTTGAGTGAAGTAGCTTGGACTACCATGGTCGCTACTGATTTCAAATCTTGAGCTTGTAGAATGTGCGTACACATCGAGCGAGCCCAACGATTCTTTATTTGTATCTCCATATTTGCCACCTTGTTTCCATGCCCATCCGTTTGTTGGAGGAGTAACTTCATGGTTCGACGACTCGCCATCTTCCCTTGCCCCCTTATGCTTGTATATTGGAGTAGTGGCTTCAAATGGTTGGTCATCTTCATTGATATTTGAACTTGATTTGAAGAGAAGAGATGAGAGGTAGAGATGGTCCCACCGGTGTTGTGCCAAAAATTTGTAACACAAATTTTTATTGTTTGCAAATTAACAAACAAGAAAAATAGAACAAATTGAATTTATATAAATCGAAATATTAAATATGGATTACAATCTCTAAAAATCCTCCGATTCTTCTCTTCAAGAATATAATATCTGAATTTGGGAATTTGGAGATGAACTCTTGATTTGCTCTTCTCCAAACTTGGACTTGAATTTGAATAACGTTAATCCGGGGCTTGATACCTAATCCCGAATCAAACGCGTGATACATCTGTGATGTTTGACTTGGATATGAGAACTTCTTGGTGGATTTGACTCTTCAATCTTCCTCCAAGATGGATTTGACTTCAATAACGTTAATTCGAGGGCTTGAAAGCTTATTTCCGAATCAAACGCCGTGATTTGAGTGGACTCGCGATGAACGCCTTGAATTTCGCCTTGAACACCGTGGAACTCCTTGAATATATTCTTCTTGCCTTGAGAGAATTTCTCCACCGCCTTCTTGCTTGGATTTGTTCTCTCCGAATTGTGATTTAATTCCTTGAGAATGACCCCTATTTATACTTGTAGGAGAGGGGTTCTTGGATATCTCATATGGTGAGGACTCTAATTTGATTGGCCCTTCAAGATTTAATATTATCCCTTTAATCACAAATTGTGATAATTATCAAAAAGATAATAATAAATCAAGATAAATCTTGATTTACAAGAATTTGATATTCGGCAATCTTTAATTGGTCAACAAATTTTACATGTCTACAATATCATTTTTATACCAAAATTATCACCCGCTTATACCGCATGATCGTCTACACAAGTTTTTGTCATAACTTAAATATACGATGCAGCTGGGAAAAAGCTTTAAAGATGTTGATAAGAACAAATATTGATCTTTTCACAAATGATATGATACAATGTATTCGAAAAGGTTCTTTTTGAAGAAAAAAATCAAAAATAAATTAAAAAGACTCAAGTTTGAGCTTAGGGAGGCGGTTTATATTTAAGAATTAAGTAGTGATGATGATCTAACAAAGCTTACTTCATCCCTTAATACTCTTGAACATTTTAGAACATAACAAAGACAAGTGTACAGGTTTGAGCCCATGAAAATGGCCCATGCCCACTTTATGACAGGAATGTTATGATTATAAATTTAAAATAACTAGAACTCAATTGAAAATCATATATAAAAAATGGGGAAAAAAATCTTGAAATGGGTCCAATTTCCTTTGGAAACGTGGAGAACTGAATCTAGACATCATGGAAAGGGTATGGGGATTGAATTCCCCTTAGGAAAGAAAAATAAATCCTTCAAGTATGAAATTCAATTCTATAGGACCTCAACTACCCACAAAGACATATTTTAAGGAGAAAAAATATATAAATAAATTAAATATAAGTTAGTTCCCTACATTCCCCCCAATCATGACACAAGAGTTAGGTCTATGGACTTTTCTTGCAAAAGAAAAGGTTATTCTTAAAGTTTATTTTGTTGTTTTTTCTTTTTTTTCGAACTATCTATTGCATTTCAAGTAGTAGGTGAGCTTATGAGCTAGTGCCCTTTACTTGTGGCATATTTTTCCTGCTTTCTAAGATCCTTCACTTGGAAATCTTGTGCTACTTTCAAGAATTTTAAGGCTTTGTTAATGTTTTGTTGGAGAGTTTTGGGGAAAAAAAATATATTTAATAATTAGTTTTGTTCATAAACGGTTGATGTAATGTACTTTTAGATAAAGTTGTTTTGGTTTATCTCCATGTAATGTTTTTTATTTGGTTAGGGTGTTGCATTAAACTTTTTTTTATACCTAAGTTTCATAAATCATATGACTAGTCTTACGGAATACCAACGGCCCATCAGAAATTGCCGCACTATAAACCACAAAAAATGTATAATGAGTCTCAAGTCCCTAATATCCTCAACTACTGCGTAGTAGGACTCGTCCCCCAAGTTTATCTTATTATGTGCTGCTATTGTGTTAAATTAACAATCAAAATATATTTATATTAAGATAATTATTGTAATGTTCCTTTCCAATGTTTGGATCTTATATTCTGGTAAGTAAAAAATATAAAAAAATTAATTTGAAAAAGTAAACCAGAGTATGAAGTGAGAAAAGTATTTTCTTAGTGTGGTAGTTAGTAAAATGTAAAATTTAAGTACCATAAGATAGGTTGACAACTTAGATATTTCTATTTTCTTCAAAAAAAAATTGATATTTCTATTCCTACGAAGAATTTCACGCTGGGGAGTATGGATTGGGCCGCAAATTGGGGGTATCAGACAAGTACCGAAATTTAATGGCTTAATGGGCTTCAATGACATTTCATGTTTATGAGAATGGTCCCGTCCCGTGGCCCAAATAATTCCACATTTCAGATTTGGGCTTTCGGTTGATCTTAAATTCTCCTTAGTGCTTATACACTATTAGTACATTACAAGCTTTATTTGCTACAAAATTGTTTGGGTATGGATAAGCTCCACAACTTATAAGGTGTATAAACTTATTACAAAATAAGATGGTTTATTTTTTTTCACTTTCTAAAACTTTTAACTTGATATCAAATAAAAGTTTCATATGTTATCTATAGCTAGAATCAAATAAAGTGATTAAGTCTCCGCTAAACCAAAATATACGGCTCTCGATGGATGTATTTCCAAGTCTAATATCAAATTTCCAGTGTTAGAAAATGAATTTTTAGATTTTATATGATTTTTTTTTTGTGTAAAATTGAGAATATATTGATTTGTTATCCGAATTCTATTATGATATATATATTTGAAAATAAAATATGTTCGATATAGTTTTTAAAGACGTAGATTTGAGTGATTGTAGATAAAAATATTTGGTTATGGTTTTTGAAATATATTTTCAAATAGTTATATGATTGTGGTGAAAAATTTGTTCGTTGTATTTCCAAAATATTATTTCCATGAAAAGGAAACTGAAAATGATTCTATTTACACTAAGAATTTTTTTAACATACATAAATCCATTTTCTGGAATAATCGAACAATAAAACATTGACACTTAAAACACAACCATATATTATCTTGCTTCAATGAGGCATTAGACTGCAATATTAAATGACTGTGTATGCCTTTGGCTTTGGCATTTTGTGTAAATGATAAATCCAGTCTGGATGACTAAAAAAGAAAGAAAAACCTTAATTTTAGTATTTGTCGTTATTAATAATTAATGTTAATAATGTCCCATCGTACAACCATAATCCACTCAACCATGATTTGGCAGGATAAGAAAATTTTGGTACTTTGTTTTCCTATTCTTGCCTTCCTTTTTACAAGCATTGATCCTTTTTTTTTTTTTTATTTTTTGAGGTAGCATTGATCCTTAAATAGATAGACATAATTTAATTTATTTTAATACCTTTTTGTTTCTGATAAGCTAAACAAAGGAACAGGCAGCATAATCCGGAAAACTAGCTTGTGTAGATTTTCATACGCATAAAATATTTAATATGTGCGATAATTTATTATTCAAATAGTGATGAGCGGGTAAGTCAACGAAATATCCAGTTTGGTAGGATCGACTTACACTCGATGACCCTTTGCCAAATTACAAAGATCCCAAAACAATTGTAGTAATAATAATAAACAAACAAAAAAACCAAATAAATATTTTGAAGAAGTTCAATAAATTGATTTTAATGGCTTAATCGGCCTAAGCGGTTCATACATAGCTCAACACCAAATTACCACAATTCTTGAGTTCACTTGTCAATAGTCAATAGGGGTATTCATTTTTCGAATCAATCTGAAATTGAACCACTCAATCGAATCTCAATTCGAATTAGGATTTTCAAATTTTGAATCAAATTTCAAATTAACTTGAATTTCGAATATGAATATTTGAATCGAATAATAAATTGGGAAATATTTTTCGAATTCTATTCAAAATCCTAATTCGGGGTGAAATTCAAGTAAATTCTATTCGAATATTGATTCGTATTCGTATTTCAATTCAAATTCATGTACTAATTCGCTCTATTAGTTAATATACGTATCATACCCGTATAGTATCCGTGCGTCGAATAATTAAAAAATACTTATGTTTCCGTCTGATTCTCCAAGACGGCGTTAAATACTCCGTACTTTTCAAATAAAACGTTTAATACTCATATTATAGTTATTCGTATAATACTTGGCGAATATAACTTCCTTTTAATATTTTTATAATATTTAAATAAATCAAAAATCATTAAAAATTTATTTATAAGTATAATTACAATATTATAAATAATAAATAAGAATATTAATAATAAATAGGTATAGTAATTATTATTAAATAATTATCATGGATTTAAGTTAAGTTATAATTTAATATAATATAAAACTATATATTAAGTTATATATAATCTAATTATAAATACAATTCACTTAAAGATTAACTAACTATTATTAAATAATTATTTTTAATTTGTGTTATAATTTAAAATAAATTAATAAAGTACCTAAAATTAATTTTAATATAATTAAAGTATAAGTATGAATTACAATCTATGTTAATATCTTTGTTGAAATAAGTCGTATTATTACTCCCGAACAACTATTTCATATTCGTATTAAACTCGCACGTCTACATATTTGTATAGTAAATATTTCCATATTTTTTTGCCAATTTTTTCGCCGTAACTTTCAAAAAATATTCATAATATACTCGTATGTACTAAATAACCAACTTTTTTTTCATCCGCATTTAACTAACAGAGCTAATTCAACTTAATTATAATATAAATTTTATTGTTATATTATATATTTTAAACATTATACTGAGATATAAATTGCATATGCAAATAGACATAATATAATTAGTTGACGTATAAACAACATTTAATTCACATGGCTATTATAATAAAATTATTGCAAGAGAGTTATAGCATTGGTCAAAGCTAGTTTTATATTTCAATCTCATTTCGTAGTTTCAACATTTTATGTGTAGTTTTTGGATTGCCTTATGATGTGTTTAAACTTAAAAGATCGATATGGTTTTATTCAAAAAAAGAACAATATGCTTTTATTTTAATAGATGTCACTTTAAAAGTATTTTGTTTTTAGTTTTTGTAATATCTTTAAAGTCACAATATAGTTTTGATAATTTATATGGTTTGCTTATGTTTTTGTTTCATTATAAAATTCTTTTTGTTAAAAATAAAATTGAAATTTTGCTCGAGAAATATGAGTTTTGGATCTAAAAATATGGGATTGAAACACATCCATGGCTTTTTCTTGGGGACAAATTAGGGTCTTTGGATTAACTCGAATTTAGTTCGAAAATTGATAAATATAATTCGATTAAATTCGATTTAAAATTAATCGAATTAGAATCGAATTTCGAATTGAGAGTTTAAAAATTTCATTCGATTCAAGAAAATCGAAGAATTCAAAATTCGATTCGATGAACACCCATAATAGTCAATACCCTCTCTATTATTTACAAAGTTGTGTAATTTATTTTAGGGATAATTATGAAAAAATACCCCTCGGGTTTGACCTAATTACAAAAATACTCGGGTAACTTTCAAAATTACAAACAATACTTTTAAGGTTTGACTCTGCGTTAAAATTAAGGGGTAAATTGTTATATTCTTTTTAAATATGATGGGGCGGTCTGAAATGTTATTTTGCTTAGAAGGGGTTAAGTGTTAGTCAAAATCAAGCACTCGGGGTGTTTTTCTAATTTTAAAAGTTAGTGAGTTTTTTTGTATTAGGTCAAACCTCAAGGGTACATTTTGTAATTAACCCTTTATTCTATTAAAATCTTCGCATTTGGATTGCTCTTTTTTCTTCATAATTCAATTTGGGCGTTTTGAATGACCACTCCATCTAAAAGCTTAAATCTGTTAGAGAGGTAAGTCATTAGCACGTCGAACATTTTTACGGGCGGTGAGATTTGAACTCATGATCTCTTGTTTCGCCCGAATCGATATATGAATGACCACCTTATCTAAAAGTTTAAGGTGTTAGAAATATGAACCATTTAATATTTAATTGTTGTTCACTTGGTTTTATACCATTGTTTGGGCTTCCTGACTTGAGTTTTGTGTTATTTTTTAGTATTTTGAGTCATTTGAGTAGCCAAGCCATGTTGAGAGCCAATGATATTGAGTTTATAGTCATAGTAATGAATTGTGTATCAAAAGAAGTACAAACGAGCAAACAACGAGAGATTGATTTGAAGAAACGCCCAAACGCTGTCTCGAAATTTCCATCACCGGCAGAGTGTTTCATATTTTGGCCATAACTCTCTCTACAAAATTGATATTGAGATGATTCAAGTGACTATGGAAAGCTAATAGATAGAGCTACAACTTTGATGAAGGGCTCAAAATAAAATTCGATTGTGTTGGGCGCTAAAACCGGGCGGGCGCCGCAACACCCGTCACCTAATGACTACGGAGCGCCGATCTGAGCTTTTCACCCCAAAATTAAAGTTGGCGCTGCAGCTTGCCAGGGTGGGTTTTCATGCGTATGACATGGTTGGGCCGCAGGCTACGGGACGGAATCTCCTATGTTCCTCCACCTTTTTCTTGAACTTTTGAGGGGCTATAAAGGGAAGATGGGAGCCTTGATCTAGGGTATGAAGGAAAGGCTGGAATACACCCAAGAACACAAGAAATACATCAACTTCATCAAGGAAGAACCAAGGTAAGAATCGGATTGAATCGAAGCTTGAGGATTGAAGATCAATCGAGAGATTATCCATTTCCTAAGTTTTCTCATTCTTTGTGCTTTAATCTTTAATTTTAGTTTGTCATGAATATGAACAATTTGTCTATGGGTTGTTTATTTGTAATGAGTAGCTAATCTTTTTGTGATTTCCGGGTTTTGGAAGTAGATTAATTGAACTCTTGTTGAATGTTTTAATCTTAATTGAAGTTATTGTCTTGAAGCCTATTTGAGTATTTTGTTCTTATTCTTGTTTTATCATTTGGCCAATGATTTAGCATATTTGATATATTGATTCATAATTCGAGAGATGAGTTTCAATATTAGATCTTAAGTACTTGACATGAATATTTGCATAATCGAGAGGTTTGTGAATATTTGTGAGAATATATGATCTTTTGTACATTTGGGAGTTGTGTATCTCATGTTGAGTAGAGATGCTAGAATAGATATTTCAATCTACACTTTATATACATCTCGAGAGGGAGGATAAAATACCGTTGTGATCGTCTTATAGGTGTAGTGATAATAACTTTGACTTTGATTAAATCGGACAACAAGAGGAATATTAATTGAAACCATAACCCGAATCCATTTCATTCCTTGATAATTCCACTATTCTTAGTATCTTGTGTTTTTGTGGTTAATCTTGTCTTTACTTCTACAACAATTATCAAATTTCGATCGTCTAAATAAAAATAAGACTATCTTAGTACAATACTTAGGGCATAAATTTATTAGTCTCTGTGGATACGACCTTGCTTACCTTTTTCTATAAAATACACTCGTACACTTGCGGTGAAGCTAAAAAATAAGGCGAACAATTGCACTCTCTAACATGTGTTGAGATTTGTCACTTGTGAGTTATCCCACATTGATTGATTAGAGAAAAAAAAAACTTGTTTATAAGCCAAGTGAGCTACCCCTTATATCACCAATTGGTTTTAGGATGGAACCTCACTTGGTGGACTTGGGCTCTCCATCTCATTGATACGTGTAAAATATACGTGCATTTAAGGGCTTATTTTGATATATAATTGATGAATTTGCATGTATATTGAGTGTATTTTACTTGGTTTCCTTAGAAAGGGCATGATAGTATCTGTATATTCTTGTATTTTTTTTTTTACGTTAAACGGAGCTTAAATGAAAAGATATCGGTTGGAAGGCCTGGACAAGATTGACGAGTGCAAAGAGAAGATCAAAAAGATGAAGAAAACGGATGAAAACCAACCACACTTAGGCCGTGGAGGATGACATGGTCGTGTGAGTGTGTGACTGTCTGTGTGAATCAACATATATAGCCGTGTGAAGCAACATATACATTGGCAAACCAAGCCGCACGGTCAGCCCGTGTAGGACCACACGGTCGTGTGAAACCACATGGCTCGTGTGAGGTGTCTGTGGCATATTTTTGTGTCCTTTTCCTACAAGAACTCTACAAGTGATCTTTCCAAGCACCTATATAAAGGGACAAAGGATCGCATGAAAATTCATTCATCCATACAACATACAACACACCAAAATACACAAGATTACAAGATCAAAGGTCTTCTGAGATCGAGAGAAGGGTTAGGTTACGAAAAACACCACAAGGCCTTTCACATCTACGGGCACAAGAGCTTCAAGGTTTGGAAGGAGGATCCATCCCGACAAGAAGGATTTTCTTTCTAGTCTAGATCTCTTGTCTGTACTTAAACAATGTCACAATATTGATTTCAAGTTTGTCTATGAATTTGTTATCAATGTTTGGCTAATCTTTCGGATCCTATGGCATAATCAAAACTGTGAATTCATGTTAAATCTTGATTGATTATTTTCTTAATTAATTCATGTGTTCTATTTTATGAAATCGAGTGTTTATTCTTAATTGCTTATTATTTGATCAATAATTTAATTGCATGTCATATTTGTTAGTGTGAAATTCGGAGAGGAGTTCTAACAAAGATGGAAAGAATTCGAGATAAACGGGTGTAACGAGTCGAAGACCTACAACTGTTTGTTTGTAGGAGTCATTCAATTCATAGATCTTTTGGGAGTTAATAATAGTTGTAACGTATCGGAGATCTACAATTGTTATTAATCTACTTGTTTATGTGTCGTTCGGGAGGGGAAATAGACTAACTTAGGAATTGAACCATAGAATTGCATGAATTGGTTTTGTTAAACATTAATTGGATTTAATATTGAAGAAGCATGTTGAGATTATATTCCTAGGGTTGCTTTCATATTTATTGAAAATACTTGTGGGGTTCAAAATTTATTTCTTTTTCGATTATTATAAAACTATTGATATTCGTCGCTTTAATAAAATTGTAATACAATGTTATTATAAATAAGTGTTTCATTGTTAATCCATGAGGAATACGACCTTGCTTGCCATTATCCTATAAACTACATCGTACACTTGCAGATAAAGATCCAAAATATTTTTGGTGAACACTCATATTGGTATGCTTCATGTGTGTGACCGTACCAAGTCTCCCAAATTTAACATGGTATCGAGTAAGCCCTTGCTTGCCCATTAATATGATGTGATTGAGCATGGATGATCCTATAATGATAACTAATGAATTGCGAAAGACTCACAAGTGGGGGATGTGTTGAAATTTGTCACTTGTGAGTTGTCCCGTATTGATCAATTAGAGGAATATAGTCTTGTTTATAAGCCAAATGAGTTACTTCTCCTATCACCAATTGGTTTTAAGATGAAATATCACTTGGTGGGCTTGGGTTCTCCCTCATATGGGTACGATTCATGTGTGGGACAATACCAAGTCTCTACGAATTTAACAGAGACAAAGGTGAAAATGAACAAGCTATTCGATACTCGACTCGAAACCGAACGCTAAAAGATTTGATAAATCAATAATGTGATTTTACACTTAACCCTTAAAAATAGTCCAAAACTGATTAAGAGAGGTAAGACACGCACACTTTTTATATGGGCCGGTTCGACCCGACCCGACCCGACCCCGACCCCGAATCATTTGATACCAGTGATTCAATGACACCAAGTCTTCCTGATGACGCCACGTCTAAAGTATTGCAAGTACATAATAATATGCATTATATATAGTCAGAGACATATTCATGTATGTTAAGTTTACTGTTCATAATAACTACTTCACTGCTCTTATTTTATTTAGCTCACGACTCGAACTGACTTAAGTATCTGAGGACCTTGGTTGAGGGTCATTTCAATTAGCCTAACGTGTTTTAGGTCATCCATCTAAAGTACCCGAAGTGACCCCAAAGGTACGCTGATTATTAACATCACAAATCAAACTTAAACAAAAAAATTCATTCGATAAGTTATAAAACTTGACTTGATTAGTAAAAAAATAATACAATATGTGAGAAAATATCAAACTACTCGAGCTCGACTCAACTAAAACTCGTTCAAGCACGATTCGATAAATAATTAAATCAAACTCAAACACAAATTTTTGAAACTCGATAAAAATTAAAACAAACTTGAATAATACTTTTGTTCGTCTCTACTCCATTTGTACCTTATTGGAAGTTCTCATTTGAACAGTTTCCTTGCATCTAATAACTTCTTGTGTCACAAGCAAAATCTCACTAAAAGTTCACTTTCATTTTAGAACTCGTGAATTGAGGTGATACTACATCAATAAACAAAGCTCATGACTCTAGTAATTAAAAAAATATGTTGTATCAAAGAAGTAGCAAAGTTTCAACCAAATCAATGCTTACTTTTCATAGTGGATTCAAACACACAACCTCTTTAAAATCTACATGAAAAATATAATGAATTTGCAGATAAAAATACTAAGCAAAAAGGAAAACTGTAAAATTGGTCCGATAGCTTAGTCTTTTTATATTTTTGGTCCGCTAAGTCAAAATTTAGTTTTAGTTCAATAACTTTAAAAATTTGGGGCAAAAACTTGCGTGAGACGGTCTCACTGGTTTAGATCCGTGAGACGGAGCCCTTACACAAAGTTTTAAACATTTTTTTTTTCAGATTTTATTTTCTAAGGGTTTATATTTATTTTTAGGGTTTATTTTGTTTCTTGGGTTTATTTTTAATTGATTTGGGTTTTTAGTATTTTTAGTTTTTTTAGGGTTTATTTTTTATTTTTTGGATTTATTTTTGTTTTTCGGTTTATTCTTCATGATTCATGTTTTTAGGGTTTATTTTTGTTTCTTCATGATTCATTATTATTTTTAAATTTATTTTCATGGTTCATGTTCTCAAGACGGAGCCCTTAGGAGGTCCGTCTCACTGGATTAGATCCGTGAGACCATCTCACAAGAGACTTGCTCAAAATTTGGGACAGTTGGTCTGCTATTCTCTGGAGGCCCATAATTGCTGATTGGAATTGGAATATTAATGACATGGACAATAAATTGATGATTTTTTTTTTTGAGTTTGTAAAGGAATTGACACATTCTGAATGTTTATTTAAGTTTGAGAAAATTAAATAAAAGTAACAAATAACGGAACCTAGAAATCAAAATTCGCTAACGGGTCGGAACCACACCAATGCTTGCTTCCCGTCTTTGTTTTTGTCAAACTTATATATGTAGTCATCCAATATGTGACAAATGTCTCTCCAAATTGAAATATTATACAATTTGTTGTCTGTATGATCAATATTCTGGGCAAAATCAGTAAATTCCTGTAAAATTAGAATTTTTCGGCGAAAATGAGACCAAATGTTTGAACTAAAATTAAACTTTGAAAGCTTAGCGGACAAAAAGTCTAATAAAGCTAAGTTACCATACCTATCTTACAATTCCCCCTAAGAGAAATTATAAATTCGTTTGAATGTAATGGATCATAAATATCTTTAGATGTCCCCAACAAATGTCCCATCAATTGCAATAGATTTGCCATGTACGTTGTTTGCTTGTGTAGTTTTCTTGGAAGAACTTTGTATAATATGGTTGAATTAAAATTGGAGAGATTAACTTAATATAGTTATTTTTTGGGCCCACGCCCATCAGTCCTTTGAAATTTGACTAAATTTTTTTGGGCCCATTTGTCCTTTTGTAATTGCTTTACTGGACAGCAGTCTTGTTTTATAGTTGCATCCAAAGCACCTAAAAGCCTACCAGTCAACCCAAATCTGCATGTCTCAAGAATGAGAATTTGACTCAAAGATGAGAACCTTCCCCCTCCCAATAATAACTTAAAAAAATAGTATTAATGGTTAAATCAGTCTTGTTATGATTATTAGTTTAAATGGTTGAATCAATATATGGTTATACTTTTTAGAATAATAACATAATGGACTCATTGATATTAAGAAACACATCTAACAAAGTCCCAAGTTTAAATAATCACTTGCATATAATCAATTATTAAGTTCTTTTTATTAAATTAATTAGATCCTATTGTCCACAATTTTCTTTAATACAAGGTCCAAGGAGGGACGAGATAGCTTGTGTTACATATGAGAAACCAATTTAGCTACAAGCTCTAAAGCTGGCAAAATTCAGCTCGGTTCAACTTGCCCGAAGATTGGGCTGGACTGGCTGTAATATTTCAGGTCCGAAAAAGTCGATTTTTTTGGCCCGACCCAAATGACTCATGGGTTGGGTTCAACACGACTTTTGGCTCGGCCCGATGGTTTTAACGTACAAAATGTATACATGGGGCTGGGTTGGGCCATGCATTTCCACGGCCCGGGGAAATCTTCAAAAGCCCAACGGGTTTGTGTTGGGCTAGCCCGACCCGACACATTGTCAGCTCCAGCTACAACAATTTCGTACCGTCCACATTTTTTACAACAATGTAATTGATCCTGATATATTTATTTCTTTATTATCTCATATATAGATGCATTAATAATTCAAAAAAAAAAAGGAATTAGATAGATGCAATAATGAGCAATAGTCCTACATCCATCTCAAAGCTAAATCCAAGAGGCCCAATGAAGATGATATAAGCTCTCGGCTAATGATTTATTAAAATCCATTAACACTCAACTATATAAAATTTATTTATCACCATTTTTAACAAATTTATTTTTAATTGAACATTTACAATTTTTAGCTTGTAATTTATTATCCCTTGGTCTGATTGTAATTTGAATATTGGAGAATTTTTTTTGAGACCAAACGACGTCACATAATAAAAAAATTGTTCTTTTACATTCAAGTCAACTGTCACGGACTTGTTCCCTTGACTTAGCAACCGGGAGGGGCGGAAGAGCGCTAAGGCCGCACGGGAAT
Source organism: Rehmannia glutinosa (assembly GCA_016081115.2). Lineage (NCBI taxonomy): Eukaryota > Viridiplantae > Streptophyta > Magnoliopsida > Lamiales > Orobanchaceae > Rehmannia > Rehmannia glutinosa. The sequence goes on along the minus strand of JABTTQ020002269.1, from coordinate 167,494 downwards.
GTCCCTAGAATATTCTTACAAGATATTTACAAGGGAATTCTCTAGAATCACCCTACAATCTCTACAAAACTCTACAAGACTCTAGAACGTTACTATGTACAATTGAGCCAAGTATTTAGACCATTGTGTGAGTTTGATTAAGGCTAGCCTCCAAGCTCAATGCAAAGAAAATCAGGGCGGCCGTTACATTCTCGCCCACCTAATTCGGCGGCGTCCTCGTCGCCTCGTACTCACTAAGTTGTGGTCGGAACTGCCACAAGTCTTCTTCAAGTTCCCATGTGGCCTCGGACTCGGGTAGCCCCTTCCATTTGATTAAGTATTGAGTACGGCGTGGAACACCTCGCCTTCAAACGATTCTCTTCATGAGCACCTCTTCAACATCCTTGTCATATGACTTGGTCACCACTGGAGGTGCTCGCTGCGAATACCCTTGGCTTGGGTCTTCCTCGTCCACATAATATGGTTTCAACATACTAACGTGAAAGACCGGATGAATTTTTAATGTATCAGGTAGGTCGATGCGATAAGATACCTTACCTACCTTACCCGTGATTGGAAATGGCCCTTCATAGCGTCTCACCAAGCCTTTGTGCATGCCTCGTAACGCTTTGAACTGTTGCGGTAGAAGCTTGATGAAGACTTGATCGCCAATGGTATACTCCTTTGGCCGTCTCTTCTCGTCAGCCCACTTCTTCATCTTCTTGCGGGCCTTTTCTAAGCATGAACGGGCTAAGTCGGCCTGCTCCTCCCATGACTTAGCCATCTTCGCTGCCCCCAGACTCCGCCCATCTTCTAGGCCTGTGGCCAAGGTGTGTGGAGTCAAAGGTTGTTGCCCCGTTGCAAGCTCGAACGGGCTTTCCTAACTATCTTGTGTTCTTTCTTAGCCATCTTTCTTACACTTCTTCACATACTAACACGTTCGAGAGAGGCTGACTTAACAACCGCGAGGGGCAGAAGAGCGCTAAGGCCGCACAGATTCATTGTTAAGGGAACAAGTCCGTGACACAACGCTCTTTATGCGATAATTTACCAAAGACAAAGTAAATAAAAACACCAGACGTCATATTTCAATCGGCAAATAATCGCCGATTTTTTCACATGCAGTAAAATCGCGCCAAATATGTGGGCTCCAATTCCAACTGTAAATTTCCCTGCAAATTGTGCACTGCTTTCCTTTTCCAAGGCCAGCCAGACTTCGTTGCCAAAATGCCAACCAATTAAATAAAGTATTTTATTAAATATAATACTAATTATATTCCCCTCATAAATAAATTATTTCCTTCCTTAGAAAAAATAATAATATTTTTTCATTCAGCATTTGCTAGTTCCACCAAGCAAAATGGCCAAAGCCCATGTCCCATATGGCCATATTCCTCCACATGGTGTAGTTGGTAATAATTTTTCTCTCCAATTAAATATACTTTAGATTTTGCAATAATTTTGCCCTCACACGTGAACATAAAGTTAATAAACTATGTCCTATTAGAACCAATACAAACTTAAATTGTTGTTTTTTTACTTATTACAATTTATGGATTTTTAATGAATATAATGAATATAATGAATGAATTATTGAATAGAATAATATATATCACCGTTCTCAGAAATGGAGCCAAGGGGACTGGTGGCGGCGGCTGCCCCTCAACTTCAATTATTTTTCATTATTAATGTAAATTTTTGTAATATAAAGATATTAAATTTTATAAGTTTGCCCCCTTAAAAAATACAAATACTTATTATCTCTTAGTTTGAAGAAAAGTTAAATCTCGCCCCCATAGACCGTAGTCAGAGATTTCTTGCTCCGTCCTTGATTGTTCCAACTCAATATGCTTCAAATTTAAATTTAAATTTAAAATTATAAACATATATCGAATAGTTATTACCTAAGTTAGTGAAAATATAATTCAAAACCAAATGCTTCGGCCATGTATAGTTGTGTTTTTAAAAGCCATTTTTCATTTCTAACTATTATTGAAATTGAGTTTATATCTGTTTAGAAAAGTTCTCCGTGAAAATGACGTTATTTTCTATTTTCATTTTTTATGGAAATATTTTTTAAAAAATATAATCAAATAATTTTTCACTCCAGTAATATAGATCTACGTGAAAACTGAAAACACACTTCAGAAATTAATAACCAAACGAATTTTCACTGTAGCTGCATAAACTTATATAAAAAATGCCCTTAAAAACCATAATTAAACATATACCATAAGAATTTTTTACACAACAAACCAAATATATTCTAAGTTTTACACAAAATCAATAATAGTCAGAAAGTACATTTCTCAACAACTGAAACACTACTTGCAAAAATCAATAAAGTCTGAAAATACATTTTTACAATGCTTGAAACATGAAATTGTACTTGAAAGTTGAAAATATATCCATAGATAGCCTCCTTAAATTTTGCTTAAGCTCACCTAAGACCACTTAAAGAAATAAATAAATGAATAAATCCAGCTCTAATCAGTAATCACCATCAAAATGAGCTGTAGAGTCTAATCATGATGTATTAAGTCAAATACTAATTTTATTGCTACAGTCCCACTTTTTTATCAAAAAGTAAAAGAAAATCTTTATCGACAATCTCAAGGTTACTTGTGCATTACAAAAAAATTGTAAAAAAGAAAAAGTTTAATGCCAGATTGCTTATGGGCTCTTCCTTCCTGTAATGGCCGTCGCTTTCTCCCCTTTTTTTTTAATCTTTTTCACAGTCCCATAGCAGTTATCAGTCAGTAAACAAACCTAAAACAGGAAATGCTCTGTTCCCAGACCATTCTTCTTTCTCCCCTCCCTTTATCAAATCTCACTCCATAATTGCAGAAATATCATTGAATCAATTGTTTTTTTATGGTTTTTGTTAGACACCCTTTTGTTTTAGCTTTGTTTCGTTGGCAAAATTTAGCAAAGATTCAATATTTATTTTAGAATTTCATCGAAAGATCCGATTTTCCTTGTTAGCTACTCATCAAGATTGAAATCTTTGAATTTTTATTTTTTTCTGGCTGAAATGGGAGCACCAATCTTGATTTTTCTTTGTGTTTTGCTCATATACCAAGCTTTGATCCCCTGCTCCGCGGCCGCAGCAGCTTATCCTACTCCTCCACTCAACTGCACAGACACCACTCGCTTATGCACCTCTTTTCTAGCCTTCAAACCCTCTCCACAACAAACCCTTCAAGTGATTCAAAGCATGTTTGATGTATTGCAGGAGGATATAACTGTTGAGGGAAATGGGAGGGGTTACATTTTCATTAAAAAAAACTGTTCTTGTGCTCTAGGGTTGAACAAGTACTTGACAAACACAACTTTTACTGTGAGGGGAAATAATGGGTCTGTTTATGATTTGGTGATTGATTCCTATGATGGGTTGGCTTATTTTCCTTCAAATTTCAAAAGGGCAGCCAAGAAAGGTGCTGTGGTGGCACTAAAACTCATGTGTGGTTGCTCAAGTGGGCTTTGGAATTATCTGATGAGTTATGTGATGCAAGATGGGGATAGTGTGGAGACTTTAGCTAGCAGGTTTGGGGTTAGTATGGATAGTATTGTGACTGTTAATGGGCTTCCTAGTCCTGATAATGTAACTGTTGGGGATCTCTATTATATACCTCTTAATTCTGGTATGGCTTTGTTCTTTTTTATTCTGTTTGTTTGTTGTTTTTTGGACTGGATTTTGGTGTAGTTAATAGGTTATAGTGGTTCTTGTGATGATTTCTGGTTTTAAGTGGCAGTTGGTTTGTGAATTGTGATTGTTTGGTGCTAGATAAGTTTTTATGTTTGTATTTTGTTATGAATTGTCTGCCGTAGATGGTTTCTAATTTTTGTAGAAGTTAATATGTTTAGAGGATAAATGGGAATGACTTTTCAAGATTACTATAGAAAATTCTTGAATTTATGTTATGGTTGCTGGGGATGTAGAGTGTAGACTAGTAATTCGGGGCAAGACTTTGTTGGATTGTTGTCATTGAGTTCTACAACATAGTAATTTTTTAAAATGTTGGAAAGTTTTCGAGTTTCTGCATGGGCGTGGTTATTTTACCGTGTGGATAAAATTAGGTTAAAACAGCTAATTAAGTACATACGGAGAAACAAGCTTAGGCTCTGGAATAGAATGGCTCGACGTTGCATACCTTGGTTTAAAATTCTATGATTTGGGAGTTATTTAGTGCACATTCTAGTCAAAAACCATTTTTGGAAAGAAAATTGATAGCTTTTTATATTTCCAGAACAATTGATAAAAAAAAGTAAAAAAATTAAAACAACCATCTTTAAGTGAAATGGGGAGTTCGAATGTGTATACAAGGCATCACGGGCCCTTGTTGTGATACCTTGATACCCTATGTATAGTGACTTCTGTTTTCTGATTTTGATTGTAGAGTTTGATATATACTTACTATGAGAGGGAATTATGGAATAAGAGGTATTTTTAATTTGCGCCTACTGAAAAAACAACCTACAGAACCAGGTTCTAGAGGAACTAGTAGGGTGACTATGCTTTAGATCGTACCGTTTATCTAGGACAATGTGGTTAAGCATGACGAAGATCTTTTATATTGAGTTATGTTACTCTGCATGAGATTTCTAGACTTCCTCACATAGTGTGATTCTATAAGCAGTTATCTATGCTAGATTTCAAATAGTTTTTAAGTAGTTTTAGTCTTGGTTAGAGTTTTTGTTATGTTACCTGAATTTGCTTTATTTTCATACTAACATTAATTTTACCATGTTTCAGTTCCTGGTGAGCCTTATCCCGTAATAAATGACACAATCTCGGCTCCTGTTCCAGCTCCATCTGCTGATAACTTTGTAGGTACGGGAAGTTTCATTTTTTGCACGTTTGACATTTTCTGAAGTTTGTTAACATTTATATAACTCATAAATACGTACTTTTATGATTTTGGCAGCGGATCACGTGAATCACAAGACGCACATACCTTATTGGTGGATCATTGGAAGTCTTGCTGGTGGTTTAGCACTTATTATTATTGCCGTGCTTCTTTTTGTTTCCTTGAGATCGTCCGGTTGTCTCAGAGGAACCGAAGGGAATCAAGCAAAAGATTCTGATGGGAAGATTTCACACAAATTTCACATTTTGCGAAATACGAGTTTCTGCTGTGCTTCTAGAAGATCTAGGGATTGGGATCACCCAAATGGGGAATCTAGTAATCGCCAGATGAACATTCCTACAGGTTTGATCATTAGAGTTACTAGATTTTGTTTGTACATTAATGATCCAAATTAAAGATTAAACTTTTTTTTTTAAAAAAAGATACTGAAAATGACAAATGGAAATCATTCTTCAAATTATAGTACTGACCATCACGACTAGGAATAGTTACTTCATCACGCGCTTGTCTATGTTTATGATAACTGGAACGACAAAATCAGCAGACTGCATATGGAATTTTCCAGATATGTTTAGCTACTAAATGGAGATTGTAGATTTTTTGAGGAATTGCATCCCGGTTTCTCTGAATACATAAACAAATATCGAATTTTTGAAGTATGAACTTGGATTGCTGTTTTTTTTTTTTTTTTTTTGGAATTTCTCGTGAAACCTACTTCTGTCTCATATTTATCTCTGACTTTCTAATGAGTGTCAGCACTTTATTTATCTCGTGATATTCTGGTAAACTAAATGTCTCTAGTCTTCTAAAATAGTTTAAACTTCGATAAGTTAACTTTACCTTTATGATAATTTAAGCTTTTGTGCAGTTATCGGGACTGATGTATTTGACGTGGAGAAACCTGTGGTTTTCACATATGAAGAGATTTTATCTTCAACGGACGGATTTTCTGATTCTAATCTTTTGGGACACGGAACATATGGCTCGGTGTATTATGGCCTTCTCCAAGATCAGGTCTACAGCTGTTTTCAGTTAGCAGCTCATGAATATCATCCGTCTAATAAGTTTCCATAACAGAATATTTGTGCATGAAATTTCAGGAAGTTGCCATAAAAAAGATGACTGTTACGAAAACTAAAGAATTTATGGCAGAGATGAAAGTTCTTTGCAAAGTTCATCACACAAATTTGGTAATGCTGATCATTTGATAGATATTCATGCCGAATCTCGGTCCTACGGTTCTAAAAATAGAACGGAAGTTTCTGAATTAGAAGTTCGACTGATTTTATGTTTTTGATTTTGTCAAAGGTAGAATTGATCGGTTACACAGCTAGTGGTGACGAACTCTTTCTCATATATGAATATGCTCGAAGGGTTCACTCAGAAACCACTTGCACGACCCTCAGAACAAAGGTGAGCTCCTATCCATATGTATTGCTTGAATATCTTAACGCCTTTGTGTGGTTATCTTTATGAAGAATCTGCTTGTTTAATGAGTTAAGAGTTACAAAGTTCTCAATCATCGAAACAAAGCTTCAAGGTAATTTGGACTAAGTCATGATAGTTGTCCCTTCGTGTACTTAGGGAGTGCTTGCAAACTCTTCTCGTATTTTTAAGAAGTGATTTATTGTAGTAGAAGCAAAAGTAGTTGATTATCGAAGTTGGTAATGTTGCAAATAGAATCTAAAAGCCGAAAGATTAAAGTTGAAGTGGTTGGAAAAAAGCACTCACAAAATTAGCTTTTGGATAGAAAGACCAAAACATCCATATATGAACAATGTGTATTTAGGAAGAGAAATAAAAAACAAACTTCTTATTTACAAAAATACCAAAAGTACTTTTTCAAAATAAAAACACCCCAACCGCAGCTTTTAGATTTTTATTGAATGAAGCAAAAGCTGGTAAATGCAAAGTAAAAGTTTCAGCTAAAAGCTGAGAATCACTTTTTTTTAGTGTTTGTAAACACTCCCATAGAATCTGAAATATGTTCATCCGAGAGCTTTTGTATCAATCTTGGCTAAGCTTACGTCTGAAAAATGTGGAAGCCTTTTGCTTTAAAACTGTCTCCCGTCTTTGTTTGCCAAGAAGCATAAAGCTGCGTTATCTTTACATATAAGAGTCTCTCGCGAGATATTACATACATGGTTTTCTTAAAATGTCAACTCTTGACCAATGTTCAGTATACAAGAATTTAATTAGATGTTTATTCATGGTTATTATAGTTTATGCACTATGGTTCTCCTCAGTTTGTGTTGGATAATATCTCTTATTGATTTGGATAGGTCATACTTCGCTGTCCTGGATAATGAGGCTTCAAATCGCACTCGATGCTGCTAGAGGCCTCGAGTACATACACGAGCACACGAAACCTCATTATGTGCATCGAGATATCAAAACAAGCAATATTCTACTAGATGGCAGCTTTAGAGCAAAGGTTTGTATTATTTTGTCTCAAATGTATGTTAACATTCTACATGTTCTGTCACTGTATCTGATTTATTTTGCTTATGTAGATATCAGACTTTGGTTTGGCAAAACTCGTTTTTACAACCAATGATGGGGAAGAGTCGGTTACCAGAGTTGTCGGGACGTATGGTTATCTAGCTCCAGAGTAAGTAATGCACTGATTACTTACTGTCAAAGGCAATTCTTTTTCTCTCTTTTTTTGGATAGTTACAAAAACTAGCCCTGAGGTTGGGGTAATTACAAAAAAACCCAGAGAAGTTTCAAAATTATAAAAACCCCATCAGGTTTGATTCTGCCTTAATTGTAAGGGGATAACTATAATATTTTTACAACTGTAAATGGAGTGTTTGAAATGTTTTTGCTCATGAATGGGGTAAAGTGTAATACAAAACCAAATCTCAAGGGGGACTTTTGTAATTTTCAAAAATCTTCGGTTTTATTTTTTGTAATTACCCCAAACCTCAGGGATAGTGTTTATAATTATCCCTTTTTTGTTTCTTTCATAATACTTCAATCTCTGGTTTCTTTAGATATTTGAGGGACGGTCTGGCGACGATTAAAAGTGATGTTTACGCATTTGGCGTGGTACTTTTCGAGATGATATCTGGAAAGGAAGCCATGACGAGAAGTGCTGAAAGGCGGTCATTGGTATCGATTGTAAGTCGTGGTGAATGACTCATTTGCAAGATAAATGAATTTCTCCTTGATTGATTAACTCGATTAGCATAAATGATATAACAATAGGGCTCTGGATTTATGTGATGCCACTCAACAAATTATTAGCTGAGTCTGAATAGTAGTTCTTGTGTTTGATGTTTTACTTGAATGGCAATGTACACTAACACTGCTGAAGTTTCAGATGGTGGCAGCACTCAGGAACTCACCCGACTCCATGACTATGTCGAGCTTGAAAGATCACATCGATCCTAGTTTGATGGATTTATATCCCCATGACTGTCTTTTCAAGGTAAATTGCGTTGTTCTCAGCGTTAATTGAAAAAAATAACTGTGTTTGCAAGTACCAACTTTTACTTTTGTTTCAATTTCGTTTAATCAAAATTTTAAAGTTGAGGGTGGGGTGCTTCTAATTTTGGAAAAGTGCTTTCGATATTTTTGTAAATTAAAAAGAAGTTTGTTTTTATATTCTTATCCTCAAAAATATTTTTATAATACAAAAATGTCATTTCCTCCTTAAATACCCATATCATTCAGAATGGTTTTTTTGTTATTTTTCCCCAAATAATTCAACTTTAATTTTCTCAGCTTTTATCTTTTATTTGCAAACACTATCCAGTTCTGATTCTCAACTATTTTTAGCTTCTATTACAATAAATCATTTATGCTTTTAGCTTAAGAGTATGCAAACACTCCCTTGAGCTTCACTACAGATAGATATCAGTTTTTGCACACGTTGGCTCCCGTAGATACAGAGATTCATCTTATAAATAAATTGAGGAGTTGATTCGTCCCTATTTCAAGTCTGTATTGAAACACACAAAAATCAAATTGGAAACATAATTAATGATTAAAAAAGAAAAAGAAGAAGAAGAAATTCAGTGGACCGGGAATTGAAATTTGAAAACAAGATGACAAACAAGCTTATTAACTTCTTGCTCACACGCTTACTATCCAGATTGCTATGTTGGCAAAACAATGCGTGGATGAAGATCCCATTTTAAGACCGGACATGAAGCAAGTAGTGATATCACTTTCACAAATCCTATTGTCCTCGGTGGAGTGGGAAGCAACTCTTGCTGGCAACAGCCAAGTTTTCAGCGGACTCGTCCAAGGAAGATAAGGGCTCAATCTACTACTGCTCAACTTTCTCTTTTACATTCTACTTTTCTCCAATTGTTCTCTGTTTTTGCCCATGTGTAGTTTGTGTGTATAGCAGCATATGTAGTAATTGGTAAGTCCAAGTGTCTACGTCATCTTTTTTCCTTCGCCGATTCCTTCATAAATTGCTCTGAACAAAAATTTTGGATGTGATTTAGTAATCTATTGAGTATTTATGATATGAAACGGTGACGGATTGTCATTGGTGCATCCAGGTGTTTCTCCGGCAATTTTATACATAATCATTGCCTACTCTTTGTCGATGATTCTTTTATAACTCTCTCTGCATTAGTAAACAATGAGTACTTAAAACTATGTTCTTGTGGCTTCGTCCCTTGTTTCTTGCAAAAACTGTCACGACTATTCTTGCATATACAATCGCGCTATCTTGCAAAGTATTCTCACGTGTTTCCCTTTTCTGTTGCTTTCTTTTTTACCACACTTAAGTTTTGAGTTTGTTTTGAGTTTTGTTACTGAATGGAAACAATCTTTTTTAGCTAGCATGAGAAAATCAATGACAAGAAACTTAACCGGTGTTTATTAGGGAAAAACACTGTTGTGGAAGGTAGTGTTGTAAAAGGAGCAGTAAACACAATAGAAAAAACTGTTGTCTTTTAGAACAAAGACAACGGTTCTGCAACGGAGAAATGCAGAATTCCTGTCTGCATAAATATGAGAGTAGAGCTGCTTTATTGGGTGACCTTTATTACATCATAGTACTGGTGACCTTTATTACATACATTGTATGCAAAATACACAAGTAAACAAATCTGTTGTCTCTTGACAATATTCAGCTGGTGGCTGGTAGAATGCACTTTCTCTTTTTTTTTTTTTTTGAGCAAGAATGCACTTTCTCTTTACTTGCATAGTGAAGCTAATATCCTGCGAGGAGGGGTGAATGGTTTCCGAGCGTGAAGAACAGCGAAATTATCGATCAACAACACGTCGCCTTTCTGCCATGGGATGGCTATGCTTTCTTCTTCAAAGATTTTCAGACAATCATGGATGATATGACCCGGCAAAGGATTTCCATCCCCGAGAGTTACAGTCGTATTTGGAGCATTTCGTGCAACTTCCCAGCCACTATAAGCAGCCACCATGCTGTTGAACCATATCTTGCGTTGCCTCGTTTCATCGTATTTGATAGCCGGGAGTGGGCCCACTACCATTTTCACTCCATCCTCTCTCCATTCCAGCTTCGTGTTTAACTTAGCAGCTCTGTTAATTGGTAAAACTTTAGCTTTTCCATGATAGTAAAAACTCCCAACCCTAATGGGGTGGACCAATGGTGGCGCATGATGAATTATTTAAGCTGAAGGTCTCAATTTTCAGTCCTCATCTATACACAAAGTTGCCTAGTGCGATTTACCTAGATGCAGTTGAGCCTGAGCTTGTCTTACATGGTTTGCTTAGTGTAGTTTACTTGGCTAGGCCTGATCTGTAGGCTATTGTGTTAGACTCGAGGGTTTACCCATCTCTGATAAATTCTTTATGAACTACTGGAACACAATTTTGTACTTCAACTCTACCCTACTGATTAGATCGCCTCTATTAGCATGCATAATTTTTGCCAAATACGACTATAACCCATGTCTTACTCTTGAGATACGATTTACTAACTAACTCAATTCGAGGACAACAGGAATATGGTTTTCGTCCAATTGGAATTTTCCGCTTTTTACTAGTTGAGACGTTAAATCATATTTGTTTACTCAATCTCATTGGAAATATTCATTTATCAACTTATTTTTCAATTTCAACTCCATATTCACAATTCCCACTCAGTTTTTTTACCCTATGTTACATCAATGAACTCACTACAATCACTACATGCTCTATTTTGACCTTATATTACATAAGTGTTATCCACTACTACCACCATAGGTTCACATCCACATACTAATATCAGTTTAATTAAATTTTTAAGGTAGATTTCGCCTTTATCAATTTCATCTAATGATATAAATTACTTTTTCAACATCACTTAAGCGTGTTCTGCCACTTGCATTTTATTTAAATGATCATTTTATCTCATTTTCTCATAAAAATAATAAAAAAAGACATAGTAAACCAAACACAAATTTTCATCTTATGAATTCTTCATCAAAATTTATATATAACCAAACATATATTCGATTTTTCACGAATTCCAATAAAACCTTGAAAATTTATTTCAAATGTTATTGGAATGTAACTCCTACAACCCCTATAAAGAAATATCCAACACGGATAGAATCCTAAATGATCGCTCAGTGATAAAGCAAGTATGGGTGCAAAAACAAATAAACAACAAGAAGAGAAAAATAAAAGAACTCATATGAAGCACACAAATGCATAAGCACAAGATAGAAAAAAAAAGATGAAATGAAAAATAAGCAATAATAAAAGGTTTATTAATTGAGGACAAACCTTTCCTCAGCCACACTCTTGCTTTCAGTTAAGAACGTTGATTTCCAGCCACGGCCGGTATAATTTGAAGGATCGTCTTCGTCTCCCATAACTCGTGTATATATCAGTCCATGCTTCTCTAAATTTTCAACAAAATCCGGGTGTTTTTCCTTCATTCTCTCATACACAACATGACTCAGAACAATAGGAGTTTCTCCACCACTATGAGGTTCTACTTCACAAAAGAAAAACAACTTGGAAGGGTACTCTGGAACCTGATAAAAAAAAGAAGCATTTAGTTGGAAGTATTCCAAGTTTCTTAATATTACAGAAGGTAAAGGTACCACATATAAAGTGTTACTAATTTACTGCAAATAATTGCCGACAAAATTACAAAATTTGTCCTGTAACTAAAATGCGGTCACAAAAAATTCCTGCAAAATACACTGTTTGCAAAATAGTTAAGCAACTATATACAATTTTGCAAAATATTCGTGCAAAATGTATCCTTCGCAAAATAGTCCTGTAATGGTCCTAATTTCTCCGAGAATGGGAGTTCATCGTATTCAATCACGTGAGCGGCACGTGAAATTTCCAAATTTTGGTGAAACTATGACCAAAATTGAGACTCAAGCATAAGTTATAATACTATTTTTGCAAATCGTGCATTTTGGAGGTCTCTTTGCAAAACCTAAAATAATTACATAACTAATTTGTAATCTAAACATTTTAGATGACTTCTTTGCAATCGCTGCCTTTAGTTACTGGGACTAATTTTGCAATTTTGCTAATAATCGTCTCCTCTAGAGATCTTCAAAGATGCATGTATATCAAACACATGCACAAATATCTTATGTTTTATTCTCTATTCTTTTTGTATCACGGATGTTACGTGGACAAAATGATGTCATAATTACAAATATGACATTTGAAATAGAGAATATAATAGAAGATTTGAATCAAGAATCGTGCAAATTAAAGTCCTTAGTGGATTAATTCACCGGTCTATTTAGCGATAAAAACTAATGTCGATGGTCTAATGGGCCAAAACTCCGTTACACGGATCCCAAAAATCGACCCTGTGATGTTTTATTTTTATTACAAGAGACCGGTATTAATATCATCCGAAAAGTATTAACAAATAATCCAAAAGTATTAGTACGTATTTCACTTGAAAATATTAGTTTTGTTATATTGGACATCGATATAACATCATGAGAGCGTTAGAAAATATTAGATTTTCATCCGGAAAGTATTAGTAGTTCTTCCGAAAAGTATTATTACATAGATTACTTGAAAATATTTTAACAACCCCTAAAAATATTAGTTTTTTCACCAAAAGTATTAATAGTCCCCATGAAACGTAGTTCCCAAAAAAATATTAGTTCCCCTCTAAAAGGTTTTCGAAATTCCTTGAAAAGTATTCATTTTTCAAATAAAATGTATTAGTAGTCCCACTAAAAAGTATTAGCGGGCCCTCCGAAAAGTATTAATATTTCCCGAGTCACGGATTTAAGGGTCTCATGGGTCGGGTGGATCCATAAAACTAGATCCGTCTAACCGTTAGACCGCCTAATATGAGACTACCTCCTATCTAACATATAAAGATCATCGCAAGAATCCTATCATAGCGATGTTAAGAAGCAATCGATATTATGATCAAGCTACTTCTCATTTCACAAGGAATCCAAAATTTGCAGGCGCATGAGCGCATCAATTCTATGTCAACGAACCAAAACAATTGAAAAACCAGGCTTAATTACAAAATAAGTCCCGTGACTTTAGAGTGGTGATATTTTAAGACTTTTATTTTTTCACTTTGCAAAATAGGATTATAATTTAAAAAAGGGCACATTAAGGACAAAATTGCCGAAAATTCAGAAATCAGTCGGGATTTGATGACATGACTGCCACATTATCACTCCTAATTAGGGATTTTCAAAATTCGACGGAATTAATGCTGTGGATGCTGATTGGGAATGTATTTCACATATAAGTACGACACGTGCATTTTGGATCTTTCTCAACACCCACATCATTAATTCCGCCAGAATTGATGAACATCCTGAATTAGGAGTGATGATGTGGCGGTCACGTCATCAAATTCCGCCAATTTTCGAATTTCCGGCGATTTTAAATCGTTAATGTGCTGGATCTTTTAGATTAAAGTCCTAAAATACCACTGGTCTAAAGTTACGGGACCAATTTTGCAACTAATCCCAAAAGACCAAGAGCACAGAAGAAATGAAAACTGAGAATATGAAGGAACGAAAACATGCATGAGCCATTTCATGATGAAAATGGATTTTCTCATCAGGCGGGGCGTCACTAGCAGTAAAAACCCGGCCCACGACGTTTGTTCTCGGTCCAGCGCCTCCGATATAAGCCATGGCCTCGACCCGAATGCTTCGACGACGTTATTGAAGTCCGAAGCAGTAGTTAACGAATCAAACCCACGAAATAGAACAGCACCGTGTCTATGCAGAACAAACTCCAGCCATGGCTTCTGCTCCTTAACGGCCGCCGTTAAAACAGACGGATTGTGGGAATCTACAGCTGCCGGAGATAATACGGCAGGAACAACAACCCCGCCGTAATTTTTTTGATGTGGGATATTGGTTACGGTAAATAATCCAGAATTTGCAGTCATATTTGTCTTGATCATATTTTCCTTACTTAGTTGTTTCACAAGGATGGTTATTTAACTTATTTAGTTGTTGATGGTGTTAGGTACATTATTGGATTCTAGACTAGCATTAAAAACAAAAGTATGTCATGAAAGCCACGCATCACATTTTTGTGGGGATAAAATGAAATTAATGCAAACTTCTACTCAAAAGGTTACTAAATTAAAAGGGAATCGCTTAACGGCCTAGTGGTAAGACGTCCTGAAAATTCAGGCATGTGAGTAGGCAAGATTTCCGGCCAAAGAAGTCAAAAATTCGTTTCAAATGAGGCGATTGTTGGGTCCAAATTTAAATAATTGAAAATAAAAAATATTGCAATAAAAATGCAAATTTGAAGGTCCTACCTTGCAACAATTCATTGTGGGTTTTTAATTGTTTTCGATTCTGACTTTTTCATAATGGACTTTTTGAGAAGTGGTTTATCCAAAGTCATTCTAAATTAATCGCGAGACAACTGTTATTATTTTAGAAAATGGACTTTTAAATCCAAAAGTTCATTTGAAAAGTTCTCTCAAATATGTTGTTCATGATCAAGTTTAATTTGATGACTCTGTACATACCAGACAATGTAATTATTCATCTACTCGTATACCTTAACCGAGCTAGATGATTCTTAATTCTCTAGGTTAAAGATAGTAGGTTTATTGACATTTAAAATCTTAGCTCATTTATTTTACATGGACTAGACCTTAGGGTGAATTTTGGGGAAATTACATGGAATACGCCGATTTTGGTCCCCATACCACACAATACGCTCCTATTACTTTTGTACCTAAATATTTTTTATGCTCCCGCATATTTTTTTTTTTTTTTCATTTTTTTGATCCCGCATTGTTTTACATATGATATAAGCAAAGTGTTGTAAAAATCGGCCTAGCGCTAGCGCCTAGCCGATCCGATTTTACTAAAATCGCTTAAAAAAATCGGTCAAAGCGAAAATCGGGCTAGGCGCCCGCCTAGGCGGGCTAGGCGCCAGAAATCGGGCCTAGGCGGTCAAAAAAAATCGGGCCTGGCGCCCGCCTAGCGGAAAAAAATCGCCAAAAATAGTAAAAATTAAAAAAATAAAAAAAGAGAAAATAATGATATTTCTAGGCGCCCGCCAGCGCTAGGTGCTCGTCCACCGCCTAACGAGCGCCTAGCGATTTCTCGCAACCTTGGATATAAGTTATTTCGATATTGTTTAAATTTGTTTCTTTGTTGTTTCTATCTTTGTTTCTTTGTTGTTTTTCGATGTTTCAAAAATAATTTTAACCTATTTTTATGTTTGTTTTTCATTCATATATTATTTTGTACATTGTTTCTATTATTTCATGTTGTTCTATAATATTTTAATGTTTTTCTAGTAATGTTTTTTGTTGTTTTCATGTAGTGTTCAATGTACAAATACATTTTTTTACTTATTTTTAAGCTTTTTTTTCATATGGTGTTTTAAATATTTTTTACGTTGTTTCGGTTGTTTCTATATCCTTTTTAATTTTGTTCTCCGATGTTTCTTTGTTGTTTCCATGAAGTTTTTGATGTTTAAATACATTTTGTTTTTACCTATTTTTAACTTTTTTTTTTTTGCTTATATTGTGTTTTTATATTGTTTTTGGTTTGTTATGTTGAAACATGTTAGAAAATGTTGAAACAAAGCATAAAAATATCCGAGAATTTTGCTTTGAGCGTATTATTGTGTAAAAAAGAGAGGAGCGTAAATTTAGGTAAAATTGTATCGGGAAGTATAAAAGACTAGCATTGACTTAAAAATATGGGTATTTCATCAAATTGTCCCTGAATTTTTAGTATATTAATTTAATAGGGCCACTTTGAAACTCAGTGCGGTCCGATTGCACTAATCCTAAGGAGGCTATACCTCTGAGATTTGTATTAAAAAAGTTAGTACAGTTAAAAAGTTCATAAAACTTATCGAAAAGAATCTTCAATTAAAAGTTCAATTCAATGCCTTGAGGCTATTTGCTCCATATTCAAACTACTATTAAGAGCCAAAAATATGTCAAAAAATCTACGCATCACATTTTGTGGTGGTGATAAAATGAAATTAACCTATAATTTATCGAAAAGGGTACTCAATTAAAAAGTTATAAAACTTATCGAAAAAGAGTACTCATCTAAAAGTTCTTAAAACTTATCTAAAAGAGCACTCAATTAAAAAGTTCGATTTAATACCTCAAAGCTAAGACCAACTCCAAAGACTACTCCAAAGTAGAGTAGTCCGCCCAAAACCCTCAACACTGCGCCAATAATGGCGCTATTTTCTTGAAATGAACAGATCAGCGGCGCCACAAATGGCGCTGCACTGTTCATGCGCTATTATTTTTTTTTTTTTGTTAAATTTAATTTTTTTTAAAATGCATTTTTATTAATTAGAAATTAGTAGAAAATAATATTAAAACCAATTCAATTGCAGATTATAATTTTTTCAAAATATGGTATGTTTCGATAATACTATAAAATTTAAAATACTACACACAAAATTATAAATTTTACATAAAATACATTACAAAATACTGAAACATAAAATTTCATTATTTTTTTTTATTTTTTTCAATTTGATTAATTTTGAAAATAAAAAATAAATAAATTTTACAATAAAAAAATTACTCATAAAATTTTATATAAGTAAAATAATAAAAATCAAAATTAAAAGAAGGATTTTATGGAATATTTCTTTTTTAGTGCAGAAAGTAGTGCAGAGTCTTTGGAGATGAAATGTAAATTTTGCGCTAAAGTAGTGCGATCTCGCACCAAAATAGTGCAGATCTTTGGAGATGGTCTAAGGGATTGTATGGTTTTCATTTCATTTGAGATTTTTCAATTTTTAAATGTTCAAATATGTGATTAAATCGAGGTTTGTTTTACTCAATTCCATTAGAAATGTTCCATTTCTAAATTCTCATGATTTTACAATTTCAACTCTCTCTCTCTCTCTCTCTCTCTCTCTCTCTCTCTCTCTCTCTCTCTCTCTCTCTCTCTCACACACACACACACACACACACACACACACACACACACACACACACACACACACACACACACACATATATATATATATATATATATATATATATATATATATATAGGGATTGGTTCAAATGAGACACCCCTTATATGAGATGGTGGGGACTAATCTAAGCCATTAAATTTTTTTGACTGATGGTGTAGATTTAATGACTAAAAAATAAATTAATGATTTAAACTGATAATTATAAGGGTAGAATAGTCAATATATATGATATCCAAAACTTCCAAAAAATCTTTTCTACAAATTAGGGATTTAATTACTAACCTAATCAACAAAATCACACGTCCTCTTCTAACTCCTCCTATCGTCATAATCTCCCCATCCCACGCCCACAACCCTTATCCCTCCCTTTCTCCATGTCAAGCCATTAGTGGCTATAATCGATGATTTGGGGTCAGGGGCAATTTTTGAATTTTTCCGAAAATGACAAGGAAGTGGTGCTTTGATGGTGGCGACTATGGTGGATTATGGTGGTGGTGGGCTTTACATCTTTGCATGTATCTTCTTCTCGTTATATTTTCTTTTTCTCGTTTGTTTATTTGATAGGCTATATGTGGCGTTTTGGAATTTCCAACGGGTTGCCGCAATCGTATTTTGGGATTGGAATGGATTTTGGTGTTGCAACATGATTGGATTGGCATGGATTCTAGTACCCCAAGCTTTCTTGTTTGGTGTTTGGGCGAATGGGTCAATAATTATGTTGTATACTTAGTTTAGTTTTAGTGCTTATTTAATACGATTTTGTTGTTTTGTGCAAAGACAATTTTGTGTATGTCTTCAACATAACTTAATTCCGTAGCTATATAATACAATTTTAATGTTTTTGTTATCACATGTTTGTGTAGTATTAGAATAAATTTACTTTATCTGTCATTGCATTTTGTTGAATTGGAATGATAATGTTTTGGGAAGAAAGTGATTCCACTTTTTTCTGGGGTAAAAAGTTGTTTCCATCTTTTGTTTTCGGATGGTGGTGTGTATTTTTAGTACATTTTTGATGTTTTAAGCTTGTCAATTATGTGTGTATTTTTAAATTGGTTGTTTAATGATTTTAATATTGTAAATTTGTTATTTTATAATATACACTTTGTATACTTATGTTAAACTAATCGTATACATGCTTTTTGTTTGTTGTATAAAAAAGTATATCTATACATAATTTTGCTCTTTGCTCCACAAAACTAATTATACAACAAATATGACATAAATATACGATAAATGTTATATCTATACAATAACTTTAACTATATCATTCAATCCGAAACTAGTATACAACAAAAATGACATAAATATACGGATAACGGTTAAATCTATACAATAAATTTAACTATATCATACAATTCGAATTTATAAAAGACGTGTGTTTTGAAAGGATACAACTCCCCATAAAAATAGGAACCGAAAAGATAAAATAAAACTTACCTTCTACGATGAAATCCGAAGAGACATGTATTTTTGAAAGGATATAACTCTCCCTTAAATTTAGGAGCCGAAAAGGTAAAATAATACCTACCTTCTACACTAAAATATAAAAGACATATTTGCCCTTAATTAATAATTTGAAAATAATATAAATTACCATTTTAAACTCTTGCATTAACTAATTGCCTAAAATAATGGGATTAATCAATCATCCAAAAGATCAATCTAACGGTTATAATAAATCTCCACTGTCTCATATAAGGGGGTGTCCCATTCGAACCATCCCTACATATATATATATATATATATATCATTTTCAACATATACTATATTAGTGAGACCCATTACACCACTACATACTTAATTTTAATATTATATTATATAATTGAGACTCACACTACTATACAACATCCACATAACTTATCATTTCCAAATTAAATATTCAATGTGGGTTCCACTACTATTAATTTAATCCACATATATATTATTCATTTTCTACCAACATGACTCATGGGGAGTCCCAAAACTTATATATTATATATAAAAATCATCATTTTATCACAATTTTCAAGAACACAATTCAAAACAACATTCTAAACCAAATATATTTTCAAATTTTTACCTATAAATTCTACATCAAAATTTTCATACATATTTTTAACTTTACACAATTTTCAATAAAAGTTAAGAATTTATCTGAATGAGATGGAAATTAAATGACTTTTTCTCATTGGAACAAAAACCATACAATGCCAAAGTCTTCCAATTTAATTTCAAACAAGTATTAAAAGCCAAATTATGTCATAAAATCTACTCATCACATTTTTGTGCGGATAAAATGAAATTAACCCTAACCTTCATCGAAAAGGGTACTTAAATACTCAATTAAAAAGTTCATAAAACTTATCGAAAAAGTACTCAATTAAAAAGTTCAATTTAATGCCTCAAGACTAATTGCTCCAATTTCAAACTAGTATTAAATAGCAAAATTATGTCATAAAATCTCTACGCATCACATTTTTGTGGGGCTAAAGTGAAATTAACCCAAACTCTTATCGAAAATTGAATTTCGGACAAGATTACAAACAATCTTCTAACTTCTTGCTTACATATATATTATTATCCCATTTTAAGACCAGACACTAACCAAATGGTGATTTTCAGTGGAGTACTCGTCCAAGGAATTAGATAAGTGCTGAATCTTTGTTCAACTTTCTCTTTTACATATTCTTCTTTTCCAATCTCTTCTCTTATGTGAACTTGCTCTGAACAAAATCTTTGTTTGTGATTTAGTGAACTAATAGTAATTTTTGATATGAAACTGAATGTCATTGTATACAATTATTGTTTCCCACTTTTTTGCTGATGATTCTTTAAGGATATTAAAATAAAGGGTGACACTATTGGTACCCGGCCCTTTTTTTTGATGAGTACACCCACTTGATAAAATTTCAAAAATGCCATTGCTTTGCATGCCATCGTGCCATGCATGTGGCACGATCGGAGTGATGATCGTTCTATGTTGGGTGGTCGTGCCAAGTGTCGTACAACAATGGTGCAACAACAATTTCAAACGGTAAAATAGATAATTTACATACTTTGAGCTGAAAACCAAGAAGATACTTACATTTGGAGGAATCAATTCTTTCTTAATGTCCATATAAGTTGTTATGTTGGTGTCGAAAAGTCGGTTTATAAGAACAAGGTTTCACTTTCATCAAAAAAAGAAAAAAAGAATGTAGTCAAGGATGTGGGTGGGTGTGTTTTGGTATATTTAAGTGTAATGAATAATGTGGGTGTATTTAGCACTTGACTTTAAGTAAGAGTATCATAGTCTTTTATCACGATCACATATTATATTCCATCGTGCCACATATGGCACGATGTTTTTTCCATGATCGTGCCATCGTGTCATTTGACACGATGGAGGGTGGAACAATCATCACTTCCATCGTACCATTTTGACGAAATGTGTTTTTTTGGGCTTATTGATTTTGTTTTAATAGGGAACAAACTCGTTGCCTCTACGAAATGTAGTGTTGTTGGTCCTCCCAATAATGATGAGAATGTTGAAGAGCTTAGTGTTGTTACGGATTACACACACGTATTCACGACCTACGAGTTATTTGTTCCTCGGGATAAATTATTTGATTGGGTGCGTGAGAGAGGACATGAGCACGACATGGTTATTGTAATAAGTAGGCCAAACAAGTGGTCAAGGAAAGAAAAGACCTCGGGTGTTTTTGACTTGTGAGAACGTAGTTGGCAATACCGTATTTCAAAAAAGACTAGAGATGTCGAACAAAATGATGCTAAGAAATTTGAAAACAAAGTCTCGAGAGAGAATCGGAATAAAGAAATGTGGTTGCCCATTTTGTTTGAGGGGTCGGCAAGTAACAATTGAAGGAGAATGATCACTAGATGTTGAATGTGGTATGCATAATCATCCAATTGCACAATATTTAGAGGGTCACTCTTACGCCGGTCGATTATCAAGAAGTGAGGAACAATATGTGTGTGATATGTCACACGGCAATACTCGGCCAAATGACATTTTGTTTGGCCTAAAAATAAGTTTCAAGATAATAAGTCCACCATGAGGACTTTCTACAATGCTCGTATGAAGAATAGAGTTGTCGAGCATGAGGGTCGATCTCAAATGCAACAACTTATGCATAAATTGAAGGAGCATGGACATTTCTATCATCGTAGACGTTGCAAGACGAGTAACATCGTGAATGATATATTCTTTGCTCACCCAACAAGCATTGAATTGTTGCGTGCTTTTTCGAGTGTCCTTTTTTGGATTGCACGTACAAAACGAATAGGTACAAGTTACCTTTGTTGGAGATTGTTGGTGACATCGACACATATGACATTCTCAGACAGAGTCGCTTATATGGAGTACGAAATGGGAAGATAATTACATATGGCTTGCACAGTCTTAAATTCATTGATGGACTCACCTTCTCTCCCCACCGTAATTATAACGATAGAGAATTGGCTCTAATGAATGCAATTGAGAGGATATTTTCCACTTGAGACATTTTCTCCTGTCGGTAGTACATTAGTAGGAACATTTTGGCGAATTGCAAGAAAATATTGGCCACGAAAGAGAAATGAGAATTTTTTAACCTCTATTGTAATTTATTGGTCATCGCAGATAATGAGACATCATTTTATGACTTAATTAGGAGATTACAATGGAATTTTGTGATTATCCAGTGCCGTACAATATGTAATGGAGCACCGAATGGGGCCGTATAAAGAAATATTTATCATTGACGAGTAATGTGATGCATTTTGATAATACCATAACAAATAGGTAATTAACTTTATTGTACTCATCATCATTGCGTTTATGTTATATCATATATATACCTAAAAATTAATATAATAGTGCTTGGAAAATCATTTTAGGGCGGATAGTCACCATGCATCATTGAAAAGATAGCTTGCGTCTAGTCGTGGTAATATCGAGACATGTTGGAACATATTCACACCCTCATCGAGACACCACACAATGCAATCAAATATTCTTTTGAGAAGAGCAAAAATGTAGTCTTACATAAATACAAATCGGTTGTATTCATGTCACTACGAGGTATGATGTATATATATGCATTGAATTTGATCTATACTTTGAAATCTATTGTGTAGCCGAGGTAGCATAGACCCTTTGTTGTGTGGTTGTGTATTGAGAAAGATGTGCGGACTCCCATGTGCTCATGAACTTTCCGAATATGTGATATTGATAAGCTAATTCCACTTGATCAAGTGGCTTCATTTTGGCGAAAATTAGATATATTACCGACTAACAGAGACGAAACCGGAGTTGGGCCCGAAATTGGGTCTCGATGGACTCATTGTGTCAATGATCTTTTCACCAAATTTGAACAAGCACTCGAATCGAGAGGTTGTTAATTTTGAAAAAGTCATGGAGATTACGAATCCAAGAACAACCTCACTAATTGAGCTTGAAGTACAACTTCACACACATGGCCGTCCTAAGTCCGTAATGGTTAAACATTGTGCCACAAGACACGATATTATATATCATCGACCGTGCCACTCATTCACAAATAAGCGTGCCACAAGGCACGATAGTCTATCCCATGAATGGCGCTATCCCATGAATGGCACGGTTGATAATATATACTATCGTGTCTTGTGGCACGATGACACAATCGATAGAAATAAGCCATTGTGCCATGCGACACGATGGTGTAGTCGATCGTGCCACCTTGGGCTTCATCGACCGTGCCATATCGTCTTCTTCACGCTTCTACATTCAAATACCACTCAAAAAATGGCGCCCCTAACTTCACCAATCTCTCACTCCATACACATATAACTAAATACTTATTCACAATAGCACACCAAAACTACAAATGCGCTTATCTCAAGAAAATGTGGAGTTTATTATCTCTTCATCGTCTTCGAATCGGTGCGGTGTTGGTGATCAGGCCATCGCGTCTCGGCTTTGATGTGGATGGTGGTGCACCCATAAAGTCATCATCATCATTGGAATAACCATCCTTCTTCTCCTCCGATATTTGGATATCACGAGCCATTGCCATCGAATGAATCGTTTTCGGAGGTGGTGGATGTATTTTTTTGTTTTAGATTGAAAAGTGGAGAGGTAAAAGGTTGGAGGGTGAATTTGGGGAGAAAATAAGTGCAAGGGTAAAATTGAAAAAAAGGGGGAGTATTTAACAATTGTGCCATATTTAAAAAAGTGGGGGTGGTGTACTTAGAAGATGGATGTACTCATAAAAGGGGGTGCCAATAGCGCCACCCTAAAATAAATTATTTAATCCTCGTAATTTGGATTTTTTTGAGATTTAGTATTATAATAGTCACCTTTAAATTTTAGTCCAATATTTTTTAAAATTTGGATATTTAGTCCTATTTTGACCAAAACCGTACAATTTTATTGGAAATTGCTGACTATGATTGGTCAAGTGTAAACATGTCAAAGGAATTACGGATTTTGGTGATATGGCGTAAAAATGCCACTAAAACACAGAAAATCCTCAAAATTTATGTGTCGATTTGTGGTGCTTTGACGGGTCAATTTTTGCGCCAAATCATCATAATCCCTAAATGTCTTAAACGCATTGGCAAACATTGTTCTGATTAGCGATTACCATAAAATTATACATTTCGGTCAAAGTCGACTAAATGTCCAAATTCTTGAAATCCTGGACCAATATTTAAAAGTTACTATTTAAATGACTAAATTCCAAGTAGTCCAAGTAACATGACTAGAAAAACTATTTCCGTATTCTTTTATAACTCATCCGCATTAGTAAAAGCTAAATTGCAATTTTAGTCATGTAACTTTCGAAGTTGACGATTTTAGTCATTTATCTTCCGATGTTCTATTTCGGTTCATTTTTGCCCTTTTGATTTAAATAGTAAATCTAGTCATGTAAGTTTTAGAGATAGACAAATTTGGTTGTGTATCTTTTGGTAGTTTCGGTCATTCCTCCTTGGCGGAAAATATTGGTTATTTTGGCGAAAGAGGACGATGACCAAAATTGTCACTTCCAAAAGATATATCACTAAAATTGCTAGTATCTAAAAGTTACAAGGCTGTAATTGCATGCTATTTCAAACAAACATTCAAAGGCATATATATTGAGAGTAAAACCTGGCCTCGGATCATAAATGCAAAGATATGAGGACTTATGGGGCCAAAATTGCATGAAGGTAAAATTTAATGGACCAAAATTGCTAAGAGTCAAAAGATACGGACCAAAATTGCTAACTTGGATTGTAGAGGGTCAAAATTACTAGCCCCTTATAATTACATGACCAATTTTGCGATTAAGCCGAATTAGTAAACAACGAGTACTTAAGCATGTTCTTGTGGCTTCCCTCGTTTCTTGCAAAAACTAACTCATCACGACTATTCTCATTGGGTAAATTATATGTGGAAGGTTTCTCTGTTTAGAAGAAAATGGCCGAAATAGTGTATGGTTTAGGCTAAGTCGAGGCCCCGTATTTAATACTGATCTTCGCAAGACGAAACGCCCGTATACTAGTGCTTACGGTTCGGCGCTCGCCTCTAAGATACAACGACTTTTACTTCTGATCCGGTTAGCGGCAAGACAAGAAACCGAACAATAGCAAACAAAAGTGTTTTTCGAATTTCAAGCTTTCCAAGGAGAATATGAACAATATGCAAAATGCGGCTTGTTTAGTGTTATCGATTATTTTGTTTTTGTTTTTCGATCAACAGGATCGACTATTATAGGCTTCAGGCGCCTCGTATGGAAAGAACACGTCTTTTGGCTCGAAAAGACACCTTTTGCATCGATGACGCACTGCCTTTTTCTGCAGGGAGCACGACCAGGCCTTGCACGGCCGCAGTGCCGCCGCGTGCGTCGCAGACGAACACTTCAAAGACTCAAAGACGACCAAGACGCACGGCCGTGATCCGGCCCGTCTTGCTGCTCGAAACTTTGGCATGTAGCACGACGACGACCGCACGGGCCATGCTCCCCCGTCTTGCTGGGGCCGAACCTTTTCCCGCTGAACTCGATTTAATTAATTACAAAAATTAATTAAATCCATTTAATTTAATTAAGTACAAAAATTAATTAATTAATTATTTTTAAAGGTTTTTGGTTCAAAAAGAATAAGGCCTTGAAGCCCAAGCCCAAGCCCAGGCCCACGGCCCTCAACCTCGACCCCGACCCGGACTCGGCTCGGCCGAAAGCCGAGCCAGCGTCTTGTGGCAGCGCGTGTGCTTTGAACCAAACCCACAAGCATGTAGGTCCTCACCCCTTTAAAAACTTGGGTGCCCCGGCCCAAACCCATATGTCCAACTTGGGATATATAAAGTGTGCAACTTTGCCTCCTTTTCCTATGTGGGATGGAGCATCTCTCCTCCCCCACATTTTCCATTTTCCATACCATTTATTTGTATTAAGTGGCTAACTTCTAGCATTAATTTCTCATTCACCCGGAATCGGTTTTGAGAAATTCCAAATGCTATTCTCATCTACTCTCTTAGTAGAATTTTTATAAATAATTTAATTCCATTTTTCACAAATGGAAACCACTTAATTAATTGGTCAAAATCGGTCAACACCCAATTTCTCAAAGACCAATTCCAACAATCCCCACATGAATGAAATTAATGCATGCGTGTATGCAAATTAAGCTTGAAAGTCTCGGCGAATCGTTATTGCATCGGGATAGGTAGCTTGTGGCTTTGAACCTTCCTTAGTAAAATACTATCGAATTTACTAGGCCGCTTAGTGACGCGATGTCTTGAACTACTCACCGTTTGTGTAAACCAAGACAACAAGATTTACACACAATAACAACTCTAACACTTGTTGTTCTCACGTTGTGTCCATTTCGGCCCTAGACCATATCTTAGGTTCATAAGTGTTTCTTTTGGAAGCGGCCATTACTTCTCACTTATATAGGTGATCTCCTATTGAAGAGTATCCTGATACTCCACCTTTTGGTATAGGAATCATTAAAAGTCTTAAACTTAACCTCACCACATTCAAGCAGTTTACATTCACTTGGATGTATCGAGAATGAGCTAACACATTTTCCAAGTGTTCAAATTTGAACATTCATAACTTAGTTGTCCCATTGAACCAAGGTCTTGGGATCTCCAATTCACAAGGTTGGGTTACCGCTATGAACATTCTTTAAGTTGTGGATTTTAAACCCATTCCCTTAACAGTTTATACAATTGATCTCGATTAATGCCTTTCGTAAAGCGGATCCGCAAGGTTTTCCTTTGACTTCACGTAGTCAACCGAAATAACCCCATTCGAAATCAATTGTTTATTGGTATTATGTCTCACGACAAAACGTCTAGACTTACCTCTTTCCTTTCCAAGAAAAAGATACCTTTAATAAATACAACATTTCTTGATTTAATGATCGTACCATCACTTATATCATAAATGCTTTGAATTTATTTCTTTCTGGACTTCTACTTTTTCCAAACCACCCCCACATTTCAAGGCAATCTCCTTTATGTGGTTTGCTTAAAAGTAAAGCTCCTCTTTCAACTTCGATATCTTGTTTAACACAAGATCATCCAATTCTTATGGCTCTTGGCCATTTTCATTTTATTTTGTTAAAACATTGTCTCGACAATCCAGTTAGAATCTCGTTCTACCAGATTTCAGATCTTAGTTCCAACAACTCCATCTTTTACAAGGTGTGTAACCTTTGATGTTATCACATCTTTAGGAAGATTTCAGATTCAACTTGTTACGGTTAATCATCTTTAGTGTTATAACACTTTCGACAACACCTCATGCAAATGTGGTTTTGGTGTGTATAACACTTTTGGTAACACCTTCCATTACATTTAAAAATGCAACAAAAACTCCACTTGGTGTTCCACAAAGTATGATTATACCCCTACATTCGCCGATTTCCATTCGGAATCCCGGTTGTCTTCCTCAATCCGAAGTCGAACTATCAAATCCTCAAGCCCCATTTGATAGGTGTGAGTTTTGCATGTATTTTGAGGTATAAATATGACTAAAATGGTGATTAGACATGCATAAACTCATATGAAATGGTTTGTATTCACTCTTTGTGGGAAAGATATTACGCTTTGCTTGTTTTGTAGGAATTTAACAATGTTTGGAGTGATTTTGTGACAAATACGAGCATTGCGACCTAGAATCATCATGAATCGAGCGATTACACCCACTTAGAAGCCAACTATATGGATTATAGAGTCATAGTGATGAGTCGTGTGTCAAAAGATGCATGGATGATCAAACAACAAGGAGATTTATCTCAAGGAACATCCAAACGCGTATGGAATTTCCAAAGATCAGGCAAAGGCGGTTTAGTATTTTGGCCATAACTCTCCCTACAAAATTGATATTAAGGTGATTCAAGTGGCTACGGAAGCTAAGAGAAAGGGATACAACTCTTATGAAGATCCCGCAAAACAAATTTGGACGTTCGGGTGGCGCACGGGTAACCGTGCGTGGGCGCACGACCCGTGCGCCATACAGACCGGATGTTTTCTACGGGATGGCGCACGGGTAGCCCATGCGCCAACGCACGACCCGTGCGTTCTTGCGAAAAAACTCCAAAAATGACAAAGAAATTGACCTAGACTTCAAAAAGGGTATAAATACCACTTCTTGGGGCGCACACCAGGAGGAAAGGTCCGGAAAAGACCCAAGAACACAAGAAATAACTCAACTTCATCAAGGAAGAATCAAGAGAAGAAGATCGGGTCGAATCGGAGCTTGAGGATTGAAGATAAATCGAGAGATTATCAATTTCCCTAAGTTTTCTCATTCTTTGTGCTTTAATCTTTTATTTTAGCTTGTCATGAATATGAACAATTTGTCTATGAGTTGTTTATTTTTAATGAGTAACTAAACATCTTGTGATTTCCGGGTTTTGGTAGTAGATTAATTGAACTCTTGTTGAATGTTTTAATCTTGGTTGACGTTATTATCTTGAAGCCTATTTGAGTACTTTGTTTTTATTCTTGTTTTATCACTTGGCCAATGATTTAACTTGTTTGATATATTGATTCATAATTCGAGAGATGAGATTCAATATTAGATCTTGAGTACTTGACATGAATATTTGCATAATCGAGAGGTTTGTGAATATTTTTGAGGATATTTGATCTTTTGTGCATTTGGGAGTTGTGTATCTTATGTTGAGTAGAGATGCTTTAGCATAGATATTTCAATCTACACTTTATATACATCTCGAGAGGGAGGATAAAATACCATTGTGATCGTCTTATAGGCGTATTGATAATAACTTTGGCTTTGATTAAATGGACAACAAGAGGAATATTAATTGAAACCATAATCCGGAATCTATTTCATTCTCTTGATAATTCCATTATTCTTAGTATCTTGTATTCTTGTGGTTATTCTTGTCTTTACCTTCACAACAATCATCAAATTAAGATCGTCTAAATAAAAATAAAACTATTTTGGTTCAATACTTAGCGCACTAATTTATTAGTCTCCGTGGATACGACCTTGCTTACCCTATTCTATAAACTACACCGTACACTTGCGGTGAAGCTAAAAATAAGGCGAACAAGTTTTTGGCGCCGTTGCTGGGGACTAATACAATTTTTGGTGCTAATATTGCGATAGATAGAATTATTTTTAATTTAGATTTTTTTTATTTTATTTCATTTTTCTTTTGTAAATTCTCTCTGAATGTTTGATTTGTTTCTTTGAGTTGGTGCGGGTAGTACATGAACACTTGCTCGAGGATGGAAAATCAATTACTTCAATAATCGGAATTCTTACGATTATTGGAATAATCCTACTCCTACGTGCTATTATCCGTTTGGGAAATTACGAAGATTTTTCATATGATAGCATGGAGAATATGATTCAACCGCCATCAAGCTCCAATGTAATGAATGGGTTTACCAATGCGAGGCAAAACCATCTTTGGAAGACGCCCTCATTTCATTCATGAATCAAATGACTTCATTTATAAGTGAGACAAGGACCGTTCAATGCACGAGGAGGCTAGGATGGACGGAGGATAGAGTTGCAAGTGACCACGGATGGCCGATTCGATAAAAAATCTTGAGACTCAAGTAGGCCTATTAGCTACGATTATTGGTGGACAACAACAAAAGAGCCAATTTTCAAGCACCACCAAATCAACTCAAAGGAACAATGTAGTGCCATTGATCAATGGAGTGGTATTGAATACGAGAGCCACGTCAAATTAAATCGGGAGTATTTCTATCTCTCACTCAATTGAAGATCCTCATATTGATAAAAATATGTGCACTCTAGATGTAAGCTTCACTACATATGTATCAAATTTTAAGAAGCATACACTTGAAGGAACATTGTTTGAAAATGGTGATCAATTCACATGTTCTACGAGACTTCATGATATTTAATGTGAGTAAAGATAGAAATATCTTTACTATGATTGATAAACCATTTTTATCATTAGGAGCACATTTCTTGATTTCAAAAGACCATCAACATTGTGATCCTTAATCATCCACATCTTACATACATCAAGGATCACCTATCTTTGTTGGAAAATACGAAGGCGTGGCATGATCGACACTTGTTTTTGGATCCCGGTTGAGTAAAACAAAAGTCCGGCTAAAGACTTTAAATTTAGCGCTTGTTGGGAGGCAACCCAACGGTTTGTGGTGTGATTTTTGTTTTTGTTTGTTTTCTTTTTGTAAAAAAAAAAAAAAAAAAAACATGAGTGTTCTTTGCGACATCACGCACGGGTGACCCGTGCGCTGGCTAGCGCACGCCCGTGTGTGCCTGGAGGGAGAATAATATGGCTTCGACATGAAGCACGAGAAGCCCATGTGCAAGGCGCGACCGACGTGCCCTTCACCGAGAATAATATTAAGGTACAAAATTTGAATTGATGGTTGAAGGAAGAAGTCCTAGCGATATGAGGAGATGACAAGAGGCCACCACCCGCACAAATGAATCGTGTAAATCCACACGATTTTATATTGAAATTCTATCTTTTCTTACGTGCGATATAATTTCATTTAAGTTTGGGGGAGATAGTTATTTTGATATGAAATGTGTGGATTAAAAAAATTTTGCATTTTGGTGTGTTTTCATGTAGTTGCATGTAGAGCATTTTAGGTTGCATTGCATTAGAAGACGTTCTGACTTTAACACGTTTATTGATTTCATAGAGTTTAGAGAGTGAGTTGACCGATATTGAGATTCTCGTGCTCAATTTTGAAAATTTTGTATTGATTGGATTGGGAGTTGAGTATGAGTTGATTGAGCCATGAATAGATGATATTGAGCATGTGGATATTGAGAACATGGTTTGATGCTTTGAATTACGTATTTGCAAGTTTCGTGAGCTTTTGAGCCTTTAATGCTTTCATCATATGCGATCTTGTGTTGATTGATTTGAGTGTATCATTCATGTTGTTAGAATTCTAGAACTTGCTCTAGTATCTCTATCAAAGTCACACGTTGTATGCGAATTGTGAAAATGATTAATGGCCATTTTTTTGTTAGCCCTTCAAGCCTTTTGCTTACCTAATGATGTTGAAATCCTTAGTTAGCCAATTTGAGCCTATTGCCTAATCTTTTGTGATAGCCAAAATTCAAGCCTTATCATTGATATATATGTTACCCTATACTTTCGAGCGTATATTATTGAGTAAAGGGAATGAATGAGGTGAATGAGTGAAATCAAAATTTTAGAAGGTGGTGTTAAAAAAATTGGTTGATGGGAACAAAAGGGTAAGAAAATGAGAAGAAAAGAATGTTGAAAACTCACAAAAGAGACGAAAAAAAAATCGCTTTATGAATGAGTTTCATTTAAATGAACTTGGGGGCTAAGGATTGTAATTTGAAGTGATTCTCAAAAGAAAGAAAAAGAAGATGCAGATGAGTAAAGTTGATGAAAATAAGGGATGATTGGAGTAGCATATGGGATTGTAATGTAGATGATTGATATGCTCACCGGTCTATATGCTCGAGTTTAAGTCACTTTATCCAAAATTTCCTACCCTAACCAAAGAGCCTTCATTACAACCAAATGAGAAAGTCCTTTTTGATTCACAAATTGCATACATTCTAGTGGCGGAGATGATGAGACGATTTGCAAGCATATGGTAATTCTACAACATTGAATTGATTTGAGTGTAAACACATCCTATATCTATTTGAGATGAGAGTATACACTTGATCTTTGTGAGGCGTAATTCTTAACATTTACTATGGTTTCTTTGATGTGTGCTCT
Source organism: Rehmannia glutinosa (assembly GCA_016081115.2). NCBI lineage: Eukaryota > Viridiplantae > Streptophyta > Magnoliopsida > Lamiales > Orobanchaceae > Rehmannia > Rehmannia glutinosa. Next base: position 136,067 of record JABTTQ020002269.1, on the reverse strand, counting down.
ATGTTAGATGTTTGAGGCTTGGTTGATTCGTTTGACACCTACGATAAACAATGCGAATTTTATGGAGTTGTGCGTTCTACTTTTCATTACTCCCAATCATGTGTTGTCTAGTTTTAAAAGCGTTGGCCGGACTGCCAACGATTTAAGTTTGGGGGATTTTGATAGGTGTGAGTTTTGCATGTATTTTGAGGTATAAATATGACTAAAATGATGATTAGACATGCATAAACTCATATGAAATGGTTTGTATTCACTCTTTGTGGGAAAGATATTACGCTTTGCTCGTTTTGTAGGAATTTAACGATATTTGGAGTGATTTTGTGACAAATACGAGCATTGCGACCTAGAATCATCATGAATCGAGCGATTACACCCAATTGGAAGCCAACTATATGGATTATAGAGTCATAGTGATGAGTCGTGTGTCAAAAGAAGCATGGATGATCAAACAACAAGGATATTTATCTCAAGGAACATCCAAACGCGTATGAAATTTCCAAAGATTTGGCGGTTTAGTATTTTGGCCATAACTCTCTCTAGAAAATTGATATTAAGGTGATTCAAGTGGCTACGGAAAGCTAAGAGAAAGGGCTACAACTCTTATGAAGACTCCACAAACAAATTTGGACGTTTGGCTGGCACACGAGTAACCCATGCCTGGACACACGACCGTGCGCCCTCTGAGACTACCGTGCGCCAACGCACGACCCATGTGTTCTTGCTTAGAAACTCCAAAAATGACAGCAAATTGACCTAGACTTTGAAAAGGGTATAAATACCACTTCTTGGGGCGCACACCAGGGAGAAAAGGTCTGGAAAAGACCCAAGAACACAAGAAATAGCTCAACTTCATCAAGGAAGAATCAAGAGAAGAATCGGGTCGAATCGGAGCTTGAGGATTGAAGATAAATCGAGAGATTATCCATTTCCCTAAGTTTTCTCATTCTTTGTGCTTTAATCTTTCATTTTAGCTTGTCATGAATATGAACAATTTGTCTATGAGTTATTTATTTGTAATGAGTAACTAAACACCTTGTGATTTCCGGGTTTTGGTAGTAGATTAATTGAACTCTTGTTGAATGTTTTAATCTTGGTTGAAGTTATTATCTTGAAGCCTATTTGAGTACTTTGTTCTTATTCTTGTTTTATCACTTGGCCAATGATTTAACTTGTTTGATATATTGATTCATAATTCGAGAGATGAGCTTCAAATTTAGATCTTGAGTACTTGACATGAATATTTGCATAATCGAGAGGTTTGTGAATATTTTTGAGGATATTTGATCTTTTGTGCATTTGGGAGTTGTGTATCTTATGTTGAGTAGAGATCTTTAGCATATATATTTCAATATACATTTATATACATCTCGAGAGGAGGATAAAATACCGTTGTGATCGTCTTATAGGCATATTGATAATAACTTTGGCTTTGATTAAATCGGACAACAAGAGGAATATTAATTGAAACCATAATCCGGAATCCATTTCATTCTCTTGATAATTCCATTATTCTTAGTATCTTGTATTCTTGTGGTTATTCTTGTCTTTACCTTCACAACAATCATCAAATTAAGATCGTCTAAATAAAAATAAAACTATTTTGGTTCAATACTTAGCGCACTAATTTATTAGTCTCCGTGGATATGACCTTGCTTACCCTATTCTATAAACTACACCGTACAACTTGCGGTGAAGCTAAAAATAAAGCGAACAAGTTTTTGGCCCCATTTCCTTACGTTTGTGCTTGAGGTAGTTCTTAAAATCTTTCCCGGGCGGCAATTTTTCGATAATCGCAACCACTTGAACGACTCACTCGAGAATCATCCCTTCGGACACTAAGTCGTGAAGTATGATCTGTATTTCTTATCTTGGCTAATCACCGTCTCGGTGTCAACCATCTTATAATCCGAGAAATTTACCGACTACAAATTTCTTTGCACCGTCATCTTCTTTTTATACTTTTTCTCCAAAGAGTCCCACAACTCTTTGGGCGTTTTTGAACGAACTATAGACGCGTTGTACAAGGTATCGTCTAGTCCGTTCAAAATATAATTCCGACAAAGGAAATCATCTTTGTTATGCCAAGCATCCACAGCGATTCTCCGTTCATTGTCGGATTCTTCATCACCAACGGCATGGGGTTCCTCCTTCACGAAACGACAAACCCAAAGTCGTCAAGTAGAACATCATCTTCTCGTTGCCATCTCTTGAAGTCGAAGCCCGGAGAACCTGGCGACTTTTTCGCCGTGTGGGGAGCATCAACCATGGGTGTGAAAGAGATCGAATCGGTAGCCATCGTCTTGAAGAAACAAAATTTTCGTCTTTGCGATTGTTGGGTAAATTATATGTGGAAGGTTTTACATTTAGAAGAAAATGGCCGAAATAGTGTATGGTTTAGGCTAAGTCGAGGCACGTATTTAATACGATCTCGCAAGACGAAAATGCCCCGTATACTAGTGCTTATATGGTTCCGGCGCTCGCCTCTAAGATACAACGACTTTACTGATCCCGGTTAGTAGAAAAGAAAAACAACGTGAACAAAGTGTTTTTTCGACTTTCAAGCTTTTGAAGGAGGAAGATGAACAATATGCAAAATGCGGTGCTTATCTCTTGTTATCGATATTTTGTTTTTGTTTTTCGATCACCAGGATCGACTATTATAGGCTTCAAGCGACGCACTGCTACAGGAGCACAACCAGGCGCGGGCCGTGCGTGCGCAAACACTTCGGCACCCAAAGACGACCCAGGCGCACGGGCGTGCTCCAGCCCGTCGTTTTCTCGAAACTCCGGCAGTAGCACGACCCGACCCGACCGCACGGGGCGTGCTCACTCCCATCTGTGGGCCGAACCTTTTCCCGATTTGAACTCGATTTAATTAATTACAAAAATTAATTAAATCCACTTAATTTAATTAATTATTTTTAAAGGTTTTTGGTCCAAAAGAATAAGGGCTTGAAGCCCAAGCCCACGGCCGGGCCGGCCCGACGACCAGCGCGCGCGCGTGTGTGCTTTGAACCAAACCCACAAAGCATGTAGGTCCTCACCCATTTAAAAACTTGGGTGCCCCCAAGGGCCCAAACCCATATGTCCAACTTGGGATATATAAAGTGTGCAACTTTGCCTCCTTTTCCTATGTGGGATGGAGCATCTCTCCTCCCCCACATTTTTCATTTTCATACCATTTATTTGTATTAAGTGGCTAACTTCTAGCATTAATTTCTCATTCACCCGGAATCGGTTTTGAGAAATTTCAAATGCTATTCTCATCTACTCTCTTAGTAGAATTTTTGTAAATAATTTAATTCCATTTTTCACAAATGGAAACCACTTAATTAATTGGTCAAAATCGGGTCAACACCCATTTCTCAAAGACCAATTCCAACATATTCTTGCAAAGTGTTCTTATGTGTCATCATCATCATCAATCGCACCTTATCCCACTATGTGGGGTCGGTGATGTGAAATTTATAGTGTTAATTAATTGTATAGTATTAGTTAACACTACAAATTCACACACAAAAAGCAAAGTGGCAAAGTTTTACGCGGATGCCCTTCCTAACGCAACCTTCATACGAAGGAGAAATGAGATGAAATTGCAAAACCATCAAGATCATAGGTTTTTCCACTTGTGGAAAATACGATGAAACGGCGATGAGTTGAGATAGTTAATTGTTCTAGTCATGTTCCATAATATGATTGATATTGTAAAATCAACATGTAGATCATGGAATATGACCAAAAAGTATTCTTATGTGTATGTTGCTTTTTTTTTTTCTTTTACACTTAAGATTTGAGTTTGTTTTCAGTTGAACCAGGGCTAGTACTCCACATTTTAGGGTCCTACAAGTTTTGAGTTTGTTACTGGATGCAAACAATTTTTTTTTAAGTACTAGAATGAGAAAATCAATGTCAGAGCTCAAAATAGAAATGCAGAATTCCTGTAAGAACAAAAAGACCATGCTGCATAACAGCATAAATATAAGAGTAGAATTGCTTTACTGGGTGACCTTTATTACAACATATTACTGGTGAGCTTTATTACATCATATTGTATGCAAAATACACAAGTAGACAAATCTGTCTCTTGACAATATTCATCTTGTGGCTGGTAGAATGCATTGCACTCTCTTTAATTGCACAATGAAGCCAATATCCTGCGAGGCCCTGTGAACGGTTTCCGAGCATGAAGAACAGCCAAATTATCGATCAACAACACGTCGCCTTTCTGCCATGGGATGGCTATGCTTTCCTCTTCCAATATTTTCAGACAATCATATACTATATGACTCGGCAAAGGATTTCCATCCCCGAGAGTTACAGTCGTCTTCCGATCTTTTGGTGCATCTTCCCAGCCATTATAAGCAGCCACCATGTTGTTGAACCATATCTCGCGTTGCCTTGTTTCGTCGTATTTGATAGCCGGGAGCGGGCCCACTATCATTTTCACTCCATCCTCTCTCCATTCCAGCTTCGTTTGTAACTTTGCAGCCCTGTTAAATGGTAAATCTCCATCTTTTAATTCCATCATAGTAAAGTTTCTAACAAATGTTGGAATTGGTTTTTTATAAATTGGGTTTTGACCCGATTTTGACCAATTATTTAAGTGAGTTCATTTATTCGATGTATGAAATAAATGAGATAAACGACATCTACGCCGCGGATAGATGAGTTTAACATTTTGAGTTTCTCAAAACCAATGTCAGGTGAATGAGAAATAAATGTATGAAGTTGGCCACTTAAAGTGCTTTTATATATGAAATATAAAAGGGTGAGAATATGGAAAACCATATCCACATAGGAAACATATTAAATGTTTGACTAATTAAAAATAGCTTCACCACTAGCTTGTAACTCAAGTGGTATCACTAACCCTTTATAAGGGTGTTGACCAAGGTTCGAACCTTGTATCTTTCAGTTTCTTAGGAATTTATCTCCTCCCTCCAACCAGTACTCCCAACTTATTAAAAAAAATAGCTTCACTACTAATAAGGAGTAATTACGTGGAACTCCTTATGGTACACCCTAATGGACCAAGTCAATTTTGACTAGCTCAAAAGGCACTGAGGACGGTGCAGAGCACCGTTCGAGCCGGGCCTGGGCCCGTGCACGTTGCACATAGTCGCATTGGCCGTTTTAGAGGTGCACTTCGCACGTATGTATCGTCGCGGAGAGCTTTGAGGAGCCTTAAAGTTTTGGAAGTGTCTTGTGATTTGTAGTATTGCTATCACAAGACGTAAGTCGTTGTATCTTGGGAGACGATTGCGATTTCCGTTAACACCGTGAGTGGGCAATTTAAATGCTTAAAGACAAAGAGTCCAACTCTTACCTCGACTTTACATTACTACTCGCTCGATTTTCTTGGCCATTCGATATACACCAACTCGATTTACCCAACAACAAAAACTAAATTCGGTCGAATGGAATATGATGAATTATTTAAATTTGAACGTCTTAAGTTTGAATCTTCATCTCTACACCACTAAGTTGAGCTCACGCATCGTACATGATTTGTCTAGTGCAATTTACCATCGGCTTGATCTGTTAGCATGAATAGTGGTTTTCATCCCATTGGAATTTCTCACTTTTAACTATTTGAGATATGTAAATCATGTTTGTTTTACTCAAACTCATTGAAATATTCTTTCAACGCCTTTTTTTTTTCATCATAACACTATATATATTCCCCATTCTCACACATATATTCTCAATAATTTATCTCAATGGGATGAATAATGGCTTTTCTTATTGGAATAAAATTCATACACCCCATGCGACCATAACTGATCACTCAGTGATAAATGATGTACATGTGCAAAAATGAATAAAATAGAGATGAGTGTAAACAAGCCGAGCCAAACAACAGGAAGATAAAAAAGAAAAGAACTCATATGAAGCAAACAGATACATAAGCACAAGATAGAAAAAAAAAGATGAAACAAAAGCTAAGCAACAATAAAAGATTTATTGAGCACAAACCTTTCCTCAGCCACACTCTTACTTTTAGTGAAGAACGTTGATTTCCAGCCACGGCCGGTATAAATTGAAGGATCGTCTTCGTCTCCCATAACTCGTGTATATATCAGTCCATGCTTCTCTAATTTTTCAACAAAATCCGGGTGTTTTTCCTTCATTCTCTCATACACAACATGACTGAGAACAATAGGAGTTTCTCCCCCACTAGAAGGTTCTACTTCACAAAAGAAAAACAACTTTGAAGGGTACTCTGGAACCTGATAAACAAGAAGAAAAAAATTATAGTTAAAACTACTCCAAATTCTTCATATTAAGTGTTATTAATTTTACATTTTAAAAATTCCTTGACCCCAATTAATCCCCATTTTCCTTTGTCCGTCTGTGTTTTTTCTCTAATTAGGCCACGTCTAACCCTACTCATGCTCGGCCAGCGCGCTGGCTGGCACTAGCCTTGTCGCCCGACTAGTACTAGCGCTTTTTAAAACACTAATTAATTTACCGATAATTAGCTTGAGATAATAATAGGGAAAAATAATTTAGCGGTGATGTCAAAAATCGTACATAGTTTGAAAGGTATATTAAAATTTACGTAGGTATTTATACTTTTTATTTTGTGGATATGTATAAAAATAAATTATTTGGACATAGCATAGTTTTACCAGTCATTATGTAATTGCCAAACCAAATGACTCGAACTTGAAAAGAAGTATCTAGACACCAAAAAGTTGTCTTTTCTTTTAAGCAAAATAAAGGAAGCATTTGAAACCTCAATCAAGCATAGAACTGGCCTCTATCTCCCACCAAATAGCTTTCTTTATTCGATACACAAGTAATAGAAGGGTCAAGAAATCAACAATCCAAAACACCATTCTAACAAAATCAACGAATTGAAACTAAAACATATTACTCAATCATATAACACACACGCTTACGGATACATATAACCAAGGCGGAGCCGAAAATATTTTTAATGGGATGGTAGATACGCGAAAGTGGGGTGGGTAGAATAAGAAAATCATATAAAATATACTTAAAATATTTTTTTTTAATTTTATAGGGTAAATATTTTTTAAAATGGGGGAGGGTGGGGCCCAAATTGGCCCCCTCCCTCCGCCACTGCATATAACTCAAGCATTTACTATCACATGCACACACACACACACACAAGAAAGTCAATCTAGTAGGCTAGTAAATCCAAAAATTGAATAAGAGTTAAATGAAAAATTAAAATTGATTTAATGCCTGAGGAAATTTTAATATGATCCCCAAACTACACGCGATTTTTGACATCACCCACTAAACTATTTTTTTTTTTACTTAATTTCTGAACTATACGAAAATCATTACAATCTCATCTCCTCGTCATTGTTGGCGGATCTAATGTAAAATCTCCACCGGCAAAAATGAGAAGATGGGACCCTAAAATTTTCCATGTAGTTCAGAAGGCTAATTAGGAAAAAAAAATAGTTTAATAAGTGATGTAAACGAAAGCTGACAATATGAAGGAGAGAAAACATGCCTGAGCCATTTCATGATGAAAAGGGATGTTCTCATCAGGCGGGGCGTCATTAGCAGTAAACACCCGGCCTACAACGTTTGTCCTCGGCCCAGCGCCGCCGACATAAGCCACCTCCTCGTACCAAAGCTTGACGACGTCGTTGAAGTCGAAGCAGTGGCTAAAGAATCAAACCCACGAAACAGAATAGCACCGTGTCTATGCAGAAGTAGTTCCAGCCATGGCTTCTGCTCCTTAACGGCCGCCGTTAAAGCAGACGGATTATGCGAATCTACAGCTGCCAGAGATAATACGACCGGGACAGTAACTCCGTCGCAGTTTTTTTGACGTGGGATATTGGTTACGGCAAAGAATCCAGAATTTGCAGTCATATTTGTCTTGGTTTTTTCGGTTAGTTGTTTCACAAGGATGGTTGTATAGTTGTCAATGAGGGTGTTAGGTATAGTACCAAATTCTAGACTAGTATTAAAAGCAACTAAAATGAAATTAATGCAAACTTTTATCCAAACGGGTACTCAATTAAACTTATCGAAAAAGAGTTGTAACATCCCAATTTCGTAAAAATAAAAAATATCCAATTTGCGATTTATTAAAGTGATGAAAATAAAATAAGCCCGAGCTTGAAAACGCATTTCTTAAAGAGAAATAAATAATACTTATCATAAATGCGGAAATACTCATGAAAACGTGTCCCAAAAAAAAATTAAATTCATAAAAACTGCTTAGTTTTTAACATCATAAAATAAATCAAAATAAAGGGGCCCTTTAATTTCTTGATTCGACTTCTACCGTCCCATTTGCCACGCTCCGGCTCCTTCATTCATCTATGGAAAACATGGGGTGAGCATTCAACAGTCCAGTGGGGACGCAATGTCTAAGTTAAATACACAGTACAATCACTCATGCATACACACCTATGCTTTTTCATGCTTGTACAATTAAGTACCATCTTAATTTTCATGCTTGTACAATTAAGTACTATCGTGCTTTTCATGCTTGTACAATTAAGTACCATCTTGCTTTTCATGCTTGTACAATTAAGTACCATCTTGCTTTTCATGTTTAACGTGCCCACACATAAATAATCATACATGTATTTAAAATAGACATAAGCAGTAAACCCCACCTTAAAAGTAGAAACTTCATGAAATAAATGCAAACGTGAATGCATAGTGTTCAAGTTCCTCGTCTCCTTTTGCATCTCTCTTTCGTGTCGACAATGGTAAATCCGCGGCGCGTCGTGGTCATGGCGTGTCAAACTTCTCGCTTCTTTTATTTCTCTTTCCCATTCCTTGGTTTTTATCTTGGGTTTTGGTTATGGGGCTTAGGGTTTGAGAAGGTGGTGGCCATGGTGGAGGTGCCGGTGGCGGCGGCGGTGGAGTACGACGGTGATAGGGTGGGCGATTTTTAGAGGGGAGGGAGAAAGAGAATTTATCTTCTTGCTTGATGTAGAAAATTGTGAATAAAAACCTAGGGAAGACTTTCAATTTATAGGCGAAGGATTCAAATTATTTAAGGTAAGAATATTTCTTTGAAATTTTATTGCCAAAAATATTTGATTTTACATGCCTTAAATGCATATTTGATTTCTTTCTCTTTTGAACACGATTTTCCGTTTTGTAAAAATTGACTTTCCTTTATTATGGAAATAAAATTAGAAATTAAATCCGAATTTAGGAAATTTAGTGTTTCGAAAATTCGATTCTAGTTAAGCCAATTTTATCCCCAATTCAAAAAGAATCGGTATTACAAGAGTATATATACTCTAATAAATAAAAGGATCGAACCCCATCCCCGAGCTAGGGCCCCCATTGCCCTTGCCCTGAGCTTCGTGGAGGATGTGGAGCGCATGTTATGCCTCAACTAGTCGGTCTTTGGGGTGCCGAAGACGAGTCACCACACAAGTTCTCCTCCACCTGTAAATTGTTACCGGAGGATTCGAACAACCACACTGTGGGTACCAAGCGGACATCACGTCACTCAAGTCCTTAACCGGTTGAGCTATGCTATGCCGGGGGCGAGTATACTCTAATAAATGGTTCAATTTAAGGCAACCTCAAAGCTAATTGGTTATTTATATGGGACTAAGGGTGGAGCGTTGAGGTGATAAGTATTCGATTCTTGTACAAAACACCGAATAACTTGACACCGAATTGAGACCTTTAGCCGATTGGTTGTGTTTTTCGTTCCATGCATTTTAATTTTCTAAGAGAATAATGATGATTTTTTTTAAAGTGAAATTAGTTGGACGTGTAGAGAGAAATAATGATTGTGTTGATGTGATGGAAAATCTTTTAGAGATTTTGATTGTTTATGAAAAATATGTGGAAAAAATATTGTAAAATATAATGCAGTAAAATTGAATAAAAATGGAAATTTGATTCAAAAATAGGCAATATGAATCTCATTTTACACATTTTGTTATCAAAATTAAGAGAAAAATAATCAAAATAGTGACAAATTGAAAACAAATATCGGATTTCTTTATATGAATAGGGGAGGAGAAAGAAATAAATAATATAAGTGGATATTGAGAAGTGTGAGAGCGAAAGAGGCAAAATGAAAATTTTGGAATTTTTTTCACAACCAATCACAATCATACACTCTTGCATTCGTGAATAGAAAAGATTGAAATATCTAGTGACAATTAAATAATTGAATGTATTTGGGACCAATGTTTAGTGAGAGTTAAATAATTGAACTACTATAATCTATAAATGGAACTCCTTTGCTCATAAGGTGAACTGATAATAAAATTAAAGTTGGTATAGAGGAAGATCGATAATATAATGTATGAGTTTGGCATGGATATAAAATTATAAATATATACTATTATAAAACAAATGCGTATCTATTAACAATAAACAAACAAGAAAATGGGAAAAACTTTTTATTGCTCGTATGTATCTCTCAAACAATACAAAACCTCTATTTATAGGCTCATCATGCACAACAATAAATTACAATAGTAATAAGAACTCATTTACAAGTCTTCATTTACTACGCCATTGGATGTTATGGAATTTAAAGAATGAGTTGAGTTAATGGACATCCACTAATAAATATCAATATTTATAACACTCCCCTTGCATGTCCATTACTAAGAATATGCCTCGTTAAAACCTTACTAGGAAAAACCCTGTGGGAAAAGCCCTAGTCAAGGAAAATGAGTACATTATTCTCGTATAATACATAAGATGATGCTGCCTCATTAAAAACCTTGTTTAGGAAAACCTAGTGGGATAAAACCTAAGACAAGGAAAAAAAGTACAACGCGTATTTACTCCCCTGATGAAATCAAGTCTTATTTGAAATTTCAATAGATATCTCGAGTTTTCACATACCAATCTTGTTAATAAGTTTCTCGAAAGTTGTAGTTGGGAATGCCTTTGTAAACAAATGCCAAGTTTTCGCTGAACAATTTGACGGACATTTATATCTACTTTCTTCTCGCAATTCATGTGTGAAAAAGATGTTGAGATATTCAGTCCGATTCTACTATTTTGTCCTATTACATTAATTCGGTCCTCTTCTATTAGTTGCATTCTCATTCCCTAAAGTGTGCTTTACTCACACACGCTTTTTTCCTTTTGCTCTGTTTTTCCTTTTGCCTATAAATAGCTATTCTCCCAATGTAACAGTGACCATGACTGCTATATTTTACTTTGGGTGCTAATACAATGGTTTTGCTGGTATACTCTATATTCTCAATCATTTTACATGGTATCTAGAGCGAGGTTTGATCGGCCGTGGAACATGGTTGTGACTGGTGGAGCTCGACGTCCTATTGGAGCTGATGGAGTTAATCTCCATGGACAGATTCAAGCCTTTGCGCATCAAACTGTTGCCGTTGAAGCTGCGGAGGAACCTCTTTCCCTTCATGGATCTGACCATCCAGGACTAGTACTGGTTACGAACACTCTCAATGGTAACAACTATCTATCGTGGCGCCGATCTATGTTAATCGCGCTGGGAGCTAAAACCAAACTAGGTTTTATAAACGGCAAGGTAACACCACCTGCAGCTGACTCGCCGAAGTTCGAACAATGGAAGAAGGTCGATTGTATGGTCACTAGCTGGTTGCTCAATTCGATTTCTAGAGAGATTGTGTGCAAACTAATACACACACTCATACAACTTCTCGGAGGACCTTCCTCGGATATCTCGAGGCATTGTCCAAAGAAATTGCTAAATACATGGCGACTCTTGTACACAGTGGGAGTCCAATGCTACTTTTGCACACTTTGCGGTACACAGGTATTGTTGGTAATCATTTTGCCTTGAGCACTTTTGATCAAATATGAAGTGGTGATTGGATTTTAGACACAGGGGCTAGCAAACACATGTGTAACACCTCTCATTTTCTGACAAATCTCACACCTATACCTCATCACATCACTGTGTTTCAACCGGATGGTACCACTAAGCTGGTTACTCATGCTGGTGAAGCACATTTATCTCCTACTTTGATTCTTAAAGATGTTTTGCTTGTTCCATCCTTCAAATACAACTTACTATCTATTGCTCAGTTAACACAATCCTCACATTGTAAGTGTGTTTTTTTTTCCTTCTTATTGTCTCCTACAGGACCTGAGGACTGACAAGGTGATAGGAGTTGGGAAGTTGATTGGCAAGCAGTATATACTCTGTTGATTTTGGTTTGCAAGTTTCATCCTGTAATGTTTCAGTTCCTTCCTGTAATGAGATTGATTCTTGGCATCATAGGCTAGGTCATGCCTCCATAAATACTCTTGAGCATTTACCTTTCCTTAAGCATCTTTGTACTCATGAAGCTCACACATTAATAAAGAGTTGTGATATTTGTCATTTATCCAAGCAACACGCATAACCTTTTCCTTTAAGGGATTCCTACTCTCGGTCGTTGTTTGACTTAGTTCATATGGATGTATGGGGCCATTTCATTCGGCACTATGTTCTATAACACTCCTTACTTCTTAACTATAGTGGATGATTGCGGTAGGTGTACATGGACATACCTCATGTCACACAAAAGTTAAGGTTATTAGAACCGACAAGAGGGGGATTTGTTAATCTCACTGTCATAATTTGTTTTCCAAACTTGGGATTATTCATCGGCGAAGTTGTGCCTACACACCCCAACAAAATGGGGTGGTGGAGCGCAAACATAGACATCTTTTGAACACAGCCAGGTCACTTCTGTTTCATTCCAAATTGCCTCTTGATTTTTGGCCTTTTTCACTTCTTACAGCCACCTTCATCATAAATAGGCTTCCTAGTCAACTACTTGGTGGAAATCTCCATATGAGCTCTGTCCTGGTCATCCTCCGGACTATAACATCTTCAAGCCTTTTGGATGCTTAGCCTATGCTACAAATATACTCCCTCACAAATCCAAATTTGATCCCAGGGCTCAGAAATGTCTTTTCTTGGGTTATGAACAAGGCAAGAAAGGGTATAAGTTGTTTGACCTTACTACTCATAAGCTCATTGTTTCCAGGGAAGTGCAATTTGTTGAGCACATTTTCCCTTCCTTCTCTGCTTTGAATCCACTACTACTCCACTTCCAAATGTTTTTGACTTTTGAACATGATCACTCATTTTCTCCCGTTACTGCGATTCTTCTCCTCCCACTTTTCCTCACTCTTTGCCTATTGCTCTAAGAAAGACTCCCAGGACTTGTTAGAAAACCATCATGGCTTACGGTATGTCACTGTTGTAAAACAAAGACCACTGCCTTACTCCTAACACGGGTTGATTTCGGTACTTTTTTTTCCTATCCAATATCTACCTTTCCTTACTCTTGCTCTCCCAATTTCTCCCCTCAATACATGTGTTTTCTAGCCAATGTGACTAATCTGCAGGAACCACATACCTATGCTCAAGCTTGTGTTGATCCTCGGTGGATTAAGGCTATGAATCGGGAGTTGCGACCCTTGAAAAAAATCATACGTGAGATCTGGTCCCTTTGCCACTAGGAAAGAAATCTATTGGGTGTAAGTGGGTTTATAAAGTGAAAATCAAAGTGATGGGACTTTGTTGATAGGTAAAAGGCTCGGTTGGTGGCTAAAGGCTATCATCAAATTCATGGTGTTGATTATTGGGATAGTTTCTCCCCTGTTGCAAAGCTTGTTACAGTTAGAATGTTCATTGCCCTTGCCACTATTAAACAGTGGCCTTTGCATCAACTTGACATAAATAATGCTTTTCTTCATGGATTCTTGGATGAGGACATCTATATGGATCCTCCTGCTGGTTATACTAAGGCTCAGCCAGGCCAAGTGTGTCATTTGAAACGGAGTTTATATGGGCTTAAGCAAGCTTCCCGGCAATGGAATGCAGAATTTTGTGGAAAATTGCTCGATTTTGGTTTTACTCGATCGATGCATGACAAATCGCTTGCTTTTTGTAAAGGAGTCGAAAATTCTTTCTTGGCTTTGCTTGTTTATGTTGATGATGTATTGGTAACGAGGTTCTAGTGAGGAGGATATAGTAGCCATTAAACACTATCTAGATGTTTTGTTTACTATTAAAGATTTGGGGCTTGCCAAATACTTCTTAGGATTGGAAATTATTCGAGCCGCAATTGGTACATCCTTAAATCGGAGGAAATACATACTTGACATTCTCCATGATACAAATATCTTTGGATTGTAGACCGCCTCACCTTTTCCTCCGGGTTTTGAAGTTAGTGGTGACTGCGGTACTCCTTTGGTTGATCCCGATAAGTATAGACGGTTAGTTGGGAGACTTCTCTACTTGAACTTAACTCGGCCCGATATCACCTTTCTGTGCAACAACTTAGTCGGTTTGTGAATTGTCCTACTTCTTCACACTTTGAGGTCAGCTCTCCATCTGTTAAGGTACCTCAAAGGTTGTCCTTCTCTTGGATTATTCTATCCACCGTGCTAGCTCTCTGTCTCTCTCCGGGCTTATAGTGACGCGGTGGGGGGTGCCCCCGACTCACGCCGCTCTATTACAGGCTATTGTATATTTCTTGGTGATTGTCTCATCTCATGGAAGAGCAAGAAGCGACACACGATTTCAAGTCCTCTGCGCGGCGAGTATCGGGCTCTCGGTTCTCGTTATGCGCGAAATTAAGTGGATTTCATTTGTCTGTCTTGATCTCCATCTTCCATTTCCTACTCCCCTGTACCTCTCTTTTGTGATAACCAGGTGGCTTTGTATATTGTTGCTAACCCCGTCTTTCACGAGCGCACCAAGCATTTAGAGATCGACCATTTAGTCCGTGATCAATTCAAAGCCGGTTTTGTGGCTCCTCGAAGGTCCCTTCATCCTTGCAACCGGGCGATATTTTCACTAAAATTTTGTTGGCCCTGGTCTTCTCCACTCTTTCCTTTCCAAGTTGGGAATGTTGGATTTACACCACATTCCAACTTGAGAGGGGGATATTGAGATATTCATCCCGATTCTACTATTTTGGTCGGGTTACATTAATTCGGTCCTCTTCTATTAGTTGCATTCTCATTCCCTAAAGTGTGCTTCACACACACACGTTTTTTCCTTTGCTCTGTTTTTCCTTTTTGCCTATAAATAGCTATTCTCCCAATGTAACAGATGACTATAATCGCTATATTTTACTTTGGTTGCTAATACAATGGTTTTGTTGGTATACTCTATATTCTCAATTATTTTACAAAAGAACTTTGGTGAAATCGCTTGAGTTCTCTCATCTCCTTTGATGTAGCCTCTTTTACGTTGAGCTATACATGCTGCATTATCCTCGTACAATATTGTGGTTTTTTCTTGTTAAACGAAAGACCACAATTTTCTCGGATATGATGAACGAGCGATCTCAACCATACACATTCTCGACTTGCTTCATGCATTGGTAAGATTTCAACATGATTTGAAGATCGATTGTGAGAGTTTACTTTGTGGAACGCCAAGAAATAGAAGTATCAATACCATATGTAACTAAATAACCTGTTTGTGATTGTGCTTTATGTGGGTTAGACAAATATCCAACATCAACATATCCAATTAGTTCTGAATTTGAATCTTGTGAGTAAAATAAGCCCATATATGTTGTTCCCTTAAGATATCGAAGAACTTGTTTGACACCATTCCAAGATATCTTGAGTAGGAGAAGAACTATATCTTGCTAGTAAATTAACAGAGAATGATATGATATGTCAGGCCTTGTGCAATTAGCCAGATACATTAGTGCCCCAATTGCACTAAGATATGGTACTCCAGGACCAAGAATTTCTTCACCATCGTCTCAAGGACGAAAAGAATATTTTGCCACATCAAGTGATCGAACAACCATGGGAGAACTCATTGGATGAGATTTATCAAAATTAAAATGTTTTAATACATTCTAAATATAAGCACACGATGAACTAAAATCCCTCCACTCAAATGCTCGTCCAGTAGGCGAAGCAAAATTTTGTTTTTATCTTGAATCTTTCATTTCATATTCTATCATTCAACAATGTTACCATTTGTATAAGATTTTCAAGAGTCCCAATGATGTTCAAATCATCAACGTAAACAACAATGATAGCAAATCCATAATTTGTTTTTTATAAAAACACATGCACAAACAGGATTATTGATAAATCCTTTGTGCACAAGATATTCACTGAGACGATTATACCACACCCGTCCAAATTGCTTTAGCCCATACAAATTCTTTGTAACTTAATCGAATACATTTCTCGGGGTTTTGAATTGTATTCTTTAGGAATTTTTAATCCAACAGGAATTTTCATGTAAATGTCACTGTCCAGTGATCCATACAAATATTTTGTCACAACATACATTAAACGCATATGGAGTCCTTTTGATATTGCCAAGCTAAGTAAAAATCTAAATGTTATTGAATCCACCACAGGAGAATATGTCTCTTTATAGTTAACACCGGGTCTTTGTGAGAAACCTTGAACTACAAGTCGTGCTTTATATCTAGCAATTTCATTTTTCTCATTACGTTTTCACACAAACACCCATTTGTAGCCAACAGGTTTTACACCTTCTAGTGTTTGGATAATATGTCCAAAAGCATGACGTTTTTCAAGTGAACTTAGCTCTGCTGCGATTGCATCTTTCTATTTTTGCCAATCATTTCTTCTTCAACATTCATCAATAGACTTTGGTTCATAATCCGCATTTCCTTTTGTAACTTCAAGAGCTACAGATATATTGCCGACAATTATTTTATTTTGGTTCCATCTTTTTCCTGAAGTGACATAACTTACTGATATCTCTTCATTATTATTATTTGGCTAAATTGCAATTTAGTCCTGTATCTTTAGGCCAATTGCAATTTTAGTCCTTTAACTATTTAGAGTTGCAATCTTGGTCTTTGACGATTTTAACTTTGACTTTGAAGTCCGGACTCAACTCTATAAATATTAAGTCATTCAAGAAGCTCAAAACATCTAACAACCCTCTGAGTTTTCTGAAAATAATATAATATATAATAGTTTGAGTGTTTAAATATTTTGAATGTTTAAGTTTAGGTGTTTTCGGGTCAAAACCTACTACATGAGAGGTTAACCAAGTTTTCTCCTCCAAAAGGATTACGAATGTAATAAATTTTGCTTAATTTTTAGTTCTTAATATAAAAGAGGTTTTTGTTTCAACAAGGTGTTCTGAATATTTACCGGGCAATTTCTTTTAAATAAGTACTTTGTACGTTTGGAGTAGGAAACAAACCAAGACTCTCATGAGCCGTTCTTTGAAGAGTCGATAACTTGTAGATCGTCTTTCCCTAGGAAGAAGTTGGGAAATACAGAATCACCTGGAAAAGATCTAGGGACAGAAATCTTCCAACTCGTGGGGTTGCAAATCATCACACCCCAGCGCGGTTTCGGTCAAAAGATGTATAAAAATCATTAAGAGATTGTTTAATTTCCGTACAAAAGCATGTTGAGCCTGATATGGACGTAATGGATTATTTCTATTTAAGAGTCCAAGATAAATTTTGGAGATTATTTATATAGGACTAAATTACTAAAATACGTTAAGTTATAGGACCAAAAGTAAAATTGCTAATTTAAAGGACTAAATATCTAGAAATTTGAAAATTAAAAGGACTAAAACACTAACTTGACAACTTGGAGGACTAATTCGCATTTGAGTCCAAGTTATACGACTAAAATCCTGTAAGAACAAATACATGATCATATTGTAAATGGCACCCTTTATTACATCATATTGTATGCAAACTATAGGAGTAGAGCTACTTTATTGGGTGAAATTTATTACATCATATTACTGGTACCCTTTATTACATCATATTGTTGTAGGCAAAATATAGACAAATCTGTCTTTATTTGCATAGCGCAGCTAATATCCTGCGAGGCCCTGTGAACGGTTTCCGAGCGTGAAGAACAGCCAAATTATCGAACAACAACACGTCGCCTTTCTGCCATGGGATGGCTATGCTTTCCTCGTCCATGATTTTCAGACAATCATATACTATATGACCCGGCAAAGGATTTCCATCCCCGAAAGTTACTGTCTTTGTCGGATCGTTTCGTGCATCTTCCCAGCAAGTATAAGCACTCACCATGGTGTTGAACCATGTCTTGCGTTGCCTCGTTTAAATCGTATTTGATAGCCGGAGCTGGGCCAATTATCATTTTCACCCCATCCTCTTTCCATTCCAGCTTCATGTTTAACTTAGCAGCTCTGTTAAATGGTAAAACTACACCTTTCAATTCCATAATAGTAAAGTTTCTAGCTAAAATTAAATTCCAGCCCAATAGAGTAGGGTGAACTATGTAGCTAGCAGCCTCTAAGCCCGTTTCACTTGCCCGATTTCATAAAATAGACTAAAGGATGCCAGGATTACTGTGAGCCCTCCTACTATTGGAAGAAATCCAAAGCCGATTTCTCGATATGATAAACATGCGCTCATGTCTCAGTCAAAGGGCCTGCCGGGCAGACATGAAAGTTGTTTCTTTTGAAACTTTTCAAGTAATTTTGTTTGAAGGTCTCAAGTTCGAATTCCATATTATAGGGTTTACTGACTAACTCAATTCCAGGACAACGGGAAGACTGAGGCCTTGTATGATTTTTATCCCATTGGAATTTTACTCAAATAGAAATATTCCTTTTTCATCTTTTTATTTTCCACTTTCAACCCTCTATGTTTTTAATTATCACATCTATATATTACTCAATTTTCAATCATATATTACATCAATGGGATTGAGTCCTCACTACGACCACGACACCCCATTGCTACCACCACAGACATCCATATACCATTTTCAAATTAAATATTCAAAATAGATACATTCACTATCAATATTTTCTAATTATATATTATTAATTATTTTTTCCAACATATATCACTTAAGCGACACATTCTTCTATATAAAAAAATTGAAAAAACATATAAAACCAAAAAAATTTATATAATCAAAAAAAATATTCACTCTTGCAAAAATCCCAATAAAATTTATCTCAGTGGGATGACTTAATTGCAATTTTGGTCCTGTAAATATAAGGGGGTGACATATTTGGTCCTGTAAGTATCTTATTTAGTAATTTTGGTCATGTAAATTCAAAGTGGTGGCATATTTGGTCTTGTAAGTATGCTCTGTAGCAATATTGGTCCTGTAGAACTTTTCATTTTTGTGGAATTTGGGTCCCATAAGTACTAAAAGAAAACTATCAAATTCCAACGAAATAATTCCAAATGAACCAAAATCTGTTGGAATTTTCAAAATTCCAATGGAAATTCCAATGCTCTGACATATCGTTGGAAAATTCCAAATGAAAAGTCCAACGATAAGCAAAACCATTCTAGATCTTGTTGGAATATTTTTCCATAGGAATTTTCATTGGAATTTTATCATTCCAATGACCATTATACCAATGGTGCTTTTCCATTGGAATTTACATTGGAATCGATAATTCCAATGGAAATTGGCAAATACCAACGAATTTGTTTCGTTGGAATTCATTGTTTTTGTAGTGAAGTTTTATTTTTGTGCAATTTTGGTCCCAAATGGATGGGTAAGTCACATTTCATCCTTTGAGGACCAATATTGCACGTACTCGAACTTAAGAGACCAAAATTGAAAAAATATAAAACTTGCGGACAAACATTGCTACATAGCACACTTAGTGAACCAAATATACCAATTTTTAATATATACATGACCAAAAATTGCTACACTCAATAATTACGGGACTAAATATCTTGCCACCTCCTTATATTTATAGGACCAAAACTGCAATTAAGTCCAGTGAGATGGACAATGATTTTTATTATTGGGATGAAACTCATACAATCCCTAAGAAGAAATATCCAAGTGGGATGGATAATGACTTTTCTTATTGGAATAAAACTCATACAATCCCTGAGAAGAAATATTCAATAGAATAGGACCCCAAAATGATCGCTCGATGATAAAGGAAGTATGGGTGCAAAAGACAACTAGGAGGCATGTACATAAAAGATAAAAAATAACAAAACATCATGAAGAGAAAAAGAAAAGAACTGAGCACAAACCTTTTGTCAGCCTCACTCTTGCTTTTAGCCGATAACGTTGATTTCAGCCGCGGCCGATAGTAGATGAAGGATTGTCTTCTTCTACCATAAATCGTGTATATATCAGTCCATGCTTCTCTACTTTTTCAACAAAATCTGGGTATTTTTCCTTCATTCTCTCATAAACAACATGACTCAGAACAATAGGAGTTTCTCCACCACTATGAGGTTCTACTTCACAAAAGAAAAACAACTTGGAAGGGTACTCCGGAATCTGATGTACACAAACATAATCTTTTTAATTAGGCACGAATCATTTGACTTTTATTTTTTTTATAGGAAATACTATAAATTTCTTATTGCATTTGGATGAGAGGATTTGGTGGAAGGATTTCAAATGACTTTATATAAGGTATTGAATTTGGAATCCTATAAATGACTCCTATAGTTTCCAATAATTTGAAATTCATTATAAATTGATTTCATTCATAATTTGTTATTATGAATTTGAAAGCTTCAACTCTAAATCCATCAATCCAAATAAATGAAACCTAATATTACAAACGTTAGAAGTTACATGTATAAAGTGTTATTGATTTACTAATAATTAGCAAATAATCGCCTCCTCGAGAAATCTTCAAAGATATATGCATGTATACATATATAGCACACATGGAGATCGATTTGCCGTTTCATTTCGGCAAAATTATAAAATTAGTGATGTAACTAAAAGGAGGTTGCGAGAAAGTCCTATAAGAAACTCAAATTGCAAAATAGTCATGTAACTATGTACGATTTTACAAAATAGTCCTACATATTGCATAGTTTGCAAAATAGTCCTGTAACTTATGTTTGAGTTTCAATTTTAGTCCTAATTTCAGTGGCAATTTTGAAATTTCACTGGATTTCGATCATATGAGCGGCACATGTGACTCCCAATTTCTGTTGAAATTAGGACCAAAATTGATATTCAAGTACGATTCTGAGACTATTTTGCAAACCATGCATTTTGCAGGACTATTTTGCAAACTCATACATAGTTACAAGACTATTTTGTCATTTAAGAATTTTAAAGAACCTTTTTGCGACATCTTTTTAGTTACAAGACTAATTTTGTAATTTCTCCTTTCATTTCCTATTCCATTTTGTATGATAGATGTTACGTGGACAAAATGATCACAATTATAAATATGACATTGAAATAATGGGAAGTTAAATAAGATTTTTAGTCTTCTAAGTTTGGACTTTTTTTAGAATTAGTCTTCTAAATTGTCACTCTCTTGTTTTAGTCTTTTAATTTTCAAATTTCTACATATTCAATCCTTTAACTTATCAGTTTTACTTCGGTCCTATAACTTAACAAATTTAAAAAATTTAGTCATATAACTTAACAATAGTTAAATTTAACTAATTTATTAAAAGTGATTTTTAAAGAGGGAAACCTGAGCCAATTCATGATGAAAAGTTATTTTCTCATGAGACGGGGACTCATTAGCAGTATAAACCCGGCCCACGATGTTTGTCCTCGGGGCAGCCCCTCCGATATAAGGCATCTCTTCGTACCCGAATGCTTTGACGAAGTCATTGAAGTCGGAAGCAGTAGTTAAACAATCAAACCCACGAAACAGAATAGCACTGTGTCTATGCAGAAGAGATTCCAACCATGTTTTCTGTTTCTTAACGGCCGCCGTTAAAACAGACAGATTATGCGAATCTGCAGTTGTCGGAGATAATACAACAGGAACAACAACTCCGTCAAAGTTTTTCTGGTGTGGGATCTTGGTTTCGGCAAAGAGTCCAGAATTTGCAGACATTTTTTTTTCTTGATTTTTCCCTTAGTACGAATAGTTACACAAGGATGCATGGTTGTATATATAAGTTGACGCCTTGATGGTGATAGGTACAGTGCTAGGATTAAAAAATTATAAAATTTAGGGATAATATAAAAATAACCTCAGTTTAGCCTAATTGCAAAAATGTTTAATTAATTTTCCAAATAACAAGGCTAAATTGCATTTTTTTAATCCATTTTCCGATTTTTAGCTTTCGATGATTTGAAATGTAATTTGAAAATCTCAGTTTAATCCACAGGTTAGGGATTCATCTTAATCTTTCACCCGTAATGGGTGTTGTCATCATAAACCTTATCGAATAAGATTATTCAATTAAAAAGATCAATTTAATGCCTCAACGCTACTTGATCCAATTTCATATTAGTGTCAATAGCAAAAAAATGTCATAAATTCTAGGTATCACATTTTTTGGGCTAAAGTGAAACTAGTATTGAAAGCAAAAATATGTTACAAAATCTGTGCATCAGATCTTTGAAGTCCCAAGTAGTAGCTAAAGTATCAAATTAACCTACAGATTTTGTTCCGTTAACTTCCTACGGCTTATGCGAATCTACAGAGAAAATAGGACGGAAACAATAACTCCGCCACAATGTTTATGATGTGGGATCTTCGTTTCGACAAAGAATCCAGAATTTGGACAAATATTTTTCTTGACTTTTTTTTTTTTCGCGCTGTTGTTTCACAAGGATCGTTTAATGTGTTGTTGATTGTGGTAGGTATTGTTGGGTAAATATTTGTGTAAGGTTTTTTTAGGAAGAAAATGGTCGAGAGTTTTCGGGTATGGCTAAGTCGAGGCTGAATTATATTGATCTCCTCAAGACGAAATATGCCCGTATACAAAGTGCTTACGGTTCCCTCGTCTCTAAGATACAACGACTTTACAGTTCGAGTTTAGCAGCACTTTGCAAAAACCGGAATCACATCAAACAAGGAGTGTTTCTGACTTTCAAGCTAAGGAGGAAGTATATCAAGGTGGGGGGCTTATCATATTGGGCCGACCTGTAAGGCCCGAGTACGAGTGGTTCTATATGGATGTTGATAAAGGCCGACTTGTGTGAGGTCACCGTGTGTTAGGCCAACTGTCAAAGCCCCGCACGTTAAGGCGATCTATTGTTAACCCGTTATATTCTATAAGGACTTAGCAGATTGTTCATTCGGCCCAAAAGATGTATGAGGCGATGAGGATGCCTTGAAATTTAAAGAGGCTTCACATCAATACATGGGGCCGAGGTGTTGTGAAGGGTCGGAGCTATGGTCTTACAGGCGTAAAATTAGGGTTTTAAGAGATCCGATCCTGATCTAATGATGACTCGACACCAAATCGTAACGGAATCCGGATTTTACGGAAACCCTTAATCCTAGCTAAGGTATAAAAGGCCCAAGCTCATGTTCATTCTAACCTAATCTCATTTTTTTCACATTACATTGCTCTTTCTCTCTCTAGCTTTTACTTCCTTCCCAAGACACGACTTAAGCATCATAGAGGTGCGTTGGAGCCCCCTCCGGCCCCCTTTGTGCGGGTTTCACGGAGGACTTCATCTTGGAAGGTGATCGGCGAGGAGAGGTCGTTTTTGGGAGCAACCAAGTGGTGCCGTCTGTGGGAAACATTGAGCAGAGACGTGAGATTCGAGTGTTGGAACAAACGGTGGAAAGACGCTTGAGAGAGATGCTTCCGCCACCGGCTCCACTGTGGTCCCCCTCCTGCCTCCTCCTCCCGTGGTCCCCCTTCGGTGGTCCTTCTCCTGTGGTCCCACCGAAGGTCGGAGAGAGAGTCGGCGGCCATCGGTGGTGGAAGAGGTGCATTCATCAAGGGGCGGAGCATGCGTCGAGAGGACCAGTATTGGTCAGAACGGATGGATGACCTCCATCGTGAGGTACGAGATATTCGAAGGAGGATTGCGGGAGTACCAGGAGCGGCTGCGGTCCGGTTGAGGAGGGGAACTCCTTTCTTAGACGAGGTGATGGCGGATGAGCTCCCGGCCTCTTACCGAGCTCTGAGCTTTGAATATGATGGTACCACAGACCCGTGGGACCATCTCTGCCGTTTTGAGAATGCTGCTTCACTACACAGGTTCACGGATGGCGTGATGTGTAGAGTTTTTCCTACCACTTTGATGAAATCAGCTCATCAATGGTTTAGCCAGCTTACCCCGGGCTCCATTCGAAATTTTGATGACTTCAACTCGACTTTCCTTAATCAGTTCACAAGTTGCCGTAACTACCAAAAGGCGCCCCTGACTCTGTTTAGCATCAAACAGAGAGAAGGGGAGAGACTTAGGAGCTATATTCAGAGGTTTACTGCGCGCGAAGTTGGAGGTGCCGTCGGCCCGATCGGAAATTTTGGCTAATGCCCTAGCTCGGGGCACGAAGGATGGGGAGTTCTTTGAATCCCTAGTGATAGAACCGGCTAAGACATTCGTTGAGTCATTAGCTCGGGCGGAAAAATATATTAACCTGGAAGAGGCGAGAAAAATAAAGAGGGAAGAATGAGAGAAGAGAGAAGAGACGGGAGGGAAGATCGGGAGGACAAGGGACCTCGGAAGAAGCCGAGGTCCGAGGCGATGGGAGGAAGGCCGAGATTCGAGAAATATATGCCATTGGCATCCCTCGGGCGAGGTGCTTGTAGCTATTGATAGGCACCCGACCGAGGTGGCCAAACACACGCAGAGGCACCGATGAAGGCGAAATGCAAAGAATTTTGTAGATTTCACAATGAGTATGGCCACACAACGGTCGGTGCACACACGAAGGATGAGATCGAGCGGCTCATTCAAGCGTCATCTCGGGGAATTTGTGTACATCGACAAAAAGGAGAAAAAGAAAAGTATAAGAGGGATAACCGGGAATATCACCAACCTCGGCGGGAGCCTGAGCGTAGGGGGGAGGAAAGGGAGGAGCTACCTCCACCTCCACCCCCACCTCGGCGAGAGATCATCCAGATGATTGTTGGAGGGCCGACGGAAGGAGATTCGAGGCGAGCTTGGAAAAATTATGTGAGAACAATGGCACCCGGATCGGGTGGAAGAAGCGATTGAAGGTGGAACAGTGCCTGGGCCGGGGCCGAGTATCCGATTTGGACCGGAGGATTGCAAGGGTATCGTGACACCTCACAGTGATGCTCTTGTGATCACGGGGACGATCTCTAATTATGATGTGCAGTGGGTATTTGTGGATACAGGGAGCTCAGCAAATATCCTATTCTATGATTGCTATAGGAAGATGGACCTTGAAGTCGGCCTAGAGACGGTGGACACGGCGTTGGTCGGTTCTTTGGAGGGATGATCCAACCAATAGGTATGATTACTTTGATGATTTTGATTGTACACCAAAACAATAGTTTTAAAGGTTGTCCAAATACTCCTAAATGATTTAAAATGGTTTTAATATTTTCCTGAGTATTTCTTCAAGTTTTATTTTTCGACAAAATTGGACAACACTTTTAATGATTTTTTGGTAATGTATTTTTACACCAAAAACAATGGTTCTAAAGTATTGTCCTAATACTCTCGATCGGTCTAAAATATTTTTACTATTTTTTGGAGTATTTCTTGAAGTTTATTTTCGATATAAAATTGGACAATACTTTTGTTTTGAGGCCAATCGGTCGCCCATAGGGCACCCCCGTGCTGAAAATTGTGAAAAAGCATGAATAAGCTATTTCTTTGAAAAAGGTAGGTTGACCGGTCAACGAGGTGGTAGACCGGTGTGGTCGACCCGATCGGCCAAAGGCGTCGGCCGTGCGGTCGACGGTCGGCCGTGAGGTGGCCGTGTACACAGGAGCATTTTCTCAAAGCGAACTTTCGACTCGTTTTTTGGTTACGCTTTCGGCCGATTTGGACATAAATTCGACCGGTCGGACCCCGTCGACCGGCCGCCTGTGTAAATGTGTTTTCTCATTTTCAAACGTCTATTTGTCTTGCGACCGTCGCTCAAGTTTGACAAAATTCTAACCGTTGTGCGTGACATGACTTTCCCTAAATTGTGGGATTGATTTCTAATGACTCTTTTCTTCAATTGTCTTGCAATTTTTCTGAAATTCATGTCCCCAAGAGGAGCCTATCATGTACAAGACATCTTCTATAAATAGAGGAAGAATTGAAGCTACACAATAAGAGAGAAAACTACAACACAACAAGATACACTCAAGAATACACTTGTTCTTACATTGTCTTATTTCTTGTTGTAATTTGCCTAGCTATTCACTTTCACATCCTTGAGGTCTAGGCTTTTCTTGATTACACTTGCACTCTATTGTATTATCAATTATCGAGTTGTAATCTTGAATTTGGATAATCATTCAACACAAGATATCCTTGTGAGTGTTCTTGTGGTAAGAACACACTTGGGTGAACTAGGTGTTAGGTGTAAGAAGATTGTGGTAATCTTCATTTGAAGTGTTGAAGAGTGCGGTGCTCTTCAAGGGTGAAGATTGTGGTAATCTTCACAAGGTGCCGTTTGGAGATTGTGGTAATCTTCAAGTGAGATTGTGGTAATCTCAAAGGTGGTGTTGAAGAAGAGTGTGGTGCTCTTCAAGGTGTTGGTGTAAGATTTTGTTGTAATAATTTTGGTAATTATTAATAAAATCTTTTTCTCTTTTCGAAATCCATCCCTGGATATCTTTGGGGTGGTAGAGGATTAGGCCCTAGGTGGGTTGAACCTCTTTAAATCGTCGCGTGTTGCTTACATTCCGCACCTTTGTTATTATCTTTGAGCATTCGGTTTTAAAAAGAGGGCGATATCGAAAAGATGGAGATAATCTATTCACCCCCTGCAGATTATCGTAGCGCTTGGACTTACAAGTGGTATCAAAGCCAAACTCTTTGGCAAGCTCGTTTCACATCGCGAGTGAAGAGAAACGATCGACGACTCTGAACGAAGCTCATCTATCCAAGCACCTCCACCACCAAGCCACCACTATTTGATTCCAAGAATTTTAATTTTTGGAAAGAAAGAATGGAATGCTATCTACAAGGTTGCGGGTTCGACATTTGGAACACCGTCATTAATGGAGAATCCATTCCGACGAAAGATACACCATACACCTCAAAAGGCTTCAAAAGCTCAATGATGAAGAAAAGAAAATCATCTCCTTAAACGGTAAGGCTTTAAATATTTTATATTGTTCATTTACTAACTTAGAATATGAACATATTGTAGGAATAAAGTCGGCACATAGAGTATGGCAAAAATTAGAAGCCATCTATGGAGTATTTGCAAATGAAAGGAGTCAAACAAAAGCATCTACTTCTCAAGATCATACAAGCTCAAATCTAAGGAATAAGCCTCCTACAACTTCCAATTATGAAGAAGTTGAATATTGTTTTATGGGCATCAATGAAGAAAATGAGGTATGTCTTAAGCCCTCTACTTCTTATGATATTGTTATTCAAAATGATTATAGTGATTTGCAAAATGATTTTGATGATCTTCAAGATGAATTCAAAAACCTACTTGTTAAATACAAAAATTTGAAAAAGGAATTCAATATTTTGAAAAATGATAAGGATAGTTTATTTACTTCTTATGAATCACTATCATGTGCTCACACCACCACACTTGACAAGGTTAGAAACCTTGAAAAAGAAAATAGTACTCTTGTTGAGAATATTGATTGCATGAAAAAGGATTTATTAAAATCCAACTTGAGTACCAATAAAATGTCCAATATTGTTGATATTCATAATTGTGATAAGGAACTTGATCATAAGCTTAATGTTGTTAATCATATGAAAAAGGATCAAGTCACTATTGGTCATTATGCTCCTAAAATTATTACTTGTTTTTATTGTGGCAAAAAGGGTCATACGGCTAATTCTTGTCGGGCTAGAAATAGCTCTAAATATTGTTGGAGACCTAAAAGTCTCAAATCTAATCTTAAAGGACCCAAACACATGAGGGTACCACAAAACAATGTGCTATTAGGTACCGGCAAAGAAAAAAAAATCGGAGAAAATTTATGCCACCAAGAAAACATCAAATGAACGTTTCATTTGATAAAAGAAGGAGAAACTACTCTCAACAAAGCCAATTTCCAAGAAGAGCATATAATCAAAAATGGGAAAAACACAATCCTTGGAAATGGCAAAGACATCATCAACAAGATGATTTTCAAAGAAGAAGAAACCATCAACCATGGGAAGGTAACCAAACTTGGAAATGGAGAAGTCATCATCAACAAAGTGACTTCTTAAGGGGAAGATATCATCAACAATGGGAAAGACACAACCCATGGAAATGGCGTAATTGGTAACCCGTATCTCCCTATTTAAATATGCATTTTATTTTGTTATTATGCATGCTTTTATTTGTGTCTTAATTGTAAAATGAGTTTTCAAATATTTATTTTTTAATTAAGGTCTTGACATATACTTGTGCTTTTAAAATATTTTTGAAAAAGAAGACCTTATATAATGTTTTTAAAACTCTTGTGCATTTTTGTAGACTAAAGTGTGTTATCATCTTTTATGGATTTTTATGGCATGAGCTTACTTGTGATATCTCTTAGCCTACACTTTTATCATTATGATTTGTCTTTAGATATGTTTTAAGAATTGTGTAGGATTTACATATTTTCACAAATGGCCATTTACGTCATTATCTCGTCAAGAAAGGCATAAATTATCGAGGTACGTTTACTTGTGTTATTCTTACTCTTATAGACTCGATATATGTATTGTCATGTATGCCTATGTGCTTGTTTTTCATAGTATTTCATACAAGTGCCATTAAGAGAATTTTTAGATTTTTGAAAGGCAATTTTTGATATTTTGATTGCACATATTTGCTTTGTAAACTTTTGTTCAAATATTTTTTTGAGGTCTCAATTATATGCTATCGGATTATCAAATTTCAAAAGAGACCTTTTATAGCTTTCTTAAGCTTATTTTAACTTGCATGATTTATTAGACTCTTGATGATATTCTAAATGCATAGTATGTGTTTCTTGGTCTATGTATAGTGTTTATTTCTACTATGCAAGATATTTTGTGATTGAGGCATGTTTTTACACTTGGGCTATTTTTTTTTGCTTATATAAGCGATGCCATTAATGAGTTTGTTAAGTTGTGTAGATGAGAAATGAAGTACTCCAAATATTTGGATGTAAATGTTCTATTATGAACACCTTAGATCAATTGGATACCCTATGATGATAGTGATGAAGAAGATAAAAGGGTATTAGGAACAAACTCGATGACCAAGGCAACATTGGTCGAACTAAAGCGAGGTTAGTAGCTCGAAGTTGATGCAAGTGTACTTGAAATGAGCATGATTTCTTGCTTGGACTTCAAATCATTCAATGCCAAGTAGATGGTTACATTTCAAAAGAACTCTTGAAGGAGTTAGGCGTTGAAGAAGGAAGAATCATTCCAACCTCTATGGCTATCAATGAAGAGATTGACAAAGGTTGAGAAAGGCATGTCGGTTGACAAACAAATTCGAGGTATGTCTTCTTGTATTATTCCTATAGACTCGACATTCCATATACCTTATGTCTATATGCTCGACTTCAAAAACTATCCCAACGAATCTCATTAAAGTGCCATTAAAAGAAATTTTCAAATATTTGAAAGCGCACTTCTTCTTATGACTTGTTGTATCCAAAGATTTAAAACGTTCTTATTTTTTTTCGGGATAACAAGTTTGGTATCTATTATACGATTATTCGTATTCAAAATCTGTTCGTCATAATCGAACTAAACATATTGAGATTCGATATATTTTTAAGGGATTGTGATTTTTAACAAAAACTTGAGATGTGTTTAATTCCGTCTCAAGGATAACTCGCGGACTTTTTGATCGTTAACCACCGAGTATTTTACCTCATTTCAAGCTTGATTATGACATAATGTATATTGAATGAGGTCTACGTTTGCATTTTGCGTTTTAAAACTTAGGAAGCGAAAAATCGGATTTTTGGATCAAATTTCGGATTTTCAAAACGAGAAAAGAACCATTTGGCCGACCCGGGCAAGGCCGACCATCGTCGCCAAGGCCGTCGACCGATCGTCGCCCATGCCCTGGACCGGTCACCCTGGATGATGTTTTGGCTAAAAATAGTTCTGTTTCCGCAGGACTTCGCCATTTTGGCTTATTTTGTCCATTTTTCGTCCCCTTCGCGAATTGCACACAAATTTCACTCAAAATTTGTTTTTTTGCATACATTTTATATTTTGGGGATTATCTAGCTCGGTTATCATCATCATTGCTCGACTTTACCAATTGAATGGTAAGAATTTCACTATCGTTAGCTCAATTGGGTTGAACCCTGAGTTTGTGGCTTATATGTATTTTTTTGATGCAATTCATATATATTTGTGATGAGCTTATTGATTGTTGATGAATGATATATGTTATATTGCATTTGGTGATGAAAACTTGGCTTGATTTCATTTACAAGGGCTATATATATCTCTTTCAATTTTTTACGCCCGCCAAGTGTTCGATAAAACGTTTCAATGAAAAATTCATCACCTACATGATTCTCTTTTTCAAAAGGCTTATATATTTATGGAGATCATGTTTTGCTTATCAAATAAGTTTTCATAAACCTCTACAAGTCGTATGATTCGACTTTTTCCTCCTATTTGGTCTATAAGCTTCAATGTTCAAATAGCTCGATACATCGGTTTAGTTGCGCACTTTGATATGAATATATGATGTATTTATCTTGCTAACATTCTTTTTGATGATTACAAAGGGGAGAAATAGGTTATAATCTCTTTAGCTCAAAGAAGCTAAGAAAAGCTTAACGAAAAAGAAGCTATAAGTTGCGGTTATTGAAAGTCATGTTGTGGCTATTGAAAGTCATATGTTGTGGATCATATTTTGTCCACTCTTGGTATATTGTGGTTGTATATGTTTCTTAGTCCATTAGTTGTAGTATGGACCTATATATGTTTCTAACGATGTCTCTTTGGCGGGGGCTTTTAAGTTTTGATACTTAAGCTCAATATTGAAAAGCTAAGCCTTTAGCTTTTGATTTAGTTGCTTCTTTATAACTCTTGTTGTGCATGTTGATAGGGGAGCATTTTCTATATGTGTTTGAATATCTCTACTCCCATCCTTGTGTTTTTATTGCATGGAATGTTGTCGCTCACAACGGATAGTTCTCTTTAACCGGTAAAATTATTTTGTTTTCAAAATCGACCTCGTTAAAATTGTTTTGGTTTGTAATCATCAAAAAGGGGAGATTGTTTGATAAATGGTTTTATCATGATTTTGATGATTTTGATTGTACACCAAAACAATAGTTTTAAAGGTTGTCCAAATACTCCTAAATGATTTAAAATGGTTTTAATATTTTCCTGGAGTATTTCTTCAAGTTTTATTTTCGACAAAATTGGACAACACTTTTAATGATTTTTGGTAATGTATTTTTACACCAAAAACAATGGTTCTAAAGTATTGTCCTAATACTCTCGATCGGTCTAAAATATTTTTACTATTTTTTGGAGTATTTCTTGAAGTTTATTTTCGATATAAAATTGGACAATACTTTTGTTTTGAGGCCAATCGGTCGCTTCTATAGGGCACCCGTGACGAAAATTGTGAAAAACAGTGAATAAGCTATTTCTTGAAAAAAGGTAGGTTGACCAGGTCAACGAGGGTGGTAGACCGGTGTGGTCGCATCGGCCGATCCGGGCGTCGGCCGTCGCGGTCGACCGGCCGACCGGGTGACCGTGTACACAGGAGCATTTTCGAAAGCGAACTTTCGGACTCGTTTTTTGGTTACGCTTTCGACCATTGGACATAGGGTCGACCCAGTCGGACCCCGTCGACCGTGCCGCCTGCGTAAATGTGTTTTCTCATTTTCAAACGTCTATTTGTCTTGTGACCGTCGTCGCCAAGTTTGACAACAAAATTCTAACCGTTGTGCGTGACGACTTTTCCCTAAATTGTGGGATTGATTTCTAACAGACTCTTTTCTTCAATTGTCTTGCAATTTTTTACGAAATTCATGTCCCCAAGAGGAGCCTATCATGTACAAGACATCTTCTATAAATAGAGGAAGAATTGAAGCTACACAATAAGAGAGAAAACTACAACACAACAAGATACACTCAAAAATACACTTGTTCTTACATTGTCTTATTTCTTGTTGTAATTTGCCTAGCTATTCACTTTCACATCCTTGAGGTCTAGCCTTTTCTTGATTACACTTGCACTCTATTGTATTATCAATTATCGAGTTGTAATCTTGAATTTGGGTAATCATTCAACACAAGATATCTTTGTGAGTGTTCTTGTGGTAAGAACACACTTGGGTGATCTAGGTGTTAGGTGTAAGAAGATTGTGGTAATCTTCTTGTTGAAGTGTTGAAGAGTGCGGTGCTCTTGAAGGGTGAAGATTGTGGTAATCTTCACAAGGTGCCGTTGGAGATTGTGGTAATCTTCAAGTGAGATTGTGGTAATCTCAAAGGTGGTGTTGAAGAAGAGTGTGGTGCTCTTCAAGGTGTTGGTGTAAGATTTTGTTGTAATAATTTTGGTAATTATTAATAAAATCTTTTTCTCTTTCGAAATCCATCCCGGATATCTTTGGGGTGGTAGAGGATTAGGCCCTAGGTGGGTTGAACCTCTTTAAATCGTCGCGTGTTGCTTACATTCCGCACCTTTGTTATTATCTTTGAGCATTCGGTTTTAAAAAGAGGCGATATCGAAAAGATGGAGATAATCTATTCACCCCCTCTGATTATCGTAGCCGCTTGGACTTACGGGGGAGTTCTTTGAATCCCTAGTGATAGAACCGCTAAGACATTCGTTGAGTCTGTTAGCTCGGGCGGAAAAATATATTAACCTGGAAGAGGCGAGAAAAATAAAGAGGAAGAATGAGAGAAGGGAAGAGACGGGAGGGAAGATCGGGAGGACAAGGGACCTCGGAAGAAGCCGAGGTCCGGCGATGGGAGGAAGGCGAGATTCGAGAAATATATGCCATTAGGCATCCTCGGCGAGTGCTTGTAGCTATTGATAGGCACCCCGACCGAGGTGGCCAAAGGCACACGCAGAGGCACCGAGTGAAGGCGAAATGCAAAGAATTTTGTAGATTTCACAATGAGTATGGCCACACAACAGATCGGTGCACACACACGAAGGATGAGATCGAGCGGCTCATTCAAGCGGGTCATCTCGGGGAATTTGTGTACATCGACAAAAAGGAGAAAAAGAAGAGTATAAGAGGATAACCGGGAATATCACCAACCTCGGCGGGAGCCGGCGTAGGGGAGGAAAGGGAGGAGCTACATCTCCACCTCCATCCCCACCTCGGCGAGAGATCATCCGAGATGATTGTTGGAGGGCCGACGGAAGGAGATTCGAGGCGAGCTTGGAAAAATTATGTGAGAACAAATGCACGGATCGGGTGGAAGAAGCGATTGAAGGTGGAACAGTCGGATCGGGGCCGAGTATCGATTTGGACCAAAGGATTGCAAGGGTATCGTGACACCTCACGGTGATGCTCTTGTGATCACGGCGACGATCTCTAATTATGATGTGCGGTGGGTATTTGTGGATACGAGGAGCTCGGCAAATATCCTATTCTATGATTGCTATAGGAAGATGGACCTTGAAGTCGGCCTAGAGACGGTGGACACGGCGTTGGTCGGATTCTTTGGAGGGATGATCCAACCATAGGTATGATTACTTTGCTTGTCTCTTTAGGTAAGAGCCTACTCGCAAAACTAGAATGATTCGATTTTTGATAGTAGATGCTCATTCTTCCTATAATGCCATGTTGGGCGGACCGAAACCTTGAATCTTTTCAAGGCGTGGTGTCGTTGTATCATTTGAAAATGAAGTTTCTGTGGGGAAAAGAAGTATGTGAGGTCGGTGGAGATCAATATATGGCTAGAAAATTATATGTAGAAAGTATCCGGAAGGCGGAAAGAAGGAGTGTTTTTATGATGATAGAAATAAAGACAAGTTGATTAGGTTGGACCAGAGCGTGAGCATGTCCAACCTAACGAGGAAATGATATTGGTCGAAGTTGGTGCCAGGTGACCCGATAAGGTCACCAAGGTCGGGAAAGAGTTGCTGATGAATTGAGGATGAGTGGTGGAGTTTCTAAGGAGTAATGTGGATGTGTTTGCTTGGACAACTAAGACCTGGTGGGGATTGATCAAGCATTGTTGAACACAAGCTTAATGTCAATCCATCATATAAGACGGTAAAACAAAAGAAAAGGAATTTCGGTCCTAAGAAGGACGCTATAATTCGAGCGGAGGTGCAAAGGTTGTTGAAAGCAGGGCACATCAAAGAAATCCAGTTTCCAGTATGGCTATCTAATGCAGTATTGGTTCCAAAAACAGAGGATGATTGGCGCATGTGTGTGTATTTTAGGGATTTGAACCGTGCTTGCCCTAAGGATTACTATCCATTGCCCGAATCGATCAACGGTGGATTCGGCGTCGGGTGTGAACTGCTTAGTATGATGGATGCATCGCAAGGATATCACCGGTCAGGGCTAGCGAAGAGGACCAAAAAGGGTGTGTTTCACCACCTCTTTTGGTACCTTCTGTTATATAGTAATGCCATTTGGGTTGAAGAATACGGGAGCCACATACCAGAGGTTGGTGGATAAGATGTTTGGGGAGCAGCTCGGCAGGAACATGGAAGTGTATGTGGATGATATGTTGGTCAAAAGTATGAAGGCTGTGGACCATGTGCATGACCTAGTTGAAACATTTGACACCTTGAGAAAGTATAGGATGAAGCTGAACCCCAAGAAATGTGCTTTCGAGGGTCGGATCGGGAAAATTTAAAGTACATGGTGACGGAGAAAGAATAGAGGCCAACCCGGAGAAAGTCGAGCCATTAGAGAGATGGCACCACCTCGGGATGCCAAGTATGTGCGATGTTTAACAGTAGGCTAAGCGACTCACGAATCGGTTTATTTCGCGCCTCGCGGAGAGGAGTTTGCCCTTATTCAAGGTCTTGAGGAAGACCAAAAAGTTCGTATGGGATGTGGATTGTCAAAAGGCTTTCGAGGACTTAAAAATTACTTGGGCTGATCTCGTCATTGTTAACTAAGCCGTTGCCAGGTGAGCCATTATACCTTTATCTTTCGGTGGGAGAGCGGGGGTTAGCACGGTCCCGATCGGGGAGGAGAAATCGGTTCGAGGGCGGTGTATTATGTTAGTAAAGTTTTGAGAATGTCGAGTGCGGTATGCGGAGATCGAGAAGCGAGTCGGCCTTGCGGTGGCGGCAGAGACTTGGCCATATTTTTTTCGCATAAGGTAATTGTGCGAACTAATCTTCCTTTAAGAAATGTGATGAGTAAGCCCGAGGTAGCGGGAGGCTAGTGAAGTGGGCTATTGAGTGAAGCGAGTATGATATTGAATTCGAGAACAATTCGGCCATCAAAGCTCAAGCTTTGGCGGACTTTGTTCAAGAATCAATAAGGGATAATGGCGGAGAAAGAACTTGGGTGATTTATGTGGATGGTTGATGAGGGAGCTCGGGATGTGGTCTTTGGTATGGTCTTGATCGGCCCCGCAAGGGATCGAAAATGATTTTCTTTGTGAGGTTGGAATTCAAGCTTTCCAATAATGAGGCGGAGTATGAAGCGTTCATCGAGAGGATGCAAATGGCCATCGAGATGAAATTTCATTAGAATGGTTGTTTACATGGATTCTCGGCTAGTCCATAAGCAAATGAATCGGAGAGTTCGAGGTTAGGGAAGAAAGGATGAAGAGGTATGTTGAAGCATACCGAGCTTTAGAAGAGAAAGTAAAAGAGATCAAGATCTGTCGGTCCCGGGAAGAGAATGGTCGGGCGGATTTTCTAGAAAAGATGGCCGATTCGGCCTTGGAGAATCAAGCTAAACAAATCACACTTTTGATGGAAAAAGAAAGCTGTGCTAGGATTGGAGGTCGGAAAGATTGAGGAGAAAGAGGATTGGAGGTCGGCTATCATAACTTATCTAAAAGAAGGGTCTTGCCAACGGTAGACGTGAAACAATGGCTCATTGAAAATTTGAGCGACACGTTTACGCATCATTGGGGACAAGTTATACAAGAGAGGCTTCTCCATGCCTTTCTTTGAGGTGTTTGGGTGGAGAAGAGAATGCGTATGTCTTTGAGAGAGATGCATGAAGAGTGTTGCGGAAATCATATGGGAGCAAGGATTTTGATGAAGAAGGTCACGAGAAGCGGGATATTTTTGCTTTACGAAGGATGAAGCGAGAAAAGTTGGTGAGCGTGTGAAAAGTGTCGAGATCCATGCACCTTTGGTACATCGGCGGTGGAGGAGCTCATGACAAGGAGTTCGACATATCCTTTTGCAAAATGGGGGATTGACATTGTTGGTCCTTTTTCTCCTAGGTCGAGAAAATTCTTGATTGTAGCAATCGACTATTTTAGCAAGTGGGTGGAAGCGAGAGCCCACTGGCTAAGATAAATGAGGATGCAGTGATGAAATTTATTTGGAGAACATAGTGTGTCGGTATGGAATACCTCGGATCTTGATATCGAGATAATAGAACGCGATTCGCGGGAGAGCGAAATTCGAGCTTGGTGTGAGGAGTTGAAGATTAAGCAAAACTTCACATCGGTGGCCCATCCACGAGCCAATGGACAAGTGGAAGTGACTAACGAAATTCTTGTCCAATGACTAAAAGCTCGGCTTGAGAAGGCGGGGAGGAGTGTGGGTTCGAGAGCTCATCTTGGTGTTGTGGGCTTATCGAACTAATCCGAAGGAGATAATGGGAGAGGCTCCGTTTAGGTTGGTGTATGGAATGGATCTTTGTGATACCGAAGCGAGAGATCGGGATGGAAACACATCGGGTTCGAATTTTGATGAGAATGCTAATGAGATCTTGATTCGAGAGCGTTGGATACTATAAATGAGAATAGGGAGATGGCATTTTTGCAGATAGAGCGAACACGAGGAAGGATCAAGGCAGCCTATGACAAGAAAGTGAAGAAAAGGGCCTTCCAGGTCGGTGACATGGTTTTGAGAAGGTCAGATGCTAGCAAGAATAAAGGGAAACTAGATTGCGAACTGGGAAGGACCACTTCGGGTAGTGAAGGTCTTTGGCGGGGAGTGCATACGAGTGGAAGAGCTCAGGGGTTGAAAACTTCCGAGGGCTTGGAACAGTTGCAATTTGAAGAAATATCATTCGTAGAATAGAGGAATATCTGATGTAATTAACTTACTCGTTTTGAATGAAATGATCTACTTCCCTAAATTGCGAGTTCGAAAAATGGAAATAATAAAAATTGACAAGTATTTGGAGCTCGGCTCGAGCTAGTCTCCAAATACTTGGGGCCACGAGCCATGCAAGAAGCTCGGCAGGCCGCTTCCTTTGATGAAATCGACAAGTATTTGGAGCTCGGCTCGAGCTAGTCTCCAAATACTTGGGGCCAGACGAGCCATGCAAGGAGCTCGGCTCGAGCCAGGCCTTGATGAAATGGAAAAGTATTTGAAGCTCAACTCGAGCTAGTCTCCAAAATCTTGGGGCCACAAGGTCATGCAAGGAGCTCGGCTCGAGCCAGTTCCTTTGAAGAAATTAACAAGTATTTGGAGCTCGGCTCGAGCTAGACTCAAATACTTGGGGCCACGAGCCATGCAAGGAGCTCGGCTCGAGCCAGCTCCTTTTGAGAGAATTTGACAAGTATTTGGAGCTCGGCTCGAGCTAGTCTCCAAATACTTGGGGCCACAGCCATGCAAGGAGCTCGGCTCGAGCCAGCTCCTTTGAAATAATTTGACAAGTATTTGGAGCTCGGCTCGAGCTAGTCTTCAAATACTTGGGGCCACGAAAGCACAATAGGCCAATCTTTTTGAAAAAAAAAAAAACAACATACGGGAAGTAGAATTGCAAAGAAACTTCATTGATCATTCAAAATAGTTACAAGTGCATAATGAGAAATTACAAAAGTAACACTGAACTCCTAAGAAGTAGGGGGAACATTTTCGGTGATCAGGTCATCCGTGGAGATGGTCACGTCATCAGTGCAAGGTCGGGATCATCATCCGGGATTTCCTGAACTGTAGGGCCTTCGGGAAGCTGAGGGGTTGGCTGACCTCCGGGGAGCTGAGAGGGACCTCCTGAGCTGGAGGCAGGGTGGAGGATAAATGGAGCGGAGATAGAGATTCTATGAATACCTCCACAGGAGCAAGATTGAGACGCTCCACCTTTTTTCGAGAGAACACGAAGCCCTTGGGGTCAGGCAAGACCTTTCTGGGACCTCGGCGATCAAAAGGCTCGGTAGTGATACCGCGTTCTCTGAGCTGAAGCTCAGCCTGGTCAAAAGCAAAGCCGTAGTACTCCATGGTAGATATAGAAAGAACTTTGATAAATTCCTGGAGCTCAAACGCCTACTTCACCCTCTCCCGAATAGCTTGAACTATTGAAGAGCCTTCGGGAGGTAAGGAAACTTGGCGACCAGCTTCGATGCCCTCATCTCGGGCTTAATCAGCATTAACAGTGCAGCGGATTTGGAGATCACTCACCTCGGTCCTGAGGTCAGCATTGTCAGTCTCCAGAGCCTTTATCTTGGTCTCCAGAGAAGCCACGGTGGCCTTATTGATCTCCTCCCTATCTTTGTATCGGCGGTTCTCCTCCATGAGCTTAGTCTCCCGAGCTTTCAGCCGAATGCATTCTTTCTTGGTATTGTTAAGCTCGGCAACAATGGAGGGGTCGGCAAAGCCAACTCGATCCCGGGAGATCAGAGCAGCCAGCTGTGCCTCGGCCTTTGAATGATTCAGGCAAAAGGCACTAACTAGCTCAACGTCACTGAGCTTCTCCAAGGCAGTCCGGTCAGGGTTCGGGCAGTTGCCTTGGACGTATTGGGTAGCAATGTTCCATCTGTGTTCTTCAGGATAGAGTTACCCGTGAAGAAAGTCCGGTTGGGTGTATGAATAGGAGTGCGCGAGAAAGAGAGAACATCAGCTGGAGGAGTGGTGGTCTTCGCCTTCTTGGTTGCCCCTGCACCAGTACCGGCACCCGACCTCTTAGGAGGAAGAGGAGGTTGGATAGAAGGATGAGCCTCTGGGCCTGTGAGATCGGCTATCACCATAGCAGCCGTATCAAGTCGCTGGAGTGGTAGAGGCTGACCTCCAGGGCCCGAAGCGGCAGCACCGGATGAGGGTTGGAGTGAGCCAGGGACAGTTTGTTTCTCCTCTTCCTCCTGCTCGGCGACCATCTGTGCCATAAACATGTCTGCACAAAAGGAAAGATTAGCTAATGAGTAAGGATAAAATAAATTAACTACAAAAATGATAATTAACACTGTCACAGGGCAAGGGGGCCACGGTGGAGCTCAGTTCAAAGTAATACAAGAGTGATGGAGTTATGAGGCGAGAAAGGTCATACTTGACCAAGGTAAATTTATTTATTTGAACTTGGAGTTCGGGAGACCGATCTCTAGGGTTGTGTTTGCGTTGGAGAGGAAGGGTCCAAGTCCAAGCAATAGGAAACCCCCAAGCTCGGGGGGAAGAAATGAAAAAGTATTTATCCTTCCAGAATTTATTGGAGGAGGGATACTTACTCAAAAATTGAGCATCACCTCGGGAGGCGATGTAGAAACGACCCTTGGTGCTTGAGCTTTTATTTGGAATAGGGCGAAAAATAATTCAAGAGTGGGCTCTATTTCTAAGTACTTGGTCAAAATTATGAAGCCGGCCAGAATACGGAAGGAATTTGGAGCTAGTTGGTTCAGGGGTATACGGTAGAGGTCAGACACCCCAGCCATAAACGGATGGATGGAAAATGCGAGGCCACCCTCTATCCGACTAAAAAAGGCTAAGGCATTGGGTGGAGGTCGGTTAGGTCGGTCTGAACTAGGCAAAGAAAGTTTGAAGGAAGAGGGAATTTGGGTAGTTCTTTTTATGGTTTAGAGATTGGGATCGATAGGGTGGTCTCTCGAAGTTGTGTGGATACACGGCGGAGGACCGAGCTCGGGCTCGGATCTCTATTATATCGGAATCCTGGCCCGAATCGGAGCCGGATTCGGTGGCATCGAGATCCGGGGACGGACTCGGTGAGAGAAAGTGGTTGTGGGGTGGAACCCGTTATTCTGACCAGTCATCGCTCTAAATCGGCGATGAGTGGGTCCGACATCGTCGAATGAGAGGAAAAAGACGCCATAAAAAGGAAAAATTGGAAATGAAATGAATTACTTACTGGATAGAAGTAGGAGATTGAGGGAGAAATTGGACGGGAAGCCGGATAAGTACGAAGCTTGCTAGGATTCAAGGACTTTCGCCGGAGAAGATGGATTTTCGCCTTTGAGGTGCTCTGTAATTCGAAAGAGCAGAAAGTGATAAAGGGAAGAAAGAAGGGGTTTTTATAGGAAGAAAAAGGAGGCAAAGGGTTGTCTCGATATCCGAGAGGGCATGGCAAGGCTTACGAAGCATCAGTGATTTGAAAAGACGTCTTGTCAATCATACCATGTGTCAGGCACTCGAGAAGCCAAGAGGCGGCAGGAATTTTGAAAGCCAAGAGGCGGTGGGAATTCAAAAGCACAAACCCTAAAGACTAGTTCAACTCGGCTATCGGAACTATGGTTGAAGTGGAGATCAATCCATAGTTGGGGGAGGAATTGATAAGGGCAAAAGATGGTCTGGGCCGACCTGACCAGGCCTAGGCACTTGGCCGATCTAGCAAGGCCCATAATATTGGGCTGATCTGTTAAGGATTAAGCATTGAGCCGATCCCAGCAGGCTTACAACGGGAGATTGACCTAAGACTTATAAGTATTGGGCGCTCTCTTGAGCCCATAAATAGGTGGGGGCTTATCATATTGGGCCGACCAAAGCCCGAAACAGTGGTTCTATATGGATGTTGATAAGGTGACTGTGAGAGGTCGGTTGTGTTAAGCCGACCACAAAGCCCCCGGTTAAGCGTCTGTTGTTAACCCGTTATATTCTATAAGGACTTGAGTCATTCGGCTCGGCCCAAAAGATGTATGAGGCGAAGATGCCTTGAAATTTAAAGGGGCTTCACATCAATACATGTGGCCGAGGTGTTGTGAAGCAGGTCGGAGCTATGATCTTACGAGCGTAAAATTAGGGTTTTTAAGAGATCCGATCCTAATCTAATGATGACTCTGACACCAAATCATAACGGAATCCCGGATTTTACGGAAACCCTAATCCTAGCTAAGGTATAAAAGGCCCAAGCCCAGATTCATTCTAACCTAATCTCATTTTTTACTGTTACATTGCTCTTTCTCTCTCTAGCCTATACTTCCTTCCCAAGACACTGACTTAAGCATCGGAGAGGGTACGCCGGAGCCCCCCTTTGTGCAGGTTTCATGGAGGACTTCATCTTGGAAGGTGATCGGCGAGGAGAGGTCGTTTTTGGGAGCAACCACTTATAGAGATTAGATCCATTGTTTCATTTTTTTAGTTGTATATGTTGTAATTCATAAAGTTTTTAGCTTTCGATGATTTGAAATGTAATTTGAAAATCTCAGTTTAATCCACAGGTTAGGGATTCATCTTAATCTTTCACCCGTAATGGGTATTGTCATCATAAACCTTATCGAATAAGAGTATTCAATTAAAAAGATCAATTTAATGCGCTCCAATTTCAAAATAGTATCAATAGCAAAAATATGTCATAAATTCTACGGATCACATTTTTTGTGGGCTAAAGTGAAACTAGTATTAAAAGCAAAAATATGTAACAAAATCTGTGCATCAGATCTTTGAAGTCCCAAGTAGTAGCTAAAGTATCAAATTAACCTACAGATTTTGTTTGGTTCTAGGCATAATAAAAGTCCAGCCATGTCTTCTGATCCTTAACTTCCTACGGCTTATGCGAATCAACAGAGAAAATAGGACGGGAACAATAACTCCGCCACAATGTTTATGATGTGGGATCTTCGTTTCGACAAAGAATCCAGAATTTGGACAAATATTTTTCTTGACTTTTTTTTTTCGCTGTTGTTTCACAAGGATCGTTTAATGTGTTGTTGATTGTGGTAGGTATTGTTGGGTAAATATTTGTGTAAGGTTTCTGTTTAGGAAGAAAATGGCTGGAGTTTTCAGGTAAGGCTAAGTCGAGGCCTGAATTATATTCAGTCTCCGCAAGACGAAATACGCCCCGTATACAAAGTGCTTACGGTTCCGGCGCTCGTCTCTAAGATACAACAACTTTATAGTTCCGGTTTAGCAGCACTTGAAGCCCAAGCCCAGGCCCACAGCCAGCGGCCCTCAATCCGGACCGGGCCCGTAGAGCCGGCCGACAACAGCGCTGTGTGCTTTGAACCATACCCACAAGCATGTAGGTTCTCGCCCTTTAAAAACTTGGGTGCCCCCAAGGGCCCAAACCCATAAGTCCATTTGGGATATATAAAGTGTGCAAACTTTTAATCCTTTTCCTATGTGGGATGGAGCATTTCTCCTTCCCCACATTTCCCATTTTCCATACCATTTATTTGTATTAAGTGGCTAACTTCTAGCATTAATTTCTCGTTCACCCAGAATCAGTTTTGAGAAATTCCAAATGTTATTATCATCTACTCTCTTAGTAGAATTTTTACAAATAATTTAATTCCATTTTACACTAATGAAAACCACTTAACTATTTGGTCAAAATCGGATCAACACCCATTCCTCAAGACCAAATTCCAACAATCCCCCACATGAATGAAATTAATGCATGCGTGTATGCGATTAAGTCTCGGCGAATCATTATTGCATCGAGATAGGTAACTTGTGACTTTGAACCTTTCTTAGTAAAATACTATCGGATTTACTAGTTGCTTAGTAACGCGATGTCTTGAACTACTCACCGTCGTGTAAACCGAGACAACGGTACTTACACAATAACAACTCTAAAACTTGTTGTTCTCACGTTGTGTCCATTTCAGTCCTGGACCATATCTTAGATTCATAAGTATTTTTTGAAGCGGCCATTACTTCTCACTTATATAGGTGATCTCCTATTGAAGCGTATCCTGTCATACTCCACCTTTCGGTATAGGAATCATTAAAAGTCTAAAACTTAACCTCACCACATTCAAAGCGAGTTTACATTCACTTGGATGTATCGAGAATAAGCTAACACATTTTTCAATTGTTCAACTGAACATTCATAACTTAGTTGTCCCATTGAACTAAGGTCTTGGGATCTCCAATTCACAAGGTTGGGTTACTGCTATACACGTTCTTTAAGTTGTGGATTTTAAACTCATTCCCTTTAACAATTTATACAATTGATCTCGATGTATGCCTTCACGTAGTCAACCGAAATAACCCCATTCGACATCAAC
The DNA here is from genome assembly GCA_016081115.2 of Rehmannia glutinosa. Classification (NCBI taxonomy): domain Eukaryota; kingdom Viridiplantae; phylum Streptophyta; class Magnoliopsida; order Lamiales; family Orobanchaceae; genus Rehmannia; species Rehmannia glutinosa. The sequence goes on along the minus strand of JABTTQ020002269.1, from coordinate 93,056 downwards.
TGTTTATTGGTATTATGTCTATGACAAAAATGTACTCTATACTTACCTCTTTCCTTTGCACGAAAGGACACCTTCAATAAATACAACATTTCATGATTTAATGATTGTACCATCACTTATATCATAAATGCTGAATTTATTTCCTTGGGTGCTTCTACTTTAGTCAAATCACCCCTACACTTCAAGGTAATCTCCTTTATGTGGTTTCCTAAAAGTAAAGCTCCCTTTCAACTTCCTCGGTATCCTTGTTTAATACAAGATCATCCAGAATTCTTATGGCTCTCGGCCATTTTTATTTTATTTTGTTAGAACATTGTCCCGACAATCCAGTTAGAATCTCGTTCTACCAGATTTCAGATCTTAGTTCCAACAACTCCATCTTTTACAAGGTGTGTAACCTTTGATGTTATCACATCTTTAGTAATACTTCAGATTCAACTTGTTACGGTGTTTGCCTTTAGTGTTACAACACTTTCGACAACACCTCATGCAAATGTGGTTTCGGTATTTACAACACTTTTGGCAACACCTTATGTTACATTTAAAAATACAAAAGAAACTCCACTGGTGTTCCACAAAGTATGATCATACCCCCACATTTTCCGATTTCCATTCGGAATATCGGTTGTCTTCCTCAATCCGAAGTTGAACTATCAAATCCTCAAGCCCCATTTCCTTTCGCTTGTGCTTGAGGTAGTTCTTAAAATCTTTCCACGATGGCGACAATTTTTTGATAATCGCAGCCACTTGAAAGGACTCATTCAGAATCATCCCTTCAGACACTAAGTCGTGAAGTATGATCTGAATTTCTTGAACTTGGCTAATCACCATCTTGGTGTCAACCATCTTATAATCCAGAAATTTACTGACTACAAATTTCTTTGCACCGGCATCTTCTATTTTATATTTCTTCTCCAAGGAGTCCCACAACTCTTTGGACGTTTTGAACGAACTATAGACGTTGTACAAGGTATCGTCTAGCCCATTCAAAACATAATTTCGACACAAAAAATCACTATTATGCCAAGCATCCACAGCGATTCTCCGTTGGTTGTCGGATTATTCATCTCCAGCGGTAGGGGGATTCTCCTTCAGAAAATGGGACAGACCCAAAGTCGTCAACGTTGAACAACATCTTCTGTTGCCATCTCTTAAAGTCGGCACCGGAGAACTTCGCCGATTTCTCGCCATGAGCAGGAGCAGCAACCTTCGAAACTGGAGCCATCGTCTTGAAACAGAAACGTATATTTCGTCTTGCGATTGTTGGGTAAATATTTGTGTAAGGTTTCTGTTTAGGAAGAAAATGGCTGGAGTTTTCAGGTATGGCTAAGTCGAGGCCTGAATTATATTCAGTCTCCGCAAGACGAAATATGCCCCGTATACAAAGTGCTTACGGTTCCAGCGCTCTTCTCTAATATACAACGACTTTACAGTTCTGGTTTAGCAAAGACTTGGCAAAAACCTTTGTTTCGACTTTCAAGCTAAGAAGGAGGAAGTATGTCAATATGTTCGATTATGCAAATGACCGATTTTTTTGGCTTGTGATTTATGAATTTTGTCTCTCTTTCAATCTGCAGGGGCTTCTGTAATATAGGCAAGCAAGTGCCCGTACGCGTCTTTAGGCTCGAAAAGACATATTTGCACTGAACAGACGCACATATTCATTCGCACGACGACTGACGACGGGCCGCGCGCGTGCGCCTACCGTCTTACGCTGAACGCGAAGGTTCGGCGAGTGCCGACGACCGACCGCAGGCGTCTGCTGGTTCGCACATGTACGTCAGCTCGTGCTCGCGTGCGAACCTCTTCCTAGGTTTAAATCTATTAATTAATTACAAAAATTAATTAAATCCATTTAATTAATTACAAAATTAATTAAATATTTATTTTAAAGTGTTTTGGTCAAAAAGAATAAGGGCCTTGAAGCCCACCCAAGCCCTCGGTCCTCGGATCGGGCGAGCCGCGGGCGGGTGCTTTGAACCAAATCCACAAGCATGTAGGTCCTCACCCCTTTAAAAATTGGGTGCCCCCAAAGGGCCCAAACCCATAAGTCCGTCTTGGGATATATAAAGTGTGCAAATTTTTCATCCGTTTCCTATGTGGGATGGAGCATTTCTCCTTCCCCACATTTCTCATTTTTCATACCATTTATTTGTATTAAGTGGCTAACTTCTAGCATTAATTTCTCATTCACCCCGAATCGGTTTTGAGAAATTCCAAATGATATTCTCATCTACTCTCTTAGTAGAATTTTTACAAATAATTTAATTTCATTTTACACTAATGAAAACTACTTAATTATTTGGTTAAAATCGGTCAACACCCATTTCTTAAGACCAAATTCCAACGGGTATGTTCTTGGATAATACAAAGCCAATCAGGCGGGAAGTTCGGGTGATTGCTTAACCTTTTGTTCCGCTTATTTTTATTTTTGGAGAGGATGGCATAAAATAGTTTGAAAAAACACAAGTAAATTTGAAGAACACATTGAGTATGAGATGAAAATGTAAGGGATAAGTACAAACACACCCGAGGTTTGGGCTAGTTACAATAAAAAACGGAAAAAAAATTTAGAGATGTTTCAAAATTACCAAAAAAAAAAAATCTTCAGGTTTGATTTTGTCTTAAATTTAAGGGGTAAATATAATATTTTTATAAATACTAAGGCGAGTTTTAAAATATTTTGTGCTTATGAAGGAAAAATATAAAGACGGAATCAAATTTCACGGGACGTTTTGCAATTTTCAAAAAGTTTGAGTATCTTTATAGTTAGCCCAAACCTAAATAGGGTGTTTGTAATTATCGCAAAATATAATGCTGAAAATTGACGTGAATGTTCTTTTCAGTCCCGCACGTCACTAATTACCTTCCAAAATCCACCTCTCCGTTTTGCTAAACCTACATCATAAAAACAACTTGTAGTAGCACGAACTAAAAATATTGAATAAACCCGACTAAAAACAATAAAAATAAATAAAATAACCAACCTAGACTTAATTATACAAAATGACACTTATCAACAACACTAATCAAATTTTTAATTTTCCAAACAACTATTTCATATTATTCTATCCAAAAAAAACAAAATTGAACAAAAAATCAAGCAACCACATGAACTTCCCTCTTGCTTGGCTTTGAATTATCAGTACTCTACCTATCAGCATGATCAACAACTCATATAACAATCCTAGTGAAACAAAAAAGAAAAGGAAAAAAATAGAAAAATATGCCTGGATTCTTTGCCGAAACCAATATCCCACATCATAAAAATTGTAACGGAACTGTAGATTCACATAATCCATCACTTTTAGCGGGTTAAAAACCAGAACCCATGGCTGGACTTTATCTTCCGCAAAGACAAACTACTATTTTTTCTATTTGGGCAATTGACAGAAATACCCACTTATTTTAAGTCAATGTTAGCTTTTTACGCTTTCCGGCAAAATTTTACCTAAATTTATGCTCCCGCCCTTTTTTTTACAAAACAATACACTCCATCAAACATTCCCGGACATTTTTACGCTTTGTTTCAATATTGTTTCTAACCTCTGTTGTAAAAATCTCCATCTAGCCCCGATTAATCCCCGCGTAGGCGCTAGGCCCCCTTGTTTGCTTACGATTTTTTTCCGATTAGGCCCGCCTAATCCCGCCCAGGTCCCGCCTAGGCGCTAGGCCCCAGTCTGTCGCCTAGCGAGCGCCTAGCACTTTTTACAACATTGTTTCTAACATGTTTCAACAACCAAAAAACAATATAGAAACAAACCAGAAACAATATAGAAACACCATATGAGCAAAAAAATTAAAAGTATGTAAAAATTGTATTTAAAAGTAAAAAACTTCATGAAAACAACAAAGAAACATCGGAACAACATTAAAAAGGATATGTAAACAACCCAGAAACAACGTAAAAAATATTTAAAACACCACATTAATAAAAAGAGCTTAAAAATAGGTAAAACTTGTATTTATACATTGAACACTACATGAAAATAACAAAAAAAATTATTAGAACAACATTAAAAATATTATAAAACACAGCAAAACAATAGAAACAATGTACAAAATAATATATGAATAAAAAATAACATAAAAAATAGGTTAAAGTTGTTTTGAAATATGGAAACAACAAGAAACAACATAAAAACAACAAACAAACAAATTTAAACAATATCGAAACAACTTATAACACATGTAAAACAATGCAGGAAAACAAAACAAAAAAAACAAAAATAATCAAAAAATGTGCAGGAGCGTAAAATTAAAATAGGTACAAAAGTAAAAATTTAGGTACAAAAGTAATATAAGCGTATTGTGTTGTATGATAACCAAAATCAGCGTATGCCATGAATTTCCCCTTTCTATTTTGTAGGTTTGATTCTTTAGCTACTATTTTGGACTTCATCGATAGGCAAAATTGTTGTTTTAGTCCTCTAAGTAGACTGACCTGTAGCTTTAGTCCTCACTTACTAATTTGTATGATATTAGTCCTCTAACTAAATCTTTTTCAGATATTTAGTCATGTTACCTCCTATACCCTAATCAACCTAACCTGAAAAGCTGATGTCGCATTTTTTTTCAATAAAATATTTTTTATTGACTAAATTGATGACATGTACACATAGTTGGATCATTTTGGAGGGAAACTTGATTTTGGTACCAAAATGGAGGGAAAATTGATATTTAGTTATAAAATATAAAAAAAAAACCATATTTAAAAAAAACAAATAATTATATTTTCATAAAAAATAATATTAGTTATTTTTTTCGAAAAAATAATTTGGTTATGGTTTAAAAAAATAATACTGAATTATTCTATAAATAATTTATTATTTTTAAAAATAATTTAAATTATATTTAGTTATAAATATAGTTTTTAACATTATCTTTTCCAACTTTTAAAAATAATTCAGTTTTTTGACATTATCAACTTTTAAAAACAATTTTTCGAATTCAATAACATCAATATAAAATTAAAGATAATATAAAAATATAAGTAAAAATATTTGATTAAACCATAACCAAATTATTACCACTAGCTTGTAGCTCAAGTGGTATCACTCACCCTTTGTAAGGGTATTGACCGGTTCGAACCCTGTACCTTTTCGATTTATTTGAAATTTATCCCTCCCTCCAACCAAGATCTCCCAACTTATTAAAAAAAAACATAACCAAATTATTCATATTCACAATATAATATTATATTTAAAATTTAAACGTTCAAAACGTAAATAAATTAAAAATAATATAAAAATGTAAGTAAAAATATGAAAAAACTAAATTTTGGAAAAACAATAATTATATTTCAAAAAAAATAATATAAGTTATTTGTTTCGAAAAAATAATTTGGTTATGTTTAAAAACATAATACCGAATTATTCTATAAATAATTTATTATTTTCAAAAATAATTTAAATTATATTTAGTTATAAATATAGTTTTTAACATTAGTTTTTCCAACTTTTCAAAATAATTCAGTTTTTTTACATTATCCAAGTTATAAATATAGTTTTTCAAAACTATATTCAGTTTTGCCTAATTTTTAATAACTTGATAATTTCGGAAAACTGAATTATTTATAAAGGTTGGAAAAAATAATTTTAAAAACTATATTTATTAACTTTTTTAATAAATACAAAATATTATTAAAAAAGAAAATATAGTGCACTGCTTACAAGCCAAGAAGCTAGCTTTTTTAAAAAAAAGTGTCTCGTTAAAACCTACCAAAGTAAAACTCATTGGGAAAAACCTTTGATAGGAAAAAGAGTACCCCATAAAAGAAACAACATAAATAATTTAAAATCTCAATCGAAATGATGGACGTTTATTTCTAGAGGATTTTCGAAGGACATTGGCATGTGTTTGTTTTGCACGTGCTTGAGTATCCTCCTGATGGTCTGATGTATCCTGTGGAATATCGGCCCAGGATCCAAACCACAATTGCCGGGCGTTCATAACTTCTACGAATCACTTGAGTGAAGGACAATCGAAGCATATAAAGAGTCGTCTAACTTGTCTTCGCATCATCTTGATCGTCTTCATCCGCCATATCGACCAACGTTTTGGGCAAATGACCATAGTCTTGAACCTCTCGGAAGGATCATTGGAGCTATGGACATAATCATTAAAAGGAAGGCTATTTGAAACTATTTTCATTCCACGATGCAAATTAGCTTGTCCATGTTCATCCAAATTTGTTGCCTGCGGTTGATAAGGAACCATGGCTCTGTATGTGTTGCTAGTATTATATTCGAAGCCATAATCCGATTCTCATTATCAGATTTGTGCTCCAAATTCGTATTTTCACATGCCACACCATCTGAATCAGCACCCAAAACATCAAAAGAATTCTTGGTGTGAATACGTGAAGGAGAAGGTTCACCCTCATTAACACGACCTTGATGACCCGCATTTCCCATGGAGTCAACAACGGCCTTGTCCTTGTCCTGTTGCACCGGTCGGTAAACTTTACGAACCCTGGAACGACCCCATTGCATAGAATTCGGACGTGCCGCTGAAGTCCTGGGACGTCCCTGGTCAAGAGAGGCGCGTCTTTCAGTGGTTGAGTTCCCTGCGGGAGTAATACGACAAGAAACTGTTGATAAATGGTTTTATCTTAATTTTGATGATTTTATTTTTACACCAAAACAATGTTTTTAATTGTTGTCCAAATACTCCTAAATAATTTAAAATAGTTTTTATATTTTCCGGAGTATTTCTTCAAGTTTATTTTAGATAAAATTGGACAACACTTTTAATAATTTTATGTTTATAAGATTTCACTTCTAAACAAGGTTCCTAAATGTTGTCTAAATACTCCCGATCGGTTTAAAATGTTCTTACTAAATTTTTGGAGTATTTCTTGAGTTTTATTTTCGACAAATATTGGATAACTTTTCTATCTCCAGTCAACCGTCGCCGTATAGGGCAACCCATACCGAAGATGATTTTGGAACAAAAAAATGAGACGGAAGTGAAAAACGGTCAGTCGACCGATCGACCATGGAGTCGACCCGATGGCGTCGGCCGATTCGACCCTTGTCGGCCGTGCACGAACGTTTGGTTTTGAAACAGAACTTGATTTTCTCAAAAAACCATTAAGGGGGACCGGTTGAGGCTTGAGGTGACCGGTCGAACCTACGTCGACCGGTCGCCCTGTGTAAAAAGATGATATGTTTATTTCAAACTTCTATTTCTGTGCGACCGGTCGCCCTGTGCTTTGACAGCAAAAATATGACCGTTTGACAGCAGACAAATTTCCTTAAAATGTGGGATTGATTTCTAACAGCTATATTCTTGATTTTAATTGTATTTTTCTGTAGATTTTCAATCCCCAAGAGGAGCCTATGCTTGATCAATCATCTCCTATAAATAGAGGAAGTTTTGGAGCAACCAATACAACAATTGAGATACAACACAACAAGATACACTTCAAGCAAATATTTGTTCTTCATTGTTATTATTCTTGTTGTAATTTTGCCTAGCTTATCACTTTCACATGCTTGAGGTCTAGGCTATTCTTGATTACACTTTGCACTCAAATTGTAATATTCATTATTGAGTTGTAATCTTGATTTTTGGTTATCATTCAAACACAAGATATCCTTGTGAGTGTTCTTGTGGTAAGAACACACTTGGATGATCTAGGTGATAGGTGCAAGAAGATTGTGGTGATCTTCTTATTGAGGTGTTGAAGAATTTGGTATTCTTCAAGGTTGAAGATTGTGGTAATCTTCACAAGGTACCGTTGAAGAAAGATTGTGGTAATCCTCATAGGAGATTGTGGTAATCTCCAAAGGTGGTGTTGAAGAAGAGTGCGGTGCTCTTCAAGGAGTTGTAAGTTGAATTTGTATTAATTTTGGTAATTAATAAAATTCTTTTTCTTTTTGAAATCCATCCCTGATATCTTGGGGTGGTAGTAGATTAGGCCCTAGGTGGGTTGAACTACTATAAATCGACGTGTGTTGTTTACATTCCGCACCTTTATTATTGTCTTTGAGTATTCGGTTTTAAAAAGAGGGCGAAATCGAAAAGATGGAGATAATCTATTCACCCCCCCTCTAGATTATCGTAGCCGCTTGGACTTACAAGTGGTATCAAAGCCAAACTCTTTGGCAAGCTCGTTTCCCATCGCGAGTGAAGAGAAACGATCGTCTTCTGACTCTGAACGAAGCTCATCTATCCGGCACCTCCACCACCAAGCCACCTCTATTTGATTCCAAAAATTATATATTTTGGAAAGAAAGAATGGAATGTTATTTACAAGGTTACGGGTTCGATATTTGGAACATCGTCATAAATGGAGATTCCATTACGATGAAAGACACACCGCTCACCTACAAAGACTTCAAAGAGCTCAATGATGAAGAGAAGAAAATCATCTCCTTAAACGGTAAAGCTCTCAATATTTTGTATTGTTCACTTACTAATTTGGAATATGAACATATTGTAGGAATTCGATCGGCACATGAAGTATGGCAAAAATTAGAAGCCATCTATGGAGTATTTGCAAATGAAATGAGTCAAACAAAAGTATCTACTTCTCAAAGGGATACAAGTTCAAATCTAAGGAATAAGCCTTTCACAACTTCCAACTATGAAGTAGTCGAACAATGTTTTATGGGCATCGAAGAAGAAACGAGGTATGTCTTAAACCCTCTACTTCCTATGATATCGTCATTCAAAATGATTATAGTGATTTGCAAAATGATTTTGATGATCTTCAAAATGAATTCCAAAATTTACTAGTTAAGTACAAAAATTTAAAAAAGGAATTCAATGTTTTGAAAAATGAAAATAATAGTTTATTTACTTCCTATGAATCACTATCATGTGCTCACACCACCACACTTGACAAGGTTAGAAACCTTGAAGAACAAAATAGTACTCTTGTTGAGGATATTAATTGCATGAAAAATGATTTATCAAAATCCAACTTGAGTACCAATAAACCGCCCAATGTTGTGAATGTTAATGGTTGTGATAGTTTGAATAGTGAACTTGATCATGAGCCTAATATTGTCAAGCATATGAAAAAGAATCGAGTTCCTATGCATGTTAGTAATATTACTTGCTTTTATTGCGGTAAGAAGGGTCATACGGTAAATACTTGTCGGGCCAGAAATAGCTCTAATTATTGTTAGTAATATCTCTTAGCCTACACTTTTATCATTATGATTCGTCTAGATTTGTTTTAAGAATTGTGTAGGATTTACATATTTTCACAAAATGGCCATTTACATCATTATTTGTCAAGAAAGGCATAAATTATCGAGGTAATGCGTTTACTTGTGTTATTCTTACTCTTATAGACTCGATATATGTATTGTCATGTGCCTATGTGCTTGTTTTTCATAGTATTTCATACAAGTGTCATTAAGAGGATTTTTAGATTCTTTAAAAAAAAAGGCACTATTCGATATTTGATTGCACATATTTGCTTTGATCAAATACTTCTTTAAATGAGGTCTCAACTATATGCTATTGAATTTTCAAATTTCAAAAGAGACCTTTTGTAGCTTTCTTAAGCTTATTTGAACTTGCATGATTTATTAAACTCTTGATGCATAGTATGTGTTTCTTGCTTTATGGTCTATATATATAGTGTCTATTTCTACTATGCTCTTATGCAAGATACTTTGTAATTGATGATTGAGGCATGTTTTTACACTTGAGCTACTTCTTCTTGCTTATATAAGCGTGCCGGTAATGAGTTTGTCAAGTTATGTAGATGAGAAATGAAGTACTCCAAATATTAGTTACCTCAAAATATTTGGATGTAAATGTTCTATTACGAACACCTTAGATCAATTGGATGTCATATGATGATTGTGATGAAGAAGACAAAAAGGGTGTTCCGAACAAACTCGATGACCAAGGCAACATTGGTCGAACTAAGGCGAGGAGGTTAGTAGCTCGAAGGTATTTTCAAGAAGAAGATAATTGATTTTGATGTAACATTAGCACTCATAGCACATTTAGTAGCTATTTGCATTTTACTTGCCCATTCTTGTCTTAAGAAAATTTCAAGCTTTACCAAATGGATGTTAAATCCAATTTTCTCAATGGTTTTATTCAAGAAGAAATCTACGTAAAACAACCTCCGGGGGTTTAAAATTTTTCTAGGCCAAATAATTTTTATTAAAGGCCTTGTATGGTTTAAAACAAGTACCCCATGTATGGTATGATAGACTTAGCTATTTTTGCTAAATGATTTTACAAAAGGTAAAGTTTATACTACTCTCTTTGTTTTTTAAAAAAATGGCAAGATTGTTCACTTGTGCATATTTATGAGAATATTTTTGGTGCTACTAATGAATATTTATGCAAGATATGGTTTTCTAAGTTGATACTAGGTGAGTTTGGGATGAGCATGATAGGGGAGCTCAATTTCTTGCTTGGACTACAAATTATTCAATGCTAAGAAAATGGTTATATTTCAAAAGAACTCTTGAAGGAGTTAAGCATTGAAGAAATAAGAACCATCTCAACCTTATGGCTAAAGATTGACAAAGATTGAGAAAGGCATATCGGCCGACAAACAAATTTGAGGTATGTTTTCTTGTATTATTCCTATAGACTCGACATTCCATACGCCTTATGTCTATTTGCTCGACTTCAAAAACTATCCCAACAAATCTCATTAAAGTGCCGTTAAAAGAAATTTTCAAATATTTGAAAGGCACTTCTTCTTATGACTTGTTGTATCCAAAGTTTTAAAACGTTCTTATTTTTCGGGATAACAAGTCCGGTATTTATTATACGGTTATTCGTATTCAAAATATGGTTCGTCATAATCGAACTAAACATATTGAGATTCGATATTTTTTTTAAAGGGATTGAGTTTTTAACAAAAAAAGAACTTGAGATATGTTTAATTCCGTCTCAAGGATAACTCGCGGACTTTTTAATCATTAACCGCTGAGTATTTTACCTCATTTTGAGCCTGATTATGACATAATGTATATTGAATGAGGTCTATGTTTGCATTTTGCATGTTTTTAAAACTTAGGGGCGAAAAATCGGATTTTTGGATTAAATTTCGGATTTTTAGACAGAACTCAAACAGTGGGCTGACTGGGGCAAGGCCGACCGGTCGCCCATGCCGTCGACTGGTCGCCCTTGCCCATGATCGGTCGCCCTAAGGGATTTTTTGGTTTAAAATGGTTATGTTTTCCCGACTTAGCATTTGTTTTTGCTTTTTGGTTCATTTTTCGTCCCTTTGTAAATTTCACACACAATTCACTTCAAATGAGTTTTGTTGCATGAATTACATAGTTTGGGGATTGTCTAGCTCGATTATCATCATCATTGCTCGTCTTTACCGATCAAATGGTAAGAATTCTACTTCCTTAATCTCAATTGGGTTGAACCCTTGAGAACTTGGCCTATATGTATTATCTTGATGAAATTAGTATATGTTTGTGATGAGCTTATTGATTGTTGATGAATGATATTTATTAAATTGCATTTGGTGATGAAAAACTTGGCTTGATTTCATTTGCAAGGGCTATATATATTCTTTTCAATTTTTGACGCCCGCCAAGTGTTCGATAAAACGTTTCAATGAAAAATTCATCATCTACGTGATTCTCTCGATTTCAAAAGTTTTATATATTTATAGAGATCATGTTTTGCTTATCAAATGATATTTCATAAGCTTCTACAAGTCGTTTGATTCGACTCTTCCCTCCTATTTGGTTTAAGAGCTTCAATGTTCAAAATAGCTCGATACATCGGTTTAGTTGCGCACTTTGATATGAATATATGTTGTTTTTATCGTGCTAACATTCTTTTTAATGATTCCAAAGGGGGAGAAATAAGTTATAAGCTTATTAGCTCATAAAAGATAAAATAAGCTCGAGAAAGAAGCTATAAGCTATGGCTTCTAAAAGCCATAAGTTGTGGATTATATTTAGTCCATTTGTTGTATTATGGACTTATATACTTGTCTAATGATGTTTTATTGACAGGGGGAGCTTATAAGCTCTTGTACTTAAGACCAATATGTAAAAGCTAAGCTTTTAGCTTGTGGATGATTGCTTTTACATTACTCTTGTTGTGCATATTGATAGGGGGAGCTTTTGCTATATATGTTTAATATCTCTACTCCCATAAGTTGTGATTATATTGCGTGGAATGTTGTCGCTCACAACGGATAGTTCATTTTAACCGATAAAATTGTTTTTGTTTTCAAAATCGACCTCGTTAAAATTATTTTGGTTTGTAATCATCAAAAAGGGGGAGATTGTTTGATAAATGGTTTTATCTTAATTTTGATGATTTTATTTTTACACCAAAATAATGTTTTTAATTGTTGTCCAAATACTCCTAAATAATTTAAAATTGTTTTTATATTTTCCGGAGTATTTCTTCAAGTTTATTTTAGATAAAATTGGACAACACTTTTAATGATTTTATGTTTATAAGATTTCATTTCTAAACAAGGTTCCTAAATGTTGTCTAAATACTCCCGATTGGTTTAAAATGTTTTTACTAAATTTTTGGAGTATTTCTTGAGTTTTATTTTCGACAAATATTGGATAACTTTTCTATCTCGAGGTCAACCGGTCGCCCTATAGGGCAACCCGTACCTAAAGATGATTTTGGAACAAAAAAATGAGACGGAAATGAAAAACGGTCAGGTCGACCGGTCGACCAGGAGTCGACTGATGGCGTCGACCAAATCGACCCTTGTCGACCGGTGCACTAACGTTTGGTTTTGAAAGCGAACTTGATTTTCTCAAAAAACCGTTAAGGGGGACCGGTTGAGGCTTGAGGTGACCGGTCGAACCCTACGTCGACCGGGCCGCCTGTGTAAAAGATGATATGTTTATTTCAAACTTCTATTTCTCGTGCGACGGCCGCCTGTGCTTTGAAAGAAAATATGACCGTTTGACAATGAGACAAATTTCCTTAAAATGTGGGATTGATTTCTAACAGCTATATTCTTGATTTTAAATGTATTTTTCTCAGTACATTTTCAATCCCCAAGAGGAGCCTATGCTTGATCAATCATCTCCTATAAATAGAGGAAGTTTTGGAGCAACCAATACAACAATTGAGATACAACACAACAAGATACACTTCAAGCAAATATTTGTTCTTCATTGTTATTATTCTTGTTGTAATTTTGCCTAGCTTATCACTTTCACATGCTTGAGGTCTAGGCTATTCTTGATTACACTTTGCACTCAAATTGTAATATTCATTATTGAGTTGTAATCTTGATTTTTGGTTATCATTCAAACACAAGATATCCTTGTGAGTGTTCTTGTGGTAAGAACACACTGGATGATCTAGGTGATAGGTGCAAAAGATTGTGGTGATCTTCTTATTGAGGTGTTGAAGAATTTGGTATTCTTCAAGGTTGAAGATTGTGGTAATCTTCACAAGGTGCCGTTTAAGGAAGATTATGGTAATCTTCAAATGGAGATTGTGGTAATCTCCAAAGGTGGTGTTGAAGAAGAGTGTGGTGCTCTTCAAGGTGTTGTAAGTTGAATTTGTATTAATTTTGGTAATTAATAAAATTCTTTTTCTTTTTGAAATCCATCCCGGATATACCGGGGTGGTAGTAGATTAGGCCCTAGGTGGGTTGAACTACTATAAATCGACGCGTGTTATTTACATTCCGTACCTTTATTATTGTCTTTGAGTATTCGGTTTTAAAAAGAGGGCGAAATCGAAAAGATGGAGATAATCTATTCACCCCCCCTCTAGATTATCGTAGCCGCTTGGACTTACAGAAACCGTCGAATGTCCCGTTACACTGCACTTTGAACAAAATTCCGGTAATTTCTCATAAGTAACTGACACAAAGGAACACTGGCCAACCCGTTCTACCATGATGTGCTCCTCCAATGGTTTCGACAATATCCACTAACACCCTGGATCAATATCCACTAAACCGAGCTCAAAGATTCTCGATCCAAACACTTGCCACCGACTTATGTACCTTGTATGGAGAGAGCATAATAGTCCTTAAGCGCCCAATTAATACGTAATTGAGCTCGTGGCGGTCCTGCACATTAAAAAACTTGACACAAAAAATCCCTTACCCACGGGATTAGTTTCCAATCATTCTTAATTCCCCATATTTCCGATAGGCGTTTATGCAGAAGCATAGTCACCCATGATTTATTACCCTTGCCTAAAATCACCCTACCAATCAAAGAATAGGAAAATTCGGCGAGGCATTGTTGATAAATGTTCTCATCAATAGTAACAGAATAATAATCTCCTTTTCTAATAGGTTTAGGGATAGAATGGAATTTACCATCAACATATGAAAATATTGTAAAATTACCTTGGGACTCCATAGTTGAATCCATATCATGGTGAATACCTGAAATAATTTTAGCAAAAGAATGGCCAAAATTGGATTGAGTATTAGTATTATGAGCCGAATGTCGAGGATTCAATTCATAATCGGATGACATTGAGGGATAGGTCCTAGCACTAGGGCATACATGGGGCATCATTACACCAGATGAATCCAAGGATATAGCAGGATACTTTGTAAAGGGGACCACTGTTGCCTGAGTGTTGGCCTTTGAAGGAGATGAGGGGACCAATGTTGTAACCACCTTGGGAGGGATCATAGTTGAAACCACCTTAGGAGGGGGGACCGCTGCCAAGAGGACCACCTTTGATGAGTTCATGGCGACCAAGTAAGAGATTCGAATGATCCATGAATAAACCCTTCCCACAAAATCCACATGACAAATGAGAACTCGTAGAGGAGAAAACCAACGGAGAACAAGATGTAGCAATAGAGCAAACATCATAACCGACGGCTTGTATCCCAACGCCGGAAAACCGCCGAAAAGTCATGGAGGCACATCTGGGTTTTGAGAAAAGAGAGAAGAGAGCATCCTAAGATTTTTCCAAAAACTATATTTATAACTAAATATAATTTAAATTATTTTTAAAAATAATAAATTATTTATAGAATAATCCGGTATTATTTTTTTAAACCATAACCAAATTATTTTTTCAAAAAAATAACTAATATTATTTTTTAAGAAAATATAATTTTTTTTCAAAATATAGTTTTTCTATATTTTATAACTAAATATCAATTTTCCCTCCATTTTGGTACCAAAACCAAGTTTCCCTCCAAAATGATCCAACTATGTGTACATGTCATCAATTTAGTCAATAAAAATTATGTTATTGAAAAAAAAAAATACCACATCAGCTTTTCAGGTTAGGTTGACCGGGTATAGGAGATAATAGGACTAAATATCTGGAAAAAAATTTAGTTAGATGACTAATATAATACAAATTAGTAAGTGAGGACTAAAGCTCCAGGTCAATCTACTTAGAGAACTAAAAAAATAATTTTGCTTCAGCTGATATGATGCGTGAGTATATTTTGTAAAATATTTTTGCTTTTAATACTAGTTTTTGAACTAAGGAAAGTAGCCTCCATGCATTAAATTAAACTTTTTAATTAATTCATGAGTACTCTTACGACATGATTTGTATGAATGAATGGAATTAGGTTGAAATGAAATGAATTTAGGAATGGAATAACATTAGGAATGTAATGATGTAATATTACTATTCCTATGATTGGTATGTACAAGGAATGGAGAAATGAATTGATGATGATTTTTTACTTGATTAAAATATCTTTATTGGTAATTATAGATTAATGATAGTAATTGAGAAAAATAATTTTAAAGTATCAAATTCTCTTAAATAAGATTTTTAAATAAATTTTATTAAATATGGTATTCGTAAATTGATATAAGATTATTTTAATGTATGCTAAATAATATATATATATATATATATTTATATCTATGATATCAAAAATATTTTATATAATATTTTTTAAGAATAATTACAAAAATACCCCGAGATTTGGGCTAATTACAAAAAAATCTAGAGATGTTTTAAAATTACAAAAACCCCATCAAGTTTGATTATGTGTTAAATTTTAGGGTGTAACTATAGTATTTTTATAAATATAACGGGGGTTTTGATTAGAGATGGCAGTGGAGCGAGGAATCCCCGTTCCCCGTGGGGATCCGCCCCGAACGGGCCGGGGATTCCCCGAAATTTTCCCCGTGGGGACGGGGATGGAGAAATTTTTCTCCTCGTTGGCGGGGATGGGGATCATACTCCCCACCCCGCGGGATCCCCGCCGTTTCATGCGGAACCGCTTATTAAATATATAATATAATATTTATAATATAATATAAATATATCCACATTAAATATGAAAAATAACAAAATATTTAATTTATTTTATTAATGAGTGGTTTAATAATTTTTTATATAATTTATTAATATAAAAATGATTATTTTTATAAAAAATTGAATTTTTGCAAAAAAAAAAAGAAATTACAATGGGGAATCCCATGCGGGGGCGGATGGGGGAAATTTTTCCCCGATCGTCTCGTGGGGACGGGGACGGGGATTCCCATCATCGGTCGCGGGGACGGGGATGGGGATCGCTCCCGCCCCCCGCCAAATCCCGAGTTGACATCCCTAGTTTTGATATTTTTTTAATGAATAGAGAAAATGTAAGACAGAATCAAACCTCAAGGGTTTTTGGTAATTTTAAAAATCTCTGGGTTTTTATTTAATTACCCCAAACCTCGGAGTATTTTTATAATTATCTCTATTTTTTATAAGAAAATATAGAAAATCAACAAAAGAATTCTATATCAAAATTTTGATTTAACTTTATTGATAGAAATTGACTATGATTTATTAAAATATTAAATATAACTTATATTTAAATTATAAATAATTTTTTTATTTATAACAAAAGATTTTTCGAAAATATAGATTATATCCAACAGTTTTAGTACTTTATAGAAAGATAATTTTACTAAAAATCAAATTTGAGTCATTCTTGATGATTGGGAATATCTAAACCCATGGGGGAGAGGAGGAATGGTTATTCCCTTACTTTTGGGAATATGGATTCCCATGGGAATGAGTATTTCCATTACTAAAGCATACCAAGATGTGAATAGGAATGAAATAAGGAATGTTCATTTCATTCCTACTCCATTCCCACATACCAATCATGCCGTTATTGGATAAGTTTTATGAACTTTTAATGTTTTAATTGAGTACCCTTTTCGATAAAAGTTTGGGTTAATTTCATTTTATCCCCACAAAAACGTGAGGGGTATATTTCGTGACATATTTTTGCTTTTAGTACTAGTTTGGAAATGGCCAAGTTGCCTCGAGGCATTAAATTGAACTTTTTAGTTGAGTACTTTTTTCCGATAAGTTTTATGAGCTTTAATTTTAATTTCAATGCCCGTTCCGATAAGAATCTGGGTTAATTTATTTTAGCCCCACAAAATGTGATGCCTAGATTTTGTAGGTAAAATTACAAAATTAATCATGTAATTATAGGACAGTAGCAAAAAGATCCTGCAAAAATTACGTTTTATAAAGAAGTCATGTACTATATAAATATATATATCTTAATTTTGGTCCTACAAAATGCACGGTTTGTAACTATATGAAAATCTCGAAATTGGTCCTAATTTTTCCGGAAACTGCACATGCCGCTCACGTAATTAAAATTCGATTAAATTAGTACCAAAAAAATGAGTTTTTCATATAATTACAAGACTATTTTACAAACAACGCATTTTGCAGGATTAAAATCGAAAGCTTTCTACAGTTATTGGACTTTTTGTAAAATGTGATTTTACTACTAGTTTTTTTTAGTAACTCAGTTTCCAGGCTTACGCCTTACTATGCCTGAGAGCAGCAGCTTCGGTCCCTCATTACTGCCACCAATGTAAGCGTCTTTGATGGGGTCTACTGACGTATAACCAAGTCTTCCGAGGTAAAGAGAACAAGTATATCCAACCCCTCTGGGTCAAAGTATAATTGACTCACCCCAAATCGAACTCACATATATAATATTTAGTATGAGTACTGCACAAAGTCCTTTGAATTGCACTTTTTATTTCAAGAGTTCTTTTCGATAAATTTTATGAACATTTTTATTGAGTACCCTTTTCTTGTTAGGAAATTTTGTAAAATTTTCACTAGTAAAACTTTTATGGCCCAACATATTGTTTGTGATTTTTTTCTTTACAACGCTATTTACTTATTCTGATTTTTTTCAATTATAAATCACATATATTTACAATTTCTCAACAAAAAAAAAAATGATTTCAAATGCCATCATTACACCTTTATATTACACTTGCACCATTCACCATTTATTGGGTTTCCAATCACTAATCACGTACACCACCAGCCATTTGGCCTGGTGGTATCCCCTCCGTCCTTTGAAGAGGTCATGTGTTGTGTGTGCATAAATTAAGGAAAAAAGAAAACCTAATCACAAACATTCACTATTCTCTGAAAAGAAAAACTTCACATCAACTAATTATATTTCTTTCTTAGTTTTTCGATTGCTAAAAACCATGTCAAAATCAAGTCTGACCCGAGGTTTGAGTTGGACCGGATTATTTTTTTAGGCCCAAAAAAAGTCGGGCCTATTTGTCCCAGCCCAAAATTAGGCTGGTCTGACCTGGCCTAAAATTTTCCTAAAGCCTGATGGGCTACCTGACCCATTGTCAGCTCTAGGTGCCGGACAAAGCCATGGCGTTTTGAAGGCTGGACAACTTTTCTATTTTGGCGTCACACGGCCATGCTATAAAACACACCCAGGTGGTGTTACGTTGCTCCAAAATCTCAATTTGCCAACTATTTCGGCTTGGTTTTCGATCTCCATTTCTTCTATCTCGATGTAATTTAGTAAATTATGAGTACCTGTGGGAATGTCTAAGACTCTAAGTTGCAATTTTTTAGTCATGTAAGAATAGAGGTCGACAATAATGGTACTGTAAAAATTATCATTTGCAAAATGTCCAGTAACTTTGTATAAACTTTCGATGTGTTTCTATCTCAACCAACATATCAACTCACTCAGAAAGTCTACCTAAGCTAAATTGCTTTTCAGCTGCTTTACTAGCTATATATTGTACTCAAATTGGTGTTAACCTTTATTACATCATGTTTTATACCAAATACACCAGTACCTGCACAAAGCCCTCTTGCCAAACTTCTCTTACTTATTATCGATCAACAATAATATGTTTATTATCGATCAACAATAATATGTCGCCTTTCTGCCAAGGGATGGCTATGCTTTCCTCTTCCAATATTTTCAGACAATCATATATTATATAACTAGGCAAAGGAATCTAGGTCCCCGGCTCATTTTTGTATATATTAATTAAAAAAAAAAAAAAAAGAATTTGTTAAAATTAAAATATATTACTTAAACAACCAATAATTAATTAAATAAAAATAACATTAAATCCCTAATCAGAAAAAAAAGAACGGGAACAAATAGAATTTATTGTAGAGATTTTAGAATTTAGTTTTTACAATTAATAAAAAAAATTATAAATAGAATTATTAATATTAATAATTCATGGAACAGAGAGGAGGACCAGAATCCCAAACAATTTATCTAATCGGGGATGGAGACAAGATGTGGAAAATATATAAGTACGTTCATGTCCCATTCTTGATTGTAGATGAGCAGGGAACTCACATCCGAGTTCTCAGCCTCGAATTAATAGAGATTCCCCATTAATTCTATTTTGTTCGGTTACCAGTAGGGATGGTTATGACATCCCTAGATTCAGTAAACTATGGGATATTTATGATATGAAATTGAATGTCATTGTAAACATAATCATTTCCGACTTTTTGTTGTTGATTCTTTTATATATCTCTCTCAATTTGTAAACGAGTACTTAAACTATGTTCTCGTGGCTTCCCCTGTTTCGTGCAAAAACGGTCTCGACTATTCTTAGCATATATGGAATGCGCTATTCTTGCAAAGTATCCAAAATAGAAATTCAGAATTTTTGTAAGAACAAATGACCATGCTGCATAAATATAAGAGTAGAGCTTTTTTTTTTTTTTTTCCAAAAACAAAAGTATTTTATTGAACTCAAACACAAACATACAACTTGCTCACTAGCTACAAAGCCACCTTGCACAACGGGAAAACGCACTCCTAAAGAGAAAAACGAGTACTCAAAGAAAAACAAAAAACTCCCCAACAAGGATACTACAACAAACCCCAAATGAAGATAGATGCACTAAAACCACATCAGGCACGAACTACCACTACGTGCTGCAAGACAGACACATCTGACCTGCCTACGGGCTTCACCCTTCACCCTTCACCCTTCAACCGAGAACAACAAAGACAACAACAGAATAGTAAATGATACAACAAAAACAACCAGAAAACTAAAATAAACTAATATCCTGTTTACTTGCTAAATGTACAAGTAGACAAATCTCTATTTACTTGCACAGTGAAGCTAATATCCTGCGAGGCCCTGTGAACGGTTTCCGAGAGTGAAGAACAGCTACATTATCGAACAACAACACGTCGCCTTTCTGCCATTTGATGTCTATGCTTTCCTCTTCCATGATTTTCAGACAATCATATATTATATGACCCGGCAAAGGATTTCCATCACCAAAAGTTACTGTCTTCGTCCGATCGTTTCGTGCATCTTCCCAGCTAGTATAAGCGCCCACCATGGTGTTGAACCATATCTTGCGTTGCCTCGTTTCGTCGTATTTGATAGCAGGAGTTGGGCCAACTATCGTTTTCACTCCGTCCTTTCTCCATTCCAGCTTCATGTTTAACTTTGAAGCTCTGTTAAATGGTAAAACTTTTAGCTTTTAATTCCATGGTAATAAAGTTTCTAACAAAACTAACTTCCCACTTGAGACTGTTATATGAAAATTAATTTGATATATTATACATGCAAAAAGCATTTAAAACGAAAAAGTTATTTGAATTCAAATTTTTTTGGAGAAAAACAAAATAATTTGGTTATAATAAGTGAGAACCTGGATGTCAAATTACATGGATGTGTGTCTTTGTGTAGTTAAATTGACTCAAAGCAATTGGGTTTTTCACGATGGCTAAAAACATTTTAGTTTGATGGGAATGACTAAAAAAAATCTCACTGTAAGATTTATCGAGCACAAACCTTTTCTCAGCCGCATTCTTGCTTTTAGTGAAGAACGCGGATTTCCAGCTACGGCCGATAGTAGATGAAGGATCGTCTTCGTTTCCCATAACTCGTGTATATATCAGTCCATGTTTCTCTAATTTTTCAACAAAATCTGGATATTTTTCCTTCATTCTCTCATACACAACATGACTCAAAACAATACCAGTTTCTCCGCCACTATCAGGTTCTACTTCACAAAAGAAAAACAACTTGGAAGGGTACTCTGGAACCTGATAAAAAAATATATATGAATTTGTTCAAATTTCTTAATATTACAGAGTAAATTACCGGCAAAATTACAAAATCAATCTTGTAACTAAAAGACAATCCCAAAAACAACGTCTGCGTATGGTTTGCTAAACAGTCGTGTAATTATATATGTATAATTTTGTATAGGATGCAAATGAATCGAGTAGACTCAAACATAGTACTGTTTAAACTTGTTTGAATTTTAATCAAGTTTCAAAATTGTAGTTTGATTATTAATCGGATCGAGTTTGAATAAGCTTTAGTGGAGCTAAATATGAATAGATCTTGACTAGAGTTTAATATTTTTACATATATTATGTTAATTTTTTTACTAGTCGAGTTAAGCTCTAGCCGAACTTTAAATTTTATCGTACGTAAAATTGTGTTTCAAGCTTTGGTTCATTTTAAGAGACGCCAAGATCAAATGAGGTTTTAACAACCAATTTTGAGTCAAGTGTCGAATAGATTGGTATTTTCATTTCTAATTTTCCATATATAATAGTACTGCATGCAAAATGCATGCATGGTTTGCAAGAGAAATTCTGGCAACATTCATATTTAATATCAATGAACCAAAAAAAAATCAAGAAACCAAGATCCACATAAAATAAATGAAATTAAGAAAATATGTAGAAATTAAGGAGGGAAATTAGACCTGAGCCATTTCATGATGAAAAGTTATTTTCTGATCAGATGGGCATTCATTGGCAGTAAAAACCCGGCCCACGATGTTTGTTCTCGGGGCGGCCCCTCCTATATAAGGCATCTCCTCGTACCCGAATGCTTCGACGAAGTCATTGAAGTCCGAAGCAGTAGTTAAACAATCAAACCCACGAAATAGAATAGCACCGTGTCTATGCAGAAGAGATTCCAGCCATGTTTTCTGCTCCTTAACGGCCGCCGTTAAAACAGACAGATTATGCGAATCTACAGTACTTGTCGGAGATAATACGACAGGAACAGTAACTCCGCCGCTGTTTTTCTGATATGGGATCTTGGTTTCGGCAAAGAAACCAGAATTTGCAGGCATTTTTTTCTTGGTTTTTTCCTTAGTACGATTAATAGTTTCGGAAGGATGGTTTATATAAGTTGATAGTGGATTAGTGGTAGACTGGCATGTGCAGTGGTGGGATTAAAAAAATCATTTTTTTTTCTTGGTTTTTTCCTTAGTACGATTAATCATTTATAAGCATAATTATATTAGGTGTCAAATATTTGAATTATTATATATGTGCAATATTAATATTTTTATATTGATATTGTGTACGTATAAGAGAAGGGGATATCGATCATCCTTTGTAGGGGTGTTCACCGATTCGAACCCTGGTGACCTTTCAGTTTGTTTGAAATTTATTTCATTTCCTCCAACCAAGATCTCTAACTTATTAATTAAAAAAAAAATAAGAATGGGTTGGTTTTTTGCCCATTCCCATCAAACCAAAATATTTTTAGTCATTTATTTCAAATACATGTTTTTTAGCCAATTTGACACGTGAAATTCCTAGATGTCTCTTAATAGTTAACCCAGTAAACCCTTTTTCGAGTCGAAAACGCACATTCACCAATTTCGTAACTCGACATTCAAAACTTGGGCAAAAAATCTTATTCCATTAATTTCATGTTTTTTGTTGATTTAATTACTTATTTTAGTTGTTGAGTTAGGATTTGTTGTTAGGTTTGAAGATTTTTATGGTTTAGACAAATTAGGTTTTGATTGAAAACCTTATTGCACCATTAATGATGATTGGGGTGAATGAGGAAGATGACAAGAACTATTATCGCATAACTCGATATCAAGTTATTGTTACTCGATATCGCATAATGTTGTTTTCATGAGTTATTTTGTCGAGTTTGATTAAGATCTTGTTCTCAGTTATATATCGAGTTAAATGTAACTGGATATCCAGTTACATAACTCGATATCGAGTTTTCAGTTTTTATTGTAGGCGTTGGTCAAACCAGCGATAAATTGATATCATGTTAATCCGCTTACATAATTGGATATCGAGTTACATGCTCAAACTAATCTTACTTATTATAACCAGATTTTTATTTTTCTCTAAAAAACTTTAAATTCACTTAACTTTTTCGTTTTAAATCTTTTGCAAGTATATAATATATCAAATTAATTTTTTTCGAGATTGAAAAATACAGATTCGAATTTTTAAAAAGTTTGAAATAGAGAGTAAGAGGATATAGAGAGATAAGTGGAAGAGAGAGAAAAGACTAGATATCAAACAAATATACTTAGAAGTGTATAAATGTCTTTTGATTACGCCAAAATAGCTAAAAGTATTTGTTTTCAAAAGATGGCTAGTTTTTATTTTTCATAATAAAAGTGGTCATTTTGATCTATTACCACTAAACTAAACGTAACATGGGTTTAGCCTAATTGCAAAAAAATCATTAATTATCTTTCCGAAATTACAAATATCCAATTGATGTTTGTCTTTTCCTTGGCGGTGGTAGGTTCATTACTCCTGGAAATTAAAAAACTCATAAAATTGCTCTAAAGGTTACTGAATTAAGAAGTTCATTAAACTTACCGTACGTGAAAAATACTTAATTGAAAAGTTCATATCAATACCTTGAAGCTACTTGGCCCAGTTGCTCTATTTTCAAACGAAAACTGAAGGCATCACATGTTTGTGGGGTAAAATAAATTAAACCACACTCTTATCGAAAAGAGAATTCAATTTAAAACTTGTAGAAAAGAATAGTCAATTGTTAGCACGCCAAATTGCACACAAAAACACAGCAAAAGATTCCTCCCAATTGGTTACGGAATATATTCGCTTTGCCAACTCATCATTAATTACTAGGATGAATTGACCTTATCTAAATGTAGCACAAAGTCTACATACAGAGATGTAATATAATGTATTCATAGTTGACTACGAAAATGTTTACTATGAAGTCAATGGGGCGGGTCGGTCAAGATCCAGACCCGCCACGTGTCTAAAACAGATACGTTGTAGTTCATGGGGCGGGGCAGCCCGTTTTAAATTTATAAATTAAATACAGAAAAATAAAAAAATATATTCATAATATATTTATAAAATATTATTTACAAAAATTATTATTATCAATTTATAAATGTTAGATATAATATAAGAATACATAAAAATTATATTATAATATTTATTATATATGCAAAATATATTTAAAAAATCCTAGGCGTGGTGGGGCTGAAGTGATACCCAGACCCAGTATTCCATCCCGCCTTGCCCTGAATCACGGGGCGGGGCGACCCAAACGGGGCTGGCCAGGGTGGGTACCCGCGAATCGAATCGAAATTGCCATCTCTCATGTTTACATAAAAGACTATCCTAAACCATGTCTCTGTCAATGTGTTTCAATTATCAATTTGTAGCTTTTCTTTCATCAATTAAAAAGTTCAATATAATTAAAATGCTTACCTCCCTAATTCCAAACTAACATTAAAGGCAAAAATAAGTCACGAAATCTACGCATTATCACATATTTGTGGGGATTAAATGAAAATTATTAACCGGCAAATCTTTAATTGAAAAGGGTATTCAATTAAAAAGTTTATGAAGTCTGGTCATTTGAGACATCAAATCATTCTTACTAGCATCAGGAACCTGCTAAGTAGGTAGGGATGGCAATTTCCTCCATTTCGATGGAGGATCCGATACCCAAACCTAATGGAGGAGGGTATAGAGGGTATTTTTGTATCTGATTATATAAATTGGTATGTAGGTTTGGGAATTTTCGGGTATGGGTATAGAGGTGGGTCTAGGTACATCCTACTTATACCCTATCCGAGTCTCGATTAAATAATATTTTATAATATATTTACATATATATATATATTTATAATTGTTTACTTATATATATTTATTTATGCAAATCTATTTATTTATATTTTAAGAAAAAACATGTTTTTTTCCGAATCCCAACCAAAATATGTTAACACGTAGGTCACTAACCCACTTATTTTGTTTTTCTAATATTTTGTTATTTTTTATGATATTTAGTTCGCTAAATCTTATCTTTATTCTTTATTTATCTTTTCGTAAGAATTTAGTAAATATTTATAGTTTCATTGAAATAATTCAAATTTGAAAAATTACAATTGTAAGTGGTAATAGAGTATATGTAGGTTATGAATATCAAATCCTCTTATGGGTATGGGGATGTGTATGAAAATTGAATACCCAATGAGGATGGGTATGAATATAATAAATGGGGATGGGGATGGAGGATATGAAATCCTACCTGAATCCTACCCATTGTCATCCCTATACGTGGGATGTCCATCCTATTTTCTAGGTAATAAAGTTGCCTCGTATGGCCGGATCAGTTACAATCAATGTCGTAGCTAGAAAAAAATTGGGGTAAGACGATACACGAAATTAGGATAGGCCAGACAAAAATCTAAAAGAAAAACCATATAAATATTAAATAAAAAATCTTAAAAAAAAGTTGCATTGTCAAAAAAAAAAGAAATTCAAAAAGGAGGGTTGGGGCAGC
The DNA here is from genome assembly GCA_016081115.2 of Rehmannia glutinosa. Lineage (NCBI taxonomy): Eukaryota > Viridiplantae > Streptophyta > Magnoliopsida > Lamiales > Orobanchaceae > Rehmannia > Rehmannia glutinosa. The sequence continues at coordinate 67,266 of JABTTQ020002269.1, read as the reverse complement.
GCCTAGGTTGGCCCCCATAGCTCCGCCAATGCATGGTTACAATTACATTCTTTTAAAGGAGACATTTGAATGTAATACATGTTGTATAGATCGGTTTTTTTTGTTAGCAAATGCTTATAGAGAATAGATCCATTGTTTCATTTTTGAGTTGTATACATGTTGTAATTCATAAGTTTTTAGCTTTTGAGGATTTGAAATATAATCAACATCTTCAAGGACTATGTATGTCTTTTCATCTAACCCTTTTTTTTCTCTCTCTTCTCTCTACAAAAAAACCCTTATCCAAAATCCTTTTCCTCCTCCCTTTCCCCATCTCAGCCGCCACCCTCCCCCTCCCCTTCCCCTTCCCCTTCCCCTTCCCCTTCCCCTCCATGCTTCCTGCTGGAGGCCAACGATGGCGGTCCCTTGTGACATCCGGAGGTAGCTAAAATTTTCGTTCCAGGGTAAAAGCGGGTTGGAGCTTCACGGAGGTGTCTCAGAGTTGAGTAGACGATGGGCTGCAGCAGTAGATTTGGGTGAGGGAGAGGTCCATTTTTCTGTTTTTGTTTTTTTCTCGTTTTGTAGCTATATATTGTTGTAGTTTTCTTTTTGTTTGTCTTTTCTTTTCCCGGTTGATTTGCGAAACTCGTAGGCGGTTCAGTTTTTTTTGTTCTGTAGTATGTAGTGGTTGCTCGTGCCCAGTTTCGGTTTTTTTGGTGTGTTATAGTATCCATTGAGGAGTGTTGAAGTCTCACAGTGTGGGAGTGGTCGAGTTTTGGGTATGAAGTTTTTAGTTTGTGGAGTGGATCTGAATTGGTCTTGCCAATTCCTCGCTTGGCTTTTATTTAGTCAAGTCGGCTCATAGCCAGTTGGCTACGTTTGTAGTTGTAATTCTAGGTTTTTTGAGTTATTCTAATAAAATACTATCGTTCGGAAAAAAAAAAAGGATTCGAAATGTAGTTTGAAAATCTCAGTTTAATAAACAGGTTAGGGATTCGCCTTCACTAGCCTGCATAGCAAATAGCCTCAATGCATTGAGTTGCACTTTTTATTTCAAGAGTTCTTTTAGATAAATTTTATGAACTTTTTTATTGAGTACCTTTTTCTTGTTAGGAAATTTTTTAAAAGTTTCACTAGTAAAACTTTTTTGGCCCAACTTGTTTTTGTGATTTTTTTCTTTACAACACTATTTATTTATTCTCATTTTTTTCAATTATAAATCACATATATTTACAATTTCACAAAAAAATTCCAAATGCCATCATTACACCTTTATAGTACACATGGACGAAGCCATGTGGGGACCAAGGTAGGGCACTGGGGCCCATCAAATTTTGAAAACAAAGTAGAGGTATTTTAGTCATTTTATATTTTAATTTTAAAAAAATAGAAAAATGAAAAAAAAAGTCTTCAATTGTATTGCATTCCTCTTTCATACTTTCATCTTTGAATCTTGAAAAATATGAGTATTGATCATTTTTCCCTTTTCTTAAACTTTTGTACATTATTTAAGCTCCGCCATAAACATTAACTTGAATTTTTGCATTATTCTCTTGTCCCTCTATTTGTCCTTTTTGGTATATTGATGTAATTGTATTTTGTTATTTATTGTTGAATATTGAGATGTGATTGAATTAATACAATGACAGCTTAATCAAAACTTCTACTTATTTTAAATTTGATGTATTTTTTTTCATTTTTATACGTGGTAGTGGACACTTGTCAACTTATGTTTTGTAAAAATGAAAAATAGTCATATTTTTCGAAAACATGTTTTTTAGTTATTTTAACACTGTCATACCCTTCTTGTGTTCTCAGATGAGGTACTTAATTATATTTAAAAACAACTAATGCGGTACATTTTTCGGTACCGAGTTATGGACTAGTCACTAGAATGAAAAGAAAAAAAGAAAGGCAAACCGAAAATTTGAATTCAAAAATAGCTAAGAAAACATGGTTAAAACAATTTTTATTACGTAGAAGTGGCCAAAAATTCGACGGACTCTTTTTATATTAATATTAGTTGAGCCCCCCTACCCGAAATTTCTGACTTCGTCACTGATAGTACACTTGCACTCTTCACCATTTATTAGGTTTCTAAACACTAACACGTACACCACCAGCCATTTGGCTCGGTGGTATCCCCTCTGTCCTTTGGAGAGGTCATCGGTTCTATCTCCAGTGAGAGTGTTTGTGTAAATTATTGAAAAAAATAATAATAAGAAAAAAGCCTAATCACATGCATTCACAATTCTACTAAAAAAAACATTTCACAATCAACTAATTATATTTCTTTGTTAGTTTTTCGATTGCTAAAAATGTGGAATAAAATAATGAAAGATGAAAGTCGAGCATCTCGACCACGCAGACCATGTTACTCATAGAGGTGGCAAAAATCAAGACGACCCGAGGTTTGGGCGGCCGTGGGCCATGTTTTTTAGGCCCGAAAAAAGTCGGGCTTATTTGTCTTGGCCCGATGGGCCGGGGTTGGCCGATTTTCTGGCCCAACCCGACCTTTTTTTACACAAAGTTCATTCTTGTGGCTTCCCTTGTTTCTTGCAAAAACTGTCACGACTATTCTTGCATATATGGAATGCGCTATTCTTGCAAAGTATTCAAAATGGAAATTCTATGTTTAAAAATTTTGGTTCTATCATTACAGAAACTCGAACACAGACCCTTACACTAAATAGTAATATATGTGGCCACTAGGTTGTAAGAACAAATGACCATGCTGCATAAATATAAGAGTAGAGCTTCTTTTTTTTTTTTTTTTTTTTTTGCTAAAAACAAAAGTATTTTATTGAACTCAAACATAAGCATACAACTTGCCTAGTGGCTACAAAGCCACCCTGCACAATGGAAAAACGCACTCCTAAAGAGAAAAACGAGCACTCGAAGAAAAACAAAAACTCCCCCACAAGGATACTACAAAACACCCCAAATGAAGATGAAGCACTCCCCCAAGGAGACCCACTGAGACGCACAAAAATACATCGGATACGAACTACCACTATACATCGGACCCGCCTACGGGCTTCATCCCTCACCCTTCAACTGAGAACAACAAAGACAACAACAGAATAGAAAGAAAAAATTACAACAAAAACAACCAGAAAAGTAAAAAAAAAGAACTAATATCCTGTTTACTTGCTAAATATACAAGTAGACAAAACTCTCTGCTTACTTGCACAGTGAAGCTAATATCCTGCGATGCCCTATGAATGGTTTCCGAGAGTGAAGAACAGCCAAATTATCGAACAACAACACGTCGCCTTTCTGCCATTTGATGTCTATGCTTTCCTCTTCCATGATTTTCAGACAATCATATATTATATGACCCGGTAAAGGATTTCCATCACCAAAAGTTACTGTCTTCGTCCGATCGTTTCGTGCATCTTCCCAGCTAGTATAAGCGCCCACCATGGTGTTGAACCATATCTTGCGTTGCCTCGTTTCGTCGTATTTGATAGCCGGAGTTGGGCCAACTATCGTTTTCACTCCGTCCTTTCTCCATTCCAGCTTCATGTTTAACTTAGCAGCTCTGTTAAATGGTAAATACTTCAGCTTTTAATTCCATGATAGTAAAAGTTTCTACCAAAAACTAAATTCCCAGTTGAAATTGTTGTATAGGGCGGGCTGAAGGTCTCAAGTTCGAACCATCATTTATACACCGCTAAGTTAAGCCCTTTCACAGGGCTTGTGTTGTTACCAGGATGGCACTGACCTGATTTGTAAGCTATTGCGTTAGGTCCGAGGGTTTATCCATTGGATGAAGGATATTCGTGAAGTTTACCTAATGGACGAAGGATAGTCATAAATTACAGAGGCCTTGAAAGTTCATATATAAGACGGGTACTGCAACTCTGATAAATTCTTTCTGAACAATACTTAAATTTTGCCATAGCTACTAATGAGACCGTATCTATTAGCATTGCATAGTTTTTGCCTGATACCATGTCTTACTCTCAAGATAGGGTTTACTAACTGACTCAATTCCAGGACAACGGGAAGGCTCATGAGGCCTTGTATGATTTTTATCCCATTGAAATTTCCTTTTTGTTTTTTTTTACTAGTTGAGATATATAAAATATGTTTGTCTTACTCAATCTTTTTAGAAATATTCTTTTTCATCTTTTTATTACCAATTTCAACCATATATTTTTAATTATCACATCTATATTACTCCATTTCCAACCATATATTATATCAATAGGACTCAATCCTCACTGCAACCACCACATGCTCTATTTTAATTACTCTTAGGGTGTATTTGGATGGGGGATTTTGGATGAGGAATTTGAGATCCTTAGTTAAATCCACACCCTTGTTTGACATATAAATCCAAATCAATGGGTTTCAAATCAATCTTTAAGTCTTAGTTCATTTTCAAATGATTTTAAATCAATCCTCTCAAAACCTAGTCATTTGAAATCCATTATATTCTTTTTTTCCCTTTATGTTCACTTGCAATTTACACACTACCCACATTTATATACTTATATACGCTACACACATACTACACACAAAGTGCACACATTTACATACACTACACATATTGCACACATTTATATACACACATTTACATACACTACACACATTGCACATACACTGTACACATTTACATTTACACACACTCGCGCACACACTACACACACTCACATATTCACACCGCACTATCTTCACACATACATATTTATACATCATAAAAAAAAGTTATATATTTCATATTTTTATTAGTGTATAGAATTACAATTATTTATAAATTAATAAAATTATATCTTTTATTTTTATTTATTAAATCAATTAAGAAAATAAATATTTAAATTTTTTTATCAAAATTTATGATGAATTTGAAATCTCTACACAAATCCACATCATCTAAACAAGATGTGGATTTCACATCCGATGAGTTTCAAATCTATTCATTTGAAATCCCTTAAAATTTCAAATTCTTCCATCCAAATGGACCTTATATTATATAATTAGACCAACTACTACCACCACAAGCCCACATCTATATACCATTTTCAAATTAAATATTCAAAATGGATACAGTCACTTTCAGTTACATCTAATTATATATTAAATTAAAAAAATCAGAAATGGATACATCGCTTTCAGTTACATCGCTTAAGCGACACATTCTTCTATATAAAAAAATCAGAAAGCATATTAAATTAAACCAAACATATTCCTTAATTATCAATCTATAAGTTCTTCACTAAAATGTATATAACCAAACATATACTCCCTCTTATTCAAAATTAGAGTTGTCAAAGTGTCCAATCGGGCTGGCCCAGAATTTCTTCTACCACTATTTTGAGGAGCTGTTGAATTATTAGCTAGATACATTGAAGTAAAATAGTTCTAGTATATTCTATGCATGAATAAGTGAAATTCATGTATGTGACTTTTGGTTTTGTGCATGAATGGAGATAGGTGAATGTATGGAAATTAAATATTGATGTATGCTTGAGTGTATGTTCATCTTGGGTATCACCTATAAATACCCTTGTTATGGAGTCATTTGAAGAAGTGAAGAAAGTGATAATAAAATAATATAAGTTTTCCCCTCTATTCTCTTGTGTGTGTGAGTTATTTGTAATATATGCTCTCCAATTTCTAACAATTTGGTATCAAGAGCCACTTGTGTTTGAAGACCAAAGCTTGAAGAAAAATGTCAAACGGGACACCATTTGTAGTTCCATCACTCACCAAAGAAAATTATGATAATTGGTGTATTAGAATGAAAGCCTTGCTTGGAGCCTATGAAGTATTGGGACCCTGTGAAGAAAGGTCTTGAAGGAGATGATGCAAACGCCAAGAAAAAGACCAAAAGGCGCTCACACTCATCCATCAAAGTTTGGATGAGAAGATGTTCCAGAAAGTTGCTACGGCAACTACCTCCAAGCAAGCATGGGAAATTCTTCAAGCCTCTTTTAAAGGAGTTGACAAAGTAAAAAGGTTCGTCTTCAAACATTAAGAGGTGAGTTTGAATCTCTACATATGAAGGATTCCGAGTCTATTTCAGATTACATTTCAAGAGTTTTGGCTATTACCAATCAAATGAAGAGATATGGAGATGATATGAAGGATGATCGAATTGTTGGCAAAATTTTGAGATCTTTGGATCCAAAATTTAATTATGTTGTTGTTGCCATTGAAGAGTCCAAAGACCTGGACACCATGATCGTTGATGAACTTGGCCGGATCTTTGCAAGCTCATGAAGAAAGATTGAAAAAACCGGTTCAAGAATCGGTGGAACATGCTTTGAAAGCAAAGCTATCTTTGAAAGAAAAGACAAACCAAGGCACGTCTCAAAGAGGTCGAGGACGTGGAGGATTTCGTAGACAAGGCCAAGGTAGAGGTCGAGGTCATGGAAGAGGTGGACGAGGTGACAAATACACCTCAAACAATAATGATACAAGCCAAAACTTCAATCAAGGAAGAGGTCGCGGACGAGGTAGAGGCCCGAGAGGTGGAGGATATAGGCCAAATCAACCAAGGTATGACAAATCAGAAATTGAGTGTTATAATTGTCATCGCTTTGGTCATTATGCTTGGGAATGTAGAAGTAACGTAGAGGAGACAAGTAATCTTGTGGAGAGCAATGATAAAGAAGATGTAGATCCCACTTTGCTTCTTGCTTGCAAAAATAATCAAGATGAGAAGGGGAATCAATGGTATCTTGACTCCGGTGCAAGTAGCCACATTTGTGGAAAGAAAGATTTGTTCGTGGAACTGGATGAATCAGTCGATGGTGATATAACTTTTGGAGATTCTTCAAAAGTTCAAGTCAAGGGAAAGGTACAATTTTGATTCGGTCAAAAGATGGAAGCCATCAATTTATTTCTAATGTCTTTTATGTTCCGGCCATGAAGAGTAACATATTGAGTTTGGGACAATTGTTGGAGAAAAATTATGATATACACTTGAAAAATAGAAGTTTGACCATGAAAGATGAAAATGGGAGATTGCTGGCCAAGGTACCTATGACGAAGAATAGAATGTTTTTGCTAAACATTCAAAATGACGTCCCTATGTGCTTAAAGTCTTGTTTCAAAGATGCATCTTGGCTATGGCATTTGAGGCTTGGACACTTGAACTTTGATGGCCTCAAAATGATGAGCAAACAAAGAATGGTGAAAGGATTGCCTTCCATAAATCATCCAAATCAACTTTGTGAAGGATGTCTTTATGGGAAGCAAGCTAGAAAGAGTTTTCCGAAGGAGTTCTATGTTCAGAGCTCAACATCCACTGGAGTTGATACACTCGGATGTTTGTGGACCTATCAAACCATCATCACTTGGTAAGAACAATTACTTCGTGCTTTTTATTGATGACTATTCTCGGAAAACTTGGGTGTACTTTTTGAAGGAAAAATCGAGAGGTTTTGAAACCTTCAAAAAGTTCAAAGCGATGGTAGAAAAACAAAGTGGTTACCAAATAAAAGCTCTTCGGTCCGACAGAGGTGGTGAATTCACTTCAAATGAGTTCAAAAATTTCTGTGAGAAAAATGGTATTCATCGTCCCATGACAACTCCATATTCACCACAACAGAATGGAGTAGCCGAGCGAAAGAACCGGACTATTCTTAACATGGCAAGAAGTATGTTGAAAAGCAAAAATATGCCGAAGGAGTTTTGGGCGAAGCTGTTTTCTTGTGCAATCTACTTGATGAACATGTTACACTAAAAGTGTGCATGGAAAAACACCTCAAGAAGCCTGGAATGGCTATAAACCAATTGTTTCACACTTGCGGGTTTTTGGAAGCATAGCCTACACACATGTTCCTGATGAGAAAAGAGCCAAACTTGATGATAAGAGTGCAAAATATATCTTCGTAGGCTATGATCAAAGTTCCAAAGGCTACAAGTTGTACAATCCGAATGTGGAAAAATTGTGATAAGTCGAGATGTCGAGTTCGATGAAGAAGGTGTTTGGGAATGGAATGATCAAAAGAAAAATGAACAATATAGTCCATTCTTTGATGATGATGATGAAGAAGGCCCGACTCAACCTACTACACCACCATCAACGCCACCACCACAAAGTGCTCAAGTTGATGATGCAAGTTCAGTGAAGGTCCTAGAAAATTTAGAGGCTGCGTGAAATATATGATGACACCGAAGAAGTAAGAAATTTGAGTGATTTTACTCAATTTTGTTTGTTTACGGATTCCGAGCCTGTGAGTTATGATGATGTTGCTCGTGATGAAAAATGGGAAATGCTATGAATGAAGAAATAAAAGCGATCGAGAAAAATGATACGTGGGAGCTAGCATCACTACCTAAAGGTAAAAACACGATCGGTGTGAAGTGGGTGTACAAAATAAAAAGAAATGCAAAAGGCGAGATAGAAAAATATAAAGCCAGATTAGTGGCAAAGGGGTACAAGCGAAAAAGTCGGCATTGACTATGATGAGGTATTTGCGCCCGTTGCTCGCCTTGAAACTATTCGGTTGATCATTTCCCTTACTGCAGCCCAAAATCATTGGAAAATTCACCGATTAGACGTGAAGTCTGCTTTCTTGAATGGGTTTTTGGAGGAGGAAGTATACATTGACCAACCTCCGGGCTATGTGGTGAATGGTCAAGAAGATAAAGCCTTGAAATTGAAAAGGGCTCTTTACGGGTTGAAACAAGCCCCTCGTGCATGGAATAGCCGAATTGATCGCTATTTCCAAGAAAATGGTTTTTCAAAATGTCCACATGAGCATGCTCTCTATGTAAAAATGAACAAAAATGGTGATATGTTACTTGTTTGTTTGTATGTGGATGATTTGATTTTTACAGGAAATAATCCAAAGATGTTTGGTGATTTCAAGAGAGCTATGGCAAAGGAATTTGAGATGACGGACATTGGCTTAATGTCTTATTATCTTGGGATTGAAGTAAAGCAACGAGATGATGGAATTTTTGTATCTCAAGAAGGATATGCCAAAGAAATTAAAGAAGTTTGAGATGGAGAATTGCAAGTCGGTGAGCACCCCAAATGGAATGTGGAGTGAAAATGTACTTTCACGAAGATGGTGAGAAAATTAATTCCACATACTTTAAAAGTCTTGTTGGAAGCTTGAGGTATCTAACTTGTACTAGACCGGATATTCTTTTTGGTGTTGGACTTGTAAGTCGTCACATGGAGGCTCCTACTACATCACATTTGAAAGTTGCCAAAAGAATACTTGGTACATTAAAGTCTGATTGATCATGGAATTTTCTATACCTCCTCTCTCACAATTTCAAGCTTGTTGGCTATTGTGATAGTGATTGGGCTGGTGATGTTGATAGTCGCAAAAGTACAACCGGGTTTGTTTTCTTTATGGGAAGTTCGGCATTCACTTGGAACTCTAAGAAGCGGCGATTGTGACACTTTCTACTTGTGAAGTGGAGTATGTTGTTGCGACTTCTTGTGTTTGTCACGCTATTTGGTTGAGAAGTTTGTTGAAGGAACTTAGTTTATCACAAGAAGATCCGACGGAGATTTATGTGGATAATAAGTCTGCTATTGCATTGGCGAAGAACCCGGTGTTTCATGACGAAAGAAACACATTGATACAAAGTATCATTTTATTCGTGAGCATATATCCAAGAAAGAAGTGAAGCTTGAGTTTGTGAAGTCACAAGACCAAATTGCGGATATCTTCACGAAGCCCTTGAAGTTTGATGTTTTCAAGAAGTTGCGATTTTCTCTTGGAGTAATGAATCTAGCTTAAGGGGAGTGTTGAATTATTAGCTAGATACATTGAAGTAAAATAGTTCTAGTATATTCTATGCATGAATAAGTGAAATTCATGTATGTGACTTTTGGTTTTGTGCATGAATGGAGATAGGTGAATGTATGGAAATTAAATATTGATGTATGCTTGAGTGTATGTTCATCTTGGGTATCACCTATAAATACCCTTGTTATGGAGTCATTTGAAGAAGTGAAAAAAGTGATAATAAAATAATATAAGTTTTCCCCTCTATTCTCTTGTGTGTGTGAGTTATTTGTAATATATGCTCTCCAATTTCTAACAGAGCCCATTTCATGTATTAAAAAAACACTAAAAATGCTTAGAGTGACCCATTTTTTTCTGCCTAACGGGTCGGCCCAAATAGGTCCAGATCTTTTCGTGCCTACAAAATCGTAGCCCAAATTTCAGCCCAATTATCGGGTTGGCCCATCGGGCCGACTATTTTTGACAGTTCTATTCACAATAAGTGTCCTTTTGGCACATGATTTTTTCAAAAAGAGTGTTCTTTTCACATGGCTAGTGAGAAAAATATTTTCCCATATTACCCTTAAATTTATTGTTTTCCAACTAACACTAATGCATAAATTTCACTGCTTCAAAAAGACCCCGTCTAGCCCGATTAGTCCTCGCCAGCGCTAGGCCCCCTTGTCCGCCTTGGTTATTCTTCCGATTAGCCCCGTCTAACTCCGCCCCAGTCCCGCCTGCACTCCGCCTGGGTGCTAGGCCTCGATCTGCCGCCCGATAGCGCCAATGCTTTTAGAACACCGATAAATTTATTTATTCCAAAGTAGCATTTATCATTAATTAAGAGTATATTTGGTATTTAACACAATCCTTAATATGTGTATTTTTCCTAAAAAGACACTTATTTTGAATAGAGGAGTACATACTTTTGCACAAACCCCAATAAAAAGTTGAAAATTTATCTCAATAGGATGGATAATGACTTTTCTTATAAACAGAAGATATAGAAAAAAATGAAACGAGAAGTACTAAGCAACAATAAGATTTTTCGAGCACAAACCTTTCCTCAGCCACATTCTTGCTTTTAGTGAAGAACGCAGATTTCCAGCTACGACCGATAGTAGATGAAGGATCGTCTTCGTTTCCCATAACTCGTGTATATATCAGTCCATGCTTCTCTAATTTTTCAACAAAATCTGGGTATTTTCTCTTCATTCTCTCATACACAACATGACTCAAAACAATACATGTTTCTCCACCACTATCAGGTTCTACTTCACAGAAGAAAAACAACTTGGAAGGGTACTCTGGAACCTGATAAAAAAACAAAAGAGAAAAAACATATAGTCGGAAGTACTCCAAATTTCTTAGTGGTAATGGCCAAAATAGTCATTTCTATATTTAAAAAATGTAAACTAGTCATTTTTTGTAAATAAATAACATATTTATTTGATATTTAGTTATTTTTCTCTTTTTCACTTACTTCTCTCTCTCTCTCTCTCTCTCTCTCTCTCTCTCTCTCTCTCTCTCTCTCTCTCTCTCTCTCTCTCTCTCTCTCTCTCTCTCTCTCTCTCTCTCTCTCTATATATATATATATATATATATATATATATATAGGATATGGATCAAATAGGTCCTCTTACTTGGGATACGTCCCGTGAGTACACATTCTAACCATAGATTAACAATTTTGGGTGGTCCAGTTTTTTAGGGGTTTTATATTTATTTTTTTTTTTTCAAAGAACTAAGAAGGGTAGGGGTCATTTTGCATTATAGAATCGATTATTGAGATTTCATTCCCTCTTTCACACGATTTCACCTACTCTTCATGCACACTCATCCGATAAGCGTTTGATTTCAAAAAAATTTCTTTGTTGCTTATATAGTATAGCATTGTTGCTTATGACTTGCTTATGTAGTTAATGTATCCGTGATGCATGTGTAGTGTATATTCATTGCTTATGTAATATGGGTTTGTTGCTTATTACTTGCTTATGTAGTTAATGTACTCGTGGTACATACGTAGTCTATATTCGTTGATTATGTAATATAAATTTGTTGCTTATGTATTATGAGTTTGTTGCTTATGACTTGCTTATGTAGTTAATGTATTCGTGGTGCATCGTAGTATATATTCGTTGTTTATGTAGTATGGCTTGTTGCTTATGTAGTATGAGTTTGTTGCTATGACTTGCTTATGTAGTTAATGTATTTTTGGTGCATACGTAGTGTATATTTGTTGCTTATATAGTATAGGGTTGTTGCTTATATAGTATGGATTTGTTCTTATGACTTGCATGCTTATATAGTTAATGGTATATAAAAGTACCATGACACATCTACACAAGCAACAGTTTACATCTTCATAAGCAAACTTCGAATCAAGTCGAGCTCTAGCAACTATGGCAAATTGTCTCAGAACTTTTTTCACACATAGTGCATTGAAAAAGAAGGATGAATGATTTCTCACGGAGTGCGTTGAAAAAGAAGATGGATGATTGTTTTCTCTCATGAAGAGCATTCGAAGAAGAAGGAGAATGAGATTTGTTCACGTTGAATTTGATGTGAGATATGGAGAGATTGTGTGATCATAATGTGAAATGTAATCCCATGAATATTGGGTAATTTTGTAGGATTATTAATTTACCCTCCTCTATTTTCCAGGATTTAATTTGTAATTTTAGCTATAAAATCACGCCATTAGAAAATCTAGATATGTGCCTGTGATTGGTCCCTATGGATTTACCCTATGAAGTGGTCTCATATAACCCCTCTATATATATATATATATATATATATATATATATATATATATCTTCTTAAACTTTTTAAAAATCTAAATCATTTTCTTTTTTGTTTTTATATATGCAATATTAGTGTTGAATTGCAAATATAGAAAAGATGATTAATTGAACATATTATACATGCAAAATTGATTTGAAACAAGTTTTTTGAAAAAAGAAAATAAAACAACTTCGGTTGTGATAGTATCTTGAAATATATCAAGTTAAATATAATTGAATATCATGTAATCGGATATCAAATTACGTAACTCCATATTCATTATGATTGCTCGATATCCATTTACATAATCGGATATCGAGGTAACTCAACGAGATTTTTTTAATCTTTTATTAGGCATTGGTTTGACTCATATCCGGTTGTATAACTTCGATATCGAGTTATGTAATGATATCGAGTTACATAATTGAAACCCTCAATATCATCTTCATTCACCTCAAACGCCATTAATGAAGCATCAATCTTTCAACTTAAACCTAAATTGTCTAAAACCCTAAAATTTCTACAAATCTAACAACAAATCATAACATAAACAATATAAACTAACTCATTCAACAAGAATCATGAAATTAAAGGAATTGAATGAAGTGGGAAATAAAGTCGTCGTAGAATCCATTTTTGCAAGTCCCTAGAATATGATTTTGTTCCCAAGTTTTGATTGTCGAGTTATGAGAATGTGTGTGTGGCTCGAAAGATAAATTGGCTTAAGAGGCAATTTTGGAATTTTACGTATCAAAATGGCTAAAGAAACATGTATTTTAAAAAGATGGCTAAAAAATATTTTGGTTTGAAATGAATGGCTAAAAAGTAAAAACCCTAAGCAATCGAATTTCTTAATAATACACCAATACGTATGTACAAAGTGTCATTAATTTACTATAAATAACCAAAGAAAGAAAATTACAAAATCAACCTTGTAACTAAAAGATCAAAAAACAAAGTGTAAAAAGTGTTATTACTATTTTAAAAAGATATGCATGATTTGCAAAACAAATCATATAATTATATATGTACGATTTTGCATAGAGGTGTGAGTAGATCCAAACATAGTATTGTTCAAATTGTTAGAGTTTTATCAAGTTTCAAAAATTGTGTAGTTTGATTATTAATCGAATCGAGCTTGAATGGGCTTTAGTCGATCGAGTGAGAATTAATATGAATCGATATTGAGTAGTTTAATATTTTTACACATTTTTTGTTATTTTTTTATTAATCGAATCGAGCTTGAGTCGAGTTTTATGCTTTGTGTTCAAGTTATTTGGTTCGTTCGTTAAGCGACCGAGATCGAACGAGCTTTAAATAATCGATTTCGAGTCAAGTATCGAATAGTAGGGGTGTTCATCGAATCGAATTCGAATTCTTCGACTTCCTCGAATCGAATTTAATCGAATGAAAATTTTAAACCTGATCAATTCAAATTGATCCTAATTTAATTAATTCAATCGAATTTAAATGAATTGGATTTCTCGATTTCGAATCGAATTGAGTCAATCCAAAAATCCAAATTTTGCGATAAAGTGAATAAGGTTTGCATTCATAACATAATATTTTTGGCTATACCCAATAAAATTTCAGATTTTATTTTTTCAAAATTAAAAATTATCGACTAACCGTTTTTCATTGTTTAATTTAACTAAAGACTATCATAAATTCATAACGAACTCTCTTATATAAATTTAATAAATCATGGTGTGCCAATTTTATACCAAAGACTAGTTACTTGAAAAAAAAAAAACTTTTATACTCAAGTATGAGATATCAAATTGACAAAGTGTATGTGTGTAGATAAAGAGATATAGTGTGTGTTATCATATAATTTATTGTTTTAATATGATCTGAGATAAATATATGTAATATAGTGTACAAATGTATAATATATAATGCATATTGTAATAAGAATCTAAAACAAAGGAAAAAAATCAAAGACTATATTGTATAAATGTATAATGTATGTTGTATAGTGTATGTACACAAATTTTGTACTTTTCCATACAATGGACATAGGCTTCAGTGGAATATTCTTATAGATTATTTCACACATGCCCTCCACGTGAGAATCTAAGAGCGAAATAGATTTTACCTAAAATATATTTTTAGCACAAAAAAATGATTATTTGAATATGGTCTAAAGATAAAAATTTGAATTAAAATGTAAAATGTATTTCATATACTATTAAGTATAAGTATTTCTAACAAAAACTAAAAAAACAAGAAGGAAAGAGCATATATTTATAATTTTACATTTTCATTTAAAACATTATTATTTTATTCATTTATATATATTAGAAATGCATGTGTATAATTTACATATATACAATAAATAATTATGTATAGTGTGAAATATATATATATATATATATAAATTTTGAATTGAAATACTTAATCAATTAAAATAAGAATTGAATTGTAATACTGAATTCGAATCAAAATACTGAATTCGAATTTAGTCAATTTCACCTTGAATTAGGATTTTCGAATAGAATTCGAAAAAAAAAAAACTCAATTCGTTATTCGATTCAAATATTCATATTCAAATTCGGGTTGATTCGAATTCAAAAATCCTAATTCAAACTAAAATTCGAATTCGAACCGAATAGAATTTTGGATCCATTCGAAAAATGAACACACATATCAAATAGCTTAATTAGTTAAATTTTCATTTCTAATTTTCCATATAATAGTCCCGCATTTTACAGAAAAAATCACAAATTCTGCGTCGCCCACGCCGTAGTATATCCATTTTACTATCAATGAACCAAAAAATCAAGAAACCAAGTTCCACAAACGAAATGAAAGAAAATATGTAGAAAGGAGGGAAACCTGAGCCATTTCATGATGAAAACTTATTTTCTGATCTGACGGGGATTCATTGGCAGTATAAACCCGGCCCACAATGTTTGTCCTCGGGGCAGCCCCTCCGATATAAGGCACCTCCTCGTACCCGAATGCTTCGACGAAGTTATTGAAGTCCGAAGCAGTAGTTAAACAATCAAACCCGCGAAACAGAATAGCCCCGTGTCTATGCAGAAGAAATTCCAGCCATGGTTTCTGGTCCTTAACGGCCGCCGTTAAAACAGACGGATTATGCGAATCTACAGTTGTCGGAGATAATACGACAGGAACAACAACTCCGCCACAGTTTTTTTGATGTGTGATCTTGGTTTCGGCAAAGATTCCAGAATTTGCAGACATTTTTTTTTCTTCTTGATTTTTCCCTTAGTACGATTAATAGTTTCATAAGGATGGTTATATAAGTTGTTGATGGTGGTAGGTACAGTACTGGGATTAAAACTACTCTAATTGGAAAAAATCTTTAATTATCTTTCAAAATTACGAATATCTAAAAACCTCATAAAATTGATCTAAAGCATGGATGGACCTACTTTGGTGGGGAGGGGGCCTTGGCCCCCCGTAATATTTTTTTATTTTTTTATTTTTTATGTGTAAAATTTTGGATTAATTTCATTTGGCTCCCCTTATTTTTGTTGGAATTGGTCTTTGATAAATGGGGTGTTGACCCGATTTTGACCAATTAATTAAGTGGTTTCCATTTGTGAAAAATGGAATTAAATTATTTGTAAAAATTCTACTTAGAGAGTAGATGAGAATAGCATTTGGAATTTCTCAAAACCGATTCCGGTGAATGAGAAATTAATCTTTAGAAGTTAACCACTTAATACAAATAAATGGTATGGAAAATGAGAAATGTGGGGGAGGAAAGATGTTCCATCCCACATAGGAAAAAGGAGGTAAAGTTGCACACTTTATTTATCCTAAGTTGGACAAATGGGTTTGGGCCTGGGGGCACCCAAGTTTTTAAAGGGGAGAGGACCTACATGTCTTGTGGGTTTGGTCAAACACACCTGCCACACACCATGCCGGCCCGCCGGCCGGTCGTGGGCTTGGGCTTGGGCTTGGGCTTGGGCTTGGGCTTCAAGGCCTTTATTCTTTTTGGACCAAAACCTTTAAAATATTTAATTAATTTTTGTAATTAATTAAATAGATTTAATTAATTTTTGTAATTTATTAAAAGTGTTCAACTGAAAAACTTTCGGCCCAGCACTGAGGCAGAGCAAACTAATTTCTTGTTCGGGCGTTTTAGTCTTGCGAGACTGATTCAAATCGGCCTCGACTTAAACCATACACTAAATTCACCATTTTCTTCAAACAAAACCATACACCAAACTAATTTTACCCCACAATCGCAAGACGAAAAATTCGTTATTCTACGTTTGTTGAAGACGATGGCATCGATTCAATCTCGTTCACACTCGCACAGGCTGCTTCCTCGCTCGCCACGCGAAAGCGCCCAAGTTTTCTCAGTGCCGACTTCAAACGTTGGCAACAGAAGATGTTGTTTACCTCACTACTTTGGGGTTGGCTCGTTTCCTAAAGGACGACCCCTCTCATTGAAGAAGACGAAGTTGACAACAAGCGGAGAATCGCGTGGATGCTTGGCATAACAAAATGATTTTCTATGTCGCAACTACGCTCTTGAACGCGGCTAGACGACACTCTCTACAACGCCTATAAAGACGTTGAGCGTCCAAGGAATTGTGGCAATCCTTGGAGAAAAAATACAAGACGGAAGATCTTTGACAAAGAAATTTGTTGTCGGCAAATTCTTGAATACAAGATGGTTGACACCAAGGCGGTGATCGGCCCAAGTTCAGAGATTCAAATCATCCTTCACGACTTAGTGTGCGAAGGATGCTTTTGAATGAATCCTTTCAAGTGGCCGCAATTATCGAAAAATTGCCGCCATTGTGGAAGGACTTCAAAAACTACCTCAAGCACAAGCGCAAAGAGATGGGGCTTGAGGATCGATTGTTCGGCCGCATCGAAGAAGACAACCTAAATCGGTTAAAACCAAAATGGAATGGAGGCTAAGGCCAATCTTGCCGAAGTCAAGCACTAGCAAGAAACGTAAGCACTCGGGAAGGAGAAAGCGAGGCCAAAAGTTCAGGGAATTGCTACAATTGTGGCAAACCGAACCACATGGCGAAGGATTGCCGACACCCGAAGAAGGGAAATCAAGGTGGCAACCAACAAGCGATGTGACGGAGGACAAGTCGGTTCCAATAGACTTGGGAGCTCGATCTCTCCGCCGTTGTGTTTGAAGCCATATGGTGGATAACCCGAGGAGTGGTGGATAGATCTCGGGCTACTCGTCACATTTGTGCCGATAAGGAGATGTTCTCTCCTACACTCCGATCAATGGAAGAAAGTTGTTCATGGGAACTCCTCGACTTCCAACATCGTTGGGCTTGGAAAGGTGGTGCTCAAGATGACTTCCCGGGAAGGAGCTTACGCTTGTAGATGTCTTTGCATGTCCCGGACATCCGCAAGAACTTGGTTTCCGGTCCATTGCTTAGCAAGGCGGATTTAGGCTAGTGTTTGAATCCGATTAAGTTTGTAATGACCAAGAATGGTCGGTTTCTATGTAAAGGTTACCTTGATAAGGGCTGTTCAAAATGTCTCAGAATGTCGGTTTTCCGCCAAGAGCGAAGAATAAAAACGTTACTTCGTTTTACTTGTTGGATTGTTCTAATTTATGGCATGATAGATTAGGACACGTAAACTTCAACACAATTAAAAGGTTAGTGAATGCGGAATTAATACCTACGTTTAAAACCGATTCACAAGACAAATGCGAAATTTGTGTTGAAGCAAAATTGGCCAATCGCTTTCATTCGGTACGAAGTACCAAACCACTCGAGTTAATTCATACGGATGTGTGTGACTTAAAACTTGTGCAAACTCGAGGTGGGAAAAAGTACTTCATAACGTTTATAAACGATTGCACAAGATATTGTTATGTATATCTTTTGAAAAGCAAAGATGAAGCTTTAGTAGCTTTTAAAACTTATAAGAATGAAGTTGAAAATCAGCTTAATTTGAAAATTAAGATGATTCGAAGTGATAGAGGAGGAGAGTATGTTGCTCCGTTTGAAGAATTTTGCTCGGAAGCGGGTATAATTCATCAAACGACCGCACCTTACTCACCTCAATCAAATGGTGTTGCGAACGCAAGAATCGTACTCTTAAGGAGATGATGAATGCGATGTTGCTAAGTTCTGCTTACCCCAAAACTTGTGGGGAAGCCATACTTTCTCGCGAACTACATTCTTAATAAAATCCCACACAAAGGTAAAAATGAAACTCCATATGAGTTATGGAAGGGACGTAAACCGTCATACAAATACCTTAAAGTATGGGGGTGTTTGGCTAAAGTCGAAGTACCTAAGCCAAAACAAGTGAGAATCGGTCCGAACGATCGATTGTGCTTTCATTGGATATGCTAACAATAGTAGTGCATATCGCTTTTTAGTGCACAAGTCGGATATTCCCGATATAAATGAAGGTATGATTATTGAATCAAGGAATGTTGTATTCTTCGAGAATATCTTTCCGAACAAAGAACGGAAAGAAGAAAGTTCGAGTAAACGGACTTATGAAACTAAGGTTACCTCAAAGTGATGATGAAGAGGAACCAAGACGCAAAAAAAGGACAAAAGTAGCTAAGTCTTTTGGTCCCGATTTTCTAACTTATATGTTAGAAAACGAACCCCGAACTATTCAAGAAGCATTGTCTAGTCCGAGCTCCTCTCGGAAAGAAGCTATCAATAATGAGATAGATTCCATCATGCAAAATCACACTTGGGAGTTGGTTGATCTCCCACCGGGTTGCAAGCCTTTGGGATGCAAGTGGATCCTTAAAAGGAAGTATAAAGCAGATGGATCTATTGACAAGTATAAAGCCCGATTGGTAGCCAAAGGGTTTAGACAAAAGGAGGGATATGACTTTTTCGATACATATTCTCCTGTCACGAGGATTACGTCCATTCGTGTTCTCATTGCTATTGCAGCATTGCATAACCTTGAGATACATCAAATGGACGTTAAGATACGCTTCTTGAATGGGGAGCTTGAAGAGAGATCTATATGGAACAACCCGAGGGGTACGTTGCACCCGGTCAAGAGCGAAAGGTGTGTAAACTTGTTAAGTCACTTTATGGACTAAAACAAGCACCTAAGCAATGGCACGAAAAGTTTGACTCGACTATGAAGTCAAACGGTTTCAAGATCAATGAATGTGACAAGTGCGTCTACATTAAAGGTACTACAAATGATTACGTCATAGTATGCCTTTATGTAGATGATATGTTGATTATGGGAAGTAGTCATGATTTAATCATGAAGACTAAGAACATGTTAAAGAAGAACTTTGACATGAAAGATATGGGATTATCTCGATGTTATATTAGGGATTAAAATCTAGAACTTCGGATGGAATTGTCTTGTCACATCCCATTATGTCGAGCATACTCGGGAGGTTTAATGCTTTTGACGGCGCTCCTGCTAAGACACTGTAGATCTAAGTCTACACTTGGCCAAGAATAGAGCGAACCGTTTCTCATTTGGAATATGCAAGGGTAATTGGCGATCGATGTACTTAACGAACCGTACGTCCGGACATTGCATATTCATGAGTAAACTAAGTAGGTTTACAAGTAACCCAAGTACGGATCACGGAAAGTCGTGACAAGGGTACTTAGATATTTAAAGTATACCATGAACTATGGAATACTTTATACAAGATATCCAGCGGTATTAGAAGGATACTTGTGATGCCAATGGATATCGATACACAAAAGACTCCAAGTCCACAAGTGGATTTGTTTTCACAATAGGTGGAGGAGCGGTGTCATGGAAGTCTTCTAGCAGACGTGCATAGCTCGATCCACTATGGAATCCGAGTTCATTGCTTTGGATAAAGGCTGGAGAAGAAGCGAAATGGCTTAGAAACTTCTTAGAGGATATTCCTTGTTGGAATAAGCACCTGTGCCGTTTATGATACATCTGTGATAGTCAATCGGCAATCGGAAGGGCACAAAGCGATGTATAATGGTAAGTCTGCAGACATATACGTCGGAGACACAATACCATTAGGCAGTTGATTTCGAATGGGGTTATTTCGGTTGACTACGTGAAGTCAAAGGAAAACCTTGCGGATCCGCTTACAAAAGGCATAAATCGAGATCACCGTATAAACTGTTAAGGGAATGGGTTTAAAATCCACAACTTAAGAATGTTCATAAGCGAACCCAACCTTGTGAATTGGAGATCCCAAGACCTTGGTTCAACGGGACAACTAAGTTATGAATGTTCAAATTTGAACACTTGGAAAATGTGTTAGCTCATTCTCGATACATCCAAGTGTATTTAAACCTGCTTGAATGTGGTGAGGTTAAGTTTAAGACTTTTAATGATTCCTATACCGAAAGGTGGAGTATTGCAGATATCTCTTCAATAGGAGATCACCTATATAAGTGAGAAGTAATGGCCGCTCGAAAAAAACACTTATGAATCTAAGATATGGTCCAGGGCGAAATGGACACAACGTGAGAACAACAAGTGTTGTTGAGTTGTTATTGTGTAAGTCTTGTTGTCTTGGTTTACACAAACTACGGCCGAGTAGTTCAAGACATCGCGTCACTAAATTAGTAAATCCGATAGTATTTTACTAAGGAAGGTTCAAAGCCACAAGCTACCTATCCTCGATGCATAACGATTCGCCGAGACTTTCGAATCTGCGTACACGCATGCATTAATTTCATTCATGTGGGGATTGTTGGAATTGGTCTTTGATAAATGGGGTGTTGACCCGATTTTGACCAATTAATTAAGTGATTTCCATTTGTGAAAAATGGAATTAAATTATTTGTAAAAATTCTACTTAGAGAGTAGATGAGAATAGCATTTGGAATTTCTCAAAACCGATTCCGGGTGAATGAGAAATTAATGCTAGAGTTAGCCACTTAATACAAATAAATGGTATGGAAAATGAGAAATGTGGGGGAGGAGAGATGCTCCATCCCACATAGGAAAAATGAGGTAAAGTTGCACACTTTATTTATCCTAAGTTGGACAAATGGGTTTGGGCCTTGGGGGCACCCAAGTTTTTAAAGGGAGAGGACCTACATGCTTGTGGGTTTGGTCAGCACACGCTGCCACATGCACACCGCCGCCCGCCCGCCCGCCGGCTCGGCTCGGCTCGCCCGGCCCGGCCGGTCCGGGTCGTGGGTCGTGGGCTTGGGCTTGGGCTTGGCTTCAAGGCCTTTATTCTTTTTGGACCAAAAATCTTTAAAATATTTAATTAATTTTTGTAATTAATTAAATAGATTTAATTAATTTTTGTAATTTATTAAAAGTGTTCAATCGGAAAAACTTTCGGCCACAAGACGGGCAGGAGCACGCCCGTGCGGTCGGGTCGTGCTACTCTTAGGATCGCTGCCGCCTACACGCACGGGCGGCGCACGCCCGTGCGTATGGGTCGTGGCTGTCTTTGGGTGCGAAAGTTTGAGCATGCACGGCGCAGCGCGGCCTTACGCCGCGTCGTCTGGCCGTGCTCTCCCCTGCGCAGTGCGTCATTGATCAAAAGTGTCTTTTCGAGCCAAAAGACATGTTCTTTTCATACGGGCGTCGAGGCTTATAAAAGTCGATCCCTGGTATTTGAAATACACACGAAAAACTCGATAATAACTATCATTTGCATCATACGAGCATATTGATTTTCCCTTTCGTTCAAAGCTTGAAAGTTCGAACTTTACTGTTGTTATTTGTGTTTCGAGTTTTCAAGTGTTGTCAACTCGAGACGTAAAAAGTCGTTGTATCTTAGAGGCGAACGCCGAATCGTAAGCACTCGGTGTACGGGCGTTTTAAATCTTGGGAGACGATTCAAATCGGCCTCGACTTAAACCATACACTAAATTCACCATTTTCTTCAAACGAAACCATACACCAAACTAATTTTACCCCACAATTTTTTTTTTTTTTTTTTTTTTCGTAAAAAGAAAAAGTATGTCTATTTTGTATGGTAATTATGTATTTTAGGATACTTAATGATGAATATGTACTGATATTGTATTTGATACAAATCATTGTTGTAAAAATCGACCTACGTGGGTTGCCTTTGCCAAAATCGGTGTAGAAAATCGTTTTGGCCAAAAATCAGCCTACGCGTCAAACAATAGGCCTAGGTGCTTGCCATACGGCCGAAAAATCAATTCTAGGCACCCGTCTAGGAGGTCTAGGATGCAAAAATCGGCCCCCTCAGTGTCGAATCCTAGTTTCGCCCCTGATCTAATTAAAGGAATTAAAAAGTTCATAAAACTTACCGAAAAGAATACTCAATTGCTCCATTTTTCAAACTAATAATGAAAGCAATAATATGCCACAAAAGTTCATAAATTGAAGACATCAAATCATTCTTGGCGCTGTTATGGTCCAGAATTGCAGATTTTGAGTCCATCTTCCATTCGTAGAGAAATTCAAGAAAACATTTTCTATTCCACTTTTTGTGTTCAACTTTATTGGATTGGATGGCGCACATATGTTAACAAATAAATATGGGTTGTTGATTTTTTAGATATAAATACACATATTTATCACCCAATTGAGTGGGACAGGAAGTTAAACATGAAAGTGGAACAAGAAATCTGATTCCGAAGATTCCGAAAAATTCACACTACAAGAAAATTCATGTTACCGATAGAAATGATTCTGTTACTAAATTTTAAAGTTATCTACAAAATAAAAAATATTATTTTTTCTCAAATTATACCGACAAATTATTGACATATCACTGACAGTTTTTCAATTTATCGACAAATTATCTATTGATATTTACCAACAATTTTAGATTTTGTAGGTAAATATTTTTATATACAACAATTTTACCTACACATTAAATTATTTTAATACTTACCTACATATTTTTTTATAGATAAATTGGTTTTTCTTGTAGTGTCACAGTCTAGCTCGTATGGAACAGTGACAATTACCTTCTTTCAGAAGAAGACATTTGAAATAATACTTGTATAGATAGATTTTTGTTAGCAAATGCTTATAGAGATTAGATCCATATATTGTTTCATTTTTGAGTTGCAGTTTATTCATAATGTTTTTAGCTTTCGAGGATTTGAAATGTAATTCTAAAATCTCAGTTTAATCCACTTGTCGGGGATTCGCCTTAATCCCTCACCCCTAATGGTTGTTTTCATTCCCAAAAAAAATTTCATAAATCTTAACAAAAGACTATTTAATTAAAAAGATCAATTTAATGTCTCAAGGCTACTTGCTCCAATTTCAAACTAGTATCAAAAACAAAAATATGTCATAAATTCTAAATTCTACGGATCACATTTTTGTAGGCTATGGTGAAATTAAGCCAAACTCCATAAAAACTTGTGGGAAAAAGAATACCTTAATTAAAATTTGAATTTAATGCAGGGAAGCTACTTTCTCCTTTCTCCATTATACAAACTAGTATTAAAAGCAAAAATATGTTACAAAATATGTGCATCAGCTTGTTAAAAGGATGAACCTCATTCCCGGGCCCCTCGCCTTCGCCTGGAGCCGTGGAGGATGTGAAGCTCGGGTTATGCCTCGACTAGTCGGTCGGTCCTTGGGCTGCCGAAGACTGAGTCACCACACAAGAAGTTCTCCTCCACCCTGTAAATCGTTACCAGAGAAATTCGAACAACCACACTGTGGATGCTAGCAAGCAGACATCACGTCACACAGGTCCTTTACCAGTTGAGTTGTGCCCTGGGACAGTGCATCAAATTGTTGTGTTAAGGAATCCAATGTAAATAAGTGGTAGCTAAAGTATCAAACCTGTTGATTTTGTTTGGTACTAGGCAAAATAAAGTCCAGCCATGGCTTCTGATCCTTTATTTCCTACGGATTATGCGAATCTACAGAGAAAATAGGACGGAAACAATAACTCCGCCACAATATTTATGATGTGAGATCTTCGTTTCGGCAAAGTATCCAGAATTTGCACGTATGCATATATTTCTTGATTTTTTTTCCCTTGTTATTTCACAAGGATGTTTAATGTGTTGTTGATGGTGGTAGGTACACTGGCGGAGCTAGGGGGCCAAACCTGGCCCCGACTCTCCCTTTTAAAATAGGTTTGAAAAATATATTTTATTTAATTTTTATATGATTTTTCTTTTAATTTTTTATATGACACACCCAATTTCGTGTATAGGCACACCCAATTTTTTTTTCTGGCTATGTCATTGGGTAGGTACATTACTGGATAATGCAAACTTGCAAAGCCAACTAGGTGGGAAGTTCGGGTGATTGATTGATCTTTTGCTCCGCTTATTTTCATTTTTGGAGATGATGATATGAAAAGTTGCTTGGAAAAATACAAGTAAATTTGAAGAGTACATGAGATGAAAATGTAAGGTATAATTACAAAAACACACATGAGATTTGGACTAGTCACAAAAAAAAAAAAAACGAGATATTTTAAAATTACAAAATATATATATATATATATATATATATATCAGGTTTGATTCTGTCTTAAATTTAAGGGGTAGTTGTAATATTTTTATAAATATAAGAAGAGTTTTTGAAAAACAATTTGCATACAAAGGGAAACAATGTGAGACGGAATCAAACTTCAGGGGATTTTTTTGAAATTTTCAAAAACCTTTGGTTTTTTTTGTAATTACAACTTAAAAAAGAAGTGGATAATTACAAAAAAGAAAATGAAACTACCGCTTGGGTTTGGGTTAGTTACTAACAAACCTAGAAATTTTAAAAATTACAAATATAACCTTGAAGTTGATTCTATATTACACTTTACACCCTTCATAAGCAAAAACATTTTAACCCCCTCCCTACATTTGTAAACAATTAGCCAATATTTGTAAAACTATTACAATTTTACATATAAAACAAAATCAAACCTCAATTTTTTTTTAAAATTTTCAAACATCTTTGGGTTTTTTTGTAATTAACCCAAACCTTAGGGGTAGTTTTTGTTAGTATCCCAAAAAGAAATGGAAATTCTTGTTAAGAACAAATGACCATGCTGCATAAATATAAGAGTTCATCTGCTTTACTTGCCATTACTCAAATTGATTCTGCCCTTTATTACATCATGTTATATGCCATATATAAGTACACAAAGCCCTCTTGACAAATATTCAGCTGATAGAATTTCACTTATCTTACTTACATAGCGAAGCCAATATCCTGCGAGGAGGGGCGAATGGTCTCCGAGCGTGAAGAACAGCCAAATTATCGATCAACAACACGTCGCCTTTCTGCCATGGGATGGCAATGCTTTCTTCTTCCAATATTTTCAGACAATCATATATTATATGACCAGGCAAAGGATTTCCGTCCCCAAAAGTTACTGCCTTCTCGGGATCATTTCGTGCATCTTTCCAGCCAGTATAAGCAGCCACCATGCTGTTGAACCATATCTTACGTTGCCTTGTTTCGTCGTATTTGATAGCTGGAATTGGGCCCATTATCGTTTTCACGCCATCCTTTGTCCATTCCAGCTTCATGTTCAACTTAGCAGCCCTAGCAGATGGTAAACTTGAGTCTTTCCATGATAACAATAGTAAAATCTTTAACAAGATGTAGGGAGTGTTTGCAATCACTAAAAAAAGTGCTTCTCAGTTTTTTGTTGAAAATAATCACTTTTTAGTGTTTGCAAATGCTAGCTTCTAATTCTTATTCAACTTCATTTAATTAGAATCTAAAAGCAGGGAGATGAGGGCTTTAGATTTTTGGTTTAACTTCTGGTTTGACTTTTACAAACAAATAAGCATTTTTACAACTTTTTCATCAAACACTCTCAACTTCTAATTTTATTTGCAAACATTATCAATTTCTGATTCTCAACTATTGTTTGCAAAACTTCTGCTGCTAAAGAAAGTGATTTATCGTATTAGAAAGCCATAAACGAAATATAGTTGAGAATCACAATTCACAAGTTGGTAGTGAATTTGGAAGTGTTTGCAAATAGAAGCTAAAAGTTGAATATATTGAAAGCGAGTGTTTGGTACATAAGTTGTAGAAGTGCTTTATTTGTGCGT
Organism: Rehmannia glutinosa; assembly: GCA_016081115.2. Classification (NCBI taxonomy): domain Eukaryota; kingdom Viridiplantae; phylum Streptophyta; class Magnoliopsida; order Lamiales; family Orobanchaceae; genus Rehmannia; species Rehmannia glutinosa. Next base: position 40,862 of record JABTTQ020002269.1, on the reverse strand, counting down.
AAAAATCAAACCAGACGCAAAATGAGAATAATATCCTTTCCGTCTAAGCATACGCCTTAAAAATTCAAAAGAAGATTATTGCAGCTCTGAGTATCACAACAGCAGCACAGATAATGGATAAGAACAGTTGATGAGAAGGTTAGAGAAGTGAAATCTAATCACCAATTGCGAATAATAGATTGTAACATAAGTTTCATGAATTTATCATCACTAAGACGAATCTCAGAAGTATAGCCTGAGCTAAAATTTGACAGCTTCCTTCAAAAAATTTAACAGTTCATGTAAATTCTTTTTAAACAGCTGGAACACACAGAGTTAGCATGCATATTATTCGTCTGATACAACTACGAACCATTTCTTACTATCAAAAAAGGGTTTACTATCCGACTCAATTCCAGGACAACACACAGAGTTATAACTTATAAGCCTTCAAATATATTGGATTCAATAAACAATGGCAGTTTTTGCTGCTTGGTTGTAGAAACTTCCACCTCTCATCAAAATTGAATATTATGCATGAAGGAAAAAAGAACGCAAACAACGCATAAGTACAAAACAGGAAAAACGAAACCTAATGTTTTGCGAGTTCATGGGCACGAACCTTTCCTCTGCCACAATCTTATCTTTTGTCAAGAAAGTAGATTTCCAGCCACGACCGATTGGGGATGAAGGATCGTCTTCTTCTCCCAAAACTCGTGTATATATCAGTCCATGCTTCTCCAATTTTTCAACAAAATCTGGGTATGTTTCTTTCATTCTCTCATAAACAACATGACTGAGAACAATAGGAGTTTCTCCACTACTAGCAGGCTCTAATTCACAAAAGAAAAACAATTTGGAAGGGTACTCGGGAACCTGATAAAACATAAAGTTAGAAATACTCCAAATTTCTAAACCTTACAGATGGTAAAGTTTTTATTTATGAAGTCTTAGGAATTTCAATTCCTACTAATACTTAGCGGATAATCTCCCCCTCCATGAATCATCAAAGACATTCACTAGTCTAATTAGCACGAAATGATCATCCCAAAATTCTTTTCAGTTGATAAAATTACGCTCTTAAATGCAACGATATGAATCTTTGGGAGTGTTTGCAAACAATTACCAAAAAAAAAAAAAAAGTGATTCTCTTAGTTGGAAAAAATCACATTTTACTGTTTGCAAATACCAAATTCTGTTTCTGATTCTACTTCAACAACAACCACAACAACTAAGCCTTGTTATTGTGCTTCCGATTCTACTTCATTTAATCAAACTTTAGATTCTAATTATGCTTCTAGTTTAACTTTTACATACAAATAAAACACTTTTACAATTTCTCTACCAAACACTCTCTTTTAACTTAATCAATTTTCAACTTCTATTTGCAAGTTCTACCAGCTTTTGATTCTCAACTATTTTGCCTGTGTTGCATCAATAAATCAGTTTCTCCAAAAGCAGAAAAGCATAAGTGTTTGCAAACACTCCCTGTTTGTAACAGCTAATTTTCCAACTGCACAAATTAATCATCAAACTTCAGCTCTACAGTGCATAATTTGTACACAAGAAATCTGTAAGTAATATATCTGAAGAACCAATAGAATTATTTATCTACTTCCAATTGCACAATTTAACCAGCAAAATCAAGCTCAAAACAGAGAAACCCCCTCTGATCACACATGGGATTTACCAATTTTAAAATAAACGAACCAAAATCGAAAAATTAAGAGTCACAACAGAATGAAAGGCAAAAAAATGGAAAAAATGAGAGAAACCTGAGCCATTTCATGATGAAAAGGGATTTTCTGATCAGGCGGCGACTCATTAGCAGTGAAAACCCGGCCGACAACGTTTGTCCTCGGAGCAGCGCCGCCGACATAAGGCAGCTCATCGTACCCAAACGCCTCGACGACGTCGTTGAAGTCCGAAGCAGTAGCTGAAGAATCAAACCCACGAAACAGAATAGCCCCGTGTCTGTGCAGTAGAGAGTCCAGCCATGGCTTCTGGTCCTTAACGGCCGCCGTTAAAACAGACGGATTGTGGGAAACTACAGCTGCCGGAGATAGTACGGCGGGAAAATCAACTCCGCCATAGTTTTTCTGGTGTGGGATCTTGGTTTCAGCGAATAATCTACTTGTAGGCATTTTTTTATTGATTTTGCCTTAGTTCATTCACATTGATTATTATATGATGGGGCAAAGCCAAAAATGCAGAAAGTTCGAAGGATTTCCATTTTTTCTGTTTATTTTTTTTATTTTTATTTTTGAGGGAATTTCTGTTTATTTTTTTTGGTGCTGTTTATTTGGACGTTAAGGCGACCAGATTCGGGTCATATTACGAGGAAGATAAATATTTTCTTTTATGGATATTAAATATTCCTTCCTTAAAATTGATTTTATGTAGTAAATAATAAAAATTAATATATTTGGATTTTCTCTTTTCATTGATGATGTGTTGCAGTGTTGGTTGGGAGAATGGACTTGTAATAATAATACTTGATGTGACACTCATACTTGTGAAATGTATTTGATGGGGTTTTATTTTTTATGGAAAAAAAACACTAAATATGTGGAGATTAAGAAAAATGAATATATGGTTGGGATGAACAATTATGAGGAAAGAATGTATTTGAGTTCTGATTCTCCATGCCCTTTTGATAGAAATGTTAATTTCTTGAATGATGTCCATACCCTGAATTTTTAAATGGAATTAAATGTTCAGAAGTTTCGAATCATGAGTTATATTTGAAGGTTGTTGTTAAGCGTAAAAACACTTACATAATTTATCGCAAGTGTATGGTTGTCAAGTTTTAATATAGTGTAATGAGTAGGATTGTCGTATCCACAAGAAATGTGTGTGTAAGTACCAAATATAAATTACCTATATTATATTTGACTGATCAATAATAGGTGGATGATTTATAGCTAATAATAATTAAATGTAAATAAAAAATACAAATGTCTAAATCTACTGGAGAATTATTATAGAGGTTAATTTCATCAAGTTGTCACTTATTTATGATAAACAATCTATATATTTCAAGCAATGGTTCATAGTAGGTCCCAAAGGGGGTGTAAGTGTAAGGTTTAGAAGGGGTTGAATAAACCTTATCAAATTTTCGATTTAGTCCTTTTAAATATACTGAGTTGATTCTACACACCAGTTGTCGATGATGAATGATCGATTTAGTCAATCGAGTAGAGTTAGTCTCTCAACAGACTCAATGAGCTGTTGATGGAATAACTCAACTGTTGACTCTAAATTAACTCAACTTTGTGGTTTTGTTTTTCATGGAAGACTTAACACCCTTAAGTTTGATTAAGTAAGAGTTTAGTCTTTGGTTTAGTACTTGTATTATCAAATGGATAGCAAATTTATCAAAGATATATAAGCGATTAAAAATGCGGGAATTAAAATGTTGAAATGTAAATGACACAAATGAAATTTTTATAGAGGTTCGAAGATGGGGTAATTCTTCTACTCCTCTCTTCTCCAACTCCTGGAGGAATCCACTAGGTAATGATCGGTTTACAAAGTGGTAACATTCGGATACAAGTCTTGATCACACAACTAACTTGATCCTTTGAGACTCGATCTGACGCGCCTTGATCACTCACTCAGTGGCTTCTCGTGCGACTCGAGCTTTCTTCACAGGGCAGCCGCTTTGCGCACTACAACTCACTTGCTCAAGCTCTTTGGATTTGATCACGAAGCCCTCCAAAAGCTTAAGACTTGTTCGACCTTGAACCTTCCTACAATCCTTCGTGGAATGTAGACCCCTTTTCTTCAAAAGTTTCCCTTTAACTGATTGAAGTTCTCTTTCCTTCACAGGTTAGTGTTGGATTGATGTACTTCGTAATGTAGGCTTGAGGATTAATCTTGAATGATTTGAGAGTATTTCTGGTTATAATTTTAATTGATTTCTTGAATGTTCGTGGTTCAGGTCACCTTCTCTCAGAGTCATTCCTCAGCCTTTTATAGTGATCTTTCAAAAATTTGCCCGTTGAAGAGATAGGCTTATTTTTGAAAATCACTTGCAGTCGTTGGCTTGTCTTGTTGTAGTCCTTGGAATTGCCATTTCCTCGTATGAATTGTTCTTTCACCTTTTCAGAGTTCTGACACGGTGTAGTGCTTCCCATTTGTTCATTCCTTTTGCACGCTTCTGGGACTGAGCACTCCGAGAAAGGTGGTATGGAGATATTACTTGTTTAAGTAAATCTCTTGATTTCTGTGCAACGGATCTTTTACAGTTATCTCGACTTGACTGCGTTTCCTTGCTTTCCCCAGGTGACTTAGAGTCAGCTTCCAATCATGGATGACTCTTCTGTCACTTCAACTCGAGACTTGGCTTTTCTCGAGTTGACTTGACGATACTCCACTTAGTGCATTTCACCGCTTCTTCATAGAGTTCCCGTCTACTCTTCTTTGCCATACTCACTGTCTCACAGTGAGTCTTCCTTCCATCTTGATTTGTCTTCTTTGCATGTTAGGCGTGGTGACTTAACTCACTTGGCCACTCTAATTATTACAATGCATTTTACAACAAGAATCGGGGTGCCAACTTTCTATTCTAAGTTTTACATGGCATTCATCAAAATCTAAACAATAAAATTCCTAACAATTTCCCCCTTTTTGATGATGCCAAAACTTAAACCATTCAAAAATGCACATAGCAAAGATACATACAGATAGTGTATTAACATAGAATGTATGCGCAGAATCAATCCTTTTATTGATCATAACATTCTTGTTCTTTTTACACAATCATTTACAAGGTGTATCAGAGCACATATTTGTCTACAAAAGAATAAAGAATTTATAGCTTTATTACGAAGACTTACATTGTATGTATTTACATAATAAAATACACGAAGGGTTGGATGAAAGAACACTTCATCTCCTTCACCTGTCTCCTTCTTTCATCTTGTTCAAAGATCTTCTTCTCTTCTTCTCTTTTTCTCATCACACCGCTTTCTTTTTCTTTTCATATGCCTTCCCGATGACCTTCATCTCTTTTTATTCTTTCATGTCTTTCCTCCCATAGTTGAGTTTGTCTCTTGTTTTCTTCTTCTATTCTTTTTGCATACTCGGCGTTCTTTTAGCCACTTGCAAATTTGCTACTTGGTCAAGCTCACCCCAAAGATCCCTCCTTTCTTTCCTCGGATCTACGTATTCGATATTTTGGGGCGGGGCCTGGTCCCGAAACCTCTTCCTCCACCACTACTTTTCCTCTACCTCCTCAAAGTGTGTATTGACGTGTGTCTTCTTCTTCCAAATGATTGACTAATGATTGACCCAGCAGAGTGACCGCCAGAGTCCGCAGTGTCTGCCTGTCGCCTTCTTCACATAACGTGAGACCCTTTTCCCGATATAAGTCCCAAGCTTGAGCCATAGACATTTTTGCAAAGTATCCTTCGATGCGAGCGTTTTAAATTCATCAATCAACGAGCGTGGCTCTCTCCCGACATCTGAAATGGCATAAGTGTCTCTCGCTCTCACTGGAATGCCTCCGTGTTCTTTCAAGATGTTCATAACTCGGGGCATCCATTATCCCTTCCACTTCCTTCATCCCTCGCTTCAATTGTTTTTCTCTTTTCACCATAGATACAACAGAGTGTTGGAGTGGCAGAGTCACAGGGAGTTTGTCACGATAATGTCACCGGACAGACCTGTTGAGGGTTTGTGCAATCATCAAGGTCATATCTTTTGATCCTTCCCCCTCAGATTTTCCTTTCTTCTCGTTTTAACACTTCCTCACTTCACCGCGGACAGACCCCTGTTGAGGGGTTTGTGCAATCATCAAGGTCATATCTTTTGATCCTTCCCCTCAAATAGCATTTTCCTTTCTTCCGTTTTAACACTTCCTCATCCTGATTTTACCTTCGCAAATGCTCCTTCCTTCCTCAACTTCGGATCCCCTCATGCTTTTTGGTATTCCTCTTCCCCTTTTTGGCATCATCAAAGGAGAGAGGAACGCCTGAAACAGACTTGCAAGCGGAAGTCGAGCTGGCGATAGTTGAGTTTTGTCTCGAGTCTGCTGCAGAGTATGCGGCCGCGAAATTCGGATCGAGTAGCGTTGGACTCTGCTGAAATCGGCCATCTCGGCCGTGAGAAGGCTGAATTTTGTATTCATGGTCTCTTCCAAACGCTGTAGATCACTCTTGTTTTGCTCACGCAGCAGCCTTAACCCTCGGCAATGTGAGCTTCATGCATGTGCTCAATATGTTCTCTCTTCGTTTTGCATCGGCATTTTCGACTCTCCACACCGACTTGTTGAACAATGTCCTGAAGTATCTCACTTGTTCCACACGCATTGTTTTCTTCTTCATTGCCACCATTCCCCGATCCGGATCATTATGCCTCTTAAATCGCCAGTGAGATTGGCATCTCTTTGTCGATCGCATATCCATAGAGGCCGATGCCTCTCCATCCGCTTCAATCTCGTGAATAATGCCTTGAACACTTCGCGGACTTGGTGATTCTTCCGCTTGCGGTGATGGCCATGCGGCAAAAAGTCATAATCACCGAACAATGGCGCTGATTGAAAAACGGAGCTTCTGCCTGGTAGCGTGCTTGTTCGTTTTTCGTAAGGGAAGAGGCTATTGGAAACATAAACAAAAGACAAGAATCGCTTAATTGTAAATGATAATGTAAGGGAAAATTGTAAATTTAGTCCGCTAACTTTACCCTATTAGACTTTTAGCCCAGTAACTTGTCAAAATATAGTCTTAGTCCATCAACTTTTAATTTTTAGCACATTGCATCCGATTTTGACCGGAAAAGACAAGAATCGCCGGAATTGCTGACTAGGCTTGTAATATTGGTTTTTTTTTTTAATTTTTAAATTTTCTTCTATCATTTTTATTCATTTATTGATGAATTATTCAAGTCACATTTAAATATTTAAACTACTATAATCTATAAATATAGCTCCATTTTTTATAGGAACATAAATGTAACCCTTTTGCTCTTTGAGTGAAGTATTACTAAACTAAAGCTAGTAAGTATAGCATATGAGTTAGATATAATGTGTTGATGTAATGTGTGAGAAATGTTGCATTAAAATGTTGAAAATAAAAAATAGGGATGATTAAATCAAAGAGCTAATTATCAAAAAAAAAAAATCCAAGACATTTTCAAATTACGGAAAGACCTTAGGTTTGATTATGTCTTAAATTAAAGGGTGGCATTTGTATATTTTTTTTAAATATTAGGGGGTTTCTTAAATATATTTTTTTTTTTTTTTTTTTTTTGCTTATGAAGCAGGAATCAAAACTCAAGTTTTTTTTTCATATAATTAGCTCGAACCTCAATTTTTTTATAATTATCCCTAAAAAAATATGCTATAATAGTATAATGTGTGAGAAATGTTACATTTAAGAAACTTAAGAGACAAAAAAAAGAGAGAGAGAAACTTAGGGCCTGTTTGTTTATGTTTTCATGGTCCATTTCAGGTTTACGAGTTGGAAATAAATTTTGAGAATTTATTGGTTTTTCGTGTGGAAATTGGGATTGTGTTTGGATGAATGAATTGAAATGTGTTTTATGTAGGGTTGGAAATGAGATTGTGTTTGGTTTGAGTAGTTTTGAAATATTATTTTATGTATATAATAATTGAAAAGTTAGTAATGGTGGGGTCCACTTCAATATTTTAATTTGAATATATAATATTATATTTGTAAGATTATAGTTGGTGAGTCCCATTAAATAGTTATAATTTAAAAATAGTAATATTTTAATTAGATAAAGTTGATAATTATGGGTCCCACGTATATAATTGAGTTAAAATATGAAAATAGTGATTGATAAGTAATGATGAGTGATGTAGGGTAGTGTATAAGTTTGAGAATAGAAATTATAGGTTTGAGATGTTGTTTTATGTGAAAAATAGAAAATGAAAATGATGATTTCCATTGGAATTTTATGAACAAACATGATTCCACTTTTATGTATAGTTGGAAACTGGAAAGAGGTCATTGGAAACATAAACAAACAATGCCTTAAAACTTATCTCCAAAAGGGTACTCAATTAACACGTTCAATTTAATACTTGGAGAGTCGAGGCTACTCAAACTAGTATTAAAATAAAAATACATCTGTTTAAAAAAAAGTAAAAATATATCACAAAACTGGCACAGTTTGTAAACTATTACGTTAAATACGAGAGTTTACCTAGTGCACACGTGAAGAGGGTCAATCAGTGCGATTCACCATTATTTTTCTTTTGAAAAAAAAAAAAAGACAAGCAAAAAAACATCACAAAATCTAGGCATCACATTTTTGCGGGGGCTAAATGAAATTAACCCTTCCTGTAAGACCCGAAATAGAATAAAGTTATTACAGGGGGTGTATAAAACCCCGCCGGTGGAGAAATTCAAATCGAGAGAGACAAAGAAGCGACCCTTAGTTACCGTTGGAAACACGCACTACACACACAAAAACTCGCAGGAAGAAGAAGGCGATGCCGAAGAACACCGACGCGGTGAAATCGAAAATGAGGTCGAAATCGACGAGGAAGCCACTCCGAGACGTTTCGAATGCCAAAATTGGCATCAAATCTGCCAATATTTCAAAGAAAACCTCCAAAGACGACGGAGGACAAACGGGAGACGATTCGCTCGATCGCCTCCTCCTCGTACAGTCCGATCTCTCGTCCATCCTACGGCAGGTAGTGTACCTATCAATTGGGGAATTCTATTGAATGGAATGGAGTTTAGCAGTACTTTCTGATTTTCGGATTTTTGTTTGTTTTCACTTCTTTTTTAAAAACCTAGGGTTTTGTGCGTTCAATTATTTGGTAATTTGATGATTATGTGATGACTAATGTCAATCTTGACCCTGTTTTTGTGTGTTCTGAATTGACTTAATTTTTTTGTTAAGCGAGCCTCGAGTTTTCTAAATGCGAATTAGCTTATCGTTAATCAGGAATGTCTGCGTGACTATGACTAAATGGCTATTTTAACGCATTGTTTAGACTAAATACAGGGTTCCAATGAGGACATGTTAAGAGGGCAAAAGATGAGTACCTCTGCATCTTGTTTTTGTTGTTCAGTCATTGGTGGTATTTTTGTCAGCAAATTGATATAAGGGCTTCCATGATTTTTGAGTGGCTGAAACATAATGGTCTACATGTACATCTTGCTTGCCTACTTTTCTTTTCTGGTTTTTGAAATCAAGATTTGGCTTCTAACATGCCTAATTTGAAGTGATGTAGCGTGTCCAGAAGTATTTGATCATTTGGAGTTCAATTAGCAACAATTTTCAATGATTACTGTCACTAATTCAATATGTTTGGATAGCAAAAATTAAGAAGGGGTGTTGCGTATTGGTTAACTTGTGGATGTGATTAGCCAGTCTGAATCCTGTTTTCCATTTTGGTTGACATCTCGTATTCGACAACATAATGCATGCTAACTATAAAAAATTATAAGACATTATAATGTCTTATAATTCTGGAAGTTACCTGCTGTTTTGGACATGATAACTGAAATCTGTTGGTATCAGCAGGAAATAAGATCACCCAAAAGTTCTTATTTACTCTGAAATTCAAAACCTGAACTTGAAACTTAGTTCTTGGCCTTCTTATTATTGGTGAAGGTGAAAATGTTTACTTCTTCAAATAATTGGCTGGCAGATTGATGAACTAGTTGTTCAAGCACTCCAGTTGACAAGCAATAAAGGGAGGAAGGAAATCAAACAATTTGCAGATGTCCTGTCAGATATGCAAACTTCCTTGAAGGTTTTATCCCTCTATTTGATTATTTGATTTGTGACACATTCCACATTACCTCACAATATTCAAGTTTTAAATGTATGATTTTGCAGCCATGGGTTCCCAGATTACAAAAGGCACTTTCCAGTCAATCCATAGGGCCTGAGAATAAGTCAGAGCAGTCCATGGAAAGAACCGTACTTAGTGTTCCAGAAGAAAGTACAAATATTGTCATTGAAAGCCCTGAACAAACCAAGTGGGAGTCACTTGTCTCTCCATCACCCCTTGTGTCTTGGCGAGCTGAATGCAACACAGAAGGTGGTAGGCAATTGTTTCTACTCACACCAATGCCTCAAAAAAAGGCATTTTCATCGAAATGTGAGGCATCATCTATTCCCGCATTCGAAAAGGTTACATCTGACGAAACTTCCCACCTCCTAACTGACTTGGGTAATGATCTGCCTGATAGTGTATCAGCAAAGCCAACTCCAAACAAGGTTTTGGGTAAACAAGCGACGAAAGCTGTTGGTAATCTTCATACCAAGTGTGGTACCCCAGCAAAGTTTTCTGAATCGAATTGCTCAATGTTTGTCATGACTCCATGCTTGAAAATGTCGCCACCGAAGTCCTGCATATTACTTGAGCCGATATCTGAGTTCTGTAGGAAGAAAACTCTGGGAGTCCATAAATCTACACCTTTTCCTGCTAAAGTTCAAAATTCTATCGAGTCTCCAGATTCTGAATCCTCCAGCAGTCAATCTTCAGATGATTTGAGTTTAAAATATCCTGAGCTTTTTGGAATAAAAATAAACAATCTGGAAAAGAGAACGGTTGCAGAAGATTCGCCCACTTGGGTCGTCTCACCTCCTAAAACCTGTGTTATAATGGAGCCTGCTGATGAGAAATTGTTAAAAATTAATTCCGGTAAACGCTTGCTGCCAAAAACCACTGCAGCATGTCATCAGCAAGACGACAAGAAAATAGAAAATCAAGATGATCACGCGAAAACGCACCAGCAAAGTAATTCTCTTTCATTTATTGTGGAGTTATGACAGACAAAAGAAACTCGATTTCTAATTAATGTTGCTTTGCTTTTTTTGTCCCGACAGGTATTAGAGGTACACTCAATTTAGTTGAAAGTACACCTATGATGAAGGAGCGTGTGAGCAGTTTCCAAATGGGAAAGCAGCCAGGGGAGAACACTTTAAAGAAGGAATTGTGGACAAGATTTGAAGCAGCATCGACTCATGGCCCTATTCTCCATGATGATGATGATACTAGGAAAGGATTTCTTGATCGATTGGACGAGGCTTTGGAGTCATAATTCAGTGTCATCAGTAAAATTTTGAGCTCTAGTTGTGGAAGCAGGTGTAAAGTTTTGAAGTTTTCATAGGTATCATTTATGCTAACCTGCAAAAATACTGCTCCTTAGCAACTTTATTGAAGGGCCTTGGAGATCTATAGATATATATAATCTCTTCTTACTTTGGTCCCACCTAATTTTTCTATGGGCTTCATTCATGTTCTACTTATGATAGCAAGATATGACACAAAATTCACTAGGAACAAGGGTCTCCCTGGTGAACTTTTTGACAATTTGTTGATCTTTTACAAGTTAAAACTTCCCCCGACCCCACCCCACCCCCCCAAAAAAAAAAAAAAATGAGATAATTTATAGGGTAAATTGCAAAAAAAAAACCATTAGGTTTAGCCTAATTTATCTTTCAAATTCCAAATATCAAATATCCTCTCATGGTATTACAACACCCTATGAGTTTTATATTTACTTGTGTAAATTACAAGCAAATGAATGGGGTATTTGTAACTTTTGGAAGATAATTGGGTTGTTTTGTAACTAGACTAATTTCTACGTAAAGGTCCTAAAGGACATCGTCTCTTGTAAAAAATTAATCCTCAACAAGCAAATTTTGACAACTTCTATAATGTACTCCAATTATTCAATTGAAAATTGATGCAAATTTTATTTACACCGAAAGGAGTTAACAAAATGGAGGTCAAGGAATTTTGGTGAGAATTGGTTTACAAAGTATGTTGGCAAATTTCCAAACAGATGTTAGAATATTGATTGTCCAAATTAGGACAATATCAAATCTTTATTTTATCTTTATAGCTTGTCTGGGTTATAATAAATATTTTTCTTAACATAATCATCTAAAAGATAATTATTAGACAATCGATATGTATATTTTTTTTTCTGAGCATCAATCAATTTTAAATTAGTAATTTCTTAAAAGAATGTTTAGCTCTAAGGTTTAGTGGACTAACACTTTGATGGATAACCTATACAAAAAGACTCGTGCTCCAGGTGTAGAGACCGACTCGAATCGATCCCACATGTGCATGTATCCCTTACTCTAAGTCCCCCATTATATTCAAAAAAATACAAAAAGAGAAAGCGTACAAAAAATGCGGAAAATATATTTATTTTGGACTAACCAAAAATGATCATGATTAAAAGTTTCGTTTTCCTTTATGTTTTTTTTTTTTTTTGTTTTGTACTTTCGTTTTCCTTTATCCTATTACTTAGTCAAGTTAACTGGACAACTCAATGAAATAACAGTGTAATTAAACTCATCTACTCGGATTCTTTATTTAAGCAATAATAATATAAAGAAATTATAGTAATACTTCTCAAGGTTCGTAAAACGTTATTTCCGAGTACTTCTTATACAAATTAAGGAAGTTACTCATCTCAAAAAATAAAAAGTAAAAATAAATAATAAATAATAAAATTCAAATTCAATTAAATTTAAAAAAAAACGTAAGCTGAAAAAGAAAAAAAGAGACGGTAAAAATGTTCCTTGAAAAATAGTTGAAAAAAATAGCAGACCATATCATAATCAATCCGAGATTAAACATAATTTAATTACAAAGCAAAATATATAAGTTAAAAACCCTCCCTCCCGGCAAAAAGGAAACCCCTTAAACCCTCAAATTCCCCAGTCCGGTTTCTGCACACAGACACTCTCGCATAATGGGCGATTCAGTTCAATGGATAAAGCACATCGAGCAGTATGTCAAATCTTCCGCCACTCCGTCTCAACAGGTACAATATTCATAATTCTCCGATTTATATTTTATAGTTGTTAATTTTATCGTAGTTATCATTTTTCAAGTTTATGAGCTATTTGAACTTCTACTACATTCAATTTTTCAATGTCATCAATATTACTTTATGCTGTGAATTCGAATTACAGGCTGCGAGTGTGGACGCTGTTGCCACTCTGATAAAGAATGATACGTTAACTCTAGAAGCTCTTGTAAGTTGTTCTTGTTTCATTCTCATTTTGTTATCTTGTATTGGTTTTATGCAGTTTAATAGTTAATTTTATGTGTTATGCGAGCAACAAAAATAAAAAGTTAAAATGGTTGGTGTACATTATGTTCGTTCTGCACAGGTTAGGGGAATGGAGATGTATTTGACTACTACAGATAGTATCATTCGCTCTAGAGGTAATATTTTCTCTGTGTTATCACTGAAATTTTCCATTTATTGTACTCCTCTGCCGATTTTGTTAATGTAAGATTGCTCCATATATATTATTTTCTTTTATATTTCATGGTTCTCTTTTATTTGGCCGCTGAGAAGGTATCTACATCTGTTACAAAACCCAATGAATTTTGCCTAGCATTTGAGATTGGCAATTCCTGTTTACGGTGGTAGGAAATGTATTCCTGGGGGGAATGTCTCTAATATCTGTAGCAATTGTTTCGTGGTTTTGGTCTCACTTAAAGATGCAATTATGAATGTGAAAAGCTGTATTTCGTGTTTTTGGTGGAAGATGAGCTTGATCAGTGATTTATGTTACAAAATTGGGTCGTCTTTTTCTAGGTCATACACTATATTAAGGATGGCAATGGGTCCGATTTCAAATCCGGACCCGTAATGAGTCCATCCCTCTTGGAGTGGGTCCAAACTTGGTCAAGCAAGTCTCGGGTGGGTATTTCGTCTAAAGTTTTAACAACCAATGGTTCGGGGCGGGTAACGGGTTCTGTTGCACCCGTCCCGCTATATATTTTTAAATATAATTCAATATTTATTTTTACTTTGATTTAGTCACTTGGGAAACAAATCAATTCTCTTTATAATGTTGTGTATATATGTTGCAAATATAGGTTTCTTCCTGCTAGAGCTTTTCATAATTCACGTGTATTTTAGTTTTTGGGTATAATAATGTTTAGATTTTGCGTGTATTGCATATTTTATTGATGTCTTATGTATGCATCTATTGCTTTTGTTAGATATAAATGAAAAACAAATAAAATGAAAATCAGTGTTTTGGGCTGCCTGGTTTTCATTTGGGACCTCAACTCAGGTGGGTCAGGTCGGGTCTTGAGTCCAACTTATTCTTGGCAGGGGCATGTCTTGAGTTTCGCCAAACCCGTCCCAGACCCACCCAATTGCCATCCCTAACTGATATGAAGTTGTATAGGCTTGGACTTGAGTGCTTTCCTCCTTGATTTGGTTTTTCAGTAAACGAAGCTGATTCTTATGATCCAAATCTGCTGTATATGCCTTATATATTGGCATGCTACAATTTGCCCTCTAAGTTTCATAATGTTTTAAGTTTTTCTGAGTTGATATCATACAGAACCCTTCTGAAGGCTTACTTAAATGCATGCTATCATTCAGGAATTCTCCTCCTTGGTGAAATTTTGGAACAGCTAACGTCAAAGCCCTTAAATAGTACTTCAATAAGCAGCCTGATAGGATTCTTCACGGAAAGACTGGTGAGTAATCAAGAATATGGAAAATCCTTGATCTACATGCTCAATCTCCCTCTTTACACATGATTTACTTATTTTACATCATACTTGTAGGAACATTTCTTTTGTATTTTCATCTTTTTATTTTTCTTGCTTGCATAAGTTGTTTCATGAATTAGGCATCAAATCAATATTTGTTATATGTTTTTGTTTTAGAACTGTACTAAAAAATAACGAGACAAAATAAGAAATATTAAGGTCAGGAGATCATCATGATATTATAAGAGGGTCATGGAAAGTTATCAATGCATGAATATATTATTGAGAGGTAAGTATGTGTTTGTGGAGTTGCCGTTTTATAGTAATAATTGCTTGCTGCAAGGAATTTATCACTTAAAACTCAATGAAGCTTTCTAGAGGATAAAGGAACTCACGTAGGCCTTCTGCTATTATGTATTACATGAATGCTTACTTGTGAGTGTTTGAGGAACAGACAGAAGATATATCCTATTGTGGGTAATAAAAAACTTACCGATGTAATACAATTAACGATGCACCTCCAATGCGTGCAGCAAAATTAGTTATGTTATTCATTCATAAATGTCATGTGAGCACCATGAAACTGGGGAAAGTGCAATAGCTTCAAAAGTGATGTGGGGATGAGGGACGTCACTTTCTCCCTTGTTAACCATCATCTATGATAATAGTTTATGAATTTGGAAATACTCCTGATCAAGATCCTACTGACAGTTTTTTTACTTCCCATGCACCGTAGTGCAGCTGTATTCTTAGACATGTACATATCAATTTTCCTGCTGCTAGTAATTTTACCAGCTCTGTTTTCTGCTTGGTCCCTTTAACTAGACCATGAATTAATATATGAAAAAGTGAACAGTGTTCCTGGCTATGTAATTACATGGTTCGTAAGCAATGGCGGACCCAAGGGGGGCAAGGGGGCCACTGCCCCCAAAATTTTCCAAAATTTTTTTCCCCCAAAAATTTTTGAAATTATATTTTAAAGGGTAAAATAAATAAATTAATTTACAATTGCCCCCAAAATTTTCAAAAAAAAAAAATCCCCCAAAAATTTTCCAAAATTTTTTTTTTCCCCCAAAAAATTTTCCAAATTATTTTTTAAAGGTAAAATAAATGAACTAATTTACAATTTTCCCCCAAAATTTGATAAAATTTTAGATAGTTGTCTTTTACAATATAAAAACCATTAATTATGGGTAGTATATGGAAAAAAAAATTCACATAGTATAAATTTATAAACTCGGTCCGTTTTCCGCCCCCCCAAAGTCGAAATCCTGCGTCCGCCACTGTTTAAGTTCCAAGTTTTCTAGAATCCATCCGTCCCTTAATTATAGCCTCTGCAGAGGTGCACTGACTGAGATCTTTCCAACATTTTTGTATTATTTTTGTGACATATGTGCATGTTTCATTGAATTGGTACTCAGTTTTTGAATGTTATGTTGGCACGTTATATGTGTTCATAATTGATTTTCTGGAGCGTCAATTCTATCATTATAAAAGATGGATAATATTTTATGTACATCAGGCAGATTGGAAAGCATTACGTGGTGCAATTGTTGGTTGCTTGGCATTATTGAGGAGACAAAATGATTCTGGAATAGTAACTGATAGTGAGGCGAAGGCTGTTGCTCAGTCTTATCTCCAAAATCTGCAGGTGCAGTCCTTGGGGCAACATGACAGGAAGGTAAATCTTTGTATGATCGATATGAGATTTCAATAATTTTTGTTTCTCATATTAACCGTATTTGATAATTCTGTTATCATGTTTCAAATTCTTTGCAGCTAAGCTTTCAACTAATGGAATGCTTATTAGATCGCTACCCTGGTGCAATTGAGGATTTGGTAAATTAATTTTATTTTTCCTTATATTCTTATTGGTTGTATTTTTTTATGACTTATGAACTGGACTCAACAAATACTCACAACTGGTTATGTTATCTGGAGTGGTATCCCTTAATACCCTCTTTATCTTTTGGCTAAAAATCATTAAGTAATAAAAAAGACTCAACCTAAGTTTATGCAAAAGCTGCTGCCGACTGCGGCTAATTTAATCCTTTTAGCAGCTATTTATGTGCTGTCTTGAGGAGAAAAAGACGAGATGCCCATGTGCACTGTTCATCGCATATCTTTAAAGTTTCAGTTGATCTGTGCAATAATCTTTACTATTGTGTTTGCCTTATCTTTTTCTTTTTTTTTTTTTTTTTTTTTCTTAGGGAGATAACATTGTGTATGGAATCTGTGAAGCTATTGATGGGGAAAAAGATCCCCAATGCTTATTGATCGTATTTCGTATAGTGGAAATTCTTGGAAGATCGTATTCTGGTCCTTTAGAAGAATTTGAGGGGGATCTGCTCGAAATTTTAGGTTCTTACTTCCCCATCCATTTTACACATGTGAGATCTCTTAACTCTGCTCTTGTTCTGTTTTGCATTTGTTTCATATAATTTTGTTTCTGCTGGCGAGTTTTCTTATTGCACTAACTTACACTTTATATATCCTAGATAGATTTGAAGTATGGTTATCTCTAATGACATATGGTAAAGATGGTTGTGGCACATTAAAAGAGCGCTGGACCAGTTACGAAAATTAATTGCAAAGATATTTGTGGTAGGACTAAGCAAGAATTAACCTAAAATTCTGGAAGTAGGTATTTGAGAAGACTTTAAATCTTTGTGGTTTAACAATGATCTTCATATAGTACAGTTGGGTGAAGAAAAAAGGATATATGCAACTGAACCAGACTACTACAGGATAAGGCGTTCTTAAGTTGATATAAAATATGTAGTGGGGACATATTCTTGGAGTTAGAATGCTACTTTCTGCACTGTATTCAGTTTCGTCAAAACTTTTGATCTGATGGAATTTTACGCTGATTGCTTGAATGGTTCTGTACAACTTACAGTGGGTGCTTGTACACTAGGAAAGAGGCTGATGTCCTTTTCCCCCCTTAATTGTTTACTATGTTTGCTCTCCATACTGATTTGGTTTTCACTTTTCATTGGTTCAGCCAAAAGGTGAGGATGATGGTGTGAAGAGAGAGCTCTCAAGGGCATTAATGGTATGTAATTTGCTTCACGCTGAGATAAAAATCAAGTCTAACCTAGATTCTAAAAAATATTCTGCTATTGCATGGGCCTGGTTCCTTACTATTCCTTTGCGTCTCCAACTGGATTTTGTGACCTCAGTTTTGCATACGGTTGTGGATGTAGCAAATAGGAGTGTTTCTAGATTTCTGATAGCAGAACATTTACTTCCGTCTTAAGATTTCATGTGCTGCATATTTCATTTCATGGCCAACTTTGTGCAAGTAGATGGGGAAAATTTCAAGTTGATTGACAATTGCGTGTTCTGAAGCTTACATTTCAGATCACCTAGCCGATTTTATTCTTCACATTTTTTTTAAGTATGAATAGTAGTCCAGTCCCGTTCTGTTAGTTTGACCACTTGAATGTAAACTCAGAGCATATTTCAAAAGGGTGTTCCTTTTATAGGTGAGAGTCGTGCGACTACAGATTAAGTCTGACAATATGGTTGTCTATTAGGTAATTATTGACACTGAGGCTTTAGTATATAAAATGGATATTGGATAAGAAAATAAAGAATGCCTGCACTTTTCTTTTTACTTGAGCATTTTAAGGTTGCAAATGCTATAGTTCTCGATATGGGTCATGTTATTAGCATTTTTAAATGACATATCCTTATCAACTTAAAAGTTGATAATCTTTCTTCGATGCTTACTTTTGTTTTGATTACTTTCAGCTGGCGTTTGCTTCTACACCTATTTTCGAACCATTTGTTATCCCGTTGCTGCTAGAAAAACTATCTTCTTCTCTGCCATCAGCTAAGGTTGGGCCAATTGGTTGCAATTTTATTTTTCTTTTTATCTGTTCGAAATGGTGATTCTTTTTATTTAGGTTATTAGAAGAACTATATTTTTGCCTGCAGGTGGAGTCATTAAGGTATCTTAGCTATTGCACAACAGAATATGGACCATACAGGATGGCGATGCATGATGAAACTCTTTGGTCTTGTCTAAAAGAAGTAACATATATTTCACCTCAGTCTACTCTAGCAATGGAGTCCGAATCAATGGGCGGAATGAATTTTCAGGAAAGTGACGTTATGAAACAGGCTTTTATACTTCTTCAGGAAGTTATTCGACAATCTGGTGATTTCATTAGTTTGATTATAGGTGACAATGACATACTCTTATTTTTGAATTCCCTGAATCAGTATAAGGAGTTTGATGCTATTCCTGTACAAGACAAACAGAGATTGCATGCTGTTGGTCATATTTTGACCACTTGTGCTAAACCCTCTGTTGCATTGTGCAATAAAGTCTTCAAGAGTGTCTTTCCGCTCCTCATGGATCATTTGGAGCTTTCAGTTGCAAAACCTTCTGAAAATAGCTATCTAGATGAAGATTGTGTTTGTCCGGTCAAATTTAACTTTGGAGCCCTTTACCTCTGCGTAGAACTTCTTGCAGCGTGCAGATATATGACTGTGTCCCTCGACAATTGCACATCGGTCCCTGGATTTTCTGATCAGACATGGTGTGCTATGCTTAGTGATTTTTCTAAATCACTGGTGGAGGCCTTCATTTCCCTCTTAAGATCAAGTGTGGCTGATAAACCACAAAGTGCTTACGTTTATTTTGGAGGTTAGTACTACTCTGTGATTGTTGTCGCTTATTTTCCTTAATATGTGAAAAATATGTTAGGTTTTCTCATCTTGTGTAAGTTTCTGTAACTTAGATTTTTTGATGTTCTAAATGACTTACAATATCATAGATAACAATCTGCTGGCACGAAATTGTTCATCCAGTTATATCTGATTGTAATTTGAAATTCACAGAACTTTATTTATTGTTTGTGTGGGTAGAAGGTGATCTATTGATGCAGGCCGTAGCGTGAACAATAATAAAACTCAACTCGTACGTTGATTCTATACGAATACCGTGAGAGAGACAACAATTGAGAGAAAACCTTCGTTTTTATTTCTTAATCAAAAATCAACCACCCTAAAAATAATAACAAAATAACTATTTATAGGATTAACTCCTGCAATAATAAAACTCCTAACTATTTATAACTCTTAAAAGATAATAAAAGAACCCACTAAAAATAATCCTAATAGATACTAATATATCTTTAGATTTTATCTCAAATCTTAATCAGTTATCCATGTGCCAAGGTTAGCCTTTTTTTTTCCATCTTTACTGTAGGATGAGTTTCTTCTTTGTTTCAATCATCGTTGATATGCTTATGGAAAATAAGCTTCATTGGATGGTCCAACACACCTGAAAAATGGGCAATCACTTGATGTCCTGGATGATATATTTCTGTAAATTTATCTACTTTTTTTTTTTATTTGACATCATGTGTATAACACCTTGCATATAATCAAGTTGAAAACCAGATTTGGTGGTTTGTCAGATGTTAACAACGTCCGTAGTGTTTGGATATGGTGTTCATGTTTCTCTCCTTCTCTCCTCCCTTTAAGCATTTGTTTGCAATTGAACTACGTTTTTAGTTCTTAAATGTAAAAGGGCTTGTATAGTTTGGAATGGTATTCAGCCTTAATGTAGCTCCTGTCCTGACCTCCTGTGTACTTGTACTTGATCCTCTTGAGGGCTTGTCTGAGAAAAGAAAAATATAGATGATCATCAATAAACTCAAAGCGAGGAAGAAGTTAAAGAAAGTAGATGATGATAATTCATAAAGAACTTGCCAATTTTATGACTTCATTAACTATTACCTTTTACTTCCTTGCTAAGCCAAAGTTGCAGTGTATTAGTGACGTTTGAGTTCTCAGTATGAATTTATAAAGCGAAAGCCATCTTATCCTGTTTTTTGGGAGCACGGCTGTCCGCATTGTTTGTGCCTAAAGGGATGCTATGAAAGGAAGAAATGGGAATTAACCGGTGTTCTAAAAGCGCCCGCGCTAGTCGGGCGGCGAATAGGGGCCTAGCGTCTAGGAGGCCTAGGCGGGGACTAGGCAGAACCTTAAAAATATATCCAATTTTATGTATAATTCCCATAATACATAACTATAAAGTATATAAATGATATTTAAACTTTTTTTTTTGAACAGATCTGATATTTAAACTTTATTTTGAACATATCTGATATTTAAACTTTAAAGTAATTCAACAACAATAATCCAATAAAATTTATAAATCATCTAAAATATAACACTTTAACAGATCTTGCATTGATTCATACAATATCAAATTATTAATTGGAAGATTTTCATACCCCAAAATTTTGTTTCTTTTTTGGGATAATTTCATTTTTGGTACCCAAACTTTTTCACCTTTTTGCTTTTAGTACCTATTGTTTCGACTTAATCAGTTGTAGTACCTAACGTTTTTTGTATTGATCAGTTTCACTCCAAACCGTTAGTTGACTGTTAAAACTTAACGGATGACCTGTTACAATAGGTTAGAATGGGTAAAAATAAAGGATAAACCTTTTCTTCATCTTTCTTTATATGTCTCATTTCTCAGGTTTAAATTTTCTTTAAATTTGAAATAAATACGATATTTATTTATCATTTTAATAATTTTAATATAAAAACCATTGGACCTTCTTTTACATTTATTATTTCAAACAAAGTGAAAGTTCCACTCAATTATCTTAATGAATTATAAATAATAATATAAATTATATTTTTAATTCATAATTAATATATTTAACTTTTTAACACTTAATTAATAAATTTAACTAATATAATTCAGTGATACTTCGATTCTAATTAATTACTTTGATAGTATCAATTAGGAAGTTTAATGTTTTAGTTTTAAAATATTAATAATCAGGAGTAAAAAATCAATAAATTACTTTTTTAACTCAATTAGAAAAAAAAGTTCCTACACGAGCCCTAGTTTGCCCAAGCTAAACCCATCAACCTGCATCAACTTAAGGATGGTTGTGCTATGAAATCAAATTCCAACAAGGAGTTACGAAAGGAACTAATGCACAAAAATTAAGGCCAACAAACAAATTACAAGAAATTAGGGATAAGAAACAAGCAGGTTTTCAAATTCACATTTGAAATCAAAAAGAAAAATTTCCAATCCCAAAATTTGATTTGAAATCTCATTTTTTATACAGATTTTGGAATTAAATCCTTGGGCAATATCCACTAACCATTGGGTAACCCAAATCCACTAACCATTGGGTAACCCAAAATCCACTAACCATCGTAACCCAATTGAACTAAAACAACACAAATTGATGCAAAAATATCGAAAATCTTATATTTTTCATCATCAAAAATTCGTATTGAAATCTTTTCATATTTATCTTGGAATTAATCCTTGTCCAATATAAATTAACGCTTGGTAATCCAAATTCGTATGAACTAAAGCAACACGAAGCGATGCAAAATCAAGAGAAAATTGGATGAATTGAAGTTTGAATGAATATTTGGGGAAGAACTTGGAGAATATGCCAAAATCCACTGAAGTAAATAGAGATTATGTGTGGTTGACCGACTAATTAGGAGTCAACCCCCTTTCCACCTGCTATAAGAGGTGAATTATTTGTTTATGACGGCAGACTAACGGTTTGTAGTGTAATTGATCAAAATGAATAACGTTAGGTACCATAACTGATTAAGTTGAAACAATGGGTACTAAAAGCAAAAAGGTGGTAAAATTTGGGTACCAAAAGTGAAATTATCCCTTTCTTTTTTTTTTTTAAAGAAGATTATATTTATTCAGTTTCACTTACACTGAATTCTGCAGTCATCGGTGCTACTTTCACTAGCCGGAGTCGTTTTGTTGGGGTATCAGGAAAAAAATCTAGGCCCCGCCTAGGCTGCCTAATCCTAGCACCGCCTAGGCTGGCCGATTAGCCAAAAATCTAGGCGGCTGGTGTCCGCCTAGCGCCTAGGTGGCCTCCTAGGAGAATTTTTAGAACACTAGAACTAACCAAAGAAGCAGCTTAAATACAACTTCGTGAAGAAGTATGTTGGCCTGCGTATCTATTTGACATTCCTTTTCTTTTCCTTTTTGAGTATGTGATCACTTTGGGGACGAAGTTCTTTGTTGCATGCTTACCTGTTTGATATGGTTAATTTCAGCACTTCAGTCAATTAAGAAATGCCTAAACAGCATATGTGTCGATTAACATAACAAGTAAATTTCATTCAGCTAACTGGCTTCTCCTTGTATGTTTATTGTAAATAACTGCAGTTAAGGGCTTGCAAGTTCTGGCCACATTTCCGGAAAGCTTCCCTCCAGTATCCAAGTCCATATATGACAAGATTTTGTTGGAGCTTGTATCAATCGTTACTTCTGATTGCAGCAAGGCATTCTTATGGACATTGGCGCTGAAGGCATTAGTAGAGATTGGTTGCTTTATTGATAAATGTCCAGACTCTGAGAAAGCTGTGAGTTTTGAGAGTATTGTTGTGGAAAAGATTGTTTCCCTGATATCTTCTGATGATTCAGCTCTGCCTTCATCACTCAAATTGCAAGCAGCTTTTGAAATAGGAGCAACGAGGAAAGTTTTTATGCTGACAGTTGCCCAAGGGTTGGATGAGGCTATAAATACCATTTTTTCTGAAAAAAATGTATGTAATCTATTTGAATCCGGTCAAACATTAGGTGAAAATACTTGTATGATATAACCGAATATGACGTCTTTCCTGAAGAAAGTGCACTATAATATTATTTTTTGCATCACTTTTCTAGGTTGGTTGAATATGTGGCAGATACTTTTCATACATTTATGAAACGGTCCTTAAAGATTACAATACCACTGAATACAATTTGATTTGCAGTCTACAAGGACTGAGGACTTTATGCTGTTCATTATCGTTTTTTAGTCGTATAGGCGACCACTTTGTCTCTCTCTCTCTCTCTCTCTCTCTCTCTCTCTCTCTCTCTCTCTTTCTCTGTGTGTGTGTGTTTCATTTTATTTCATGTTTTCTTGTTCGTGGTTTAAAATTTTATTTACATTGGTGTTCTACTGATACAAAATGAGTCCCTACAACCATACAGGATCATTGGAACCCTGAGTCTGATAAACTGATGGTCAAGCTTCTCGATACGTATTCGCAAAAGGTGCTTCCTTGGTAAGCAAATTTTCAGTATTAAATTTCCTGTCATTTCAGTATTTTTCCCCCTTGATTCAAGCCTAGCATCTATAGCTGGCAGAATTTCCAATATCAAGTTTCTACAATCCTTAGATTGAGTAATTTACATTTTAGTCTTTAATTGATTAGTTGAATCTCGATTAAACAATGTTCAAATCCATTGCTGTTATTAAAATCTGTCAGACTTTAATGTTAGATATGTTATACCCAAACATTGACCAGGTTATACATATTTTCATTGTTTTCCATAAACAACAACTGAATTCTTCTATAAGAATCTCCCTTCTTTGGAAACTGATTCGAAAAACCTTAGTTCGACTTATCAGTTTGAGTATAGTGTTCAACAAAGTACATACACCTATAATCCGTTCAAGTTCATGAAGTCACCTTAGATCACAATTACTTCAATAATCTTTTGTGTCAGTTGTCAACTGATTTTGTTTAATTACTATAGTTTAATATCTCAAATAAAATGGATTGTTATTAGTGTTCTTTGCTTTTGAGAATATTATATCTAATGAGCAACTTATGAAATATTGAGTTTGAATGTTGATTTTTCTCCTTTTGCTCAAGTGTTAGTTTTCTGGTCAATGTTAAAATTTAAAATAGGGTCGGTTCATAAGCTACAATAGGTTCTTTCTTCATGATCTTGTTTGATGTCTTTTAAAGCCTTGTCGGATTGGTGATGGGTATCCACAAAGCAGCAATAATTTAGTTCATCTAAAGACTGACTGGGTGAGTGATAGCATCTGTAAGAAAATTTGTCACTTGTACCCTGATGCTGATTTATGAAAGGTTATGAGTGCTTTAAAATAATTTCAGCCTATTTTGGCATGGTGTCAGATCTTTATTTCCATAATCAACTCAACATCACCTTTCACATGATTTGCATTATGTCCAAAGCACTAAAGCAGCGATTGTGTTGGTTCAACTATTTATTGGTTGCGTGCTTCAATTTTGTGGTTCATATCAAGCTCGTTAAGTATGCTAAGTGTTACGAAGGGGGCGTTTATTTTCCTAGGTCATATGGGAAGCGTGTTGTGAAGCTTTATACATACAACATAATAGCTAGGTACAAGAACAGGCGGTTCCAGATCAAATTATGTTTTATGGTAAACCTTGATTAAATTGGTTTTTTATTTTGTGATCATGCAATTTTTTGAGCCCAATCGATATTATAAATCTATGGAAAATACAAAACTGAATACAATTGGAAGATACACATTACACTAAAAAATATGGTGAAAGAAGTGGTTTCTATTACTAACCTGAGTAGCTCTTGGAAACCCATGCAATGTACCACAAATGAGCTGATGGCCTGTCATCAAACTTGAAGCTTAAGCTTAAGTATTTCAGTTTTGGGCGTAGAATTATGTATTTAATCGTAATCCTCAATCAATATAACCACTTAACCAGTACAACCTTCAATCCTGACAATATCACTATCTGAAAATTTCGTGATGTCCTTTTTGCTTGCCAGAAGACAATAAGATATATGCAATTTTGTTATGGTTTTCCCCATCTTGCTCCATTTATTTTTATCTTTAATGATTATTCTGATTGTGTTGATTAACCTCTTAATTGCCTTTTGATATTATTTTTAAATATTCCGTGGGAATATTTATTGACATGGCTTCAGGTTTCTTGAGATTGGAGGTCCTGAGGAAATTCCGCTCAATTTTGCTCTTAGTATCTGGGACATGATCGAAAATAGGAGGTCTTTAAACCTGAATCCTCTGGAACCCACTAGTGTAAGATCAGCCAAATAATTGTTGGGTTGTCAAGCCTATTTTTTTTTTTTTTTTCTGTGTGTGTGTGTGTATATTGTACAACTAGCTAAGCTGGACTTTCTCTAAATGTGCAAAATGTTATCAGGATGTTCTTGGTGCAACAATGACTGCAATGAAGAAGGCTGTTGGGAGTTGTTCGAAGGAAAGCCAGGAGATAATTATCAATAAAGCTTTTGGAGTACTCTTTTCAAGTTCTGTTTTCGGTTGATGGGATTTAAATCTGGTAGTTCTACAATAAAGGAGGAAGGGTTGCAGCAAACTCACAATTTGGGAAATTCTTCTGGAAGAGATGAATGGCTTACTTCATTATTTGCTTCAGTTGTTATAGCCCTCCGTCCTCAAACAAATATACCAAATGGAAAAATGATTTTGCAGCTGTTCATAATAAGCCTCCTCAATGGCCATATTCCATCAGCTCATGCATTGGGTTCTTTAGTTAATAAGCTACCTTTGGAGATCACAGGAATGGATTCTTCTAGAAGTTTTAGTCTGAATGAGGCATTGGACATGATATTTCATAATTTTATAGGGACTTCCCGCTACGACAATACTTCTGTAAATGATGGCAGTGGGGTTAATATCAGCAGTTTAAGACTGAATACCTTAAGAATACAATCAGAGATTAACACTGTTATTGGATTAGCCTGGATTGGTAAAGGATTACTTATGAGGGGTCATGAGAAGGTAAAAGATGTAACAATGGCTTTATTGAGTTTTTTGATGTTGGATCGTGAAGCTGCGGTCGTAAAACAGTTCCAGAATCTGATCGAAGAGTTTGATGAGGAAGATGTGCATCGGCTGATGATATGCGCGGGAGATGCATTTTGTATCATTATGAGTGACTCTGAAGAATGCCTGAATCGAACGTATCATGCAATTATACGACCACTCTACAAGCAACGCTTTTTCAGCACTATCATGCCAATTTTTTTATCTTTGGTAGTAAAATCTGAATCATCGTTACTTAGGTGCGTATGTGCATATGCCAATGATTCCTTTATGTATTTTTCCCCCCTAAAATATTTCATTATGATTTTTTAAACTGAATCTGCCGTGATCTTGGTTGACTGCCATCTATTTAGATTATGCTGCAACTGCTGCCAAAACTCTTTTATACTTGAGCACTCTAGCCTATGAAAGCTCCATTTCTTTACTGTTTATTCTTAGTTTGAAGAATCATTTTTCCTTTTTTTGAAGAAAATAATCATTTGGTTTTGATTGCTTACATATGATTACTTGAATAATTTGATTAACAAATTTTTAAGAGTTTACCAACTATTTAGTAATTTGTGACTTGTGTAACATGATAATTTGACCAATTTTATTTCCACACCAAAAAGGTAAGTGAACTGTATTTTGCTTTATCAAATAAGTTACTCCAAACTGATAGGTCTAGGTAATTTGATCAATTTAGTAATTTAGTCTTGTGATGTTCATGTTTCAATAGAGTTGGTGCGCCACCTTCTAACATAAGAATGAAGTCTAAGTTTACTGTTTGTAATAGAATAACTAGGAGACCCACATCTATGTGTATTGATTGGTAGAAGAGATACATAATATGTAAATATACGACAATGATCATAAACTCTCTTTTATGAGTAGTTGCTTTGCTAATTCTCTAATCATATATCTTGCTTACGTAGACTTTGCACTTAGTTGAACTCAATGCCCGTATATATATATATATATATATATATATATATATTTTTCTTTGTCCTGATCTAGTCTATATCCATTTCCAGATCTATGCTATATAGAGCCTTTGCACATGTTCTTTCTGATACTCCCACGACTGCTATTTTGTTAGAAGCCAAAAAGGTTAGCCAAATAGTTCAGTATAAACTTGGTCAATATCCTTGTATTCGACTTTAATATATTCTTTATGATGCTACTATGTGGAGACATATGACATTTTGTGCAGCTGCTACCTATGTTATTGGATTGCTTGTCTATGCTGAGCAAGGATGTAATGAACAAAAAAATTATCTACAACGTCTTACTTGTCATATCCGGAATATTGCTGGAAAAAAATGGTGAGAGACGCATCAAGCTTCATTTCTATTTGTTATTCTATTGTTTTCTTGAACAAGATAATGGTCATTCAATATGGTATGAACTTGATAAATAATTAGCTACATTGCCATTTGGAAAATGTGTATTTGTGCCATTACTGTAGCTTGTTGCAAAAATATTATGATATAATCTTCTAAATATCTTCTTGTTAATACATCACGTAAAGTTGGGAGTTGATGAAGGTATTAAAATAAAAAATGTACCTTTGTTTAACTCAATTTTTACTACTATTCAAGTGCTGTTCTTTTTGCGAGAATGTGATTGGAGTTGTTCTTGTAAAGTTGATGTTCTAATTGAAATACTTTATCCATGTATCTTTGTGAACTAGGTATTTGTGTCCCATGCAGAACTTTGGGTTGCGTTATTGGCATGAATGGTTCGTTGATTTTGCGGGATCTAAACCACAATTCTTTGTTTCTTATGGCACGAGGATTGATTGTCTTTCGTGTTCCTATACCTTTCAACCACAAAACACATGCCACGAGTAATAAACTGTTTGCAACCTCACATTTGGAAACTATAAAGAGGATGCCGATTTATTTTTCTGAAAAATCATTGCAACACCCTTGATTACCATTTATCAGTCTCTCAATAGCTTCTCGGCCGCTCTTTGATATTCTCCTTAACTTATCTTCGCATGAGTATCAGGGACCAAAGAGGTGATTAGCTCAGGTGGAATTAACGAATTGATTAATTTTTCTAGTTACACTTAAGAGTATATCTAATGAGTAGAAACCCAATTTTGGGAAGGTGTGATATTTCTAGTTACACTTAATTTCTAAAGAAAGATGTATCCAGTCCCCATTATGAAAATCAAGGGATTATTCAACATGGGCAAACTGACAGAGTGAAAACTCATAACCGTTTTTTGAATCACAGTGTTGCTAATTATGGTTGAAATACTACTGTTTATGAATTGCTCTAATTTTTTTTGGACTCATGGGACAGGACAAGAAGCTGCAGTAGAAAATGCACCCAGCATTGTCGATCAACTTATTGAACTAACAGCCTACTCCCATATGATGGTATATGTATTCTTCCTCAACTGCTGATAGCTTTTATGTCTTCTTTCCGAAAATTTCCTGAAGATCGAGAGACCCTATGGGACATCTGAATTCTCTTAAAGAGAGCTCTTGTATCTGGGACCCCATTAAGTATCCTGGGCCACAATATGACACAAATATTCATGCTTGATTATGTATTTAGTTTAGGATTCTAATTTTGACATGGATGCTTTATTTGAATATTTGCTTCAATATTTATGTCCAGTCAGTTGCAGAAGAACATAGCTAACCACCATTTTTTATGAGCATTAATTGAATGATCTGGAGTTCCAACATTGCAGAACCATACAATATCAGGCGATAGATAGCTTTAAAACATTTAAATTGCTTATAATTTTAAAAGAGTGGGAGAATAAATGTGCTTTCTGGCGAGGTTTTCTGAAAATGTGCTCCTTGTGAACCTGCTCGATTAGCTGATATTGGATTTTTTTTGTAATTACCCAGACTCCATACTGATTTATTAAAGTTTTTCATTTTCGCCTTTTCTTTAGTTGAGTTTTTCATTTAATACGAACTTTGTTTTATCTTATGATTTATCTTTTATCTTTTTTTCTTTTTGTGCACTCCGTGATTTTTACTTATTCAACTAGTTTCTTAGACTTGAGATTTTCTGATATCAGGGAAAATGTTTCTTCATATTTTCAGGCAGTTCGAGAAACAGCAATACAGTGCCTTGTTGCTGTGTCTGAACTTCCCCATGCAAGAATCTATCCTTTGAGAACAAAGGTAAGAACGTTCTTGCATAATGTATTGCATTACACTTCGTGTTATTGATGTCAATGCTAACTGATATTCGACAGACATACTAACTATTTGTTGACCTGGGTAACAAAATTATAACGTATGTGTCTTCATTTCATGCAATTGAATCACTTGATAGAGACGCTAACCAAATTATCACGAGGTTGTCTTTCTTTTTTCCTTTTCGGTGCATGCTTGTGCAGCTGTGGGTAGAAAATTATTACATGCTTATAATTTTGCAAGCACATGTAATAGTTCAATCTTAGTTTTAAATGCATTTTGTTGATGCTAGGTTTTGCGAGCCACATCAAAGGCACTTGATGATCCTAAGCGGATTGTCCGTCAAGAGGCTGTGAGATGTCGGCAAGCTTGGTAAGTTCTCTATTAGTATTTAAATTTAGGGATAATTACAAAAAACCCTATAAGGTTTAGGCTAATTACCAAAAAAGAATTGAGGGATATTTCAAATTACAAAATCAGGTTTGATTTTGTCTTAAATTTAAGGAGGTAACTATAATGTTTCTATATGTGTTAGGGGAATTTGAAATGTTTTTGCTTATGAAATAGGAAAATGTAAGACGGAACCAAACCTCAATGGGGTTTTGGCAATTTTTAAAACCTTCGGATCTTTTGTAATTAGACCAAACCTCAGTTTTTTTGGGTAATTATCCCTTAAATATATTTTGGGACGTGAATTGAGACTTCCAATTGTTGATGCTTGTTTTTTTAACTTATAGGGCTTCAATTGCAACGAGAAGTCTTCACTTCTGAAATATATGAAGGATTTTCCAATACTGTGATGGTAAGATCTGTTTCTTGTTTATTGGCAAATATTATCTCAAGTCAATAGTGCTAGAGCAACCATTGTTTTACTGCAAAGAGTAGTTTTGTTATCAATGCACTTTACAAATCAAGCTAATCAAAGCTAATCTTAGACTCTCAGTGTATATCATGAGATCTTTTTGATTTCTGAGGTTTGCTGTGTAAGTTGCTAGGAACTTGGTTCGACATTTTATTCATTAAAACGCCTCTCTGTCTGTGATTATAGTCGTTTTTTTCTGCTAAGCTTCTCCTAAAATGAGATTGTAAGTTTAGTAAGATGTTTTTAGAGCTTATAAGATGTCAGGTGTTAATCTGAAAATAAGTTGTTGACGTGTTTGGATAAAAAAAGATGATAGAGCTTTTAATACGTTAGTACTTAGTAATGACAATTTTGTTATTAAAAGGTCAAAACTAAATGAGGTTCTCAAAGTAAGATCTTATTTTGAAAAAACAGTTGGAATTCCTCTTTTTAATAAAGTTTACCAAACACCTTTAAAGAACTTATAAGCTCTTATAAGATGTTTTTAAGAGCTTCTATGCTCAACCAAACACCCTCTTAACCTCTTAAAAGTAGCAAATTTTTATTTTCTAAAGATAAGACGAGGTTTGCCATACTTTTTTGTTCATGACCTACATCGAATCAAAAATGGTACTCTCCGTATTATTATTCTGATTTCCAATCATGTTATTTCGCGCAAATGCTTTTGCAGATTCATGAGAAGTGGACTATTACTGATGATTCTGACTAAACCTCGAAATCTTTCCTCAGCCTTCACGCTATCAACTGTAGCATATATGCAGCATTCGTATATATTTTACATGCGCTTCACTCTTCCTGCCTGGACATATAATGTCAAAGCTCGTCTTGAGATGTTTATATATGTGCGCCTGATGTAAAAAAACCCGCAAATATTTTTTTTGTCAAATCTTTGTCTTTGGTTGTCTATGTAATCAACATGGTTAGTAGGTTTTAGCGAAGATTTGTTGGAACATGATGCTTCTCAGTCGGGTGTGCCCATTTGATGTTGAATAGCTCAGAGATGATGTCGTAAATAGTGAAGAACTGGACTTTTTAATCGTCTTTTTTTGTATGGATAAACAAAATTCTGTCGATTCTTCCCTTCATATTTGGATAAATAAGAACCGGCCTATTCTGACGAGTTGCAATGAGTCCGGATCTTTTATTTTAAAACGTGTTTCATCTTGTATTCAAATATCTTAAATATACGCCAAGTCTAAATTGATGACATTATTAATACAATTGGCATGTAGAGATGATATTTGAAACACGAGATGATGCATAGTTTAGAATAAAAAATAGTGCGGTTAGAACTTGGTATGTCATAAATATCGACTTAATTTCTGTACTATTTAATTTTATGAAGAACGCAGGATGTTGGGTGATCATAATTTTTGTGTATTCTCAAGTCTCAATTGTATTTTTTTTTTTTTTTGAATTCTGTCTCAATTGTAAGTTGTAATGCGATTTGTTATTTTGATAACCCGTAGCCACATTCTTTAATTTTGATCTTTTATATTTAAAAAAAAAACAAAAAATGGATCTTATATTATAATAGGGTTAATTACAAAAAATACCCTCGAGGTTTGATCTGATTACAAAAAAATCCAGCTTTTTTTTGAAATTATAAAAAATATCCCTGAGGTTTTATTTTGTCTAACATTTAACCCCTTCATAAGCAAAAAAAATTCAAAATCCCCCTTCATATTTATAAAATCATTGCAGTATACCCCTTAATTTTAACACTGAATCAAAACTTTAGGGGTACTTTTTGTAATTTTGAAAGTTAGCCGAGTTTTTTTTAATTAGGTCAAACTTCAGGGGTACCTTTTGTAATTATCCCATTATAATATGGGGAATACTTTCTTCACCTAAATCATGCCATGTGGCAAACGTAAATAATTTGAAGAAATATCCACATTTAGTTCAATTCATTGTAAATAAATTTAAAGCTATAATGATAATTTGCATCCTTCCCATATTTGGTTTTTAAAATATATTTCATATATTATCATGTAACTGCTGCACAAATATATTTCTTCATTTTAAGCTCGTATTTCATCAAACATGTAGCACACTATTCTTTTATCTTAAGCTAGTACTTCAAAGATAGATTTTTTTTTATATTCAATTTGACATTTTTTTGGCTTAAAAAGAAATTTATTTTTTCCTGTACATTCCTTTATTTTTTGGGAAACCTATAAGATATTATTTTAACCAATTTAAAAATATTTTCAAGTTTATAGCCCAACCCAATGAACTTTAATTTTGGACTAAACTACATATAGACAATGCCCAATAGCTCATATGTGGGCCGGGTATTATGGTTTCCCGTCTTCCAATGGCAAAACAAGAACTTTAGCCCATATATATATGGACCGAGGTCCGAACAAAAGCGCGCACACAAATCAAAGCTGTAACTGCGAGCAAATTACTCTGTTTGAGATTTCTTGGTACATTCATGGCTGATTCGAACCCTACTTCCACTGTTTCAATCGGTATCGTTTTGAAACTTCCGATTTTCGAATTCTTTTATTTGATTGCTGCGTTTATCTGAGTTTCGGATTTCTTTTTGTTTGTGATAAAACCTTTCCAAGGCTGAAAGATGGAGTTTTGGATATTTCATGGTTGAATTTACGTGTGTCTGTAATTAACTCGTTCTTCCCCAAATCTTGAATAATGGTTTTTTAGTTTATTTTTTATTCCTGATCCATTTAATTCTTTTTTTTATTCGGTTGCCGCTACGTTTTAGTATTTTGATATTGCTGCATTAAGATATATTCTCAAGCTAACTATTATGCTTCGGTATACATTATCATCGGGGAATTTAATGGGTTTTTGAAAATCTGTAGCCAAGAGAGGAGAGAGAGAATTTTAAGCTCGCATTCTTTTCAGGTGAACTTTTTTTTGGGGGTCTTTATATGGCTCAGATTAATGGCAGCTAGCAAGTTTTACAGCCTTTTCCCCCTTATGCATTAAAATTGTGAGTTTGGAGCAATTGTTATTGAGAAAATGAAATTGTTGATTGGTCTTTGGGTTTCTATGGGCAAATCTTTCTACAATTGCCATCATTCTTTTATGATTTAAGTTTCTAGGGTAATAACAGACAATTAAGGTGAAAGAATATTTTATTTTCCGCTTCTGTGTTAGCTTTAAATATTGCGTTTCCTTCAACCAAAAAAAATGTGTTAGCTTTCCTAAATGCTTATCTAAGGTGACCATTGCCAGAAAAATTAACGTTGTTGAAGTTTGATTCAGTTCAATGTTCACTTAGATAAAAGTTCCAAATTTTGTCAGGAAGTGTAGAAAAGATGGATGTTTGTAGAGCAGAGTCCTTGCAAGAAGACGCTCATGCTCCCACCTTACAGGCTCAACCCGATGAAATGGGTTAGTTTTCTTTGTTCTTTAATCCCAATTTCCTTTTCATTAAATCTCGTTAAAGACGAACTCAGTTGATACGTATGCATGTTTCTGATTACAGAGAGAAAAGCTCGGGTAGATGCTGTTTGGCAGCAAATGAATAAAGGAGTTTCTGCAAAAACTTTTAAATCAATCTTGCAAAACCAGAGTTCAATGGCAAACAAGTCTCCGAAAAAAAACCCTGCACAGAAATCATCAACAGTGAGGAACCTTTCCCTCTGAAGTAAATTATAAGGATACTTTTGTTGTTTACCGGAAGCTAAATTTCGACAGTGAGTGAACCACCCACCCCCTATTTTCAGGGTTGGATGACTTATCTAGGTTTGGGATCAAAGAAGACACTGTCTCCTGGACAAGGACAGCTGGAAAAGCGTCCGAGCATCGGTCAAAATGGTGCCAGTGAAGATGCGAAAAGACTTGCTGCAGCTGCTCTTTCAGCAGTTAAGGATGCTGCTGGTTTGGCTACTACAGGAAGTGGGAAACTTGAGGTATATTTCTCTAGTATGAATGCTTTTCCACAAATTCTGCTTTCTAGATTTTTGTTTCTTTGTTTTTTGCTGGGGGTGGGGTGAGGGGGAAGCGTGCTCGAGCAATTAAGATTTGGGTAAATTACCAAAACTACCCCTGAAGTTTAGCCTAATTATAAAAAATCCCAGTTACCATTCATAATTACAAATATCTCCTTAAGGTATTACAAACACCCCCTTGTTGTTTGTATTTGCTTAACAAATACCCCCTCAGAAGGCGCTAATAAGATGGAAGCAAATATCAAGAGGACTTTTGTAATTTTGAAAGATAGCTGAGCTTTTTTGTTATCAGACTGAACCTCATGGCCCAAGGGTATGTTTTGTAATTAACCCTTAATATTCACTCCTCACGACATCATTCTTATTTTGAGGTAGGAGTTGTTGCTGTAGCCACACTGTGTTTCTGTTGCTTGGATAGTTATACACTATAAAAAGCCCTGTGCCTGTGAGAAAAGGATGTTTCCCGCTTGGATGTTTTGCTTAGAGAACTTTATTTTCTTGTTTTCTTTTCCTTTCAGTCAACTTTCTTGCTGTTAATTTTGACTCACTTTTCCCCACTTTCCGAGTTCTGCTAGTACTACCAAAATCATTTACTCAAGACTTTTTTTTGATGTCAATTCAAATATAGATACATTTACCTCCTAAACCTCTGTTCGTATTTCCTTAAATTTTCTAGAGCATTTATTTGGTCATGTTTTCATTTCTTGTTAATTTGGCAGGTTACAGAAGTTCGAGACTTTGCCGGTGAGGAAATTGAAGTGAAGAAACTCATCGATGCTGACTCGAAAGAGGCCACTGAGAAAGGTAAAGGTGCAGCAGGTGCCACTTGTGCCGTTGATGCTGTTCTAGAACAGATAAAAAAGAAACCTAAACTGAGTGTCCTCGATAAGACAAAGAAGGACTGGGGTGAGTTCAAAGACGAAAATAAAGGCATGGAAGACGAACTGGATGCGTACAAGAAAAGTTCAAATCAGTATCTGGACAAAGTTTCTTTCTTGCAGCGTGCTGATTACCGAGAATTCGAGCGGGAAAGGGATGCTCGCCTTGCTTTGCAGGCCAAACGGAAGACTGAGATGCGTGATGATTTATGAGAGCATGTTCCTAAATAGTCAAACCAATTAGATTGTCGAAAACTCAAAAAAAAAAAAAAGGTGGAAGCTTTTTTCCAATGTTTATCAGGGTTTTTTCTGGTTTGATGGACATCGAATGAAGATCACTATCCTACTGACTAGGTAAAATATTCTGAAAATTCACGAATAGCTTAAAAGCATACCTGTCGATTGTTATTGACCTATATGTGATGCTGATAACATTGTCCCATGCTTCTGCACCAGAAAAATCTGACTTGTATTTTCGGAACACTAGCCTTAATCTTTATATTTATTGTAACTATTGTTCCTACTTTGGGTTGACACTGATAGACGGACATTTAAACTTGCCTACGGATTTTTAGAGACGATTCTAGCAATATGTTTAAGAAAATAGTTATTTAACCTGGCAGGGAGAGGTACTGATGTGGCAAAGTGATTCTACATTGTACTCTGTAAGATTGGCTAATTAATCTGTCTATGATTGTTGGTTTGCCTCAGGTTTGTTCGATCGTCTTTTCCCACCGAGAAATTGCACTTGGAACTTTTCTTCGTATGTACAGGTCTGTCGCGTTTTGTAATTGCCAGTGATAAGTTGTCCAAAATTTACCGCAGTTTTAGATTTTGCTTGCAACCTACATTGGTTGAATTGCATTTGCAAGATGTAATTTCTGGTGGAGGAGTTGTACATTTAGTCAGTTTGTTTGGTTCCCGTTTCAGATTGGACATATATATGGAATTCTGGATGTTCAACATGCCATAATCATGTATTTACTGATATTGTGCATCAGAAATGGCATTCTGGCCAAACTCCAAAAAAGGGTGGGAATAGTCAAGTATGGCCGGGTGACCCAACTTTAATACAATTTTGGCTCTTGACTTCTTAAGTCATATTAAAAAAAAAAAAGAAAATTTCATTACCTTTCTTAAAATTTCTCTCTCTATCCCTTTCTCTCCCAAATAGACCGTTGGTCTCCACCATCTTCAAAATTTCGAATTTTCTTGTCAAAACAACGGGAAAACAACTCGGAATCGACCGGAAATTTGTAAGAAGCCGAAGTTCATCATCCATAGTTGTTCTTACATCAGTTTTAGGGTTTTCTCAACCAAAATCGCTCGTTTTTGACGTGGAAATGGAACCATGTATTAATTGATTTATTATCATTATTTTGTGTTTTTCTTGTTCTAATAGCCATGGGGGAAAGCTTTTGAATTGATTTGGCTGCAAATATATAGTTTTGATGAAGATTCGCGCATAAACGACCCCAGTTGTTTTATAAGCGACTCGAGTCGTTTTACATTCAATCGATCAAGACCGTCGTTTACTAAATGGTTGTGGTCGTTTACACACTAGTTTTTATAGTTTAAAATACCAACAATGACTCTAGTCGTTTTGTAAATGACTCTAGTCATTTTGTAAATGACTAGAGTTGTTTTGTAAACGACAGTCGTTTTGGAAACAACTGTAGTTGTTTATAAAAGGTCAAGTCGTTTTTTTAACACAATGTATTTTTTTTTGTAAGTTTATTAGTTCATGTTTAAATTTTATTCTTATGTAATTTTTTTCTTTTAATAGCCATGGGAAAGCTTTTAAATTAATTGGGTGCGAATATATGATTTTGGTAAAGATTTACGGCATAAACGACTCTAGTTGTTTATAAGCGACCCGAGTCGTTTTTTGTTTAATCTGATTTAAATTATGACAAAAAACAACTATAGTTGTTTTGTAAACAACTCTAGTCGTTTTGGAAACAAGCGTAGTCGTTTATAAAAGACTCAAGTCGTTTTGTTTTTACACAATGTATTTTACATAGAAGACCCAAAAACGACCATGGTCGTGTACAAAATTTACTAGGGTCATGTAGAAAATAACCAGGTTTATTTGTACATGACTTAAAATATAATGATTCAATAGAGTTAGATGCATTTTAGAAGGTGAATACCACTTAATTGATTATTAAAATCTAAAAATGACCGCAAATGTTTCAAAACTACCCTTGTCGTTTTATAAACGACTTTGGTAGTGTAAATAAGACCGTGGTCGTTTTTTTTCTCTCTCTTCAATGAATCATGGTTACCAAACAAGTGTAAATCATTCTCAAGTGTAATTAAACATATTAATTCCCCAATCTCATTAATTATCCAATCTCACTATATTTTCATAACGATTAGTGTTATCATAGATTCATAATGCGGAATGTTGAAACAGAGTTGTATATCTCTTGTTGTGTTTGAGTGTTGAAATCAAATGTGCAATTTGCATTAGGAAACTCTTTAAACTCTTAAAATGTAATAATATAATAGAGTTGGATGCATTTTAGAAGATGGATACCATTTAATTGACTATTAAAATCTAAAAATGACCCCAAATGTTACAAAACGACCCTTGTCGTTTTATAAACGACTTGGTCGTTTAGAAAACGTCTTTGGTAGTTTAAACAAGACCGTGGTCGTTTTTGTCTCTCTCTTCAATGAATCATGGTTACCAAACAAGTGTAAATCGTTCTCAAGTGTAATTAAACATATTAATTCCCCAATCTCACTAATTATCCAATCTCACAATATTTTCATAAGGATTAGTATTATCATAGATTCATAATGTGAAATGTTGAAACAGAGTTGGATATCTCTTGTTGTGTTTGAGTGTTGAAATCAAATGTGCAATTTGCATTAGGAAATTATTTAAACTCTTAAAATGTAACGATTTAATAGAGTTAGATACATTTTAGAAGGTGAATACCACTTAATTGACTATTAAAATCTAAAAATGACCCCAAATGCTTCAAAACGACCCTTGTTGTTTTATAAACGACTTGGGTCGTTTAGGAAACGACTTTGGTAGTGTAAACAAAGCAGTGGTGGTTTTTGTCTCTCTCTTCAATGAATCATGGTTACCAAACAAGTGTAAATCATTCTCAAGTGTAATTAAAATATTAATTCCCCAATCTCACTAATTATCTAATCTTACAATATTTTCATAAGGATTAATGTTATCATAGATTCATAATGCGGAATGTTGAAACAGGGTTGAATATCTCTTGTTGTGTTTGAGTGTTAAAATCAAATGTGCAATTTGCATTAGGAAACTATTTAAGCTCTTAAAATGTAATTGTTTAATAGAGTTAGATGCATTTTAGAAGGTGAATACCACTTAATTGATTATTAAAATCTAAAAATGACTCCAAATATTTCAAAACGACCCTTTTCGTTTTATAAACGACTTGGATCGTTTAGGAAACGACATTGGTAGTGTAAACAAGACCGTGTCGTTTTTGTCTCTCTCTTCATTGAATCATGGTTACAAACAAGTGTAAATCATTCTCAAGTGTAATTAAAAATATTAATTCCCCAATCTCACTAATTATCTAATCTTACAATATTTTCATAAGGATTAGTGGGTCGTTTAGGAAAGCGACTTTGGTAGTGTAAAAAAAGACCGTGTTCGTTTTTTTTCTCTCTTCAATGAATCATGGTTACTAAACAAGTGTAAATCATTTTCAATGAATCGTGGTTACCAAACTATTTAAACTCTTAAAACATGATGATTTAACGGAGTTATGTGCCTTTTAGAAGGTGAATACCACTTAATAGACTATTAAAATCTAAAAAAACGACCCACTGTCGTTTTATAAACGACTTGAGTCTTTTAGGAAAGCGACCTTGGTAGTGTAAACAAGACCGTGGTTGTTTTAGTCTCTCTTTTCAATAAAGAATGAGGTCAATTTTGTGCTTTTAAAATGTATAAAAGGGTATTTTAGACTTTTTAATGAAAAAGCGCCATAAAAGTATGTTTTATAAGTAAAGCCAAAATTGTTGTTTGACCTTAGTAAAAAGGCCATTTATGAACTTACACCCCAAAAAGGTTTAGGCATTGGCTAGGATTCTTTTTCTGTATTCCACCATCGTTGCGTCTTAGGGGAGTGTTTGCTATGCTTCTCAACTTTTGGTCGAGAAAATTTAGTTTTTTCTGTTGCAAATATCAACTTCTGCTTCTGATTCTGCTTTATTTAATATAAAAGTAGGAAAATG
The DNA here is from genome assembly GCA_016081115.2 of Rehmannia glutinosa. NCBI lineage: Eukaryota > Viridiplantae > Streptophyta > Magnoliopsida > Lamiales > Orobanchaceae > Rehmannia > Rehmannia glutinosa. Next base: position 1,729 of record JABTTQ020002269.1, on the reverse strand, counting down.
AATACTTTAAATTTATGATTCTGGTACGACTTTTATAAATAAATAAATATTTTTACTACTTTTTCACCAAAACACATTGCTAGAATCGTCTCTAGAAAGCCTAATCCAGACTGTTGCATACCAGTCTATAAACCTAATCCCAAATCAAAATAAAATCTTTTAGAAAGGTGGAAAATGGTTTATCCCAAAAACACATTACCAAGAACAGACAACTAGGGTCGAAAAACTAATCAATCTTATCGATACTCGTCTTGTAATTGATCATTAAAAACTCATTTGAGTTCGGTTTATTAACGTAACAAACCAAATTTGAACATATTTTTTCTTTTCAATAAAATGTAAGGCTCGACTTGAGTTCGACTCGATTAGTAAAAAACGAATAAAATATGTATATAAATATCAAACTTTTTGAGAGCTTGATTCGTCTTTCACTTTCATTAAAATTGATTCGAACTCAATTTGGTTAGTGATTAAACAAGCTCAGAACAATTTTTGAAGCTCGTATTATATTCAAACAATCTTGACAATTACTATGTTTTTGTTTTTATTTTTCTTAGTGCTCGTTTTTCTTTAGGAGTATGTTTTCTCCTCGATAAATATTTGTGTAAGGTGGCTCTTTTATCTGTTGGCAAGTTGTATATATTTTCGTTTTTGCCCAAAGAAAAAGATAAAATAAAACCGTATCCCATTATTCCCATGTGTCCTGCACAGTGAAAAACAAGAGGCCGTGAAGAGCCAAGCTGATGAAGATAACAGGCTGGCCATACGTTTCTTCCCAATATCTCATGCTTTCATTTCACGTCAATTGCTTCGACTTTCAATCAAATCAATATTAAATAAAACAAACCCTCACTAAAATTATTTTTTTTTAAAAAAAAAAACCCGTAAAAATTTCTTTTCAACAGTCTTCAATCCACTGCGCCAGAATATTTATCAGAACCCAGTTCAACATTTTGATTGAAAGCTGTTATTGTTTGTGGGTTGTTCTCATATGGCTTAGTGTCAATCAAAGTTCAAGGTTTTATCTGCTTATTGGCTGCAATTACAAATTCTCCTAAAGTTTTCTGAACTGAAAGTGAGGGATTAGCTGATATTAAAAGGAGGGCTTGAATTGAGGTATATTAATCGACAATGTTGCCTGTTTGCTCAGCGACCACCTGCTGCTCCTGTCATACAAAGGTCCGGATATTGTTTATATCTATATATGTATAATTTTGGAATTGGTTTTTTTTTTTTTTTGTGAATTAATTCATAATATATGTTGGATTTTGCTGTTTTGCTTGCTTCTTGTTTGTTTTAATGATTTAATGTTTTTTCTTTTTCTTGGGACGATTCGATTTGATTCTGAACAGCTTACTATTACGATTTGGATTTATTGGTTCAGTAATTGATCAATGGATAGAGGCATATAACAATGCATTTCTTAATGTCATTGAATATCTGAGGAGCATGATTAATGTTATGGTTAATGAAGTTTAAGTCAGTGCTGATTATATTAAGTTTTCATTCAGGTTCTTGTTCCTGGAGGATTAAAATCTTTATCCCCATATTCGAGGACATTTGATGTCAACTGCAACAATGTTGACAAAGTAGTCTTCAGTTTCTCAAATGGAGTTCACCTCGACAGAGCTTCCTTTCGGAAACGACCCGCTTCATGTTTTTATTCTAACTACATCGGAAACAGCGAAAAAAGTGTCTCCATCGCCATGAACGATCAATCATTGTATCA